>OZ012680.1:6891362-8091362 GCA_963942445.1 Argyra leucocephala | reverse complement strand
AGCCAATACAGCTGGTTGTATTTCAGTTCTAAGTCTTGTCCTTTTTTCTTGACATGTTCTTTCCATCTGAGCTTTGCATCAAGTGTCATACCAAGATATTTTGCTAATATATTTTTTTTTCTATGATTTTGTTTGTAAAATTAACATGTGTGGATTTTGATTCGTTTAATTTAATTCTCCACCCTTTGCACCAGGAGATTTTGTTGTTTGCTTGTTACAATTTATTTGTTGCTTCGTTTATATTATTACCAACCACTAATACCGCAGTATCATCTGCAAAAGTTCCCATCGTTGCATCTTCTAGTTCTGGTATATCACTGGTGTAGAATAAATGTAGAATGAGACCCAGAATGCTCCCTTGTGGTACTCCTGCATGTATATTGCTTAGCGTAGAGTTATCTTCTCCTTGCTTAATATGAAATACTCTATTTGATAAGTAAGATGCTATTACCTCGACATAGGCTTTGGGTAAAATACGGTTATCTTTCAATATTTTAATGAAAATAAATTTATTTTCTTTTTCTGATATCCTACGATTTGTCGAGAAAAATTGAAACATTTTTTTTTCACTCCATTTTCATTGTTTTTGCTTTTGTATTTATTTTTTTCCTGTTTTGTTTCAATTTCATACAAAATCATATCGACTTAAGTTGTTTCCACTTTAGTTTTATTGTTGTCTCTCTTATTTTTTTTTTTGTTTTTATTCATTTAGTAAAAATAAAAATTCTTTGACACATTTTTTTTTCTTCTCTTCACTTATATTTTTTTGCACAACAAAAAATAAAAAAAAAAACAAAAATAAAATGATAGTTAATTTCTTGCTTTTATGACCTCTAATCTCTGAGCAATTATTGTATTTGTTCAGACCACCGTAATTAAATTCACTGAGTAAAAACAATGACATTTCTAGAATGCGTGGTTAGAGAAATATGAGTGAAAGCGAGAGAGAGAGAGAAAGAAAAATAAATATAACAAAAAAAGAAAAACTCATTTACTGTTGTAATAATATTGTTGTAATATGAAAACGAGTAACGTAATAGTGAGTGTTAAGAAAATGATATTTGATATGAATTAGATGTCAAATTAATTTGAATTGACTGCTATAGAAAATATAAAAAAGAATCAAAATATAAAAACAAAAAACAATATAATAAGAAATGAGAGTAGAATTTTTCGAATTTTCATTGGGATTTAATTAAATATATATAAAATGGAATAAAGGTAAGATTTAATTATCCTTGAGTAGCTTACAAAGGACACGTGTTATAGAATTTGATTTTTTTCTTCATTTTTTGACAATTTCCAGCTAATTAAAGAATTTTTATATGCATAGTAGAATTTCTTACTACGTATTTATTATTCAATCGTATATATTTTAAGGAAAAACTTTGAGAAATAGAAATGGAATGTTGATAAAAAATATTTTTTTAGCTTTAAATAGGAAATTTGGAAAATTTAAGGTGCTGTAATTTGTGAATTCAGAAAATTGCAAATACAGTAATATTAGTTTTGTATCGTAGATACTATCCATCAATAAAAACGACTTCTTCAGTTATCAAATTCATCAAATTGTATTCAGTTTGGGTTATGTCTATTTTTTGGACCGGTATTCTGAGGGGTTTGTATAGCTGCCATACAACCCCCAGCACTTATTAGGAATATTTCAAAAACCAAAAGGTGTTACAAACCTGAAAATTGGTATACAAAATATTAAACATGCTTTTTCCCGTTTTCTAAAATTCTGTGTGGTTTGGGTAGCAATCAATGACGCTTGCCGGGGGGAAATGGGTAGCCAACGAAATATAGCTGGCAGTTTTCAGATATGCCAGCCTTAACCTCTTTTACTCAAAACCAAGTATTACCTTCACGAGGTCCCCTCTGTTACGCTGTGAAAAAACGCTGTGTACAAACCAATCGAAAGAACAGGTACCCAACCCTGCTGAAGTAAATGGCTCAATAAACAGACAAAACTGGTGACTTTTCCTGGGTTATTTTGATAGGTCAGGAAAATATTTATCGCGTCTGTCATATAATAGGTTGCCACAAACAGCGTCTGTTCGCTCTGCTAAGTGCGGCTGGTTTATAAAGAAGAAAAGAAACTACCGCAAGCCCTTCAGAAAGCAACGGGAAACCACTGAAGTATTTTTTTCATAGAAAATAGAAAAACAACCCTTATTTTCCATCAAAAGGAGAATGATTTACCCCGGAGGTAAAACATAAACCACAATAAATATAGGGATCTAGAAGTTGAATAGCCTTTTTGAGGCAGTAGATAAACTGGCAAATACATTCCTAGAAATCCAACGTCTAAAAACCGACATTCTGGGTATTATAGAAACATGGTGGCGGTGAGTGCCATATAAGCTGTGCAAAATTTTATTATTCAGGAAACGATACACCAAGTCAACGAAATGTCGTGGGTATTATAATTGCTGCAAACATAAAACATCACATAACCGAATTTGTACCACATTCTGACAGAGTTATCATTGGGACTTAACTCTTGCAGCTGATGTAGTACTTATTTCCCCTTCCTATCAAATTCGTCAATAATCGACTAGCAAGTGACTTATTAAATAAAGACATGCAGTGTGAACCAGATTTGCTTACATTTGTTACATCAAATGAACAATTGTTAACACGAAATCAAAGGACCATTTACAATATATACAAATTGTATTTCCGATTGCTACGAAATAGGATGGTTCTTTCTTTTTGGATGCGCCGGGTGGAACTGGTAAAACTCTTTTAATATCGTTTATGCTCACAAAAGTTAGGTTTCCAGGGAAAATCACATTAGCACTTTCTTCATCTGGCATCGCTGCAACTTTGTTGAATGGTGGAAGAACAGGCCATTTGGCTCTCAAAATCCCATTGAAAATTAACAAAACGCAGTATGAAATATAAAAAAACACTCAAATATGGCCAAAGTACTGCAAAATTGTCAAATTATTATCTGGAATGACTGCACAATTATGGCCGGCCAATAAATATTCACTAGAAGCATTGAACCTAAAATATTTAAATGACAAAAACAGACTATTTGGTGGTGTTCTAATTTTATTATTTGGTGATTTCAGCAAACGTTACCAGTTATTCGTCGCTTAACATATGCGAATGAAATCAGCGCATATTTCAAATCATTTTTTTTTATGGCGAAGCATCCAGAAATTGTAACTTAATCCAAACATGCGTGTTACACTCCAAAACGATTTATCTGCTGACATATTTTCAAAACAACTGCTGGATATTGGGAATGGAAAAATTGCTTTCTAAAGATAAAATACACAATTGATAAAATTGCCAGCAAATTTCTATAACATTTTTGATTTGAGAAATACATTGATAGAAAGCGTATTTCCCCAAAGCGTAATTATCGTAACCCATAATTCGATAATTTCATAATATCGATAATTTCCCCATAATTATCGTAACCATCAATGGCTTAGCGAACTTTTTGCTGCTAAAAATATTGGTGTTAATGAGATCAATTTTAAAATACAGGAAACATTGCCTGGTGAACTAATTTCGTTTAAATCAATTGATATAAGGGCAGAAGAATATCAAGTCGTAAATTACCCCACTACATTCTTGATACCACTCGATTTACCAGGATTTCCACCACATAGTTTACGGTTGAATATTGGATCACCAATTATTTTTCTTCGGAATCTAAATGCACCAAGAGTTTGTAATGAACGGGATTAGTTATTAAAAAAGTTATTGGAAATCTCATTGAAGCTACAATATTGAATTCCAAGGAGAAAATGTTTTATTGCCACACATATTCCAATGATACACAACGGTGTGCGTTTTCAGTTCAAGCGATTACAGTTTCCCATACGCTTGGTATTTGCAATAACCATCAATAAACCGCAAGCACAAACAATTAACATATGCGGGTTGGATCTATAAAATTCGGGTTTTTCTTATGGCCAATCACATCATTTCGGTCATGCACACGATGGTGTACTCAACAATATTGTTCTTGATTTAGCATTAAGATTTGAAAAATAAATATTTTAAAATATAAAAATAATTATATTTATTTGTTATTCATGCCTTACACTAAATCAAAATCTTCGACCCAGTATTTTGGCAGGACGAAGTGTGGTGGGTTGGTTTGTACTTTATACTTTTCTAAAATACCATAATGTCTAACTATAGATATATTGAATACCTATACTGAATGTCTGTCAATAATTTAAATTTAGTTTGCGGAAAATAATAAAAAATGGAACAAAATTTGTATATTAACAACCTGAACACTTATAAGCTTTGTTATAGCCTTGTAAATCTTAATTTCGGTTGGATCAAAATCTTTCTGTAACTGAATGTACAGTACAGAACATTGTAAAATTTTCCGTTATGACATACAAAAATTTGTTTAGACACAATTCTGTGCATAAAAAATTGTTCTTTAGTCATCACATTGTTTTATTTTTTTTTATTTTGTTTTTTTACTGTCATTTATTCATTTTAACAAATTTATCCTATGGTGCTATGCTGCTCTTCCATATATTTAACACCTTGTTTGGTAAAAAAAAAAAAAAATTAAATTTACGTTTTTTATTTTTTGTTTTTCTTATTGCCTACATTATTTGTTTCACAACAGGGAAGCAAGCATAATAAAGTGATTAATTGATCACGTTACGTCATCATTGTATTGGCACTTAAAATTCACAAAAGAGAGAAAAAAAAAAATGTTACAATTTTTCAATAATGTTGCAAATTTGTTTTTATTTTTTTTTGTTGTTTTTCTTTTTTTTTTTATCCTTATTACAATAAGATTTAAAGAATGGAACAATTTGCAAAAAAATTAAAAAAACAAAAAAGTGTCTAGCATTAGAAAATTGTTAAATAACAAAACAAAAAAAAAAAAAAAGGAAACACAGCCTCTCAGCGGGAAAGTTTTATAAATATTTTTTTATTGGCGTTTTCTGTTGAATAATAGCAGGGGGATTTGTTAGGGTTTAATAACATAATTTACCGTTATATTATGTATATAGATATACATTTGAAAGTTATAAGAAATTGATGAGAGCAGCAGATGATGGTTGGTTTGTGATGTTTGCACCAGTATTGATCAACAAAATAAATTCATCGTTTCTGAAATGGAATTTTTTTTTTTAATAATTTAAATTTCAAGCATCAAAAACCAATTTGAAATTTCTTTGAAATTCAACCAATATCAAATAATGTTAATATCAATCTTCCGATTAACAATTTTGACATAATTTGGTTTGGAAGAAGTTATGGTTTGTTTTTTTTTTGTTTTTTTTTTATCAATTTATAAATTAAATTTTTGAAGGGATACCATAGTTGACAATTTGTTAAGTGTTAAGCTCTGGAATGTGGTGTTATTGAGAATAATAATTTTAACATTATGATACACGCGCTATCATATATACGATTATTGACCTAAATTGTGCTTGAATGTCCTTGTCAATTACAAAATTGATTAGAAATTGAGAATTTTGAATTATATTTCATGCAATTTTTTTTATTTTATGTATAGTGCTAAACTAAGGTGGAATGGAAGAAACATATTATAAAAAATAAATAGATACTAGCTAATTGTAATCTATAATCTGTCCAAAATCTAAGTAAGTTTAAAATATATACAGTCGATATCGACCTATCCAAAGTAAAGTATGACAACTCGACTTATCTGCAAATTGAGTTATGGTATACATCTGATTGCCCATATTCCAATCTATAACCTGTCAAAATTGATTTCACAGTGATCGCCCTAAAATTAAGGAAGTTATGCTCATAAACATATTTTAACAAAAACTGAAAAATTTTCCGAGCAAAAGTAATCTAGACTTAGACTTATTAATTATCGTTAAATTAAACATCCTTGAAGTGCCTTATCAAATGGATTTACCGATAAAGAAAGTCCGGATAAAGGAAGTACAGGAAATTATAAAAAACTCTGTGTCAGACAAGAAGGCTCCTGGGTATGATGGTATCACAGGCAAAATGGTAAAGGAACTTCCGTATTGCAGTATAAAATTCTTAACCCACATTTTTAATGCTATATTAAGAACTAGCTACTTTCCAGATATCTGGAAAACTGCTCATATCATAATGTTAGCTAAACCGGGGAAAGAGCCAAATGAGACTAGTTCATATAGACCAATAAGTCTTCTGCCAGTAATATCAAAATTAATCGAAAAACTAATTGCCAAAAGATTGATTAAAATAAATAATGAACGAGATATTGTACCAGCTCATCAGTTTGGCTTTCGTCACAATCATGGAACAATTGAGCAAATACATAGAGTAGTGAACCATATAAATAATTGACTTGACAAGAAAAAATACTGTTCTGCAGCTTTTCTGGACATTTCGCAAGCCTTCGCCAAAGTTTGGCACAAAGGTCTCCTTTACAAGCTTAAAAAACTACTTCCTCACCACTACCAGCAACCTTTGTCAACTTATTTATCAAATAGGAGGTTCTTCGTTAAATACAACGGGGAACAATCGTCACTAAAAGAAATTAAATTTGGGGTTCCTCAGGGCAGTGTCCTTGGCCCACTACTTTACCTGATATTTACAGCAGACCTCCCAACATCGCCGAGGGTACTCACTGCTACCTTTGCTGACGACACAGCGGTCTTAGTGTCTCATACTAATCCGAGATTAGCTTCAGAAATTCTTCAGAACTACTTATTGGATATACAAAACTGGCTGAAAAAGTGGAGAATAAAGGCCAATGAATCGAAATCTCTTCATATCACCTTTACTAATCGCAAGGGAAATTGCCCCGCTGTTCACCTTAACGACATGGAATTGACTCACCAAGAATCGGTTAAGTACTTAGGTATGCACTTGGATAGACGCCTCACTTGGAAAAGTCACACATCAGTAAAAATAAACAACTACGATTAAAATTCAACCAATTAATTTGGCTAATAGGTCGTATCTCCAATTTATCCCTAGAATGTAAAGTTGCAGTGTACAAAGCTATCATCAGGCCAATCTGGAGCTACGGGTTGGAACTATGGGGAACAACTAGTAACTCCAACATCGAAATAATAGAACGCTTCCAGTCCAAAGTATTAAGGTCTATAGTCAACGCGCCTTGGTATGTCCGAAATGACACAATTAGATCAGATTTAAATATACCATCTGTTAAGAAATTCATTAAAAAGAAAGCTGAAAAATACTATGTTCGACTGGAAAACCATCCAAATTTACTTGCTCCTCAACTCATCAATAATGAACGAACAAGCGAGCGCAGATTAAGACGCTTCATACCGCTGGATTTATCTACTAGATTCACTTTACCTGAGACTCCATATATATAAATTTGAATATTAAGTCAAGAATCAATGGATTTTTGACTTAGATTACATGTCAGTTACATCCCGTCAATTTTAATTCCAACATTATACTCAATATCTTTTATATTTTATGTAGATAGTTGTATAGAATAAAGACAAAAAAAAAAAAAAAAAATTAAACATAAAAAACAATCAGACAAGACGATATGTAATACTTTAAGGCAAATTTTTTTTTTTTTTTAGTAATAGGTACATTTAGATTTGTCATACTTTTATTTATAACATATGTTTCAATTCTTCTATTATATTTACCGTTTATATTTTTTTAACTGATTGTGGAGAAATTTTTTTTACGTCAAATTCGGGTTGTCTGTTTCTTACATGGATATTTTGGCGCGAATTGCTACTTGTCATAAATAATTCTCATAAGTAAATAAAGTTTTTCCAGATCAATGAGAAAGAAATAAGTCTAAAAAAGCTTTAAAATTTGGTTTAGAATATAAGTGAACTGAAGGAAAAATTAGATCTGCTCGACTCTTAAAGGATAGCTGTTCTTGCCAATTGAAGTGTTATAAAAAATTTGAATTTGATGAATGTCTTAATATTTTTGGTAGTTTTTGGAAATTAGGTATTAAGATGATGTAGTGGCAATTTATTTTATAGCGTACAAAAATATTTGACAAAAAGACCTGCACACTAAATCTAAATAGAAATAGAAAATAGAAAAATATAGAGAAATAAATTAAAAAAAATGTATAAGAAACTATTTTTTAAAAAAGAGAAACAGTGAAAACATAGAGGAGATTCGGGTGTGCTAGTTAATGTTTATGAATACTTTGAATACTAATAAGCAGTGTATAACAACAACTTTCAAGAAACTTGAGAATCATCTTTGAATTTTATTCCCTGATTCAAGAGGAAGACATAAAAGAACTGTAAATGAGGTCAATGAGATTGCAAAACCGTATAATATAAATATAACACATCTTTTTTTAGAGCAAGGCCATACATAAAACGAAGCTGATAGTGCTCATGCCAATATAGAAAGAGAAAAAAAGGGAAGCAATTATATGTATCTAGTCAATGGTTTATGTGGAAAACCATACATGGTTATAGAAATGGTCCAAAACGAAATTTATAATTCTAAGAATTTAACTCAATGTTTACATTTAGATAAGGACATCAATTCAGAAAAAGTTTTATGGAGCCAAGTAAGCAAATATGATTTAAAAGTTATGATTATAAAGCTATAAATTTAAACAATAAAAAACGAGCCAAAAAAAAGAAAACATTTGTAATGAAAAAAATATATGCATCAGTTTTACCAATTAGTAAAGTAAAATTCGGGGACATGCAATATCTTTGTCAAAAGAATTATTACATACCCAAAAATTAACATAATTTTTATAATAGGCTGTTTTAATCAAATGGAACTCTCACAAATGATTCAGAAAATTAAATTGATGAAACTAAATTTTGTATCAAAGTTAATATTGTGATCTATTGTATGTAACATATAAATAAAATTAGCTACCTATATGTGACCAAAATTAAAATGAAGCATGTGATAAAAAAATCAAAGATTAGTATAAAAGTATGCAATAGATATTTTTAGCTTTGTTTTTCCAAGAAATGGATTTCTCTTAACTTAATGTTATTAATTTTTTTTGCTAATATAATAAAATTTATTTTTCTTAAAATGTACCTAAACTTTTTTATATTGACTTAAAAATAACACTACAATTTAAAACTTTTATATATTATTTTATAGCATTTTGTTAAATTATTAATGTAAAACCAGGTAGCTAGCACTATTATATTAAGAAATGTAATAAAAATCCCTTATAATTATCCATGTAACTTTACTACGTTGAGAGATATAACATAGCACGGAATAATTTTTCCCACCAAGTCTATGATATCTAGGCTTTATCGAACTTTTGTTTTCCAATTATTCCATGTTAAAGTATTACATCTCAAGATGTTATTATGTAAATAAAAAACAAAGGTAAAAATAGAACTAGTATAATTCAAATATCTCGAACTTAACTAATTTTGAAATTAAACCTAGTCCAAAAATTAATAATAGACCTTAAAATAATATGCTGACAAAAATTAGGATCATATTACGCATCAGTTAATGCTTTTAAAATAGATTCCAAATATGACAAAATTTTAAATTGCTCCTCCTGTAAAATTTACTTTTCTGAGTTGTCATACTTTACTTTAGATAGGTCTATATAAGCTGATGTTAAAACTTGTGCGGACGTACGATATCAAATTATGGAGCTGTGTCTTTACACTATTTTACCAATATCCAAATTCTGTAAAAATTGTGCGGACGTTTTATATCCCATTATGGGACTGTACAAAGAAAACCAATATCCAAATGCTGCACAAATTCAAAATAAAGTTGTTACATTCGAAACAAAAATCTCCATTGAGACTTGAACATTGAACCAGTCACAGATAAAATCAAGAACATGCAGTAGAATACAGACAGCGAATGAAATGGTGGTACTATTTGATGTTGAAAATAATGTTTGTCGACTGAAGAGATAACTTAAAATGGAAAATTCTACGATAATGATTTTCGTTGGACTAGAATTAATATATATTAATAGGGGAGCGGTCCTGTTCGCAAAATCTATATATATCAATATTATATTTCGCCTAATGCTATTTAGCATAATTTCATATTTCACAAATTTCATTTTAGCAAAATAATGATTTAAAATCTTGAAAAAAAAACCCGAAAATATCAAAATCTCGACTGACTTAAAATCTTGAAAAAAAAATCCCGAAAAAAAAATCTTGAATCGGTCGAATTTTGATGATTTCAAAAACAAATAATGGTAATAAAATCAGAGTTATATGATTTTTCAAAAATACATATATACATATTATATATATATTATTCTGCATTTATCTGGATGTTTGTAAGTTCGACGGAACGCTCCAACACATACACAAATTGCATATTTATGACAAATGCATATATATACAAATTGGTTTGGTGCTTTTTTTTAACCCCTGTCTACCATGCTGAACCTTTGCAGGAAAAATTGATTGCATGAACTATATTTTTTTAATTTAATGTTAGTCTTCTTCGCAAATAATAAGGAAAAATAATAAATAATAATAATAATAATATAAATAAAACAAACAATTTTTTTGATTTATAATAATAAGGTTTAATAGAAATTTAATCAATAGTTTAATATGGTATAATAACCAAGAGGCAAACAGCATTTAACACAAAAAAAAACATAATTCACTCAAAGGTTATTCTTATTACTTAAAATTATACATAATAATACACATATGTATCAGCATATATGTATTGTATAATATTATACATTATACTACTTTATTGCTTATACCTTTTATTTTTGTCATTATTGTGTGCGTAACTCACTTCACTCAAAAAAAATTATTTTTGTTTTTTTTTGTTTTTTTTTTTATTATTTGCTGTATCTGTATTCTGTATGTTCTATATGCTCCATTCCAAAAATATTATTTTATTTTCAGTGTTAAGTGTTCACTGTTCACTTCATTGTTCAGGTTCACTGTTCAATCAATAGAACTTGATAGAAGTAGAGTAGGATAATTAACTCTACATCTACGCCGGATAATAAAACATTGTTTTTTTTAAATTGAAAATTATTGATGAAAATGTTTTTGTATTTTTTGTAAATTTTACCAATTTAGATACAAAATTTTGAATATATAAATTATGAATATTTTTTAAAAATAGCACAATACCATAATAACAGTTTATTCATATAGCAAAATAAGATCCCTATACATTATACAAAAGACAAAATTTATATGAAAATAAGATCCCATTTTTAAATTTGCTCTCCCGGAGGACTCAATAACGCTAATACGGTATAATTTATACTAAATGGAACCCAACTAACGAATTATAACTAAATGGAAGTGAGTACGAGTATACCATACAAAAATACAAACATTTTATACAAATTTGTTGGTATGGTACTTCTTTTTCTGTTATATAAAAAAAAAGATTAGTGTTCGGCCAATATAAACATAAATAAAAATAAATAAAAAGTGATATAAACATAAGTACTGTAATTTCGGAACAAAAAAAGAAAAAAAGAAACTAGGATTTATTTTGCTTTCGTCATTTATGACGGGTTAGAAAGCTAGTATATTATATATATGTGCGATTGCGAATTAGGAGGGATTTTAAAATTGGATTCAAAATCAGGATTTTCCCTTTTTCCAGCATATTTTATATATGTATATGTGAGATTGTGAATTAGAAAGGATTTTAGAATTGGATTCAAAATCAGGCTTTTACGCCTTTTACAGAATTTTATATATATATTTATGTATATGAGAGAATCTGAATTAGTAGGATTACATTCTGCAAGAGTTCCAAAAACTAAATATGTGCTTGCCACATATCTTTTTGCGAAGTGTCTCATTATGCCAAACAACCATTTGTAAAATGGTCAAATATGTCAAATGGAAAGTTGCGAAATGTAAAAGATATTGGGGCGAATTGGCGTTTTGCAATTTAACATTCGGCTAACTGTGTACAAACCATTTTAATAATCTTATCAGAATAAACATTTTGCTATATAAACAAATTGCTATATGACCCATTCCTTCACATTGACCTATTACACTACTGTAATAATTTCTTAAGTACACGATCGAATTTACGAAAAATAAATCATTAATCGATCTACAGTACATTGGTTACATTGGTTATAGGTGGGATTTAATGGATTCACCGCATTCACTACCAAGAAACACGTGCAACTAAGGCTATTGATACCCTTTGTGGATTACCTGCTGTCTTTCAAAAATAAAAATATTATATAGAGTTTTGTTGCTAAATGTGGTACTTTCTATGCTATACTTACTATTCTCTATTGTTATTGTCATGTTTTTTGAAAATATTTTTTTTAAATGAAATTTTCACAGACAAATTTAATCTTAGCTTACAAAATTTATTTTTTTATTATTAAAAAAATGGGATGTAGTTAAATATTATCCTTTCAAATCAATTGAATTATTATCCTTTTAGTATCAGCATCCATCAAAATCACAAACAATTAACATTATTTACATACAAATATTTTTTCTTTGTTTTTTAATTTTTTACTAGTAACAAACATTTTGTCGTTTGTTTTTTTATAAACACAAAATAAAAAAAAAAAAAAAAAAAAAGAATATACATGAAAGAATTTTTGAATATCAAATAAAATGTCAACATTCAGTGCGTATTAAATTTTTTTTTTTTTTTTTTGTAGTATAACACAAATTTTCTTTGAGCAATTTTCCACATGAATTTTCCTAAAGTATTTATCCTCTTTTTTAGTATTGAATTTTAATTTTAGGATATATAAAACTTATATATATCGAAAAATTTAACCTTTGAGACCTATTTTCAAGGTACAAATAAAAAAACCAAACCAAGAAAATAAAACTATATATAACAAATTCAAAGAAGGATAATAACTAGACTGGCACAATCAAAATGTACAGAGTGAGTTATAACCTAATTTTTTTTTATCAAAGGGAAGGCTTTTTTTTTTTTTAAATTTTATTAATTTTAAGAGTGATATTTTTGGCAGGATATTTGATTTTTTATATAAGTTTAATAATTAGGTAGTAAGTGATATCGTTTTGGAATAATAATTGGGACATAACAGCACACCTTTATTTTCGTAATAACCTTTATTCAGGTGGCATTTCAAAACCCTTCAAACAGTTTGTATGGATTTAGCTATGATTTTTACTATTTTTGTTATATTATTGTGATTATTTTTGGATTTGTTCTAGTTTTACTCTTAAATTTAGTTTTATTACTTGTGGGAATCACATATTCTCTAAAATATTTTTTTGGAAGTTAGTATTAAGTATAAAGTTCGGACTTTAAACAGCAAAAGTGCATCTAGTTTCAAAAATATTATTTTTTTTTTTTTTTTTTGTCTTTATTCTATACAACTATCTACATAAAATATAAAAGATATTGAGTATAATGTTGGAATTAAAATTGACGTGATGTAACTGACATGTAATCTAAGTCAAAAATCCATTGATTCTTGACTTAATATTCAAATTTATATTTATGGAGTCTCAGGTAAAGTGAATCTAGTAGATAAATCCAGCGGTATGAAGCGTCTTAATCTGCGCTCGCTTGTTCGTTCATTATTGATGAGTTGAGGAGCAAGTAAATTTGGATGGTTTTCCAGTCGAACATAGTATTTTTCAGCTTTCTTTTTAATGAATTTCTTAACAGATGGGATATTTAAATCTGATCTAATTGTGTCATTTCGGACATACCAAGGCGCGTTGACTATAGACCTTAATACTTTGGACTGGAAGCGTTCTATTATTTCGATGTTGGAGTTACTAGTTGTTCCCCATAGTTCCAACCCGTAGCTCCAGATTGGCCTGATGATAGCTTTGTACACTGCAAATTTACATTCTAGGGATAAATTTGAGAAACGACCTATTAGCCAAATTAATTGGTTGAATTTTAATCGTAGTTGTTTATTTTTGCTGATGATGTGACTTTTCCAAGTGAGGCGTCTATCCAAGTGCATACTATCTAAGTACTTAACCGAGTCTTGGTGAGTCAATTCCATGTCGTTAAGGTGAACAGCGGGGCAATTTCCCTTGCGATTAGTAAAGGTGATATGAAGGGATTTCGATTCATTGGCCTTTATTCTCCACTTTTTCAGCCAGTTTTGTATATCCAGTAAGTAGTTCTGAAGAACTTCTGAAGCTAATCTCGGATTAGTATGAGACACTAAGACCGCTGTGTCGTCAGCAGAGGTAGCAGTGAGTACCCTCGGCGATGTTGGGAGGTCTGCTGTAAATATCAGGTAAAGTAGTGGGCCAAGGACGCTGCCCTGAGGAACCCCAGATTTAATTTCTTTTAGTGACTAATACATTAGGTGGATATAAATAAGTTGACAAAAGTTGCTGGTATTGGTGAGGAAGTAGTTTTTTAAGCAAAATATTATATAAAAAAAAAAAAAACATTGTTCTAGAAAGGTATTTGATTATACTACAAAGTTCTGTAACAAGATAGACAACTTTATTTTATTTAGACAAATTTTATCTGTCGCTCAGGTAGCAAAGAAAGTGAATTATAATTGGTTGTCGTAAAAACACAAAAAAAGCAAAAAATGTGTTTTTTTTTTCATCAAAAAACCTATTTTTTAAATTTTATATATTTTTATGTAAATATTATTTAATTTCTTCAAATTTAAGCAAAAGTTTTCAAAATACATTGAATTACAAAAAAAGTGCCAGTTTTTTTATTAATTTTTTTTTTCATGGGAATTACTAAAAAAATACAAAAAATAAGCAGAAAAAATAGTTTAGAGAACAAATTGTACAAAATATACATATAGTATTTTAATATGCAGCATACCAAACATACCGAATTATTTTATCTTTGGATGATAAAACATATTCTGGGTACCTAAGTACCGTTAGAAATTTTATTTTTTTCATGTACCTACTGACGATGGTACACGTTTCAGGTCCAGAAATGTTTTATTTTATTTCTATATCAAAATCATCATCATAGTTACCGAACTAAACTTATTTAATATTTTGATGATTAACTGCCTTTTGGGTACCCAAGTATCGTTATTTATTATATAAACTTTATGTAAATGAAAAATTTAAAATAATGTATACAAAAAAAAAATTTGTCACAATAAATAATTATTTCTGGGATATAAAAAATAATATTTTTTTTTTGTTTTAACACAAAAATTCATATAAAATGTATTATAGGTGCAGGTGTACACTTCCAGCTGAATAAAGGTTAAAACAGTACAAAGAAGAGAGATTCTGGGAGCGTTTTGACTAATGATATCATAATAGGAATGGGTTGCAGAATAAATCGAAGATGAGATAAATTAAATTAGACTATTATGTCTATTATTTACCAAAATTAATTATAGTCATAATGACGTGAAATGCGATAATTTTTGGAACAAAAATTAAAAAATACCATCCATTTCAATTCATCCCAACTTCCAGCATTTTTTTTTTTTTTTTTATATTATAGCCAAAACTTTTGAACCTTTTAGTACTTCCGTACCGTTGACCATTTGAAAAAGGAAAGGAAGGAAAAAGGAAGAAGAAAAGTTTTGTGGGAAAGAGCGAACAATGTTGTTAATATTCGTCTTAAATCTCTGTAAGTCATAAATAAAAAATCCTTCTCTCATTGGGAATGCTTCGATTCCACAATCGAGATGTTCTTACTATAAAAGAATTTCCATAGCCGGACTTAAACCATCTCGGATTTCCACTGTGAAAGGGTGTGCACTTGATGCCTCTCGTGTTGTGCGATTGAATTGCTTAAGAGGAGGAAGAAGTGATTTTAATTCCTCGGAACAAGTGCCAACATCAAGCAGATATCTATAAAATAGAGTAAGTGCTCCAACAATACGACGATGACCAAGTGGTATAAGGGATGAGGTCACATTTATGTCGCCTACAAGACGAATGGCGCGGTTTTGAACTTTGTCCAAAAAATTTAAAGCAGTTTTTGGTGCACCTGCCCATAAATGTGAGTTATACTCGAGCTTGGGTCGTATATATGCTTTATAGATTTTTAAGAGGTCTCGAGATGAAAAATAAGCTTTGCAGCGACTTAAAAAGCCCAAACATTTGGCGGCGCTTTTCGCAATATCGAAAATATGCTCATTCCAGTGCATATTTTGATTCACTCGCATCCCGAGAATGTTCAAGTCTTTGAGTCGCTGAATAACTTCATTTTGAAGCCGGAGAATTGGTTCGAATGTTGTTAGCTTGTTACTAACAAGACAGCTTTGAGTTTTTGAAGTGTTAAACTCGACTCTGTTTGCTCTACCCCAGTCGACAATTTTGGCTAGGTCGTGATTGAGTCCACCAGCCATCATTGTTCTTTTGGAGTTGACTGCTGAAGCTGTAGCATTATTTGTTTTAAGAAAATCATATGATGCTACTAGAGTGCTGTCATCGGCAAAACTATGGATTGGATTGAAAGTTAATTTGAGAAGGTCATTAATGAAAATGAGAAATAGGGTGGGTGAAAGGACGGAGCCTTGTGGAACACCAGCATTTATTTGAAGTTGGTCGGAAAAACTACCGTCAACTGAAACTATGATAGATCGATTTAAGAGAAAGCTTTCAATCCATTTAGAAAAGATTGGACCGATGCCTACAGCATTGCATTTTGCTATAAGAGCAGAATGCCAGACTCGATCAAAAGCCTTAGATATATCCAGAGCTACAACAGCAGCTTCACCAGATTGATGAAGACTGGTGTTAAGCTTTTCGCAGAGGCATGTCATGAGATCACCGGTGGAACGCTCAGCTCGAAAGCCGTATTGACTATCATGAATTATACCTCTACTATCAAAATATTTCTTCAACTTTTGATTGATTAAGATTTCCATCGTTTTGGAAATAATGGAAGTAATAGCTATGGGCCTTTAGTTCGAAGGATTGCTTTTGTCACCTTTTTTAGGAATATGATAAACTTGGGCAACTTTCCAATAGGACGGGTAAGTTCCTGAAGAAAAGGACAAATAGAATAAGTTGCGCAGAGGATTTCATACAAGATTTTTTTTTATTACTATACTTATAGATTAATGATGCTTAGAGAAAACAATTTTATTGTGCAAAATATCATTATCCAGTAGGATTTGTATAACCATTTGTTTGTTCTTCCAATGTGTTTGAGCAATGTGCTCTACCAAGTTTTTGCCTATGATGCAGAGAAGCCTACATTGAAGACAAGAAAGTTTTTAAATTAGTTTAAAAGGGATAATAGAAAGATTGATGTCGGGAATTATAATAAGAAATAGAATTTCAAATATAGATGCTGGTATTGTGGAACGTATAATAAAAGATAAATGGAGATGGGTAGGTGGCAAAAATGAATGATGACAGCTGAACCAAAAAAAAAACTAATAGAACGGAGACTAACAGCGTATACAACAAATAGGTAATAATTCGATGAATCCCACTTTAAATAGAGAGGATGGATATTCAGTTGAGGATTGTGAATATCAAAATAATACCAATTCCCACACTTAAATGTTAGAAAATGTTCAACTTTTGCTTTTGCATACTATATCCGTTTAATTGTCTGGATATCGACCTCTTGTTTGCTTGAATATTTTTTTTTTGTTTTTCTTTTTTTTACTTCTTTTGTGAATTTATTAGGATTTAACTATAACCAGCTTCTAAGCTAAAACTCTGCTTCACTTTCAATCTTCTTCACTTAGATATTGTAGTGTAAAATTGCAGTACCGTACTTTCTTAAGCACAAAAAGGTGATTCTACCTACGTTACTGTCAAGAGCCTAGAAACAAAAAGAAAAAAAATTATAATCATTGATTTTTCACAAATTGACTTAGTAGTTAGTTATATTGGCTTAGTAGTTGCAATTAGTCAAAGAAATTTCCATATAAACTATCTAAGCTTTGACAAAAAATCCTCGATTATTTATCGTTGTTATTCTATCAAGTTCGCAACACCTCTCTAGTTAAGTAATACATATATAGATCAATTTTATATTCATCGAGATTTGAACCCACGTTTAACTATTATTTATGTTAGAGAGAGATATTAAAAATGTAAAATTTACCTTACTGCAAAACCGCACAATCTTGACTTATTTGCTTTAATGTTGATAAAACGAACACCTTTATTATTAGAAGTTCAAGCGTCAATATTTTGTTTGTTGCTGGGATATTCCAGTGTGTTTGTGCCAATATTATCATTGGTATATTATTATGCAACTTAATTTCAACCTGTATTATATACGGTGCAAAATGTATACTGAAGAAGCCAAGAGTTGATTTTAAGATGTTACTAATACGTTTATGAAGGTTTATTTGTTCTATAAAGTCCTATCTCGTGTTATTTTATTTTCGTATTGTCGTGGGGCAACATCAGCTACTGTCAGTCGTTCATAATATTATGTTTTCATCTATTGCTTTTGTTAATTTGTTATTGGCAGTGCATGAGTCAAATAATTTTTGTTGCTATTTTTTTTCTCCATCAAACGCTTTATACGATCGCATTATAACATTCCAGAACCCTCCGATCACCAGATTAGTGTCACTTTATATTTTTATCTATTTCGTTTGTTACCAGTATTAGCACTATTGTGTGTATTTACTATTTAAATTACTTGTCAACGATTTCAATTTTAATTTGACATTTTACTTGATATTTGCGGTTGTTTTTTAACCGAATTTTCATTCAAAAAAATTACAATTCAAATTTTCTATTTAATTGTGTTCATCGAAATGCATTTAAAAACATTTAACCAAAACATTAATTTCTTCAAAACCAAAATTTAAAAAAAAAATAATAATAATTTCGTGTTAGGACCCCTTTTTTATAGCAACATAAAATAGCCAGCGGTCATCATTTTATATTAGTTCACATTTTATCACTAAACCTTTCGTCTCCTGTCAAAATGTCGCTCGAAGCAAAATTTACACAAAATCTAAATAAAGGATTTAAATTCATCATTTAAAAAGTAATAATCAACCATTTATTATATGCAAGCAGCTCTTAAGCGACAGATGATAGGAGGAAATTATATTGTTTGGTGTTGAATAATATTTGACCATAATATGGGGTGGATTTATGGTGATTCTAAAACTGTTAATTTTAACAGATTTTAACACAATAAAATGACATTTTTACTAATAATATAATGAGGACAAAAAACTATTTAAAAATATAAAATTATAGGTATAGCATGATTTTATAATTAGAATATTATTTTAAATAATAATTTGTAGGATAACATAAATTTAAAGGCGTTAAAATATGGTGGTATATTATTTAATTTTACAATTTGAATACATTTTTAAAATAAATTTTCAATTTATAATGGCAAAAAAAAAAAAATTTAAAGAACAAATGCAATAGAAATAAAACAGTAATAAAATAATGTTAGTAGTTCAAAACCCCTGATGATAACACAGTTGGAGTAATTATCACCTCCTGTTGAGGAGGAGATTTTCTAATAAAATTTGTTACAAAACTAGCCACAAGGAATTTACAACAGATTTAATGGGATAATCTGATTTGTATTTTTGTACATACAGGATTTTTAATAACAATAATAAGCAGAATAACGAAATACAACAATAACATTTATTAAACAATATAACCAAAACTATTCCACCTGGCATTTTATTAGATTTATTGATAATGACCTTAGGTGTTTATTCGTTTGGTGTTTTTGTATCAATTTGATCAAACAAAATTTGAAAAATTTATCACATTTTTATTAAATTCAATTTATAATTTTCTATTATTGTAATTCAATAGTCCTATATATTGTCCTTTTTTAAAGTTCATCGCTATGGAATTGGTTTGCCGCATACGCCAAATTGACAATTTTGAGTTAGAAGTTGCTTCTTAGGTTTTAAGTGCCTGAGATTGCAATGCTGCTGTCAGTATTTGACTATCTCAAGTAGTTTCGGAGATAAATAGTGTAACTTTTGCCGCATATCCAAAATTTTTGAAATGTATTAGAATTGGTTTGCCACACTTCATACATTTGTAAAATTTTCATGCATATACAGCAGAATATTCATACAAAATTTTTCAAGTTTTAAGTTTGTGTTATTTTGCTGCAGGTCAAATACGTAGCGACGTGCGGCAAATAAGTTTAGTTTTTATTTCGATATTGTTTTGCAGCATAGTTAATATTTTCTTTACAACGTGAAGCAAATAATTTTTGTTTTTGTTTTGGTATTGTTTTGCCGCAAGAGTATGTACATATTCATTATTTCATAAATATCGTATTTTTATATATATTTCTCTATATCCATAAAAGAGAGGTGAGTTGGTATTTTAATTAATAAATATAATTCAAAAGTTAGAGAAGTTTATACCAGTTTGCAGAATTTTCTTTCTTAATACTTTAGATGTGGAGCAAAAACGAATTTATTATTATTTCAAAAATTTGCACAACAATTCTAATGATGTTCCACTACCCAAACGAAAAGGCAAAAATTGTAAGAAAAAAATTGGTGAAGAGCAGTTACATGAAGTTCGCCAACACATAGAATGTTTTCCCACAATAGATTCACACTACTGTAGATCTACTTCTCAACTTAAATACTTAGATCCCAATCTTAGTGTCAGAAAAATGTTTGAGCTATATAAGTCAACAACAACTAATGCAGTATCCAGCGATTATTATGGAAATGTTTTTAACTTTCAATATAATTTATCGTTTTACAAGCCTAAATGTAGATCAATGCAATCGATGTGTCAAATTCAAAAACACAAAACATCCTTCTCAGATTGAAGTTATAAATAATGAATTTCACACCAAAGAACGGAAGGCTCTTAAAGTAGAAAAGGATATTGATCGTTATAATGTAGATTCTACACACGTCGTTATTTCCTTCAATTAACAATCAGTGTTTTTCTTACCAAAAGGATTTGCGTCCATATTTTACTATAAGAGAAAAATAAATACATATAATTTAACAGAAAGTGCATGCTTTTCGAATGGTACCCAGGAGATTTACTGCGTTTTATGGGATGGAACAAAAGTGAAATTAGCAGAAAACAATTTGGCAAATAAATTTGCTTTTCCAACCGAATCTGATATTATTTTGCAATGGTCTATTAGTGGCGGAAATGAAGATTCGCAAAAGTTATGCATGACGTTTTTAGCAAAGGACCAAAAGGTTCTGCTAGTGTTAGGGAGATATAAAATTTCTTGTCTCAACCTTTGAGTATGTAAAAACTTCTGCTGGTTAATGACCTTTTTACAATTATTTCTGACGATGTTGTAATTCTTCCTTGATTCCTCTGACTTATTGGCCATGAGATTTCCAAATGCCACCTCTTTTTCTTTAATAGCTTTCCTACAGACGTCGTTGAACCACGACGTGGATGATTTTTTTACACTTTTTAACGAGTTAGGAATAAAAATTTTCATACCTAACTTAATCGTTTTGCTAACAACGTCTGTAGCAAAGTCGACATTTTTATGTTGGAAACACAAGGACCAATCAAAGCTTTTTAAAAATTTTTTTTAGACCATCCCAGTTGGCTCGATTATAATGCCAGATCAATCTTTTGGGATGTACATTTTGGTTGGTAAAATGTGCTTGTAAAGAAACTGACATTTACAAGACAGTGGTCAGATTTGCCAAGTCCAGAATTAACGAAGGTGGAATATTTCTCGGGATGAGAGGTCAGAAATAGGTCTAAGAGATTCATTTTATCGCCAATCCGGTCCGGGGTTCTTGTTGGACTTTTTACAAGTTGAGAAAGGTTGTGTAAATTAGAAAAAAGTTCAACTTGCGTGCCTTCGGGAGTATTGCGACTAGAATGTTTGAGCCAGTTGATATTATGAACGTTAAAATTTCCGGTTAACACAATTTAAAGATTCTGGATGGTTTTCCAAAATCATGTTGATTGTGTCAGATAGATTATCTAATTCCACAATAGTTTCGGGCCCACTTAATTGATTTGATCTGTATAGAAAATAGAAGTGGATGATGTGCTTTCTAACATAGATTTTTACCCATATGTAGTGGAACAATGGGTTGGAGCTCTTGAAATTGTGAAGAGTATTGTAAGCAACATCAGATCGTATATATAGGGCGACCCCTCAATGGGGAACAAAAAGTGGAACTAGTGAATATTTATTAATGTTGAAATTATTATTTTCACTGTTTACTTGAGTTTCACTTAATGCTAAAATTGCTGGTTTTTCAGTATGTAGATGAGCTTCGACATCATGGAAATTCGTTGATAAGCCACGAATGTTACAAAAATTGAACATGACAGAACACAATAAAAATGACACTAACAAGAATTTTGTATTATCATACACTATAGTATAAGTTAAAATAAAAGGCAAAAATCTGAAAGTGGTACAAATGACTGATAAACATTTTCTTTCATTTAGTAAAAAGTCATGTTTATTAAACTTTCAACAAATACCATTTTTAAAAATAAAAATTTCATTGTACAAGAACGATCAGGAATTTACTTTACAGTACAAAGTATCTGCTACTCATATAGAATCTAAAAACGCGTACATTTTACTCAAAGCTACTAGAAAAAGTTTGGGAACACCTAAAAATATATACACCTATAAAAGGCAATTTATTTTGTAATAGTCAAGAAGGTGACGATATTTTTAATACATAAGAAACTTTAATATTAATTTCATATAGTTATTAAGCAAACATTTTGATAGCCAAGAAGGCTAGAAGTTATATTGTGATAGCCAGGAGGGTCTATTTATTTTGCGATAATTAATAAATTTTTATAATAAATTAATTTAAAATAGTTTTTTTTTTTTATTCCATTTTACAGAAAATTTATATGTTAAAATTACAATTTACATTTGAATTATTAATACTAAATTTATGTAAATTTTTTAACTATTTTTCACACCAACTTCAGTGTGCTATACTTCACTTTGCCGCTTGTCGCTAAAAATATATGGGAATATATTGATTCAATATTATAACAAATAATCGAAATTGTTGGTTTGCTGCATGTGAAAATTGACCCGGCTTTCAGCTATTTTATAAAAAAGTTTTACATTATCATCCTTGATATTATACATTTTATTAAAACGACATAGAAGAAGCTACGTTATGTGAAATTAAAAATAAAATTTTATTGGACAGTTTTTGAGAAAGAAAGGTCCAAACTTCAATTACGTTTTACTCAAAACTAACATTTGGAGTATGCGGTAAAACAATTCCATAGCGACGAGTTATTATTTTTATTTTAAAAATCGAACACGGAACGCTTTCATAAGAATCAGAAGTACAAAATTAAAGTTTAAATACAGAAGAAAATAAATTAAATACAAATGAATTGAAATATCTCTCTTCTCAGCAGTATGGATCATGGTTTGTTTCCAATAAAAACATTAAAAATGAAAATATCCTTATTTTATTTTTAAAAGAAAATTTTAAAATTTAATCTAACATTCGATTATCCATTATGGAAAAATAAAATAAAATAAAAATATTTATCTTATTTTGAGCTTTAAAATCTTAAAAATATAACAAAAATACAAAATTTTTGTTTTCTATAAAAGAAAATATCCTTTTTTAAAGATTCAATATTTTTCCAAAAATAAGTACGAAAAAACAAAACATTACCCTATTTTATGAGGTTTCCTTTACAATCAATTTGTCTATAAATTTAACACCCTTTTAACCTTTTTAAATTTTTTATTTGCAAAAAAAAAAAACAAAATCGTTCAGTTATATTTCCCCAATAACAAAAAGGTCACATCAAAACTTTGAAAAATAAAGTTGTGGGATAATTTAAGAATAAAATTGAAAATTTATAAAGATTTTTTGTTTAAAATAAATTTTCTAAAGAAAAATTATTGAGGCAGTCTAAAATTATTTCAATTTTAAAGGCAGAAAAATAACGTTTCAGTTTTTATGTAATTTCAATTGTTTTAGACTTTAAAGTGTTGAATTGTCCATGTTTTTGGTTTTATTTCACTTGTGGGTTTTGTCTTGAAATTTTATAGTTGTATTTGTGTATCTACCGAATTTAAAGACGTTATAGATAATCGAATTTTTCTTCTAATTTTAGTAACAGCAGCAGACGGAACATAAATATACATAACTAACTATACATAAAACTATTCCAAGTCTTAATGAAACTTCTGGTCGATTAAACTAAACCATTTTCTTCATTAACCGACCAGGCTTAATTTTTGGTCAATGCACAGAAATTTGTGAATACCTATCGTAATCGAAAGTATATACCTATTAATGTATATTTATCAAATGAATCTCATTAATAAATTAACATAAAATGACTGAAAGCCGATCTCTTAAACCACATTATAGTAAATTAACGCTTACTTATGATGATTTAACAAAAAAATTAGTTAAACAAATAACATTAGTATGTCAAACTGAAATTATTAATTATATTAATATTTTTTGATTCTTCAAATAGCCCCAATTAATTGATTAATTTTTTACATTATATTTTTTATGTATATTTATATTATTTTGTTTATTTATTCTTATATTAGTATATTTTTATTATTATTTTATATCCTGTGGTATCACAATGGACCTTACCGGTCTAAGTGTGTCAGCGTACTGTCTGAAGCCACAACTACCTACCTATCTACTTATATTAATTTGTATCTTAAACTACAACAGATTTTATACTGCAGCCCACAAAACATGAAGTAGTAAAAAAAATATTTCGGCCAGATTAAATTGAAAATGATAACTAAATTATTTTCTGTTTTTGATCTCTAGTATTTTTCATCATCATTTCAGCCTATTAATAATCCATCCCCTTTTCTGATTAATCCCTTCTCGGCGCCTTTTCATTTGAAATTCAACATGTAATACTCTTCACAAAGAATTTAAAACTCTGTTAGGCCGTAAATAGGAGCCCTGGAAGTACTTTTATATTCATTTCTATTTTTTCAATAATTATATTTAATAATTTGATAGGCCTATAACACTATATCTCTTGCTCTTACTCTTATGATTAAGATTTATAATTTTTGGATGGGTAAATTAATTCCCAGAATATATTTGCCCACTTGGTTTCTCAACAGGTTCCAGCAGTATTAATTCTACCTTTTTTTAGTCTGCGTCGAAAATATTAGAAATCTAATTCGACCATGAACTTTAGCAATTCGATTAACTGCTAATATAATTGCGCAGGACAACTCATTATAACTCTTATAGAAAACACTGACCCTTCTCTTTCAATTGTCTTAGCAACATTACTAATTTTTATACAAATTGCCCAACTCGCACTAGAATCAGCTGTAGCCATCATTCAATCCTACGTATTTGCAGTTCTAAGAATACTTTACTGTAGAAAAGTTAATTATTTTATAACATCACACTCTAATCACCCCTATCATCCCTTACGGGAGCTATAACAATAGTAACATGTCTCATAAAATAATTCCTTCATTTTTCATCATATCTATTAAATTTAGGATTAGTATTTCTATCTTAGCAATATGCCAATGATGACACGATATCTTGCGAGAAGGTACTTTTCAAGGAATACACTCTCACCCAGTAACTATTGGGCTGCCATGAAGAATAATCTCCTTTTTATCGTGTCAGGAGTATTCTTTTTACTATAGTGCAATGTGACCACCTATAAGTAAGTCAGCACGTTTTGTGTATCTACTTGCGCATATCAGCATCTATATTTTCCAAAATATTCCGTTACGAGCATCTATCTACCTGCTCTTTTTCAATATTGGTGTATTGGTTAGTATCAGTAATCCCTTCCTCTTGTGGTAATCTGATCCCGTTATTGTTCAATTTGAAATATGCAATAATTCTTATATTTGATATTGCAATATGAATACTGAGCCAAAATTTAACAATAATAATAATAATATTGAGCCAAAGTTGTACTGGAAAACCACAAGTTAAAAATCATTGTCTTATTTGGGATTAGCAGTTGCTCAGTATTAATTTTGAAATACAGTTCGTCAGTTTTATTATATATTTGCAGTGGACATGCCATCATCAGGAAATACTATGAATGCAACATTCGCTGATGATATATTGTGATCGTTCTATTCATAAAGAATAGAACTTGTACAAATTATGTTACTGAAGTTCGAAGATTTATACAAGAAATGCAGAATTAAAGTAAATGCTGCCAAATCGATACATGAGACCTTCCCCCTCCGTAAGGAAACCTGTCCTCGCCTTTGATAGTTGATGAAGTGCAAATTCCACAAGCCGAAGAAATAAAATATCTTGGTATACACTTAACCCAACGTCTTACTTGGCGAAAACATATAGAAGCAAAGAAGAAGCAAATTACCATAAAGCATAGATATCTCTATACCGGCTTATGGAACACAAAAACTCCAAATTACACTGCAAAACAAATTACAAAGCAATTATCAAGCCCGACATATAGGATATAATTGTGGGCCTCAGCCTCCAACATCAATCAAATACAGTGTTTCCAGTCAAAAACTTTACGATTTGTAGTGCATGCTCATTGGTATGTAACCAACAATATAATTCAACATGATGTTTAGCGTAAAAGAGGAAATTAAGGCTTTTCATATAGAATACAAACACAGGCTGCAAAAACATTCAAACATATTCTTGCCAAAAAAAAATTGCTGGACACATTTCAAGGTCAGCGAAGACTCAAGAAGGCTTCCATAGAAGATTTAGAGTTCATCAGATTTGTTTCATATGATAGATAAAATATTATTTTTATTTTGATATTTAAAATGTTAATTTGGATTATCATTGGCGGGTGGAGCATAACCTGTAATTTTATAGTCAAATCTATTTGTTTATTGTCCTAATAATTAGGACAGATTACAAATATAAAAATCTTATTATTATTATTATTATTTGCCCAGAATTTAAATTAAAGCCAATTCTAAACACAGCACCAGTATCTTTCAGCCTGGTGCAACTATCTTGTCCATTACACTTAAGTATAAGACATATTCTACGAAAAAATGTTATTGAGTTCTTCTGATGTTTTTGAAAAATATTTTTTTTCGTAAAAATTTAACCTTTTTCTGCGTTTTATTATTTGGTCAATAAATGACTTTTTAACGAGTTTTTTTTTTTAATGAAGAGGGAGCTTATAGGGGAAAACAAATAAATTAATGAAGGTATTTAATACGTATACAATTTTGAAATTAATCTATACCATTAAATGATTAAAGGTTGAAATCTTTTAATGGTTTAGACAAGTTTGAAATATTTAAAAAAAAAAACATTATTTTACTCATATTAAATTTCTTTGTGACATTTTACTGGAAAAAAACTTTAGAACATAAAAGTCGTAAACGGATAACTTGGTGTTGTGCTCTATATCATAATTCTATATATCATATCAACAATCAAATTGGCTTAATAAATATTTTTTTTAATCTTGTCTTCCCTGTAGAATTATACGATATGTGTGTATTAATAAATGGACAAAATGTTTGGTTTTGTTTGTGTATATGCAGGGCTTAGAGAATTCGGCAACAGGGCAACCAATTCGTTCTCGTAACAATTTCTATAGATATATGTGTTATACAGTGCTACGTTTTGTTCTTACATGTATAGCTACTTGTTTTTTAAAAATTTATTATTGAAATTTTTTTTATAAAATCAGTAGCAATTTTGAAATACACTATACCTCAAAACATTAGACATAATACAGCCCCAGCAGAAAATACAAATTGGAATATAATAGTTTACTGAAGCAAAATATATTGTACAAAATAGATGAGTACAGTAAACAAAATCATACAATTTTTGACTTTATTTAAAAATATTTAAAGTGTGCATAGTGTTACAAGATATAAATGATACTAGGGAATACCCTGTGCAATTGCACAGAAGTATTTTTTTCGGACACGATTTTATATAAAAAAAATATTTGTTGTTGGTAGTTTTCTGAATCGCTTAATTCTTGAATATACTTCATAATGAAATCAATGTATAATACCTATACTTTATAATGAAATAAATACTATTCAGCGTAGTAAATCGATAAATTAGTGTTTTCGCCAAAGATATTAAAGTGGGTCTTAGGATTTTATTGTAGAATATGTTCTGAAGCGTATTGAAACAATTAATTCATAAGATTTGGTTCTTTATATAATCAAAAAATATGCGTGCATATTAAAAACAGCCATTAATTTAGACGGGCTAAGATAGTGTAGTGGTTATGTTATCCACTCTATATTATGTAATAGTAAAACGATAATTTATAGTTCGATTGTCACTTATCCCACATTTAATTTTATTACATTATACATTATTTCATTATACCTAACATTTTATTGTTATAAAAACAAAATTAGTGATAAAAGACTCCTATATGACTCCCGATAAGCACCAAAGGTGTTATAATTATCTTTTCATGGGAATAATGTGATTAATATTGCTATAAGAAAGTTCTTATAGCAATTGCGGGAGGTGTTATAATGGGATTTTCAGCAAGTGTTACAGCAATGTTATTATAAGTTTAAAAGTGCGTAATCCTATATAAAGAGTTAAAGTGTTCCTATAATGATACTAATTAACTTACTGTAGCTTTTGAATAAATATTTCGAACAAATATTTTGCGACGGAAATTATTTTCTACAAACATGGTAAAAAAAAATATTTATTAAATAAACAAAAACTGAAATTAAACTTTTGCAAAAGTATAATTTTTAGTAGAATAATTATTTAAATATCAAATTTGATGTTATGCATTAATTAAAGTACATTATTTAACATTTAAAAGATGCAATTTAAAAATATATTTGCTTTTATTTATTTAAAAATTGTATATTTTTGAAGGTTAATGTATTTTTTCGAAGTATTATTATAATAAATGTCATTGATATTTCTTTCCCAGCCAAATTTTTCCTTTTTGTCACAGTAATTACAAATATTAAAACAATTATTCTTAACCAGAAAATAATTTATTAATTGGTAAGACAATTTTTATATTATAAATCATTTACATACAAATAATAAAAAAATATAACCTACATAAAATTATTATTTTAAAATAAAAAATAATGCCTATCTCACTCTCGCATAACATACATTATTTCAAAAGAATTTATTTCAATATAAAAATACTAGGGGCCCCTGTTGAATAATTATAATTCAAGTTAAAGCCAAATTTAAAGTTTTTAAATGAACAGGGATTTGCATGGACTGATATAGACTTCTCATTACAAAGCAGAAAACACTCATCTTTTAATGAAAAGCTTTGAAATTAGTATGTTTTCGTTAAAAAACATAAATATCTACTTCTAATTTTCTGTTTCGTTTGTTATGTTTTGCAACAAAAACAATAAAATATTGCCTGGTACCTATATACATTTATTATGTAACGTAAATACAAAAAAAATTAATTTGAAAGTTTAAATAAAAAATTTTCAATTCCATACATGCATTATTATTGTACATGTAATCAATGCTGTATCTTCTACTTCAAATGTACATATACTATATACTATGTATTTACATATGAATGAAGTAGATTTATGTTGATACGTAATTTCATAAAAGTAAAAAAAATTAATTTTGGTGAAAATTGTTGGTATATAAATATGTATGTACTATGTATGTATGTAATTCTGAAACAGATTAAGCTCACAATTCTGCAAGATAATTAGTAAAATTTGGGTCTATATTTTCATTAACCAAAACGGTGTTTATTTATAAACTAAGAATATTTTTGGTAAATTGAAAAAATAATATAAAGTTAAAATGCTTGTCAATTATAATTATAGATAGCTAGTTTAACTCTACTATGTAAAGTTGAAATTACCTGTCATATGAAGAGTTCAATTGATTTTTTTTGTTTTTGTTTTTTAATATTTTTTATTTGAGATGAATTATTGTTTTTTTGTTTTTATTTGACATAATATGTACATATAGGTTCATTGTAAGTAATAATAATAACTGATTTGTTTGTTTAAGTTTTTTATTTTAATAAGAACTCACGCATAATGTATTTGGTGAATAATAACACCATAAAATTTTCAACTGTGTGCGTATTATTGTTTTATATACAATATTATTAATTATATTAGGAGTTCATTAAAAAGAAGCGAAATAAAATGAAAAGGTGTCTACTGTGCAGGTCCTTAAATGTTTGTCAATTATAATTATAGATATACATTAATCCATATGTACACTAATCTTATAAAAATATTACAGCAATTGCTCCGGTGCCTTATAGGACTATACAGTTCAGTGCTATAACGTATATAAAATTTCGCAACAATTGCGGAGCACTCAAATGAATACTAATACCTATAGGAGTGTTTATAATAGTTTATAATAATTTTATAAGAGTGCACAAGAGTCTTATATTAATAGAATTGTAACGTGGGGTATCTTACAATCGCTAGCTTTATCATAACAAAAATAATAAAAAGTATGTTTGAGGAATATTCCACTTCAATAGTTTCACAAAATTTAAATAAACATATAGGCTCATCGATGTAACTTATTACATTCCATTTTTATGACTTATAATAAGATGTAGGTACACATAATATGTTTTAGTATCTGTTCCTACATTATATATACATTACTTTTATTTGTACCAAATATAAATTGTAGATATTTTTTTTTGCTTCACGTTATGATCTTCCGTACTGCTCCTTCCACTCCACTCTATATTAAACAAAATTCACATTATATAGTGAACCAGTTTGAAAATTTTTAATGTGAGCTTGTCATTTAATTAAGGGTTCACTCTCTATCAATAAATTATTTAAACCCAGCATACTTTATGACTAAATAAAAAAAAAAAAAAACCAAAATCGATGCCAACCAAAACCATAATATGCGGTAGGTATTTTTTAATTATAGTTCCAATACATAATTTGAATAGGAAGTTAACATTAACGTCTATATTAATCAAAATTCCAAATTAATAACCCACCTACGAAATTTACAATTTAAGATAAAAAAAAAAAAAAAAAAAAAAATAAAAACAAATAATTTCCTATTTCAATTTATCAATTTTCATTCCCCCACATACCAGCTATAAAATAAGTTCATCTTCACTGATAAGTTTCTGGTAAAACAATATAACTGTTAGTTGTTGTTATTCAGTTGATCCAAATCCCGATTTAAATCAATTTACAGCAGAAAAAAATTAAAAAAAAAACTAATTCCAATTTTTTTTTTTTTTTATCAAATTCAAAGAATTAAAAAAGATTTGAAATTGAAATTATCTGAAAACCTCAATAAATCAACTGGAAGAGATTAAAGACAAAAAAATAAAAAAAAAAAATATAATTACAGAAAAAAAAACTATATCTTTACATATCTTATTTTAAGCCCACCTGGATTGAGTTACTTGCACAGACACTAATAAAAAAAGACAAAATGACAAAAACAAGAAAAATTTAAAAAGCAAAAAATAAAACGACACTTGAAATTTGTAAAATAATGCCAGCGGCTGCTGCTTATTTGACCTGCGGTCATGAAATTCACACATAAGTTTACAACAACTAGGTACTACTGTCATTTTAATTTTTTTTTCTAATTTGCTTTGCTTTTATTTTCTTTTATCGTTTTGACATTTGAAGTGATTACAAGTGAAAAAAATTTGTATCACTTTGGGAATGAATGGAAACACACAAGTCAGTCAGAATTGAAGAAAAGCAAAATAAAAAACATTTTTTTTTCTTATATGACTTTTGATTTCGGTTAATTTTAGTTAAAATTTACGTCATTTTTTGATTTTTTTTAGAGCTGAAAGCTTTTGTTGATGTGACTGTAATTTAAAAAAAATTTAGTGTTCGTATATGAAAAATTATTCTGACACATGTCAAAAATTAATGAATTGTCAGAAAATATTAATTAATGAAGTTTATTTTGTTTTTTTTTTTTTTTTTTTTTTGTATTTTCTGTTGTTGTGTGAACAAATTTTTGAACTAGTTTTCAAAAATTAGGTTAATTTTCAATTTGATGAGATTTTGTTATTTTATGATTTCGGAGAAAATTTAAAATGAATTAAGTAAAAATAAATTATGAGACTACGATTGAGCTCATAAATAAAGTGTATTGTACACATTTAATTTTCTTTAAAGACATTCGAAAAACCAAAATGAGATGAGTAGTCTTTATATTTAATTTAAATCAAAATTTTCAACTGTGAAAAGAGTAGAAAAAAATTCAACAAAGTTAGGACTGAAAGTCTAGCCAAGACAAAAAATGTATCCAAGACAAGTAAAAAGTTTCATGATTGTAGCAGATTGTAGTCTTTTTATATTATCCTGGACACAAACCACTTATCAGACCAATATTCACTCTCGTGTAGTAAAATTTCTGTTTGATAGCACCAAGTGATATAGCCGACATGGCGGAAATGGTTTATCATAGGTCATGTTCCATTTAACAAGCATCTGTTCCATATTGATAGATCGAGCACAGGCAAATGCAGATTCTGTTTAGAAGAAGAGGAATCCTCCTCTCATATTGTATTTGTTTGCGATGCCATAGCTCGGAATACACATCCAGAAATACACATCACCTGATTCTGAAATTTACAGCAGAACAACAATAGCATTTATCAATGACATAGATTTATAATGCTGAGATAAGGGGAGGTAGCTCAATAGATCATAATAGTCACAAAAGCATGCTATACGAGACTAGAGACTAAATTGTATTTATACTGTTAGATTTATGCTTCAAACAAGTCTATGTGACGTTTATATAATAGGAACAACAAATGATAACTTTATTATATTTTTATGATGGGGATTTTAAATCAGTAAAACTGTTAATGTTGAAAAGTTAGTAAAACGCTAAGAAATACAAACTAAGAAAATATGGCTCAAATTTTCCATATTCAATAGGATATTAATTAAACGACAGAATTGTGAGGTCTCAAAAAGAAAAGCCTGTGATATTCATGATGTTGTCAGATGGACCAGAGCTAGAAGGCGAGGTTGGAACGACCATGTCTCTCGAATGCATGTGAAAATTGCTAGAGATAGAAGACCAAACACCACCAGACATCCAGGCAGACCACCGAAAGTGTGAACCAAATGTTGGACATCAACTTCTGAAGAAGCAACCTAATTAGGAAAAAACAGGTTCTATGTCTAAAAAAAATAAGAAGAAGATGAAAGTAGGATGACAGTATTTCAACGATTCTTATTATATGGCAATAGGTTTCTTCAACGAAATAACTCAAGATTTTTAACCCATTAGCCAGGTTAGATACCAGAAAATATTTGTTAGATAAAATTGATACCTGTTTTTTTCGACGATTTGAAAATGACTGTAAATCAAAAAGTTTTAAACGTCGGAAATTTTCCGGAAGTCGGAGTGTATCTTCCCAGAAATTTTTTTTTAAATAAACGAAAAGTAAGGAAATGTAAAAATTTCTGCTGAACAAATTTTAAGCGATTAATGTCTGGCAAGTATGTTCAAGAATATGAATGTGAGATAGTAGACTTTGCTCAATTTATTTATCATTGATAAGTTTAAAGTTAGGCTTAAATCAAAAGTAGTCCCGAAATCGGTGACGAAATTAACTATTTCCAGCGAACGGACAACTGGACATTTGGAAGTGTTCAATTCAAGTTCAAACGAAACAAAATTATTTATATCATTTTGTATGCTCTTACACTCCGATGAAGACGATATATGCGTGAGGATTTCAGAATCGTCTGCAAAATCAAGAAATTTAGAAAAAAATACTACTTCAGGCTGTATCATGTCAAACGTTTTACTTATGCCAGTAAATATCGCCGACCATTGTAGATTAAATCTAAAGTTAAAATTTGATCAAATTAGAATTTTCTGATCCACCTATTTGATAATTGTTGACTTATTAGAGTAGTACGTAACTGTATTTATGAATGCGGACCTCTTAGATATTAACTGATTGAGTTGAAGCTACGACTTAATCAAGATAAACATTAAAATGGGACTAAAACAAAATTATTATTTAGCATTTCAAAGTAAATAAAAATAATTTCCAAATATTTAATTTTATCTTAAATTGAAAAGGGTTTCCACAAACATGTATCTACATTAATATGCTACCAAAACGTAGCATGTAAATAAATAAATAAATAAATTAAATTTGTTTTACTTTCAATAAAAATTTACTCTTGGGAGTTTTTTTTTTTTTGCTTATTTTCTGTATTTACCTTGAACTTACAAAATAAATTTGGCCTCACTTACTCTTATGCGCAAAAAGTAAATATACAGATAATAATACCCTAGACAACAACCATTTTATTTAAAAAAATAATATATTCTCATCAAACCACCAACCTGCATTTTTATTATTGTTTTTGTTTTTTTTTTTTCAATTTTTCTTATAATGTCGGTCTTTACTTTTGTAATCAGAAAAATAAATATAAGGTACCAAAGATTTATCTCAAAAATTTATTTTTATCTAAGCAATTTAAAATATTTACCTTAACTAAACAGTTTAATTCAGGTACATTTAATTTATGTTTTTTTTTTCTACCGATTAAATTTATAAAAAAAAAAACCGCTTAATTAAAATAAAAAAAAAAAAAATATAAAGAGAAAAAAAAAATTAACTGCGATTGCGGGTGTTCTTTAACCATCAACAAAAATGACAAACCGCAACCAGAATAATGTTAAATAGGTGCGTTGCGTTATACTACGGTAATTATTTATTAAATTAACTATTTGTTTTTTTTGTTTTTTGTTTAATAAAATTTCTCAAATATTTGTATTAAAACTCTTTATTCACGCAATTTTTTATAATTTAGTTTTTTTTTCTTCTATTTATTTATAACTAAGTAACCATATAGCCGACATTTTATTTATATATTCGGTGTATTCTGTTGTGGTGTTTATTTTAATGTCGCATATTTATTCAAAATTCATAAAGGTAATTACGATTCTGGTGATAATTACAGTTTCCGAGCACCTTGAATTTTTTTAATCTTATGAGGCCTTATTGTTGATTGTTTTTTAATGACAATAAATTTAATTGTTTCGATTTATGGTTAAAATTTTGTTTTGCTAGGTTTTTATAATATTTTTTTTTTGCTTTTGTTTATGTTTGTTAAGTGAAAGGGTTAAATGTGAGTAAGTGTTGAAAATTTACGTCGATTTTTTTTTTACATATACGATGATCGTAGTTTTCATTGAGGTATTTACTAAGTAGATGAATATTTTTTTTTTATATATAGGTAATGTTTAATAGAGTGTGTCGGTGTAAGAGTGTTGCCATTCCAAATGGTGCATTAGAAAATATTTTTTTTTATAAATTGCTGCACGATATAATATAGAATTTGTAGTTAAGGATGTAATTATATTAATAAGTTGATGATATTTGATCTCCTCCCATTCAATATTACAATTTTATGTTAATTTTATGAGTTGGTATAATATGATTCTATATGTTTTGAAGCTTTTCTCAATATCATCATTAGTGTCCTTTAACCCCATTACATTCAGCTGTACCGGTGAATTCGATCGAATAAAAATCGAGTACTCGTTCGTAAATTTTCAACCGCCCAATTCGATTTAAAAAAAATTCGAATATCGTTCAAAATTTTATAAACGAATAACCACTTTTGTTCTTGTGTTTGAAAGTGTTTTGTTTCGAAACAAAAAAAATATTTAAAAAAAATGTAAGTTAAAATTTTTATTGTTTATTTTATTATTTAGCTAATTAATTATTTGTTATTGATTTGGGTCTCAATTTACTATAGACAAGCAGTTTGAATTGCTTATACATCTGCTAAAAAATGAATATTTAGCACAATTGTTTAAAAATGATAAAGACTCTAAACTGACCATAAATTTTTGGGAGGAATGTGCTGAAAAGTTAAAACAATTTCTTTCACAGAAAAAAAAAACTTATACCTTCTGTAAAATTGGTACAGATTTTAATAGCAAGCTCAATATTTAAATGCTCAAAATCTACCAACTAAAAGAAAAGAAATACGACATTTTAGGGCGTTTCCGAACCTCTCGCACTTGTACACTAGATATCAATAGAAATTTATTGAAAGTGACAATAAAAAATAATTCAGTGCGATTTGATAGGTTTAGTACGAGTATCAAGTGCAAGTGCGAGAGGTTCGGAAACGCCCTTAAAATAAATTGAAATTGAAACGAAAAAAGGTTGCAAAGAGAAGAAAAAATATTGGGTACAGAAGAAAAGCAAAAACTACAACAAGAAGCTATTAAAATAAAGCAAAAAAAATGGTGATCAAAGAAAAATTTGTCCAAAAAGTGTCATTACCCGTCAAAAACGAGCTATAAGCTGATGATTGTAATAGTAAGTGATACAGCACATTTTTGTTTTATATTTTTTATTTGATTACATTTTTTGAAATGAGTACAAAATTAGTCTTTCGATCGAATTTCTCATCGAATCGAATCGAGAAAGTTCGAATAATTTCATATCGAATCGAATTCACCGGTACGGCTGATTGTGGAATATTGACGTTATGCTTTCGGAGTAATGTGATATGTCCATATTAGACTTATAGAACCTATACAATATTAGGGATCTTGTTTTTGAAAATTATGGTTAAAATAAAATGTTATCAATGATATTTATTACGAAATCGCTTTATTAAATTGTTATGGTGAGTGTTCATATTATGGCATTGGATGTGGCTAAATTTACTGATTTTTTTTCTAGTATTGAAAGCGTTTTGTGTCCATTTACGAATATTTATAGTTAAATATTTTGGTTTCGCGATTTGTTCTGATTAATTAATCTGATTATATATAAAATTATAGTAACAGAAGCTTAGTAGATAGAATAGACGGTGCGGGACGAATACCGACTTTCCCAAATCCCGGTCTTATTAAAGGCGACATTAAGGCGACATCTTAAGTGTATTTATTCCAAGAATATTTATTTTAATTTATTGTTTGTATAGCCGCTGTTGGACCCATAGAGGTGAATATCTGCCATTTCCAGAATATTGATTTTAATTTATTGTATGTATAGCCGGTCTTGGATACAAAAAAGTGAAAAAAATACAACTAAAAAACGGAAATTTTAAAAAGCGAGATTTGGAAAAGTCGGCGTCTGGGGCAGATTCCAGAATAGTACTTGCGCTTTTCTTTATATATTTTGCAGTACAATTCATCGGAAAACGAACATAAATCAAACTGTTTGGTTAGCAATTATTCTCATATCTTACATTAACCATATAGTTGCATCTTATATGATGAGTCGTATTGCAAATTTCAATTCGTGTGTGTTTTGAAGTTCATGAAACTGTTCATACATTTCAGCGACATTAAGCTCAATAACTTATGATCTTATAAATTTAGTGTTGATAAATTTCTTAAAAAATGTCACTGGTTTAATAAATAATCAGATTATTAAGATCGAGCGCATCGGTAGACTACTATAGTTGTATTTTTTACTCATTGTGTATGATATGTAACTCAACATTGATTTATTATTATTATTAATACTATTGAATTGGCCATAACACACTGGGTGGTGCAGTAGGTAGAGCGTTTACTTTTCAACTGAAAACTCCCAGGTTCGATTCCCGATGAAGCAAAAAAATGCTTTGTGAGTTTTTCGATCTGGTCCAGTACCCTTTGTCAATGGGATAAAATAAATGATAAAAAATAATTGTGAGTTCAATCTGGTAACCACTTAAATAAAATGAAACTATTCTATTTAACAAGGCTTAGTTCCAACCAAAAGTAGTAATTTACCACATTTAATGACTTGGATAAGCCAGTAATTTGATAAATAAATGCTCGAAAAACATTGTAGATATTGTAGTATAAACTTGCAGTACCGCATTTAATTAAGCACGAAAAGGTGATTCTACCTAAGTTACTGTCAGGAACATAAACAAAAAAAAATAACAATTTAAATTAAAGCCAATTTTATAAGCACTAGCGGCAGAGACCTTCGGCTTAACGTTGATTTATACTCTTAATAATATGTATTCATTTTTCTGCAACAAAAATAGTTGATGCGGTTGATATAGACTGAAGGGGCTGTTTCAACGATCTATTTATATTAGTTCAGATTTCTCTTTAACTCTGCATTGGACCATATTTGTGTGTAGCCTTCTTTCGAGCCAACTTTTCATAAAATTTTCTGCAAATAGATAAAACATAAGTGATATTATTCTATGAAGATTAATTTTTTAATTATTTCATGTCAATAATAAAGATACTTGATAATCTTAAAAATGTAAAAAATAATTAAATTTAAATATTTTGGAACAGTCACTAGCGAACCATTAAAAACTGAAAACTAATTAACACTGAATTATTCATAATAATAAAATTTTACCTAAATAAAAAATTTCAATCCGTCAATTTAAGAAATTCAATTTTTTTATTAAACATATTTTTATTTATGAATTTAAATAGTCTGACGTAATCCTTTAAGGATATAACTGTTCTCTTTCTTAACTTAAAAAAAAAATAAAATTTAAATTGTAATAAAAGATTCATTCTTTCTAAATATAACTTGAAAAAGGACGACACTTCATGTAATACAATGCTGTCTAGATTTTTTTTTTTTTTTTATTTATTTTGTTGTCCTTATTACGACCCTAATTAGAATCCTTAAAATGAAAAGTACAAGAAAAAAAAAAAAAAAAAAATGGTAAAAGAAAATCAATTTATTGTTCATTCTTGCATATCCTGTATTCCAAACATTTTCTCAATTTACAGTTGCATAACCATTTTTTACTTGCCATTTAATTTTATTTTTTTTCATCTGGAATTCCATGTTCGTTCGTTCACCTTTGTCGCAGTTTATTTTTAATTTGCATAAAACGACAACACCTGAATAGAATTATTATTCTATAGTACCTACCTATTTATATCTACATTTTCTATTTACCTATGGAACAAAAAATAAAAAGTAAAAAATTATGACGCAAAATTGTGTTTTGAATTTTGAAAAGTAGGGTATATAACGTGTAAATGGTGGCAGTTACACTAACTTAGATTTTAATTTACAGTTATTTTATCGTAGTTCTTAGTTTTTTAATTTTTCAATAATCTAAGATTGTAAGTTTTGTAATGGTTTTTAATGAGCCCCTATAAATTAAGATAGGTATATACACTATTTTTCTTTATATTTTATTTATTGTGTAAAAGTAAAATTCGTGATTACGATAACGGTTCGTTCGTTTGCTAGAAGATTTTAATTGTTATTATTGAAAATTTAAAATGGTGTCAGAGTACCCCGTTATAATTTAATCAAGCAATTTATTATAACGATGGTATGATAAGAATTTATGATTTTTATTTTTTAAATTTATTTAGAAGTGGTACATTTTGTCTGATTGTGTGTGTACAGTTATTTATTCAGAATTTATATTTTTTTTCAAAGGATATATTAAAACAGTGGTTAACAACCTTTTTGAATTGTGCACTTTTGGGTTTGATTTCATCCGATTTCATCATTCTTTTGTTTTTTGTTAAATTTGTGTTTACCTATTTTATTTTTTGTTATACTATTAGGTTCAGAGTGACTATATTAGAAATACTGAAAATATTCCATCAGCTGTATTTCGTTTGTCCATATTAATAATTAAATTTTATATTGTGATGAAAAATATCAATCAAATCATCAGTACATAAAAACATATTGAAAACAAAATAAATTTAAATTTAAGTATTTAAATTAAATTAAAAATCAGATTATAAATTAAATTATTATTTTTTGCCTAAAGAAAATTTGTAAAATTTTAAATTGAGAGGATGATATTTAAATTGTGAAAGAAACTGTAAAATTATAGTCAAAGATAATTTGAGGTATCAAAAATAATCATCTTGAAATAAAAAGTACGCGAATAGTTTTCAGACAAAAATTTTTCAAATCTTTAAAAATTTACATTAAAAAACACTATAACAACAAACTTTTGAGATCTTAAAACAACAACAAAAATTTTATAAATGTACAAATTTAAAAATTTATTGTACGCAGAAAAACCAAATTATTTACATTATATTATATGCGATTTTTTTTTACGTCTAAACAGAATGATCGCAGCCATCACGCAACCAACAAAGTTGCTAAATATCAAAAACGTAACCATCAAATTTAGTGTACAGAATGCAAAACGATGTCAGCGATAAGCATTAAACACAACAGCGCCACAAAATACTGATACAAAATTGGACAGCTACAAAAAAACAATTGCCCCTATGTATTTAAATATACAAAAGAACACAATAGGGATACACTTTAAATGAAAATAGGAACATTTGAATATTTTTGGTCATCATACATACATATCTGATGCAAGCATGAGATTATAAAAATTGAGAGAAAGTGCACGCAAACAATTGTATAAAGTAGAATTCCTGCGTTAAAGTTAAAACTTTTTTATCTTCTGCGTGATGGCTGCGTTGACTACTTTCACTTTTGGCATTTGTATTGGTTTTCACTTTGAAAGTAGTATTTCTACGTGAAGCTTGCGTGGTGGCTGCGCTCATTCTGGTCTAGCTAATAATAGCTTATACTCTAAATAAAATTTAAACTTTACTCAAATCCATATTCATATACATATACATATCATTCCACCTTTTATTTTAAAATATAATTTATTAGTACAAGAAATGAGTATCAAACTTAAAATATATTACTTTATTGAGTAAAATATTATCTTAACTCGTTGAATAAAATAAATGAACATCGAGGTAAAGTTCATAAAGCCAAATATAATAATGTTCCATTTTTAAGTTGCTTTCTGGCGACCTTAACTCGAGGCATTATTCAAAATATATTATTTTATATAGAGTATGTTGAATATGACAACTATAAACTAGGTAAGTTAATAAAGGATAATATAAGAATTAGTCCGAAAAATACAAAATTTTTGATTTTTGAACATCTTTAGAGTCTAGACAAACTTCTATGACCCTATAACCAAAGGAGAAGAATGCAGTAGAATAATTTTCAGCATTTTTTGTTTTTTATTACTCATGTTAACTTCGTTAACAATAAAATATTTTATGTACCTTCTTTCTCAACTAAATCTTAATATTTAAAATACATTTGCTTTTAAACTAAAAATAAAAAATAAAATTTTCAAACATTTTTGTTTCTAATTATTATTTCTATTATATCTATTAAATTAAAATGCCAGCTATCAAATTAATCAGGGCACGGATGAGAGTAATATTAAATTTACCATACAAAGGTATATTTACCCTATTTCGCCATTTTCATCATTAAAAAAATGGCGATTCATCTCTGATTTCAATATTTTTTTATTTATAAATCGAAATATTTTTAAATTTCAAAGCTTAAATTCAATTAAATCACAAAATTTCATTGTTTTGTAATCTTTTTTATGTTAAAATTAAATATTTAAAAATTAAAATGTTAAAAAAAATTAACATTGTACTAGATCTTTTAATTTTTAATTAATTTTTATAATATAATATACAATATTTGGAAAAGCCCATTAATTTTTTCGAAGTAAAAGCTTTATATTTTACTAGATAAATTTGAAATTGCATGAACTTTTTCCGCAAGCAAAAATATAATAAATAACAAAAATGAATATAATGTCGCAAATTATAAAAATAATGAATTATTATTTATCATTATTATATAACTTCATATTTTGTTCTAATTCAATAATATTAATAGTTTTTCAACTTAAATTTTACTATTTGCACAATTTTTGATTAACAAAATAATTACGAAGTATTCTTTAACGTACAATTTGGTTGTGATTGCGGCGGTAAATTGTGTATACATTTTTATAAAATTAAACCTTTTTGTTACCGTAATAATTATCATTGAGAACCGTCACATTTCAGTTGCATAGCATGAACATTGTGTGTATGTCATTTTGCACACAATTATTCCCCAAAAGTGCACACATTATACACATATAATACCAAGAGGTAACCTATTATTGTGTGCTTAAATTTACATTATGTACACAGATTCTAAATCTGGTTCCTTGGGTTATTATTTACTACTTTCATTTTTATTAATTTAATATTTTTTTGTGCTTAATAGCAGAGCTGAATCAATAAAACCACCAAGCGACATTATGTATTCCTTCAATCGTTTTTTAAATGTATTAATATTACGTAAGCTCTTAATTTTCATGGATAGAGTGTTATACAGCTTTGATCCCGAAATTGAAATTCTGTGGGCGAGTTTGTACTGACCGGTTAGCTTCAATTCTACCATCGTATGTCTGTGTTAAATATATGGCCATGTCTTTGAATTGTGGTGATGTTACCAGGTCCTTTTATTATTTAAGATCTTAAAGACTTTAACCACTTGTTGTAACTGATATATACATATACCCCTTGTGGGTAAAATATTATTTTCTGAATATAGGAGCAATGCCAAGGTTCAAAACATTTTTTAATAATTTGTTTTGGGTAGCCTACTATTATTATTATTGTAGCCCCATACCATATACTAAGAGCATAATAAATTTGTAACTTCGTTTCAATTTGTATTTTGTTTTTATATTTTACCGTAATTGGTATGAAGTTGAATAAAAAACCACAATAACAAACGGGATTTGTTAATATATTTTTTTACAATTGATTTTAAGCTTTGATTTAACCAGACCCTTACGTATGCCAGATATCAGATACGGATTAGAATACCACAATTCAAAAAAGAAAACACTTTTGTAACTGAAATTAAGAATTTTATATTTTTTTTTAAAAGGAATATTTATTTTTTTTCACATAAAATTGTCAAAGTATTTTTTATGGTTAACCCTTTCAGACCCAAGAAAAAAAATTCTATCCCATTGTTACATACAGTTAAAATTAAATAATGTATGGCTCAGATTTAATCATTAATTATACAACTAAACATTATGAATCGATTCTTCTGGATCTTAAATCGAAATATCAATCATTGTTTAAGGTGGGTCTGAAATGGTTAAAGAAATTTTTATTTAAATAGGATGTTTTCTTATTATAAGAAAAGTTATAACTTATTGAAAATATTTTGTGCAGTTTTCAAAATGGTATTGATTTGAACAAGAGTGGATTTTATCGTCCAATAAATTTTTTACGCAACATTACGATTTGTTTTTAGCTTCTACATATTAAAAAAAATAATATCTCCAGCTTATTAGTGAATTAGCAGAAAAATTTTACAAACATTTGAGCCATTTGTTGCACTTGCATACTATTCTATGTTAATAGATCTTGTGTATAAAAGATTTAGTTTGGAAAAAGATTGAAATTTCTGAACTTTGGCTATAAAATACCTCTTTGGAAATATTTTGTGCATACATATTATAAATTGCGGTAGTATCACCCCGATTTGGGCAGTATTAGAAAGCAACATCATTACTTTGTTCTGTAGAATAATATTTTTAATGTTGTAAAAATAGTTTTTTTTTTGGTTTTTATAACCAGCGAAATGTTAGAATGTAACCTTTAGTACTTGCGTACCGTTTGGTTTGATAGGACAGGATATGATGAAATAAAATATAAACTCTGTACGAGCTACCTATCTCTTGTTGAGATATGTTTGAATAAATAAATAAAATAAATAAAATGATTTAGCAGAAATGAATTGGCAGGAGCTGCAGAATGAGCTTATTTATATTTTTCTTTAAATTCTGTAAGTTATACACTATAGTGTTGATGCAAATTTTTAAATCAATAACAGAATTCTAGGCTATCTTTCTTCACGGCTAAATATTCTGATGTCATAATTTTAATCATATTTTTTAATTTTTTAAATTCATATGAACAGTTTGATCTTCGCAGGACAATCAGCGTGTCCACTGTTTACACAGCACTACACAGCACAGTATTTTACTTCCATTAGAAAAATTTCATAAAATGTGATACCAATTTTTTTTTCATACGATCTCATGAGCTCTTTAAATTCGACAATTATTATTGTTGAAATAGAATCTATTTAGCGGCTTTGTGTTATGTTGTATATCGGTTTTGAAAACATTCCGTAACTGTGGATCAAAATAAATTGAAATAGAAATAGAAATTGATTGTAGGGATTAAATCCTAGATTATAAAATCATAAGACTTATACCTAGAACCTATCTTATATATTAATGCGCTAATAAAGTCTGCAAAACTTTTCACCTCGGTGAATTAAAACAAAAAACAATGACAGTTGTACTAAACTAACATTTTCTTCACCTCAACCGATTTAAAAAATTTTTTGGCATATACAACGGAGACCATATCCGTTTTATGCAAAAGAAAATTTTGAATCAGAGTCAACAATTATACGTCGGTGACTCCATAGAGGTAGCAACAACGGCATTAGAGAAAGAAAAAATACCTTATGTAATAATAATGTTATGCTCGGACGATATGATAAGAAAAATTAATCATTTTGCGGAAATGTAAACTCAGTTTGCAGTTAAATATTTAAAAGAAGACAAAAGATATTTTTTTTAATGCTGAACCAACGAATTTCGCCGGGAATAGCTAACTAGCATATATTTATATATATTTACAATATTTATATATATGACTTATTTTATTTTTTTATTTATTTTTATTTTTATTTTTATTTTCTTTTTCTCAAATGAGCTCAGTCGCTCGTGTAGTGTATAAAGTGTGTATATATGAAGGAGTGTATATATGTACATATATGCGTATTTATGCATGTGTGCATTCTGTAAAAAAAATAATTTTATTTATTAATTTCACAATACTTCAAGTATTATTAGTCTCAATATTATAAAACACAGTAATTTTACCTACATGTAGAACTTCTTAGATAGTCCATTCCAGTTGCTTCAAATGAAGAAATTACTAAAACAAAAAAAAAACATCGTCTTAACTTCTTGGTTACCGACACACTTCTTTAACAATTGAAATTGAACAAAAACAAATTGGGTTGTTCAGTTCTGATTCAAAGGATCAGACTTTTGTATTTATCACAGCAATTCATTTTTCTGTACCAAAGTAATTAATTCGTAATTCGCATAATTCTTTATAAAGTATTTAAATTTAAAAGTTTAAAAGTTGAAAAAAAAAAATGTTAAGTTACTTAGAAAAAAAATACTCAAAGTACAGTTATAAAAATAAAATTGCATAAAATCTTTTTCAAATAAAAATAATTGAGTTCAATAAACGTGGACTGAAGTTGATATTAGAATAGAATTAAAATCAATTAAGGAATTTATTTTTAAGTGTATTGAAATCTTTTTTATTTTTTTGTTTTTTTTTTATTTTTTTATTCGTCTACCTACAGAATATTGTTCAGTCGAACTAGAATAAAATAATTTTCTTTAAAGGGTAATAAAGTGGTTATTTTCGATTTGACAAGTAGAAAAAAAGTAATTACGGATTGTATATTTTTTTTTTTGTTGAGAAAAGCGCATTTATTTTTGCACCACAGCTGAAGAGGAATTTATGTGCTGTATAAATCATATCAAAGGAATACAAATTTTGAATTAATATAAATTAACAAAGATTTTATTTTTAACTGCTAAGATATAAATTGTTCGTATATACTAGTCCGGCATGGAATTGCTTCCGTGTTCGGGGTTTGTTTATTAAACGGCTCTAGGCGCGGGAGCTGGAGTCTTCTTTGAAAAAGAGCAACTTGAACTCCAGTTTCCTCTTGGAAAACACTGCACAATCTTCCAGGCTGAAGTCTTTGCCATAAACGCAGCAGTGAATATAATAAAAGAGCAAAGATGGTCTAACAAAGTCATTAGAATCTTTAGTGACAGTCAGGCTACCTTAAAAGCTCTTGAAAGTAACATCATCAAATCTAGATTGGTTGGAGAATGTTCGGAAGCCCTAAACCTCATATGGCTCCGAAACAAGGTACAACTGATCTGGATACCGGGTCATAGTGGCCTGACTGGAAATGAGAAGGCTGACGAACTAGCCAGATCATCGGCGGGAAACATTTATGGCCCGGAACCAGCAGTTGATATATCTATTGGTAATATTAAACTATCCATAGAAAACACCCTGAAAAGGGAAGCAAATATTCTTTGGGAGCGTATGGAAGGCCACAGGGTCTCCAAAATATATGCACCAAGAATAAACACCAAAATAACCAACTTCCTGCTAACTCTCAATAGAGGAGACTGTAGGAAGATAGTTGGCATACTAACTGGTCATAACCACATGAATAAACCCATGTGTAGACTAGCACTAAGTGACGACCCAACCTGTAGACACTGTCTGGAAGAGAAAGAAACCTCCACACACGTTGTAGGAGAGTGCTTAGCTCTTTCAAGGCTGAGACTCAGGCTGCTGGAAACGCACTACATAACCTCAGAAAACTTCTGCAGGACAAATCCCCCAAACCTATTGGCCTTTATCAAAAGGGTCGACTAAGTTGAGGGGTGGAGGACGGCATAAAGGGCTAAAAACTCTACATGCCGGCTCTGACATATTAGGGACACCTCCGTAGAAGAAAAAAAAAAAAAACAAAGATTTTCAAGCAAAATTAGGATAAATCAAAATCTGAGTACCGAACATAATAGATTAAATTGAGCTGATATTTAAAATTTCAATATAACAATTTATTAGGAGTTAAAAATGTATACTGAACTGTTTTTCAAACTGCTTAAATTCCGCAGTTGACGTGCTCATCGTCATTTTAAATATTTCAAATATCACTAATATGGGACCTCATAACTGAGCAACATCAGATTTCTAGTCAGTGCACTGAAAAATGAACACATATTGAACAATAAATTCAGAAAAAGCGGGCTAATTAAATAACCAAACAAGCTCAAGGTGACTAAATTAAGAAGAAGAAGTTAACTTAATCTAAGATCGCATAACAAAGAAATTTAATAATTGAGAGAAAATAGTCGAATATTTTCCTTTTAATTTTACTGATATGCTTATCATACAGATACGCGTATTTCGTCTACTACTTGCAGACTTCTTCAGTGTTTTGTACTCGACTTTTGTACTTGTACTTTTTTACTCTAATGCTGGAAAACAAGTTTTTATAAAAACTTAATAATTGAGTTTATTGTAAATTGTTATTCTACTAATAATTACGATTACAGGTTCTTTTAATAATCATCTTTATTACCCTTAAATACTTTTAATATATTGAGTATCATAAAATCCATGTACTGATAACATCCCAGTTTCATAAAATCATTTTGATGGCTAATTTTTTTCGAATGTGGAACCTAATTTTTTGGAATGTGGAATTTGTTCGAACAAAAGAGTTTGCCCAAAAATATCTTTACGTACAATCTTCGTACCTACGTACCCAAAAATATACCTACGTACCCAAAATATGCCTACGTACCCAAAATATGCCTACGTACCCAAAAATATACCTACGTACAATACTCAAAACTTCAAGTACAATATTATTTCAAAACAAATTTATTCAAAACGTCCCTACCGAACAAAGGGATATTTTTCTTTCTACAATCCTCAATTAGTCCAAGCTGTGAATTCATATTTAAAAGTTTAAAGCCCAATGTTGGGCCTTACTTTAAAAAAAAAATGTACAAAATTTATTGAAAATTATTTCAAATATTCATAGGTATTCCACTCAAAAACAGGGTGAATTGAACAAAACATGTCTTTATAAAAACAAATTAAATTAAAAGCATCCAGTCACCATTAATGTTTTTGAAATCTGCAGCGCCGCGATAAACATAGAAAACAAATTTTTGTAATCGATCAAATCGATTTTATATAAAGTAACAAACATTGACCATCATTATGATAACTAAACCGGATTCCAGTATCTTATTTCAAAAACAAACTTAAATAATATCGCATTTTTAAAAAAAACCCAAAAATCACAAACAACACATAAACGATAGCAATACAAAACATATCAGTTGACTATTCAAAAATTTGATTCAGCGATTTTATCATACTCTAAAAAATTCTATATTTTATTAAATTTTATCTGATATCGCCAGTCAAAATATACAGGACACAGTTGTCAACCAACAATTATTAATATAAATAGTAAAAGGGAGATAATGAATATATAGAATAACTTCATTCCGCAGAAACTGACAGAAAATAAATTTTTTTCAAATTTGCATACGAACCCCTATTAATGAATATAATGTGTTGGTGCTGGTCTTAAATGTAGGGTGATTTTAATCAGAATTTTTATATGACAACAATAGGCACAACAACAGGCAGTTTTTATTTTTTTGCAAAATATTTTAATTTTTGCAAATATTATTTCAATGGTACTTCTCTTTTGTGTATGCCATCCAAGTAGTGGACATTTTAATTTTTTATTCAAAATTATTAGATTTAAATTTAACGTAATGGTCGATTAACTGGGATTTATTTGCAAAATATTCAAAATGATGATGGGTAAAGTACACTGTTTGTGTTTAAGGGTTGAAAAAATTATTTTGTTTGTATGCTCAGCTTTAAATGTTAACTTTTGTTATTTTCTAATTTTTTGTAAGTATAGTCTTTAAAAACATTTTGATTATATTTAAATATTTTCGCTTTTTAATTTGAAAATGTTTTCAATTTAAATTTTACTTTGAATTGAAGTCCTAAGAGTACTTTAAGATTTGAAAATTTGTAGAGTTTGGTGAATTGTTGAGTTTTCTTAAAAATGTTTTGTATTGTCTTGTGCGGTAAATTTTTATCGTAATGCCAAAATTGTTTGGAAAGAAAATTTTTTTTTTTTTTAGTTAAACTTTTTTATTAGAAAATTTTTTAAAAGAAATGAAAATAGAAAAAAAAAAAAACATTAAAAAATTAGAATTCTATATCCTTGACAAAAAAATTTAAAGTTGAAGGGTGTTTTAAAATATTATGATAAGCTTGGTTAGTCTTATCGTATATTAGATTTTTCTTCAAATTCTGTTTTATACTGTTTTATATTAAGTACACTTTACTTCTCAAGCAGATTTGATTAGAGTGAATTTATTTGTAAGATCTGCTGCTTTTCTCTTAAATAATTATTTGATTGATAGAGAGTAATTCGTTTGCATTAATGAAGTTATGTACAATTATTTAACTACTAAATGTGGAGTGCTACAAGAATCCTTATTGGGGCCTCTTCTTTTTTTGGTCTCTTCATTAACGATTTACCACTTTGTTTATTGAAAACGACGTGCAGACTATATTCTGATGATATTCAATTGCATATTAGTGGATCCATTGCTTATGTCAATAGATGCATAGCTAAAATTAATGATGATCTTGATGCAATTTTATTTTGGTCTAGAAATAATGGCCTAAGATTGAATGTATTGAACGCACATGCAATGATCATATTTTCGCGAGGTGTAGATACATCAAATTTACCTAAAATCAAAATGAATGACGAAATTATTCAATATGTTCGGAAAGCTAAAAATCTTGGGGTGATCTTCAATAATACTTTAACTTGGCGAGACCACATTAATAATATATCCAACAAGGTCTACTCTAACTTACGCAAATTATGGAAGTTCTCTTTCTATCTAAACGGTTGGATTAAGAAAAAAATAATACTTATAATACCCCATTTCTTATACTGCGATGTTGTTTACTCTGGCAGGAGTGCAGGAGAGTTCAATACTCTAAAACTTCTATTTAATGCATGTACACGTTTTGTAACGAATAGACGTAAACACAAGAGTATTAGAGATGTGTCGAAAATTATACTTAGCTTAACATTCGATAGCTTTCTATAGTTCCGTTATCTTTGTTTTATGAAAAAAATTATGCTCAATTTACTGCCTGAATACTTAAATGATAGGCTAGTGTTTGATAGATTACCTCGTAATTCAAACTTACTCATACCATGTCACAAAGGTTGCATCAGACATTTATTGCATTTTGTTCGAATCGCTACTATGTAGAATATGATGCCGAACTATATTCGTTTTGTGTTAGTCGGTACAAAAATTTTGTTGAGCTCTGCAGAGAATATTATAAAAATCAGACATAAGATAATTGAATCGATAATTAATTAATTTAATTTAAATCAAATCTATTTTTCCTAATTTTTATTTTTAATTTTTTAATTTTTAATTTTTAATTTTTAATTTTTAATTTTTAATTTTTAATTTTTAATTTTTAATTTTTAATTTTTAATTTTTAATTTTTAATTTTTAATTTTTAATTTTTAATTTTTAATTTTTATTTTTAATTTTTAATTTTTAATTTTTAATTTTTAATTTTTATTTTTTAATTTTTAATTTTTAATTTTTAATTTTTAATTTTTAATTTTTAATTTTTAATTTTTAATTTTTAATTTTTAATTTTTAATTTTTAATTTTTAATTTTTAATTTTTAATTTTTAATTTTTAATTTTTAATTTTTAATTTTTAATTTTTAATTTTTAATTTTTAATTTTTAATTTTTAATTTTTAATTTTTAATTTTTAATTTTTAATTTTTAATTTTTAATTTTTAATTTTTAATTTTTAATTTTTAATTTTTAATTTTTAATTTTTAATTTTTAATTTTTAATTTTTAATTTTTAATTTTTAATTTTTAATTTTTAATTTTTAATTTTTAATTTTTAATTTTTAATTTTTAATTTTTAATTTTTAATTTTTAATTTTTAATTTTTAATTTTTAATTTTTAATTTTTAATTTTTAATTTTTAATTTTTAATTTTTAATTTTTAATTTTTAATTTTTAATTTTTAATTTTTAATTTTTAATTTTTAATTTTTAATTTTTAATTTTTAATTTTTAATTTTTAATTTTTAATTTTTAATTTTTAATTTTTAATTTTTAATTTTTAATTTTTAATTTTTAATTTTTACTTTTAATTTAATTTTTTCCTATTTTAAATTCCCTAATTGTTTTATTTTTTTTTTTTTTCTTTTATGTTTCTCTAATTCTAGTTTAAATTATTAAGGTTTTTTCTACTTTTAAACTATTCATTTAAATTTTGTTTTTTCCGTTTTTTTTTTTCTTTTTTGTGTTTTTTTTTCAAATTTATAGAACATATAAATTTTGTTTTTCTTTTGTTTTTCTTGTTTACTATAACTTTATGTACACACATATAAGATATAAAACTAAATTAAACCAAATCAAACTGAATTGAATATTGTAATTGTATAGTAAAAAGACTAATCGTCTTGTGTACAATTTATATAAATTAAATAAATAAATAAATAAATAAATTCATTTGCTAAACACAAATCATCGCAGACTTTGAGACCGCCGTCAATTTATGTAAATGAAATGTCAATGTAATTATGATAGTTTTTTCATCGTTTTTCTACTTCACTCCTCTCTTGACAGAGTGAGATTCCAACAAAGTTTAGATATTGTGGTTTTGAGATTGTACTTCAATTTCCATAACGATTATTTTTACAAATTAGTTGATAAGTTTACTGTTGACACTCTATTAAGTGTTGTTTGCGCTACCTGTCATCTAGTTGACGAAAGAGATGGATTTTATGAGAGTCACACGAAATCCTCTAAATCACTAAAACTGTGTCGTATGCGTTTACTTGCCGTCGGCAAAACAGGGTTCCAATATATTGGAATTGGGGGCAGCAACCACCGACCTTTAAAATAAAATAAGTCTTTTTTTAAATATTTTTAGCCGGTAGCCTTCGACTTTAAATATAAAATTCGGGATTTTTAGAAATTTTATTTGGGGATTTTGTGTTTGGTGATTTTGATTTGGGGATTTTGATTTAGGGATTTTAATTTTGGCGATTTAGACCCCAACCCGAATTTTATTTCTTGCGGGATTTGTATCCGCGCTTCCCACGTCGTTAGATAACGTTTTTCTGCCATTTTCTACCGATTATGCCATAGAGTGAGTATTTACGTTAGTTTATTTAAAATATTTAAAAAAAAAGCAGTGGTCAAAAATATGAATTGATGGGACAATTATTTTGATACAGACTACACTTCTTGGAATACTTAATGTAGACCAGTAAGTTTGTTATTTTTTGTTACTTATTTCATAAGAGATTTCATGAGAGACATTTGATTGCCAAGAAATCCTCACGCCGTAGCATTTGGATTTTGAGCATTTGCAATACGTAGAAATACTAATTAAAAACAGGTATAGACAAGGATTTTACTTTTACACTTGCTTTTTCTTATCTCTGATCTCAAAGTGTTATAAATGTATAGCCTTTTTCAGCCTTGAAGTGCTTGGTTTTAAACTTGGTGAAAGAAAGCCCTAATATACATCTGCGTGTGATAAAAGGTGGACAATTCTAAATGAGCCTAACGTTCATGGAAACCGAAAGATTAATGGGATAAATAAGCTCGCCAGCAATGTTGGATGAACCCTCTTTCACGTTTTTTAAATAAAAAATTGTCTCCAAAGGCGGAAAAACTACATATTTTAAATAAGCAAACGTAAATACTCTATACTATAACTCTATAGCATAATCGGTAGAAAATGGCAGAAAAACGCTATCTAACGACGTGGGAAGCGTTTTTTAGATAAAAATTGTCTCCAAAGGCGGAAAAACTACATAAGTGCGTGCACTGGCATATCAGGCGGAAACTATATTTTATTATTTTTGCCAGGAATGTATTGAAAATTAGTGTTTTATTATACTTCTACACTCAGAGAAAACACAAAAACGATTATAAATATCTAGTTTCACAGGACACGATATCTTTCGTTACAAAACGATTGCTGATAATATTTAAATTTTTTGTATTCAGTCAAAATTTCAACTGGCAACAATTTTTACATGGCTATAAAATAATTTAATTTCTGTTTATTTTTATTATTCCTATTATTTTTATTTTCCGAACACTCGTCTTTTGAAAAACAGCAAAAAAAAAAAAGAATATTTTTCAATTATGCTTAGCAAATTTTCCAACATTATACAATAAAAAAGCCAAAACAACAATAATTTCTCACTTAAAATACACCTACGAGTAAACACAATTTTTTTCTTTTTTATGATAAATATTGTGAAAACTCATAAAACATAAGTGAGTAAATAAATTCAACATGGTTCATTTTTTTTAATAAATTATTTCAATATTGTATTCCCTAAACCATCTTAACACAACGACCTACTAAGCCATATCAAAAAATTTAATTTAAATAAAAAAAAATCGACCTTTCATTTGCTTAGTAGCTATACAACATACTCTCTTCCCATTATTTTATGTTAGAATTATTCATAATTGGCGTTCTTAAATGTATTCGAAAAGTTTTGTATTTGTAACTTGCGGATATCAAAAAGGTCCTTTTAGGTCCTATTTTTTTTTTTTTTTTTAATTTAATATAACTTATCTATTTTAAAGTTTTGAGTTAGTTTTTGAGGAGTTGGGAAGATTGGAACCGTTATACAAAATCTTGTTAAAGTCTTTTATTTTGTTTGCATGTTGATCAACATAGCCTGGAAATAAAAACTAATTTCAAGGATTTGTTGATGAGACAATAAAATCAAAATCATGGTGTGTATTTTGGGCAAAATTTAATTTTTCTATAAAATTGTTATAGAGAGTTACGGAAAAAAAATCATTAAAAATGTTTTTCGTTAGTTGAAATTCTAATTAAATGTTAAAGAGAAAATATTAAATTCTTCAAAACATGATGCGAATTATTAATAAGAGGTTACTGTACAGTAAGCGGTCGGCTTTATTTTTAAGAATAATTGTAATGAATGTATGACAAAAAAAAAAATATAAATGCATGCATACATTCATGTCCTACCCCAACATAAAATATTGTTTATACATTTGTTTACATAACTATTCCGACAGGCATAATCAATTTATTTTGTACGTTCAAATTTTATAACAAATTGTACTAAAGAATTGTGGCAATTATATAGAATAAAATTTTATGTTAACACTGAAATTCTATAAAATGTAAAATTTATTGACTTTTGTGTATAATGATTTATTCTAAAAGGTTGTATAAACAGAGAGAAAGTTGAAAAATCACTCTAATACACAAATCCAAAGAGTCCATTTAATTAATAAAATGTAAGTTTATTATTCAGTGTACAAAACTGTTAATAATACCGCTTAATAAGACCCAAAAACGTATTATTATGAAAAATATATGCTTTAGTAAAGCTTTTAGGCTTGACACCATTCCTGACGAACTTCATACTTATATGAACAAATAACAATACATAAATTACACAATGATAAGAATATTGTGTTTGTCGGTGATTGTAATATACTTCAAAATAATCTCATTAACTTTGATCTCATAAATTCTTCTAAATATCAGATTGTTGTAGTTTTAATAGCTCTACAATCAATTATAATTAATATTTGAAAATTAGGTTTTAAATTATTCAGAGTTGATTTAGGGAGCAAACCATAATATGCCTAATATGTCTAGTCGATACTACTTGATTATGTCTTCCGAATTTGGTCCCCACACAACTACTAAATAGTAAGTTTTGAGCTTTATATCACCTGCTTTTTCAAGGTCTGTTCTTTTACATCTACCTCCTTATGAAATTAAATTACTTCTAATAGACCTGATATCCCTCAAATAATGTTTGGATAATACAGACTTATTAGCTTAGCACAAAATCCGCATCATTAGAATAATGAAATAATTTTAATTTGGTTACAATGAACCAATGATTCAATTGCTTATAAATTTTCGTGACTTCTCAATGCTCAATATTGCTCATTGACTACTAAACGCAATGCAATGGTTAAATATCGTGTATTTTCTTAAACTATAATATAAAATATAATTTTTAAAAATTATTATTTGTAATTTTCCGAATGTTGTACATTTCTAACTCAATTGATTAATAGCTCAATGATTGCTTAACGCGATGAGAAAAAACTGAATATTATATAATATTTTTTTAAAACAACTCATACGGGTAAAGTTTAATTTTTTTTAATTGATTTTCATTGAAAGTCGAATGATGTAATTTTCTAATACATGTGGGTTCAATTGCTCAATATGAGCGCAATAAATTAATTTTTTAATTATTTATCATTAACATACCTCTATGACTTTGGAATATTTTATTTTTTAATTTACTTAATGACCTCTCCTTTCGTCTCTTATTGGGATATAGAACAGCATTTTGTTTGACACTTGATGTTTAAATTATAGCTCAGATGCACCGTATTAGTAAGAAACACTTTGCTTTTTTTCTCAATACTTTCATATTGTTTTCATTTTGATTGGACTCAACAATGTTTGTCAATTTTTTACGTGTAATAATTTTGTATAAACAAAAATTGATTACAAACAACCAAGAAAAAAAAACTTTAAAAAAGGATACATATTCAGTCCCATAATCATTAATCATTCTTTTTATCCCTATTCGGAAATTTCTATGGGAGACCAGAGAATATTTAAAAAAAATTTGAATTTTTTTTTTGTTAATTTTTTTTTTTGGTTTAATTTAACTTGTTTTTGACAAGACAATGGGCAGTCAACTAATAGGCTGGTACTGACTGACACTTACTTAGTATTATTTGTATACTCTATTGAATTTTGAACTAAATTGGTTAAAGGTTTCCCATTTAATTTTTATTAACTCATCATAGATACTTTCCTATAAATTATGTTTATCCACCAAAATGTTGTAGGGAATTATATATCCTAGGTTTAACAAAACAATCATTTCATACTATAAATTTTTTAACAAATATGTTTTACTAAGTGCGAATTTTGCTTAATTTTTATAACTCACATATGAATTTATTTTGAATTATTTGAATTATTCAATTTAATATACATGAGATGATTCGTTTTTACGTTTGTGTATACGTAACTAATGCTTATAGTTTTAGATTTACACAATGTGTTCCAATATTTCAAAAATAAAAAATAAAAAATATATTCAAAATTTTGAATTATTTGAATTATTCAATTTAATATACATGAGTCAATTAGTCTTTACGACTGTATATACCTATAAGCATTAGTTTTAGATTTACACAATTTGTTCCAATATTTCAAAAAGAAAAAATAAAAAATATATTCACAATTCAATTTTCAAAAATTAAGAAAATGTATGAGTTGCGAAACTAATCAAAACTAAATAGGAGCTGTCTTGGTAGTTCACTGCTATACTGCTACTGATGATATCTAGTGATACTGAACGAAACACTCCTATCATTTCAATCCTAATAACTGGCCTCTTAACTATAGAATATTACTGATCTTGAAAATGTATTTTAAAAAAATTATTGTATTTACCTGGTAATACTGTTAATAATGGAACGTGTAAAAATATTCAATAAAAATCTAATGCGTTGACAACATGTTGCATGAATATTGTTCACAAGACCTAAATATTCAAAAATCATTTAAAAATTATTTTTTTTTGTTTTTGTCCTTTTAAATTGTAAATAACGGGGGGTTTGAGGGAAATTTTTGTTCATATCCTTGGAAAATCTTTTTAGTTCTAAAATTTTCTTTTCGAATTGAATTAATAAGCAAAATGTGTGGAAGTGGGAAATTTGAAAAATACAAACAAAAAATCTAGAATTCAATTTCATTTCTATGACAGGAAGTAATTTGCATTTTTTTTTTTTGTTATTTTTTTTTTTATTATTTTAATTCAATTGGTTTTTTTTCGACTGCCTAAATTTTGTGATTTTTTTCTTTTTGTTGTCATCTTATTAATATTCACCTTGAAACAAACGAATAAACAATTTAATTTTGATGACATTGAAACTTTTAACCTCCTTGTGAAGGAACAATGACTTAAAAAAAAAAAAAAGTCAAATTAAATATCCAAAAACTGAAACCCAACATTTTTAAATTTTATTTCTTTAGAATTTAAAAAAGAGGAATTTAGGGATTTTGTTCTGGAAATTTTCCTTTTTTACGATTAAGTTTAAAAAAAATATTTCAATGTGTATCGTTTTATGGTTTCTTTTTTGTTTTTTTTTTTTTTTTTTTTTTATTTTGAAAGGATATTTCAGGACTTTTAATATTTTTTTTTTTTTTTTTTGTTTTGAGATAGAATACAGAATATGGAGCTTTTGATTGTGATGTGGTGGATAACATAATTTCTATTTGAGTGATTTTTTATGCTTGACAAATTTATTTTTTAATCAAATTTTTTAAGTGAATACTAAGTAGATTCGTTGTACATAAAAAATAAATAATTTAAAAGATCTTAAGAATAATCCTGGATAACAAACAACTTTTATTGAATAAAAGTTAAAGGAATATGGATATGACAACTGTTAACGATTTATTATAGTTTTGGAGTAGGAGTAAATGCTTCGTTAAATTGTTTAGCCGCAAACTCATATAAATAAAATAATTTAATTTGTAGATGGTAAGCATAATGAGCGCAGAATAATCGTGATGAAAGCGAGAAGAAATTGAGTATGAGTATGAAAAAATTGAATTAAATTTTATTTTTGATCTTTGAATCTTTACAATACTGTTTTGGTGTATGAATAACATGTAAACGGTAATAAGCTAAAATACAATTTTTTGATTGTTATAATTTGTTCGGTCAGTTATAATGCAAATATGATTATTTCTACCTTTCCCACATATATTATTCGACGGTATACGTATTCATCAAACCGAGCACAATTCAATATCCTAGGCATGCTAAGTAAACAAGAAAATGATATGGTAAATGACCATATATTTGGAATTGCGAAAAATTCCGTGATATGCTGGGTTTTTTGAATCGCTGCAAAATGTATTTTTCTCACCAGGACATCCCAAACACCCATACATCATACATACGAACCTATAGTTGGAATAAAATTCACATATGTGGAATGGTGCTTCACGAAACGCATAAAATTTTCTAGACAAGATATTCGGAGATATTTCGTTCCGGATTTACCCATATCCACCTTTGTAATACTTTGTTAATTATAAAATGACCCATACGCCAATTTTTTTGGATATGGGTCATTTTTGTATGAATTTTGACGTCAAAATTGGCTTATTTCTGAAATGCCCGTCCATATGCCTGAACAAATGGTCAAAACTATATAAAAGCATTATTAAAAATAAAATAATTGTGATTGAAAACGTACGCTTTTATTATGGGGGGAATAACCATTGATATCAAAAACGTATGGTTATTCTCACTCTTCAATAGTTATATGAGCTAAGGTATATCTAGTTAAGGTATATATAAAAAATAATTTTAAGTTCTTTATTTTTTTAGTAATTGAATTATTGTTTCATGTTATTATATTGTTTTTGTTTTAGATTATAATATTGTTATAAGAGAATTTGATCTCAATGACATAAACTGATTTTTAATTTTGAAATTTTTTAGTACCATAAATATTTTATAATAAGTATTTTTGAGTGATTATCTTTGCATCAGCAACAAAAAGCGTACAAAATTCTGAAAATTATTCAGTTTCAAAATAAGTTAAAGAAAACATAAGGTAAATAAAAACATAAACTATAGGAATGATAATTCTGAGGCCTCAAAACGAGAAGGGAAGGCCCCTAATATGTATATTGGTCAAGAAAACAGAGCCATATAATCAAATTAAAGTAAATTTTAAAATTATATTTTTAGCGGAGAGTTGGCGTTAACAAATTTTCAGCCATTAACAAATACAGAAAATATTAAACACTCTTCGAGCCAATTTTACTAACAAATCGAATTATATATCAGTTTAATCGTTTAATCTAATTTACTTACATATGACTACAAATCAAGAAATATTTGCTTCCAAGTAGAAGAAAATCATCAACGGAGTCTTCACTATTGTTGTTCACTTTTGAGAGAATAATATAGAGAATTACTGTACCGGCTTTGATATCTCCTATCATTTAGTTAAAATTGTGACTCAGTCTTTAAGACTAGCCATTACAATGTATTTTAGCTGTATAATCTCAGATATCTGTTATCAAACATTAATTTTTGGATATAACAAAATTTTAAGTTAACACAATTTCAACTTTTTCGTTTACTCAAAATTCTAAAGCCATCATAATTTTCAAATAAAGTTTTGATTGTCACCTAAGTCTAAAATTTATTCGTTTACATATGTTAACATTTCACCGTTTATGAGTTGTATTTTTTTTTTTTTTTTATATACGCAGGCTGCGGGAAATTTAGAAAAAGACAGAATGAGCCTGGTAGCTTGACATTGTGTGTGGGATTCCTATCCATTAAACCACACCCTTCCTACAGGACTAATGAGCAATTTTTTTCTTGGCTTTATTTTATTTTTCAATGTAGACTACATCCATCGATGTCTATCTAACTTTTTTTTTTACGTATTAATCCATACCCTTTGAAGACCCATCGCATCAACGACGAAAAACCAACCAGCTCTTCAAACGAATTTATAATTATAGAAGACTTTCGAACGAAATTCTTCACAAATCCCGTAAAAACAAATCTATCTAAATGTGGGAGCGGGTCAACCACCGATCACCAGCTCGATAAGTCTTTGAGAATGTGGGTGATTATTGCTGCCTTAACTCAAAAGATTTTACTTTCTTGAGTCATCTGGCTATATTTCTATTGTCCAGGAGCTCGACTACCTCCATATTTACATGGCGCTGAAGCCTTTTTTCGTGATTTCTTGCTTCATTCTGGATTTCTTTGTCGACAGCTTCTATTTGCAAATCTCTATGTAGATCATAGTTTCTTATGACCCAGGACACGTTCACAATATTTCTTAGGACCTTATTCTGCAACCTCTGAATAATATCTCTATTACTTTTCTTGCTGCATCCTCATAGCTGAATGCCATATGACCATACTGGTCTCAGTATTTGTTTTGTATTGTTAAGGTAGAATTCTTACCTATATGGCCAGTACATTTTTCTATAGCGGAATTGTAATTCTTCTCTCTTGTTTTTGATATGAGCTTTCCAACGAAGTTTTGCATCTAACGTCATATCAAGACATTTGGCAGTATTTGAATGGGGTATTTCTTGACCATTTGTATATACTGGGTTATGGTAAATTTTTTTATTTGTGAAATTCACATGTACTGACTTACCTTCATTTAATTTTAGCCTCCTTCATTTTTTTATTACCTTGGATTTTTGTTATAGCTCTCTGCAGCTTTTCTGTAGATTCTTTATTATTTGCAGCCAGAAGCGCTGTATCACCTGCAAACGTCTCAATTAAATTATTTTCTAGTGCAGGAAAATGTACAAGTGTACAGCAGGTACAGTACCGGACCAAGTACACTTCCTTGAGGAACCCCGGAATTTATTTTTGTAAGATTGGAATATGCTACTTCTTGTTTTATGTAGAAGTATTTATTGTTTTCATTTTACAATTCAACTCCTTACGCCACACCTTATCGAATACCTGAGCCACATCCAAAAAGATTGCTGAACAAACCTTCTTCTCCTCTACAGCTTTTTCAATAGTGTTTGTTATTCTGTGTAACTGGTCTATTGTAGCATATTTTTCTCTAAAACTGAATTGGTGATCCGGGATTATATTCTTTCTTTCGATAATAGGTTTTAGTCTTGTTAGATAAATTTTTTCGAACAGTTTTGATATAAATTATATGGTATTTATTTATTTATTTATTCATTAAGATCAAATATGAATACATTGTTTTTAAATCGAAATCTAGCACTGGAAACACTGTGAATAAGTGCTGACAATGTTAATAATTTATTATTGTCAAAAAATATCTCAACTGTACCGATGTGATTGAAATCTATAGTGGGATTAAATTTCTTTCTGCTCTCATACCCATTCCAATACAGAATAATAAATTTTAAATTATATTTTTAACTAACAGAAATTTTTAAATTTTAAAATTTATATTCACCCTTTATTTGAAATCGATATTATCTATATTAATAATTATATTAAATTTCTTTATTAATTCTAACATCTTCATTTTATTATTTTTTTTTTAAAAATAAATCTTAACTTTCATCATTAAAAAATTCGCTTTTCATCGATCTTTATCAAAAATATTAATATTAAAAAAAGAAGAAGCAAAATAGTCATCGATTATGGTTAATTATTATTCAAAAAATTTGAAGCTCACAGCTGGTAACCAAATAAAATTTTTATCCAAAATTTTTTTTTTTTTTTTTTGCTAGAGTTCAGTAGCTGCAAAGTTTGCTACCATATTATCAGTAGCGGAAAATCTAATTTTTCCCACTCATAAATTGAGGTTAATGAAATCAAATTTTTTATTTCAAATAAGCAAAGATGTGCTGAATATTCAAATTTTGTTTTTATCGAATAAATTGACAAAATTAGAAAAATTCTACAGTTTATTTAAAGTGTTGTTTTATTTAACAATAAACTTCTTCTCCTTCTTTTGTTAATGAACGTGTTGGAAAAAAAAAAATATTTTTTTATATAATTTATTCAATCAATAAATTTCATTTAATCAGAAACTAAAAATTTTTTTCATTCTTCAACTCAATATTTTAATATTTTTTTTGTTTTAATTTAAAATCGATTTATTTACTTTAACACAATCGATTCATAATTTTTGAGAAATTTTATCTCTATAGCTATCAAAGAAGATAGAATTAATTAATTAATTAACTGAAAAGTGAAAGAGACTGAATATGGTTGGATTGGAAAATGTCTTGCGATGAGAAAACAAAAGCGAAAAATGAAAATAGGTGTCATTTGCAATGCTCACACGCTGATTTTAGATACATTTTAAAACGTGCACCAGTGTTAAGTATAAAATTGTTATAATATTGTACTTAATTATGTATATAATTAGGACTAGGGGCCCCTGTTGAGTAATTATATTTCAAGTTGAAGTCAAATTTAAAGTTTTTGCAAAAACAGTAATTTACGTACTGACATAGACATCGCACGATATAGCAGAAAACTCGTGTTTAATAAAAAGTTTAGTAGTTAGTAAGTTTTATTTAGAACACATAAATACACGTCCCTCATATACTGCTTCGTTTCCGATATATTCTCTATAGTAAGTGGCATTTAGTGGATAAAATTACTAAAAATAAAAAATTTTGCCATTAAAGAAGTATGTATATATATACCTACATAATACATAATTTTAATAAAAACTATATTATTACTACAAATAACTAAAATTTAGAAATAGTTACTTGAAAAGATAAAAATGAAGAATTTAAGTGATTTGTTTTTTTGTTGTTTTTATATTTTTTATTTGAAATGAATTTGTTTTTTTGTTCTTATTTGGCATATGTACATAGATTCACTTGCAAGTACATAATGTAAATTATAATAACTGATTTGTTTGCTTTTGTTTATTATTTTAATAAGATCTCTCTTATGCATAATGTATTTGCTGAATAATAAAATCATATGAGTAAAAAATTTTCAACTATGTGCGCATTTTTGTTTTATATACAACTTATATATTACATGTATTAGAAGTTCATTAAGGAGTAGGAGAATCGAAATAAAATGAAAAGGTGTCTACTGCGCAGGACCTTAAATGTGTGTCAATTATAATTATAGATAACAAATTAGTATATATAACATAAAACAGAATAATCAGTTTTAGATTTATGAATTTAGTGGGGAAAGTTTTTTTAAACTATGCTAATTTCAAAGAAATGTTAACCAACCCTTACTCCATAACTCTGCCCTTACTGCTTTTCAGTGACGGGGTGTGGAATTTTCCACTGGGAAAGCACTATAAAAGGAAGCATCAGTTTGCTTTGGCTTTTCTTTTTCTATTGAAAGTTTTGCTTATTTCAACAGTCAAAATTGTTCACATCTACTTCTCAAAGTAGTTTTAATTCGGCTTAGGCAGAAAAACGATCGCTCATTCTGAAATAGTTGTTATAGAGGAAGTGTTATTATCAATTAACAAAGTTTAGACTATTCATTAAAAGAGTTGTTTCTGAAATTCTGTTTCAATTAAAAATGTGAATATTTCGGAAATACTGTTTTTGTTATTAAAATTTTCATATGAAAATATAACTTTAATTTAAGCTCTGACTTTAAGAAAACAATGTAAAAAAAGTATGAATATGAATTTGCTATATGTATTAATGTTGGAAAATATCTCGTATACGAATTATAAGATTTTATAGAAAAATGCTGATTACACCGTTTTATTATTGTTGTTATTAGTAGAGCAAGCATTGGTTTACCATCTTTAACAATTAATAATTCCTCAAAACTTCTAACAGAAAATGATTTTTTCTTAAGCTTTCAATAACACAATTACAATTATCTATTTTAATTATTTATAAATAATAAACAAACAACATTTTAATTTTTTACATTTTTGTTAACAAATTGTTTCAAAACTGCATAGAACAAAATTATGGCTGAAAATAAACAACGCAGTATTCAATAACAAAAAACTACAGAATTACTTAACACAAATCAATGCACCTCTCTAAAAAAAACCCCAAAACTACATACATTATTTATATAAATATTAATTCCCATTTAAGTCAACAACCACAATAATGCACAAAATTTTTTCATTCCTTGCTACTTTTTTTGTTAGCAAATTCATTTTGTGTCATGCGATATTTTGTTGTGGTCTATTTTCTATCAGATATCTTCTAATTATATCAGGTAGATTTGGAATGAATATCAGCGACTCATTCAATTTTTTTTCCTTTTAAGATTTTATTTTGTTGTCGCTTCATTTATTACTACTACTTGTTGTTGCTAGGAAACTAATAATAAATTTCAATGTATGTGTATATAATTTAAATTCAATACATTAAAAAAGTTACATGAATCATTATAGAAAAGAATTTTTCAAACTATATATATATATGTATATATATAATATGTACATATCATATATCTACCTACATATCATATATGCAAATCACATATCATATACATTTACTATTTACATAATATATCCATATATATTTTCCATAATAAATAAATTTTTTATGCACCTAGATGATATCGTTGTCTCAAACTTTATTTCTGTTTCTTCACTTGACTATGATTATAGTAACCCCTACCTATGTCACAGATATTATTAATAAATATTTTTTGACATCATATTATATAATGTGTATGTACTTTCTTGTTAGTAACTCTCATGGCGAAATAGTGTGTTAGCAATACTCCACAAAAACAACCCACAAAAATAGTAATACCGAAAAAATGGGTTAGTATTGAGAATTTTCCTATCACATCGATAACATTGACCAAATATTAAGCTAACAATAATTGTCATCATCAAAATTACTAGTTCTGGTTTCCAATTTGTTCTTGTGTTTTAAGTTGTGTGTTTTTTTTTAATTTGATAATGACTGAAGAAAATAATGATAAAATAAAAGGTATAGTGACAACTTTGTAATTATAAATTTGAAAAGTAAACGATAGTTAACGATATTGACAAAATTGATTTCACATCAATTAAATCATTTATTTTTATTATCTGTGGAATCTTATTTGTAGACGTTTCAGATCTATTGCACTTTCCCGTTTGATTGTTTAAAATTGCAGATTCAATTAGCTTCTGGCGAACTCTATAATTTCGATAATTTCAATTTGTAAATGAGGCGATGTTAGTACACTTTGTATTATTGAATTGAATATTTTTATTTTTTGCGAGGTATGTGGCACCAACTAATTGATTCATTTAATAAAATTTATTTTATTCGTCATAACATTTTTTAAGAACTAAGTTAAATTTTTTGAATTAACAAATGAAATTTTTGTGTTTGAGTGTATATAATATGTATATTGTAAATGAGGAGAATGATATTTAATAATTTGTCATTATATTTTTATACAATGTTTGGTAAGAGAATATTGTATTTTAATAGGCATTATTTTCAAATATTTTAAATGTGTGGTTGTTGAATATCTCTTGTTGGTTTGTATGATTGAAAAAATAATAGAAAATAATGATGTTTATATACGCAGTATTTTCAAAACATACATAATGTAATTAATATATTATATGCATATAATTTTTGCTTGAAATTTTTTTGCAGTCGATTTGAATTTTTGTAGTTAAATAATTTTTATATTAAATTAAATATATATTTTATATTAAGTTGTAAAAAATAATAAATAATATTTTATTTGGGGAAGCACTCTTTCAACTCAATATATAAACGCTTCGTGCCTGCTGCTTTTCTATCACTGGTATATTCACGGTTCACGTCATGTTATGTATCACTCCAGTTGTTCTAAGCAGGTTATGAAGCAGTACAGTGCTACGTTTATGTACTCGTATAGTATAAAAATTTCATCTTCAAGAGGTATTTTTTTTTTTTTTTTTTTTTTTTTGTCTTTATTCTATACAACTATCTACATAAAATATAAAAGATATTGAGTATAATGTTGGAATTAAAATTGACGTGATGTAACTGACATGTAATCTAAGTCAAAAATCCATTGATTCTTGACTTAATATTCAAATTTATATTTATGGAGTCTCAGGTAAAGTGAATCTAGTAGATAAATCCAGCGGTCTGAAGCGTCTTAATCTGCGCTCGCTTGTTCGTTCATTATTGATGAGTTGAGGAGCAAGTAAATTTGGATGGTTTTCCAGTCGAACATAGTATTTTTCAGCTTTCTTTTTAATGAATTTCTTAACAGATGGGATATTTAAATCTGATCTAATTGTGTCATTTCGGACATACCAAGGCGCGTTAACTATAGACCTTAATACTTTGGACTGGAAGCGTTCTATTATTTCGATGTTGGAGTTACTAGTTGTTCCCCATAGTTCCAACCCGTAGCTCCAGATTGGCCTGATGATAGCTTTGTACACTGCAACTTTACATTCTAGGGATAAATTGGAGAAACGACCTATTAGCCAAATTAATTGGTTGAATTTTAATCGTAGTTGTTTATTTTTGCTGATGATGTGACTTTTCCAAGTGAGGCGTCTATCCAAGTGCATACCTAAGTACTTAACCGAGTCTTGGTGAGTCAATTCCATGTCGTTAAGGTGAACAGCGGGGCAATTTCCCTTGCGATTAGTAAAGGTGATATGAAGGGATTTCGATTCATTGGCCTTTATTCTCCACTTTTTCAGCCAGTTTTGTATATCCAATAAGTAGTTCTGAAGAACTTCTGAAGCTAATCTCGGATTAGTATGAGACACTAAGACCGCTGTGTCGTCAGCAAAGGTAGCAGTGAGTACCCTCGGCGATGTTGGGAGGTCTGCTGTAAATATCAGGTAAAGTAGTGGGCCAAGGACACTGCCCTGAGGAACCCCAGATTTAATTTCTTTTAGTGACGATTGTTCCCCGTTGTATTTAACGAAGAACCTCCTATTTGATAAATAAGTTGACAAAAGTTGCTGGTAGTGGTGAGGAAGTAGTTTTTTAAGCTTGTAAAGGAGACCTTTGTGCCAAACTTTGTCGAAGTCTTGCGAAATGTCCAGAAAAGCTGCAGAACAGTATTTTTTCTTGTCAAGTGAATTATTTATATGGTTCACTACTCTATGTATTTGCTCAATTGTTCCGTGATTGTGACGAAAGCCAAACTGATGAGCTGGTACGATATCTCGTTCATTATTTATTTTAATCAATCTTTTGGCTATTATTTTTTCGATTAATTTTGATATTACTGGCAGAAGACTTATTGGTCTATATGAACTAGTCTCATTTGGCTCTTTCCCCGGTTTAGCTAACATTATGATATGAGCAGTTTTCCAGATATCTGGGAAGTAGCTAGTTCTTAATATAGCATTAAAAATGTGGGTTAAGAATTTTATACTGCAATACTGAAGTTCCTTTACCATTTTGCCTGTGATACCATCATACCCAGGAGCCTTCTTGTCTGACACAGAGTTTTTTATAATTTCCTGTACTTCCTTTATCCGGACTTTCTTTATCGGTAAATCCATTTGATAAGGCACTTCAAGGTAGTTTTCAATCTTGTTGTTTTCGTCGGTTGAAATTACTGGTGGATACGGTACAAACACTTTTTGTAAATGTGATGCAAAAAGCTCTGCTTTCTCACCATCGCTTCTGGCCCAATTACCATTTGATTTCCTTAGTGGAGGTATAATTTGTTGTGGCCGTTTCAGTTTTCTTGTTGCTTTCCACAGTGAGTAGTCATTAAGATCGGTATATGTTAGTCTTTCAAGGTAATTCTTCAACGAACTTTCTCTGCTTTTATTTAACAAAAATTTAAGTTCTTTGACTGCACGGTTTAACCTGGCTTTGATTTCAGGGGATCTAGTTTGTTGCCAATATTTCCTAAGGTTTCTTTTTTCCATGATTTTGGATTTTATTTCAGGTGGAGAAATAACATATTTTCGGATGTTACCTTGCGTCGGAGTTGATGACATTGCTGCTTCAATCATGGTTATATTTAGGTTTTTTATAGCTTCATTGATATCTTGGGGGTTTTTCAGTCCTATATTTAGAGAAGTTTTCATTTCAATTTCCTTTCTATAATTATCCCAGTTTGTTTTCCTTGTATGTAACCGTTGTTCATTTTGAGTTATTACTACTTTGGATGAGGCAGAGATAATGATAGGCGTATGATCTGAAGACAGCTCGAGGCTTGATTTCACAGTAAATAGTTTTGGTGAGATACCTTTCGAGACGCAAAAATCCAAAAGATCTGGTGTCTTATTAAGATCAGAAGGCCAGTATGTAGGTTGTCCAGTAGACAGATAATTCAAGTTGAATTCTTGCATGGCTAGTAGTAGCTGTCTTCCTTTTTGAGTGATCAGCCTAGAACCCCAAAACGTATGTTTAGAATTATAATCTCCACCGGCAATAAATCTATTTCCCAGAGTTTTAAAATAATCAATAAATTGAGATTTGTTGATATTGTGTTTAGGAGGGCAATATATAGCTGAAATAGTTAAGGGTCCATTCCAGTCAGCTATCACGACACTTGTTGCTTGAATATGATTAAATTTATATTTAGGAAGTTCATAGTGCTGTATGTTTTTCCTGATGATTATTGCAGTACCAGCATGAGCCGTCCCATCAGGATGATTTGTGGAATATGTGTTGTAATTTTTTATGTTAAAATAACTTTTGTTTGTAAAATGGGTTTCAGAAATTAACAAGATGTCTATTTGGTGATCAATAATAAAATGATACAATTCTTGTTGATGGTTTGACAGTCCGTTGGCATTCCAGACGACTATGTTGAGGAGTTTAGCTATTTTTATGTAAGTTTAGGAGAAGTGTATTAACGAGGTTAATCAAAGGCCCAACTTGTGACATTAATTCTTTCACCATGTTTTTTAATTCGAAAACTTCATTTGAATTGGTTGAGGAGCTGATAGTACAAGTTGCATTATTGTTTGATATGATAGCTGGTTGCTGTGGCGTATCACTCTTGTTTTTTAATATTTCCGCATAGGATTTATGGCCAAAAACAGTTTGAATATCACTTGTTCCTTTAACTTCCTCAGCGCTATGACTTTGTTGAGGTAGCTGCCTATTACGTAAACTGGGAAAAAGAGGTATTCAGGATTAAATCTTTCTATACAGAGTATTTTTAATATTTTTAACAAAACATCCGAAATTTAAATTATTTAAAGTAGATCATTCATATTTGATTCTATCAGAGTGCATTCAACATAGTATAAAAGCATAGAAAAATATAAATATCATTTTGTAAACGGAATCGAAAATCTGTTACATAATTGAGGCACTGTTTTCTGTGTACAAAAGGCATTTTGAATCAACTTCTCGCCAACTCGGCATTTAATCGCTTTATCACAGTTTAAATCTGTTCATGAAGTCAAAAACAGAAATATTTGACTATTAAAAATTACGCTGCACAAAATAGATTATAATAATTCTGAAATCATTGTATGGCTATTGAAAATGTTCAAATCCAGTTCCGAAACCGATCATGAAATTAAAATGATCAATATTTGAATTTTATCCTATAAAATTAGTAATCCTTTTATTTCTATCAAGATGATCTTTGATCTAACAAAGACCCAAAAAAAATAATTTCAATGATTAATGATGTTCTGTAATCGGTTCTGTCTATCTGAGATGTCTAACAAAGCTTTAATGTTAGCATATTGAGTTAGACGAATGTTATTATAGAAAATATATTTTTTGATTCCATCTGCCATGTAAGGGATCTTAAGATCACTATGAATACCTGTATTACCTACATACAAAGTGATGCTAATTATATTTTGTAATACTTTTTTTAGAAACGTTTGAATACCATGAATATGCAATTTATTTACATAATTTCTTATTATTTGAATCCCGTAGAAAATTGCTGCTTTCACCATTCAAGGCCACATGCCTTATTATTCCACATCAGAGAAGTATCGGAGATCAATCATAAATTTCCATATGTTTTTGTATAAAGCGATTCCTTTGACATCACCCTAGATTTTCTGAGTTGTGCGACATACCCCACCTCTAGCCGTAATCTCTATTCAATTTTCACTCTTCTAATCTATTCTATTCTGCTCTGTTCTATCTATTTTATTTCTTTTATATTATTTTATAATCTTGTTTATTATTTACTATCTTTCTTTTTGTTGTTTTTTTAAATCTTTTGAATGGCTTAAATTCTGCGAAGGCAGATAAGTTTATTATCTCATTATTTTAACCCAAATCGCAATGTTTTGCATCAATAATCGTGGCGATAAGGCATATCCCGATCTATATCCATTCATTCTATTCATTCTTGCTTTGCACGTTTCGTAGGCGAGTAATAGAACAGTCATGTCATTGAGTTTCAATATCAACACTATCGCCCTGCGATCGATCAATCAATACCTCCTGAATTTGCTTAGTATTCAACATTTCGTAAATTGCAGCTCTTGACTTTGTTACTATAATATGTTTCTAGTGGTTTAGGGTAGAATTTTGTAGTGCTTTTATATGCTACGCACTGAAACCAATCATAAATTTTAAAACTATGATCATCTCGAAACCATAATGAAAGTTAGATGATGGGGTTATACTGTCAGAATCCTTTTTTTCTTTTTTCAATTGATGAACACATTTACATAGTATTGGCTGAGAACTTAATACCAGAATTGAAATGAACTGAACAAACCCGTCAATTAAAATCAACCTAAAACCCGTTTTATCAACCTAAAACCCGTTCGATGCTCGAAACTACTGTTGGTTATTTCAGTGCACCTTAAAATGTGGCTCACAATATTCATTTAAATTTCTATGAAAATTCATTTTAATTCCCCCTACCAAAAGTCATTGACTTTTAGTTAGAATTTCTAAATGCTTCTATGAGCAAAAAATGCATGAACTTTAATTTAAATTTACGAAAGTGCATAAAAAAATTATTTGCAATTTTTATAACAAGTGAATGACTTCTAGTTTTTAGATTTTAATTGTTTTATCTTTCATATGAACTCTGTTTTTGTTATAAAACTCTCTGGAATATGTGCTACATATAAAAATGTATTTATTCAAATGTCTAGAAACATTAAAAACAAAACAAAAAAAAAACATTTTATTAGAAAAGAAAATTGTTAAAAAAATAAAAATTTAAATTTTGCACTCTAAACTTTTTCAATATAAAGTCATTTTGCATTTTGAATAAATCCCCAAACATAAAAAAATATACAGAAAAAAGAGAAGCTATGGAAGGACAGAAATAACTTTTGGGGGGGGAGGAAAATGCTTCAATACATGCACACCATCAACAGATAATTAAACCTATTTTTATTCATTTATTAGTCTTTTAGAGAGAGAGAGAGAAAGAGAGAGCGATATATAGAAAAATTTCAAAGATGCATAAAACTAAAGTTTCAGGATAATCATTATTTTTTAATAAACACTTATAAACTGTTTTAAAGAGATAATTGAGACCATTTTGAGAGTAAAAGAAAAAGTTTTTGTTTTTTATTAGGCTCACTTCACAGAGTTATTAAATATTCTTTTAAAGTTTTCAAAACTTTTATCGATATATAATTTTTTTTTCGTTTGTGTTATTTTGGTAGTTAAATTTAATTATTTTACTATTATCGTATGCCCCAATAAATATAGTGTTGAAAAATTTGTTTCCTCCATCTTGTAAGTCTATTATTCTATAGTTTTTGAAATTGAAAATCTAAGTCTTTGAAATCAAGTAATTAACGTACAGGATTGGCATGAGCAAGCTTAATCGACCGGTGCAAGAAAAAGATGAATACAAGAACATATTGTTGATAACACAACAAAACTAATAGATTAGTTGAGGGCACCCAAAGTGTAGTTGAAGAAGAACGTTTAGAAGTTGGATTTATATTATATTTCTTCAACATTCGCTTACGGTTCTAATATGATTGTGTCGATTCCGTTTAATAGTTGAATAGTAATAATGTTTCAGTTTATTGAGACATGGTGAAAACAAAACCTATGAATTTGTTTTTGTTTCCAACTCATCTTGTCTCAAGAGAAAATGAACCAGATTTTTAAATTATTGCACATACTTGCGATGATTTGACATCTTCGAATTGCAGTAAAGGGTGTTTTTTTTCAGAATGATAAAAATTTAAATTAAAATTGAAGCCAAATTTTTTGTTAATTGAAAGATAATTTAATGACATTTAGACTTTAAAAATAATTTCTGGCATATGTCCACCACAACCAGCTCTGAGGAAGCACATTCGATCAGATTAATTTTAGTCCATTTTTTAGAGTAATGCAGGTCTTATTTCATGAATAAAACGGGTTATGGTGGTTTCCAAGGTGTATCTTGTTTCTGGTTTATCAGCACAAACCAATGACTTTACATAACTCGAAAAGAAAATAATCCAGTGATGTTATGTCGCATGACTTCGAAGGCCAAATAATTGAGCCATTTCTCTAAATATTATTGTCACCAAATCTTTTTTTCAATAAATCAATTTTGGCAGCAGAAGTTTGAGGTGTAGGCACCATCTTGTTGGAATGAAGACACTTCCGGGTCAATATCATTCCAAATTTTTAAACAGAAAATTATTTATCATCGACCTGAAACCAACCCCCTTTCACTGTAACATTAGCTCCAGCATCGTATTTAAAGAAATATGAACCAATGATGTCTCCAGCGTGTAAAAAACACCATACGGTGCATTTTTCAGTATGCACTGAAATATTTAGTTCTTGAACCAGTCTAATCTCATATGGTTGTAGGTCTAGATCTTTACGCAAAATTTTCCATTCCGTGGTTGCGCACTATCAAACTTGTTATGAACGAATAGGCAAAATTGGGATCTTCATCAACACTATCTCTTGCAGCACCGATATTTTCTTCTGTACGCACAGTTCTTTGTCTTGTTATTGTTGTGGCATCATCATCATCATCATTAATGTCCTACAACCCCATCCGTGGGGCATAGGGCATAGGATCGGAAATAAATTATCGTTGTTGCATCGAGTAAAGAAAATTATGTCTGACTTATATCGATCGTTGGACGAAGAATGTGCTCTGATGGACGATTATGTAAACCATAAATTTCTCTCTAAATTTGACAAATAGAACACCGATTTTGAAAATATGTTTTAACAATTTGTAAACGTTGCTGCGATGTGAGTATTTCCATGATAAATTGTCAATGCTGTTTGAAATGAATTTAAAAAAAAAATTTGACTTCAATCTTAATGTAAATAAATTAAAGATGGGCAAGCATATTGTGGAGCCCCTTTTAAGAAAAAAGCTACTATTGAAACATCGTCCTGTATGAATCTTGATTTTTTTGCTGACGGACTTTTCTTGTTCAGCCGTATCTAACTTCTTTTTCCTGCTTTTCCAGGCACCACGGTTCCAAGTAATTCCAAATCTAAATACTGTTTCAGCTATTGTAGATGTATTCTTGTTTAAAATATTTTAAGTATCTGGTATCAAAGATGATAAATGCTCTAACATTAAGGCTGGAACAGTTGGGCAGAATGCGATTAATGATGGAGATATTGGGTATTCTATTTGGATATCACTGACCCTTGGGCAATCGTATATTTGGAAGTTATTTTGTTGAATGTTCTATCATTCTAATTGGCATTATCAAAAACAAAAAAGTATTGTTCGTTGGTTTAATAAAGTCACGTTGGATACCGATGCATCATCAGTGGACATTTTCATTCTCCATGTGGTACATTTATACCTGGTTGGAAAATTTGTGTACCACTCACGGTAGCCAACGTGTTCAGTTAAATGTATAATTGAGTTAGTTAAAAGAACAAACTATAATTTATATTAATTGGTGTAATGTCAAGAATACATCGCTCAGTGAGGCTATGTTATTATCAAAGAAATGCATCATCACCAAAATTTATTTTCAGACACTAAAACGAACAAAAAATATACATTTTTTACATAAATTACAATTTATGTTAGAATCATTTAATTAAAGTTGGACGCAATTTTATTTCATAAAATATTGGCCCGTGTGTCTGTGCTGAAGGTCTGTCATTCTAGTGCTAGTATTAAAAAAACGTAAAATAACAATTTTATTTGTCAATAAATAAATACAAAAAAACAAAATGTATATCCATTTATCCAAATATGAATATCTCATTTTAATACTCACTCACCCTCTCACACCATATGGTGAAATTTTCAGAAAGGTGAAATTATATTAATATTAACCTTGTTATTGTTTTGCTACCGTCGTAGTTTTTGCTCCAATTTATTCACTTATTTTATTTTTTTTTGTTTATATGTACATGTACATCATTATACAAGGATAATAATAATAACAGGATAAAAAATTTTTGAATCAACAATCAAGGACTTGTCAAACAGTAATAATAAAAATAAATTTTTTTATTAAGAAACAACAAAACAAAATATTTTTTCAATAAAAACTTTTCTTGTTAAAACAATAATATAATTTCAAGTAATTACCATAATTTCGTTTTTCTCATGAAATTTGTCAATATTCTTAATGCTTCCCCAGAAATATCTACGAGTTCAAAATAATATAGATACTGAAATTTCATATAAGTATTTTGGCTCACTTTAATACCATAAAAAAAACAAAAAAAATTTACGGTTAATAAATTTTTTTAGTTTACAGAATATAGAAAAAAAATTAATGGTGAATATTTTCAGATTATGGTGAATTTTTAAAAAATTGTCCCAACTAATTTAATTAACAGTTTTTCTTACAAATAAAAATATTCTGCAGAAATTATTTGAAAAAATTTTATTATAGTTAGCTAGAGTGTAAATTTAAGTGTAAATTAAAGAAATGAAATATTTTTTATGTATATTTTTAAATTTTTTCAAGCATAATTTGATAGAATGGACTTCTGATAGAATTCAATTCTTCATTCATCAAAATGAATTCAATCAAAAAAAAAAATTAATATTCTTAAATTAAATTCCATCAATTCAAAGAAAAAAAAAGTAAAATTTTAAACATTCAGACATCATTATTTTCTTGGGAATTCATAGTATAGATTTTCCAAAGAAATTATCTGAAAAATGTTCACGTAGTTTAGTTGAGATAAAAAACTTTTCTAAAAACAATTTCACCATTTAAGGGGTGAAAAACTTTAAACATTCTTTAAAAATAAAAATAAAAATGAATTTGATAAAAAAAAATTTTTACAGCTAGGCAGACGAAGAATGTTAGGCAAAAATATTTTTTAAAGATTTATAAATTTTATTGATTTCTATTTCAATTGGACCTTAAAGCGGTTAGTCACTGAATGCAAAAAAAAAAAACGTTTATGAGTTTTTCGAATTCATTTGTAGGAGAGGGTGCCCACGTAACATTTTATTGTTATAAAAACAAAATTAGTGCTACAAGACTTCTATATGACTCCCGATAAACACTAAAGGTGTTATAATGAGGTTTTTATGGGAATAATGTGATTAATATTGCTATAAGAATGTTCTTATAGCAATTGCGGGAGTTTTTATAATGGGATTTTCCGCAAGTGATACAAGCAATGTTTTTATAAATCTAAAACTGCGTAATCCTATATTAAGAGTTATAGTGTTGTTATAAGAATAGAATTGCTGGAATAGCAGTAGTGGTGTTATTATTTTACTGTATTCCTATAATGTTACTAATAAACTTACTGTAGTTTTTAGATAAATATTTTGCGACAGCCATTATTTTCTACAAAACGAGGTAATTTTTTTTTAAATAAACAAAAGCTGAAAAGTTTTGCATTCTTTTCGCAAATTATTTAAATATCAAATTTGATGTTGTGCATTAATTAACATACATTATTAAATATTTTATAAAGATGCAATTTAAAAATATATTTTCTTTTATTTATTTAAAAATTTGTTATTTTTGGAGGGCATTGTATTTTTTCGAATTATTTTTATAATAAATGTCAATGAAATTTCATTCCCAACCAAATTTTGCATTTTGGTCACAATAATTATAAATATTAATACAATTATTTTTGACCGAAAAATATTATTTATTAGTAAAACATTTTTTATATTATTAACTAATATCTATCTCCCTTTCTCAGGAAATAAATATAAACTCCATAAAATTATTATTTGAAAATAAAAAATAATACCTTTCTCACTCTCGCATAACATAAATTATTTCAAATGAATATCATTTCAAAATAAAAACATATACCCAAATACATGTATACTAATCCTATAACAATATTACAGCACTTGTTCCGGTGCCTTATAGGATTCTCCATTTCAGTGCTATAACGTATTTATAACCTTTCGCAGCAATTGCGGAGCACTCAAATTAACACTAATACTGCTATAAGAGTGTTTATAATAGTATTGTAAGAGTGCGCAAGAGTCTTATAGCAATAAAATTGTTAAGTGGCTGGTTACTGTAATGTTTTTTTGTCCATTGAATAGAATATGAAGGAATTGGTATTTTTTTTTCATTGGTTACGAAGTATCAAAATCTATCCTGGTATCGATTTTGAAAATCTAGATACTGGTATTAATATGAAAGATACTACACTGGTATCGATCTTTAAATTATTTACGCATAGTTCATTAATTTATATAGCATGTAGTCAAAACCGACTTACTAAATAAAATAAAACCCTGTCTAAGATCAGGTGGGGTTAACTGAAAAGCTGCTTCAATAGCTGATAGATTTTTTATGGTGATAACAGTTATAAAACTTTTTCAACGGTCAAATTAGGTAAAACAATTTTTGTGCAATTTAATAAGCTGAGAAATTATGTTCTATAATTCATTTCTAGCTTTCATATTTTGTGAACGATAATTTTATCTCTATTTACCACTATTCGGTAATGCTTGTTGCTACTCATTACTTTTACTATAGGTAATAAGTAAACATTATGACATACTTTATCGATATACCTACCTACTTAAACTATTACTAGGTTTCTAATTTGACTCAAATTTGTATTGAGATAATATTATTGAGTTATTTACAAAAATTGATTACACTAAAAGCATGAAGCAGTCTGTAATTATTACCAAACTATAGTAATTATTTTTTAAAAATTTCACTTAACAATAATTTTTGAAATGATGGGGTGCCGAATTTTTAATTTTAAACTTTTCGAAATGCTTATACCTAATCAATTTTAATTAAAAACATCAATTAAGAAGCGAAACGGGTAAATTTGAAAACAAAATACAAAACAAAATATTATGTTTGTTAGTTAACACTAAGTTATATCTTATATATACTAATTTGTTTTTTGTCTGAAGCCTTTTTTAACAACAACAATAAAGCTGGATTTTCATTGACCAATATTTAAAATCTTAAAAAAATGTTTGCCTCTAAAAAGGGAGATAACATAATATGACATTATTTTATATGAGAACTCAATGAGTACGACAAGAACAGAAAATATCATTTACCGGTGATATTTTCACAAAAATTGAAGATATTTTTACAAAAATTTGGGATATTTTCGAAAAATTTGGGAAAACTTTTATGAAGTATATTTTTAAAATGTCGGGGATAACTCCTTTATGTCGGCAACATATTTTTCTATAAGTTTGTGTGTCTATTTAAAATGACATTTTTATTAGCATTTTTAAAGTAAATGTATACAAAAAAAAAAAAATTTTCAGCAGATGGTTTTGACTGTTGAATGATTGTTTTTATGTGTATAAAATAAATTTCCCCAAAATAAATTTAGAGAATTCTTTGCAGCGGTCTAGTTTTTTCTTACATAAAAATTCGTATATACTAGTCCGGCATGGAATTTCTTCCGTGCTCGGGGTTTGTTTATTAAACAAATTCTAGTATCTTCGTTTTTTTGAGTTAAATGTAAATTGATGGTTAGTCTATAAGACTAGTTTTAATGTGGCAATAATGATACGAGTTTTCAGTAGGTTAAAGTCCCACAGTCCTTCAAACTGCCTTCCCCGGTAATAGGTAGTCCCTGAAGCCTCTTTCGATGATTTACTACTATCTGACAAAAAAAAAAACATAAAAATTCAATAAGCTATCTCCCTTTTTAGAACCAATCAAATTTTTAATATTTGAAACATTGCCCAATGGAAATCCACCTTAATAATGGAAAAATAGTTATTTTGAATAAAATAATGAGAATTGAGAGAATAAATAATTTTTTTTTAAAATTTAATATGGAAGTAGGTGTAGGTAGAAATAAAATGTAATATTATAGAAAATAATATTAATGATGGGGATTATGATGAGAGCCCACGTAACAATTTTATTGCTGTAAGACTCTTGCGCACTCTTATAACACTATAATAAACACTCTTATAGCAGTTAAAAGTACGTTATAGCACTAAAATGGAGAATCCTATAAGGTACCGTTGCAAGTGCTGTAATATTGCTATAGGATTAGTATACATGTATTAGTGTATATGTTTTTATTTTTAAATGATATTCATTTGAAATAATTTATGTTATGCGAGAGTGAGAAAGGTATTATTTTTTATTTTCAAATAATAATTTTATGGAGTTTATATTTATTTCCTGAGAAAAGGAGATAGTTATTAAATAAATAATTTTATATTTGTGTGTAAATGATTAATAATATAAAAAAGTCTAACTAATAAATAAAATTTTGCGGTTAAGAATAATTGCATTAATATTTATAATTCTTGTGACCAAAATGCAAAATTTGGCTGGGAATGAAATTTCATTGACATTTATTATAAAAATAATTCGAAAAAATACAATGCCCTCTAAAAATAACCAATTTTTAAATAAATAAAAGAAAATATATTTTTAAATAGCATCTTTAAAATACTTAATAATGTATGTTAAATAATGCATAACATCAAATTTGATATTTAAATAATTATTCTTTTAAGTAAAAATGATATTTTTGCGTAAAGAATGCAAAATAAAACTTTTCAGTTTTTTTTTATTTAAAAAAAATTTACCTCGTTTGTAGAAAATAATGGCTGTCGCAAAATATTTATCTAAAAACTACAGTAAGTTTATTAGTAACATTATAGGAATACAGTAAAATAATAACACCACTACTGCTATTCCAGCAATTCTATTCTTATAACAACACTTTAACTCTTAATATAGGATTACGCACTTTTAGATTTATAAAAACATTGCTGTATCACTTGCGGAAAATCTCATTATAACAACTCCCGCAATTGCTATAAGAACATTCTTATAGCAATATTAATCACATTATTCCCATAAAAACCTCATTATAACACCTTTAGTGTTTATAGGGGGTCATATAGAAGTCTTGTAGCACTAATTTTGTTTTTATAACAATAAAATGTTACGTGGGAGATGATATATATTTACTTTATATTGTTATTGGTGTTGTGAGTAATAACGTGCATACTATTTTACACTGCACCCAAACTTTACTAGATTAGTAATGGCATTATATTAGTACATAATAGTACACAATAAAATGTTACGTGGGAGATGATATATATTTACTTTATATTGTTATTGGTGTTGTGAGTAATAACGTGCATACTATTTTACACTGCACCCAAACTTTACTAGATTAGTAATGGCATTATATTAGTACATAATATATAACAATGTTTGTTTGACTAAACGTTCGTAACTAGTTTCGTTAAGTAGGTACATAATTTAAAACAAACGATCCCCTTCTAGCACAATAACTAAACGCAAATGAATCTATATGGGTTCTCAGCGATTTATCTCATATCAATAATAAGCCGCTAGATAGCTGATACATTTAATTAACCCTAACCATATATGACAAGACTTAATGAATATCATAGTCATCTTCTTTTACATTGATACCATCACAAATTCGATAGTGTAAGTTTAAGTCCCCGAAGATTTCCATGTTTATTAAAAAAACCTCATAAAAATGTCATTTTAAATAGACACACAAACTTATAGAAAAAATGTGGAATATTCAAAAATAAATTCAAGCTCAAAACTTAAACGAAATAGTTCAAAAAGCTCGTGAATGAGTTTTAAACAAGACCAAATTATACATGCAAAAATATGTATGTCAAAGCTAGTCTTAATTTCCAACATGTAAATTGCTGCCTCAAAACCTTCAAATCAAGAACCAAGAAAAAAATTTAGAACTATTGTTTTTGCATATCAAGACAAGCAAAGGTTAAATATAGAAAATTTTATTTATCGAGCAAGATTTAATTTTCTAAGAGAATAGACAAATTTAAGTTCAAAATCAATTATTTTGAATGCCAAAATTATATTTTGCTTAAAAAAATGGGTCTAAATACATTTTAATTGCTCGATCCAATACTCATTGACTGTTCTTAATATTTCCTTATTAAAGTTTTCTACTATTTACCTGTCAATTTTTGGATTTAAGTCTTTTCCGTAGTTTGTATAATATCGTTCTTTTTCGCCGTTTTACTGGCTTTTAATAATTGTTTTGATATCATCGGTCTAAACAGTGTACAAAATTGTTGTATCAACCAGACTGTTTCGAATTAACTTCAGATTTATTGAGATTTCACTATATATTTTGTAATATAACAGTTTAGATTCATAGAATTTTATTTAATTCGATTTACGCAAAATTGAGGCAACCACAACACAACTAAACTATACTAATTTGTACGCATAACATTTTTTTTTTATACACGATTCGATTAAAACATTTAGTTAGAAATTTTTATAAAGCAAATTAAAATTAATGACACCTATTAAATTAAAACCTTCTTAGGATTAAACAAAAAAAAATTTATATTTTGAAGTGGGCGCCAGCACACAGTACACTCTTATATCACATATTATGTACAACAATAAAAATTTACGAATACCAAAACTATTATTTAATAATTATGAAAATAAATCAAAGAGGAAATTTTTAAATGAAATCAAATAAATTTTATTTAACTATAAAAATTGTAACCATGGTGACAATTCATTAAAATTAAAATAATAAAACAACGGGTTTCTCTATAAGTTGAAAATTTAAATTTAATTCCAATTAAAAAGGTACAGTTGTAGTGTAGTGACAGCACAATATTTTAATGTTTAAGTATATTATTTTTTACTTTGAATGTTTTGTTTTTTATTTTTCATTATTTTGTGGAAGTTAATCTCACTTCAAAACATAACTACTGTGAAAGTTTATAAAATTTAAATTTTTTTATTTGTAATTTAGGCAACAAAACTATATTACAAAGTCAGAAATAAAAAAAAAAAAACTGTAACAAATTTTTTGTTTGCTGGGGTTAATAAAATAACCACGATGTGGTATTCAAATCCAATTTGTTAGCATTTTACTAACAATGTATTACAATGTTGCACTGAAAAAATTTGTACAATTTTTGTTTTTTTTTGCTAGATTTGTGTGTTTTGCAGCTTGCAAAAATTTCAAATTTAAATTTGGAATGACTACCTAATCTTATCACAATAAATTAATAATTTTACTGTTCATACCATGTTTACTTAAATACTTTATTTAAAATTCGATAAGCAGTAGGTATATATTATTTGATAAATGCATATAATAAATTTTGTAGAGGAAATATTTTGCATAACATCATGTTATCTATGTTTACTTTAGAATATTTTTGTTTTTGTTTTTTTTTTGTGAAGTATTTTGAAAACGTGTTTAATCTGAGTAAATATGATTAAAATAAAAAATAGAAATTCTTTAGAAATAATTCGGTTTTGATTTGGATATAATTGAAATTGAGTGTGAATTTTACGAATGCAGTTTTTATGTTGTGTTCAATTTCTAAATTATTATCAGGTACTAACAAACTGTATTTCAGAATTTTTGTAAATTATATAAAGTAGATGAGGGAATTTGAACGATTTCTAAGTAAAATAGATCTAAGAGTTATGAGGTATATCTAAATCATAATGAATAAATTACTAATGATTTTAATTCTATTGTCATATTTTACTGATTTTGTGAATAAGTTTGCTTATTTTCTGTTGCTCTCCGCTATTACTTTTTGTTACACCAACGACAGAATCATCTACTTGTATGAAGATAAAATAAATGATCAAATTGATATAGTTTAAAATTTTTTGATCGTTTTTGCATGTTCATTATAAAAAACACACCAATTACAAACGTAAAGTAAATTACAAAAAAGACACTATACATATTATAATAATAATAATGACCTACTAAATGAATTTTTTTTTTTTTTATTAATAAAATAAAAAATTTTGTATTAAAAATAAATGAAAATAAAAAAAATTTACTGCAAAAAAAAAGGAAATGTGGTAACAAAAAAGTTCATAACTTTTCAAACACTGATCGCCGTATAGCCTTTCGAGGATTTTTTTTTAAGAAAATTAAATTTTCTTGAATCATGTAAAAAAAAACAAATTATTTTAGCACTGTCGCTATTGAATTATAAATTTAATAATAAATAAAAAATAGTAGTAAAAAATTATTTGCTATTTCAAATTCGATTAAGTTTAATAAAAAATCGTACACAATTTTATTATAAATTATTTTCAATCATTTCAACTTATTCTTGACACTATATAATTTTTTTTTATTGATTTATCTTAGACAAGAACCAAATACGTAATAATAAAATATGTAAACAAATTTGTTGGTGAATGTATTTGGTAAATTTTATACTTTGGTGAATTCGTTAAATTTATGGCTATGTGTATATTAGTATTTATTTTCGCTATGTCTCCTTTTTCAAAATATCTATAGTATAAAAGAATAATAATTAAAATCGGTCGTGAATATATTCATATAATAGAGTTATTTATACAGATATTTGTAATATATTCATAATAAAGTTATATGTCAACTTACCAGGGTAAATAATACATAGCTGAATTGTATAAATTACGCCAACCACTTAAATTTATACTTAGATCGCAAATTCATTATGGATTTTGGTTAATGGATTTATGTAACAAAAACTGTTGTTAGAAAGTAAAGCCGGATTGTAGTTTTTTTTTTTTTGTTTTTTTTTTTTAATTTTATTTTTTCTTTGCGTTGTTATATTTGATAATGGAGAATAATTTTGAATTATATAACTATATTATAAGCATTCTAGATGAGCTTACATGTATAGCTCTGCTGAGATTATTTTTTTGAATAAATAAAATAAAAATAAAATAAATAAGTTTATAATAGGTCTATAGTTTAGATATTGTGAATTGAATTATGATGGTGCGGCTTTAGAGAGTCTATGATGATTTTAGATTGATTCCAATAGAATGTATTGAGAATAATTATTGTTGCCAAACCATAGTGCGGCAAAAACAGGATTATTAGAAATGATCTGAATATTTATTTTATACAATATGTATGTACTATTTATTTACATATCAGTTTAATTGCATATTAATATGAAAGCAAACTTTCATGCCTAAGTTTTTGTTTTATTTTGTATTTATACTTGATTTTAATTCACAATTACGGACTGTGACAACTGATATACTACAATATGCCGCATAGCAATATAATAGCATAAAAGCATGCCGCTTTTTTCTTTCAGAATGTGTGCTTATTATTTTATTTTGTGATTTGTTTTATTTATTTATGTGAAAAGAGTACCGGACCGAAGGTTCAGAGAATTGAATTTGAACATATTTCGATTTAAATGCTAATGTTCTACCTATTGTGACCCACATTGTGCTCATAAAAAAGATGGTATCTTTGACTATAAACTAAATCCAATTCTAGTAAGTTATTTATATCGAATTCTAGTAATGGTTTAAATTGATAAAACTATAATGAGGCCTGATTACCATTAAGATCGTTATTGTGTTCCCATCAGTGGGATATATAACGGAGTCAACTGAATGTATAGTAAAATAATGAAAATGAAAAAAATTGCTATTGTTTTGTGAAAATTTTAACCAGTTAATCTGAAAGCAAAAATACTCTCTAGAAGAGTACGGACACCATAAAATGTCGCTATTTCGTTTAATTTTAAATTTAAATTTTATTCGAACATTGCTATTCATACCCGTAGGTTAGAATTGAATAAAGAAAGAATGAGCAGTTTTGTAATTGATTTTGCAATACAAATTTAATTTATGTCCGAATTCGTAAATATTTAGCACTAATTTCGAAGCTCCCTCGTAATTATAGAAAACAGTTTTAGAATCACTTTATTTTATAATTTATATCATTACTATACATTGTATTAGTAGTCCTTAACCTTGTAACTCCATATCGCAAACTGAAGTTAAAAAATTTGATTATTTTTTTATATTTTCTATATTCAAATAATAACTATTAATGATATCCAGAATCGGTCTTCCTCCTCCAAATTTTTTCTCCCAGATATTAAAAAGATATTAAAAATAAATAAAGTATGAAATTGAAAGCAAAATCGAACAAAAAATATCTATGTTGTTTTTTAGATAATGAATTTCAAGTTAATTTTATTTTTTTTTTCTCATTTTGGTAAAAACATTTTAAAATATTCCCTTGGGATCACGTTCTAATAAAGTTTATTTAGGACTTATTAATAATGTTTACTCATATTGCTTTTAAATTCAATTTATATGTATTTAATTGGAAATATTTCAAAAATTTGAAATCTTTATAAAGAAAAGAAGCGTAATATATTATGTTTTTAATTCTCCAATTGTTTTCCAATGTTTTAGTTTGGTTTTTCATTTTGGAGTTTTGGCTTTTAAATCATGTTCAATATTTAATCAGTTTTCATTCCAGGAATAATATTCACAACTGTTATTTATTTTCCAATGAATACTGTATTTTTTGGATGCTACCTAGATAACATCTGGATCAGCTGGAATTATATCAGATGTCGTAATAACTATTGTGTAGAACAATAGAAGCGATTTGAACAATAGTAGATATATTATTTGAATTTTGAACAAACTAAATTTATTGTGTATTCTATTTAAGCCGAATATGGTAGTAGTGGATAGTCGATGCCAGAGATTGAAGTGGCATTCTTGGATTATTGTGATAAAAGTTTTGATGAAAACATGTTCAGCGATGAAAACGATTTTCGGCAATTATAGCAAAGACGCTTGTAAATCAAATTCAATAGTTGTAAATCTAAATGAAAATTACTTCCTAAATTTATTCTACAATTAATAAGTTTTTGTCATATATTACTTATGGGAATATTATAATTACACGAAGATAAATTCCAGTCTGATAATAACGATAACATTTTGTATAGCCAAATCGATAGAAAAATACAATCTGGCAATGTGACATGGTTATGTTCAACTTCGGTGGGTAATAAAATTCGTTTAAACTACAATTGGCGTACCTTCTAGCAGCGCAAACTAAACTAAGTAGATGACATAGTGTTCTAAGACAAATAGCCTTCGCTATTTAAAAACCATTGCTATTTCATACCATAATGACTTAACGTGAAACTAAATATCTGTTGGTAAAATTCGGTGGAAGCAAATATTGTGGGTCTGGGTATTTCTAAAGCATTCGATCGAGTATGGCATAGTGTATTATTAGCAAAAAGTCTTGTTATAGGTCTGGGTTCCTCTTCAAATGGATTGAAAGTTTTCTTTCGAATTGTACGATTCAAGTCTGATCAATTCCAAATAAATGCTGATGTTCCCCAGGGATTAGTTCTATCATCTACGTTATTCCTTATATTTATAAATGATTTTCTTAAAACCACTTTCAATCCAATTCACAGCGTTGCAGACGACAGCATTCCAGTAGAAGAATCTGAAGCTATTTCTATCGCTGTATCAATCAAAAGAGACATCATGGCCAGTTGCTCTGTCAGTAATGATTTGGGTGCAATAGCTAATTGGGGCTTAAAAAACAGAGTCGAATTTAACACTCATCTAAATCTCCATAAAATTTCCATTTTTTGTTCTACTCTTTTGTTCCAGGAAGATAACCTTCAGCAGTTTGAAAGCTTAAGTATGTTAGGTTTGCACTTAAATCGAAAATTTATCTGGTATGATCATATATTTGATGTTGCAAAAACTATAGTAAAATATTTAAGTTTTTTTAGTACTGTATGGCGCATTTCTCCTCCTGTGACCTCTTGAAAACCTATAAAGCTTTCATACAACCAAAAATGGAGTACAATTCTTACATATGAGCTGGCACTTCTAGTAATGCGTTAAAACATTTAGATAAAGTCCAAAAACGAGCTATTCGTTAAATCAATGATCAGTGCTCATCTTGCTCCTCTTGAACATATCGTCGTATAGTCGGTGCCCTCTCCCTTTTTTCTAGATATCTCGTAAGACACTGGTACATGCTCAGCGGAAATTAAATCTGTATTACCTCCACTTAAGCGCTTCCTCCGTGAAACACGAAGGGCAACATGTGCTCATCCTTACACTAATGAAATCCCTAGATGACAGAATACAAGTTATGGAAATTCGTTTATAACCACAACCTCCCGTATGTAGAACCAAATTCCATCTTATGTATTCCCAAAACGTGATAAATTCTGACATAAATAAATTCAATACGAACAATAACCCTTTCGTTCGTGTCCTCCTTCCCTTTACGATCCTCTTTTATTAATTTTCTTTTCCCACCCAAGCCAAACTTCCCAACCGTTATAAAAAATTACCCCGCCTAGGGTTTCGGTTATGTATTAAAAGTATACTAATCAAATACTATGTGAAAAATAATGATGGCTTACAACTGAAGCACAGTCTCAGAACCACAATACCTGAGCTATACCGAAAACCTATATATAGTCATAAATTAAATCCATATACAAAATGGAATGACTATGATTGTTCAATACAAGATCAAGTCATAATTCAAGTAGTCATAATCAAGTCAGAATCAATTCTTAAGTCAAGTTTAAGTCAATACAAAATATTTCAGGAATTCAGTCTCAGCGGTATTCTAAAAAGTTTGATTTAAAAAAAAAATCCCTCTGCAAATATTATAAAATATGCATTTTAAAAATAAAACTACCTACCTTCTATACTCTATAGTACCAAACTTCAAAAAAGCTAATAAATAATAGAAAGCAATGTATTAAGAACTGATTGTATGAAACTATAACCCAATGAGTGACTGTCACGCTAAAATTTGATAGTAGTTTATTAAATTTTGACAGTGTTGTAGCTTACTTAAAAATAATCATTTGAGTTTACTATAATTATAATATTTATAGAACTTTCCCAGACTTATATATAATCCACGTTTATTTATCCCCAAATTACTTTGATCGATTATCATCAATATATCTCTTACATTCTAATCCGTTTCCAAGCATTTAAAACAATTACTTTGTTCCTCCTCTTCCACGTAATAATTTTATCGCTATAAGACTCTTGCGCACTCTTATAACACTATTATAAAGACTCTTATAGCAGTATTAGTGTTAATTTGAGTGCTCCGCAATTGTTACGAAACGTTATAAATACATTGTAGCACTAAAATGGAGAATCCTATAAGGCACCGGAACAACTGCTGTAATATTGTTATAGGATTAGTATAAATGTATTAGTGTATATGTTTTTATTTTTAAACTAGCTTTGTAACCCCTCCTAAATGACGGAAGCAAAATAAATCCTAGTTTCTTTTTTTCTTTCATTAGATTCTTTATTCCGAAATTACAGTACTTATGTTTATAGCACTTTTTATTTATTTTTATTTATGTTTATATTGGCCTAACACTAATCTTTTTTTTTTTATATAACAGAAAAAGAAGTACCATACCAACAAATTTGTATAAAATGTTTGTATTTTTGTATGGTATACTCGTACTCACTTCCATTTAGTTATAATTCGTTAGTTGGGTTCCATTTAGTATAAATTATACCGTATTAGCGTTATTGAGTCATCCGGGAGAGCAAATTTAAGAATGGGATCTTATTTTCATATAAATTTTGTCTTTTGTATAATGTATAGGGATCTTATTTTGCTATATGAATAAACTGTTATTATGGTATTGTGTTATTTTTAAAAAATATTCAAAATTTTGTATCTAAATTGGTAAAAATTACAAAAAATACAAAAACATTTTCATCAATAATTTTCAATTTAAAAAAAACAATGTTTTATTATCCGGCGTAGAAGTAGAGTTAATTATCCTACTCTACTTCTATCAAGTTCTATTGATTGAACAATGAACCTGAACAGTGAAGTGAAAAGTGAACACTTAACACTGAAAATAAAATAATATTTTTGGAATGGAGCATATAGAACATACAAAATACAGATACAAATAATTTTTTTTGAGTGAAGTGAGTTACGCACACAATAATGACAAACATAAAAGGTATAAGCAATAAAGTAGTATAATGTATAATATTATACAATACAAATATGCTGATACACATGTATATTATTGTGTATAATTTTAAGTAATAAGAATAACCTTTGAGTGAATTATGTTTTTTTTTGTGTTAAATGCTGTTTGCCTTTTGGTTATTATACCATATTAAACTATTGATTAAATTTCTATTAGTCCTTATTATTATAAATCAAAAAAATTGTTTGTTTTATTTATATTATTATTATTATTTATTATTTTGCCTTATTATTTGCGAAGAAGACTAACATTAAATTAAAAAAATATAGTTCATGCAATAAATTTTTCCTGCAAAGGTTCAGCATGGTAGACAGGGGTTAAAAAAAGCACCAAAGCAATTTGTATATATATGCATTTGTATACATATGCAATTTGTATATGTGTTGGAGCGTTCCGTCGAACTTACAAACATCCAGATAAATGCAGAATAATATATTTTTAAATGATATTCATCTGAAATAATTTATGTTATGCGAGAGTGAGAAAGGTATTATTTTTTGTTTTCAAATAATAATTTTATGGAGTTTATATTTATTTCCTGAGAAAGGGAGATAGATATTAGTTAATAATATAAAAAATGTCTTACTAATAAATAATATATTACGGTCAAAAATAATTGTATTAATATTTATAATTATTGTGAACAAAATGCAAAATTTGGCTGGGAATGAAATTTCATTGACATTTATTACAAAAATACTTCGAAAAAATACAATGCCCTCCAAAAATATCCAATTTTTTTAATAAATAAAAGAAAATATATTTTTAAATTGCATCTTTAAAATATTTAATAATGTATGTTGATTAATGCATAACATCAAATTTGATATTTAAATAATTATTCTTTTAAGTAAAAATGATATTTTTGCGAAAAGAATGTAAAATAAAACTTTTTAGTTTTTGTTTATTTAAAAAAATTTACTTCGTTTGTAGAAAATAATGGCCGTCACAAAATATTTATCTAAAAGCTACAGTAAGTTTATTAGTAACATTATAGGAATACAGTAAAATAATAACACCACTACTGCTATTCTAGCAATTCTAATCTTATAACAACACTTTAACTCTTGATATAGGATTACGCACTTTTAGATTTATAAAAATATTGCTGTATCACTTGCGGAAAATCCCATTATAACAACTCCCGCAATTGCTATAAGAACATTCTTATAGCAATATTAATCACATTATTCCCATAAAAACCTCATTATAACACCTTTAGTGTTTATCTGGAGTCATATAGAAGTCTTGTAGCAGTAATTTTGTTTTTATAACAATAAAATGTTACGTGGGAATTGCTTTAATATTGTTATAGGATTAGTATACATTATGTATTAATGTATATATTTTTATTTTGAAATGCAATTCATTTGAAATAATTTATGTTATGCGAGAGTGAGAAAAGTACATTAGTTTTTATTTTAAAAAAATAATTCTATCCAGTTTACATTTATTGCCGAAATTACTATAAGAACATTTTGATAGCAATATTAATCATGTTATTAACATCATTATAACAGCTTTAGTGCTTATCGGGAATCATATAGGAGTCTTATAGCACTCATTTTGTTTTTATAACAATAAAATGTTACGTGGGCTGTTTACACAATACACGCTTCCAAACATTCTTTTCGTTTTGATGCAGTTCAATAGACCTTTGCAAACTAATATCTACGTTAATTAAAGTGGTTATGCAATCGAATAATTCTATTAAATAGATCTGTTGAATTCAAAAATGTATCTTTATATCAACGGAAAATTGTTTACACATTTTAATACTATATAAATTTATTTTTATTATAAAAATAACAACATGAACAACAGCCACAACAACAATATTGTTAACATATTATTGTTGTAATTCAATATTACAAATTTGTACTCTCAAACATGCTTCGAACTTTTAATATAATTACAAAAATGTTGGTAATTAATTTTTTATTCCTGGAAAAAATATAAAGTATTTAATTTGCATATCCAAAAAATTTTTATGAATTCGCCCTCAAGGACTTTAAGGATCTGTACACATACAAATATCATTTTTTTTTTTTTAATTTAGTTATAAAAGCAACGAATCAGGAAGAAAAAAAATAATAAAACCAGGATAACAGTACCTATATGCTCATATTCATATTATACTTGAATCCAATGATGCATATATAACACTCATTTCAATTTGACAGGTATTAATGTTACATAAAAAAAAAACAGAAAAAAAAAAAATCTTATCTATTTGAATCATATTTCAATTGAAGGAATTCAATGTAAAAAACAAAATTTCTGAATTTTTGAGGTGAGGTGAATTATTTTGTGACAGGGGACTTTATATTTTTTTTTTTTTTGTAAATTATTCATTGATTATAAATCCAATTTTATTTTATTATTATTATTACATAGAATACAAAAAAAAAAAAAAATTAATATAATTTGCATAATATTTAAATTTTACAGTTTTGTTCTTATTTTATGAATTTCGAAATGTTACTATTGTACTTTTGTTACATAACAGAAGAAAAAGAACACGAAAAGTATTGTCGTTGTTGACAAAGTTTTGTATTACACGATGAAAATGACAACTTACCTCACGGGTGTAAAAATTTTGCATATTCGCAGTGTATGCATAACTTAACGTGATTTTAATTATTAGGGTGTCCATAATTTGAATTCAATCAGGAGTCGAATGATCTACCGTATTCTATTTTAGTTAAGTTAATAATCCTGCTTTAGTTTTACGAACAAACTATTTGTTATTTAACAATAGGCATTTTTGTTTTTTAGCTCAAAGCATAGATCTGAGCTCAAATGAGCACGCTCTGAGCAGAGTATGTATACAGATAAGCTCGAAGCACTCATATTTAATGAAAAACGATTTGAGTAAACTGTCATTTTTATTTTGTTGTTCAAATCGTTAATAATCGAATTTAAACTTCAAATTTCGAAATTTACAAAAGTTTAAGATTTAAAAACAAAATGTTTTCGTTTGTACCTAACAGTAATTAGAGAAGCTTTTAATTTGTTTTTCGATGAAAGTTATTTAGAAGATGACATATCTGATGTGCGATATCGGATGTGCGAATATTAAAAAATCATAATTATTATGTTGAAAATATTGTGCCAAGGTTTTCCAATACTTACTTACTTACTTGTTGGGCGCCAGACAGACCTTGAAGGTCCTGGGCCTGATGCAAAATTGTCCTCCACTGACCTCGGTCACAAGCTGAATTTCTCCAGTTGGGGATTTGAAGTTTTTTCATGCAACGAAGAATTTTTCTTTCTAAGATGTGCATGCTGGCTTGCTTTTGGTAATGCCCACGATTCAGAATCATATAGCAGCACTGGAAGGATGAGCGTTTTGTATAATTGTGACTCGGAATTTTGGGTTTTCCAATAATACTCTTAAATCGCACTTTCGAATGAATACTGAGAGGTTTTCGAAATTTTTTGTAACCAAATACATTTAATTTCTCAACATCATGCGGTCGGCCGAAATGCCATTGATATTCCAAGGCAATTGATTATTATGTTGTGGTATCTAGGAAACCAGGAATGTATGAGGTATATTTTTTATACATTGAATTCGTGTTAAGTAAGCAAGTTGTTCAATGCCCAATTTAGATCAATTGCTGATAGGTTTGGGGTGTCGATTTCCACTATGTGGAAAATAATAACATCGGTTAGTCATCTTACTTATTAAATTAAATCGACAAAATAAGTATATCAAATGGCCCACGCCTGATTCTGCCCATGCCAACAAGTATCGGTTACAAAGATTTTGAATCGATATGTTGATAAGTAAGGCTTTATTTACCTCACTTATTTCCTTTGCAATTTCATTGTCCACTTTTTTGCAGACTACGTTTTTGACTCCTTTCTCTATTCTAGAAAAAATTTTCTTTATTTAATCTATTAAGAGGAGCGTTGAATTCTTACTTCACTTAAACACTAAAATTTAATAATCAAAAAATATATTTTAAAAAAGTCTAAACTAAAACATATTTATTTTTAATTAAATATTAATTATTTACCATCACAGCTTATATCGTCGTCCATTATTTCTAAAATTGTAAGAATCACTGTTTCACATTTATTTTAAATTTTAATATGGTTTACTTTTTTACTATCGTACAGGAGCGACATCTATTTTGTTTTAACATAAAAATTACTTTTTGACATTTTATATTCAAGCGTTCTTCGTGTTCTGTTTTTAATTTAAATCGAGCACTTCGAGTACGCTCTGAGCACGCTCTGAACTCATAAAAAAAGCGGATTTCAAGCTTTGAACGCTCTGAGCAAAAAAAAAACACGAATCTTTTTTTGACAGTTCGTGCTCTGCTCTGAAAACGCCTAATGATTTTTTTTTCTTAAAACGAATTCTGTGCTACTGTGAAGTAGGATAACGCCTAATTCGGATTTGAAATGTCACCGAAATATTCTACATTTGCAGTTTAGTATTATTAAAAAAAAGCAACATACCCGATTGTCATACTCTATTTATTGTCCAATAGTACCTGCAATTTAATGGATATTTGGATCCCATTAGCACTCCCTGTAGGAATATATCAATATTATTTACATGTTTGTCAGTAGCATAAAACAGGAATTGAATGTGATCTAAAACAGCATTGACTGAATTCGCTCAAGTATAGACATTTAGCATTGGTTAGGTTATGTTTTTAAAAATAAAGGCTTTTAATATATAATGATTTTTGCCACTTTGATGCAGTACAAAAGTATATCGTGCATGTCGATCGTATAAGTGTATCGGTACCTTTTCAATCTAAAACTTCAAGTAAGCAAAATGTAAAAGAAAGCAGAATCAATTAATACCGTACAAGTTTTCGGTACGAAGAAAACTGTAACAGCAGTTGCTTATTGTAAACGTGGTAGAGTACTCCTTCGTGTAAATGAACGGTCTTTGAATCAAATAGAACGAAAAGTTCTTCAATATAAATTCCCAGCACCATTATTGTTGCTTGGAAAGAAGAAATTTTGCTTGTGTTCATATTATCGTGTAAGAGTTAACGGTGATGGTCATGTTGCTCAACTTTATGTTATTAGACAGGCTATTTCGAAAGCATTGAAGGATTTGTAAAGCTTTCGAATTAGGAATCAAAAAAACGTCGATGCAGCTACTAAAAAGGAAATTAAAAACATTTTAATTCAATATGATAGGACATTATTAGTATGGTGATCCACGGCGTTATGTACCAACAAAATTTGAAGTCTAGGTGCACCTGCTCACTACCAAAAAGCATACCATTGAATTTCTGTTCCATATTTTCTATTTATGTGCAGATCATTGATAAATGACATCTAACGATGAAAAATAAAAAAAAAATAAAAAATATACTTGATTTAGCTTCCCGTTGCGTTTTTTAGACCAATATATGTACAAATTGTTTAGATATGACTTTTTCAGATCTATCCTAGTGTCTCATTGGATTATTTAAAATTTTAGGGATATGTTCTTCTCAAACACTATTATTGCGATAATGTAAATTTTTCAATCTGGTGATGTCTATACCTTAAAATAGTTATGTATTGTTAGAGGTACAGTTTCAAATGGCACTCATATAGAAATTGAGAGGAGTATTCTTCTTTCTCTAAAAAAAATTCTGTACCTTTCTGTATAAGGTACTTTTCAATCTTGAATATGAAAGTTAAATGTACTACATTTTACTAAACATTTTTTCAAATTTCATTATTATTCAAAACAGCTGAATACGTTCAATACGAAGGATAAGATTTAAAATTCATTCAAATCAAACATCATCACTCTCATTACATCTTATTTTCTTTTCAATCTGTCTGCACAATGGCAAAAAATAATGGCAAAAAGTATATTGTCTAAGGAACGCTTCTGAGAGATTGGATGTTGAAAAAAAAAACAAATACTCAAAATAGAGACTAGATACTATGAAAAAAAAATACTGAAATTGGTTAAAATATCTATTGGGGTGAATAAGTTCAACCATTTAAGCCATCAAAATTTGACTTTAGGCATGCTTTAATCAGAACTAGAAATGAAATATAAAACTCGTATACATTTTGACTAGTTAGGCTGATATTTAATTGCTTTCATAAGCAGTCTTTTGCATTTCCACTTGTAGAGAGTTATGGAATAGATTTCAATATTCCTGATTAGCGGTAGCGCAGCAAAAATGTAAAAACAAACAATATGTGGTAAGTACTGCTTCAAATACAATGTCCGGTGAAAAATTGATTCTTTTTGTTTGTTTACTAAACGGTAGATGATGCAATGGACATTAGGTAAAATGGCTACAATAAATAAAATAATTTACTTTGTGGAAAATAGTGATTTATCACAATGGATCTAAGCTATACCGAAGTCTTATACTCCCATCAAAATAAATGGATAATAAAAATGACCAAGATATGAAATTCGATTGCCCTTATTGTCTTATAACATTTGAATAATGTGGTAAAAATATAAATATATTTTTTTTTTCAAATTTGCAAGAAAACCCGTGGCACATAATTTTCTAATGAAGTAAGTCTATTGTGACAATATGTTGGTACATATCGCATTGCACCATTTATTTGTAAATATTTTGACAATAAAATATGCTGCTCAATTGCGTCTCAACAAGTTGATTCAGTTGAATTTAATGAGCAGCCATAAGCTTATGTCTGAAGAATTTTTTTTCGTAGACGAATAAATAAATAAAAAATAAATAAATTTTTTTTCGAGGAAAATAATAAAGAAATAAGCAACCTAAAATTGCCTTCTCAGAATTTGAGCCATGTAAAGTGATTGTAATTTTAATTGGTTATTCTCAGGTTTTTTATATAGGAAGTTTTCGTTTTCAAAGCTGTTTTAAGATATTTTCAATTCACTCAAGCGAAAACTCCATAGTACCCATATCTTATTTTCGGTTCGTTGTGTACGGGCCTCGTCTGTACAATGTGATAATAAAATTGAAAACTGTATTGTCTGAGAGATTGGGTATTCGAAAAAAATAACTGTTCAAAAAATTAACAACGAAACGAAATAAAAAAGACGAAAATTCATCATACCAAAAATATTTTTTTATATAGAAAAAATAAAGGACACTCTAAAACACAACACATATTTTTAGACAAACATATTGAAAGATAAAGATTTGAATGTCATTATTTAAGTGTTGATGATAAAAAAAAAATTCATATTTGATAATCAAAAGTATTATAATGGATAATAGAGAGAGTGAAAGAGATGGTATGTATATGATTTTTTGTTCTTTTTTTTTTAAATTAAAATTTAAAAAGTGTTAGAATGACTGAATTTTGAATGAAAAAAGTTGACAGGATATTGATAAATTTCAAAATAGATTAAATAAGAAAATTTGGAAATTTTATAATTTGCATTTTATCGCAGGATTTTATCAATTAGGTTTTTTTTTTTTTCTGTTAATTTTTTTTTTATTTTGTGTATTGTAATTTAAGGATTGGGATTTTGGAATTTTGACATAGTATTGAATTTTTTCTATTCCCCATTCGCACCTGACATTTTCATAATAGATATGCCTGTTTGTGTTATATTATTCTTTGTCATATTATGTCCTACATATTGTATTTAGATTATGCTTGAGTACATTTTGAATTTTACAAAATTTTGTAATTGAGGTGAGAGAGCATAGCTTTATTAAAGCAACTCAGCTTAAATTGTATATTAAAATTTCAAGAAAGCTAGAAAATTTGATCGATAACAAAGATATGTTTAAAAATATGGATTTCAGATGGTAGAGGAAAATTTGATGTAAAACCAAGCCGGAGTCTATGAAGAAGTAGTTTATTAAACAATTTTTGAAATAATTAAAGAAATTATAATTGCTAAACATAACATCTATATTTTTTTTTGTGAGTTATACTAATTCAAAATTCTAGCACTAGAGGGTTTGTAAGGGTTGAGTTAGAGTTCAGAATTACTCTCTTTAACTGTAAATTATTTTTGTAGTGTATTTTGTTACTTTGTGTTGTATTCATCATTAATGATTTCCCAAACCATGCTTTGTAAAACCACTTTATTTGACATAGTCACAGATTTTGTAGTTTTGTGCCTGCCCGTCAGTTTTAGTCATCATTATTATTATTATTATACTTCAACCGCCAATCATCAAGTAAAAATATATAAATTTTATTTCCCAGGGAATTTTAAGTCGTGTTTGCCTAATAATCATTAAATTCATCATATTTCTGCCATCCCACCAATTAAATTTCATATTTCTGCCATCCTTCGGGAATACTACGCATCATAAAATTTTATAACTATATTTTTATTTTCGCTTTTGAAATAATATTTATTCATCAATTTTACTGTCGGTTTAGTACACATTATCAATTCAATTGATTTCAGTTTATAACTGAGAGTAAAACAACTGACAAAACTAATAATGTGTAATCTACTAAAATCTACTAAAGTTTTTTACACTTTAAAGTATACCGTTATGGCATTCAGAAAATTTTAATTGGCAAAAGGTTAGATAAACTCTAGTTGTCGAAACACTTTAACTAATTTAGATAATGCAATTTAATTTTTATTAAAGTGATGGATTATCAGTCAAGTCTGGGACTAGGCCAACAATTTTCGAATAATTATTTTTTAAGTTCAATGCCAACGTGAGGATAACGGTATTTGGGCCATCTTATTTGTATAATAATGTCTTTTGTTATTCAAATTTGTTGAAAATCTGTCATTTTGTCATTGTTCTTTCTCTTAGGTTAGAACAACAATTTTCCGTCTTCTTTCTGTTGTGCAGGAGCTTGTTTGTAACTATATTACATGTTTTGAGATGTAGAGATTCCACATTACAATTTTGAGATTGTATCTCTAATGACTTAATAATAATAATAACAATAAAAAATACTTTATTTCATCATCAAAACCAAAAGCTAATTTACATACATTAATATTCAACTTTAAAATTATAAAAAAAAAAACAAAATATATTAAACATAGTTAAGTAAAAATTTAAAACTAGCCTAGTTGATTAAATGAAAACATTAGGCGCAATCTGTTATACAAAGATAAGTGACGAAAGAACTTATCTTGAAAAAATTTATTAGTGTTTTAATATCGGTAGTACGAAGCAATGCTTCGTGTTCAAAGAATGTGCATATAATGGAAATATACGTGAATATATGCCTTCTCAAAGCCGTAGCATCAAATTTTGAAAAGTGTAATAATTTTTTAATACAATTTTGTTACAAAGTTGACGTAATATACATTGATGGTATAATTGTAAATATGAAATGACGCTCAGCTAGTATATTGCATGTCCATTTACATGTCTTTAGATTTTATAAGACTTTATATTAGAGCAATAATGTACTAGGTACTAAATAATATTACAAATGAAAGCGGAGTCGCCCTAACAAAAAATTGCACCCTTTGAAGTACTTTATAAGTTTTTAAAGTATGGTATTGAATTTTGATATCCAAAAAATTGGAGGTGCCATAACAAAAAATTGAAATTTGTGTATGTTCTATACTTCAATTGAACAGTACAGACTTTCAGGCTTACTTTCAGACTTCAGTAATAGTACAAGCTTTCACCAGCACTCTTAGATTTCATATTGACACATAAAAGTTGAATTATCAAAAACTAACTTCAGTAGTTCTCTCTCTTTATTTTTTTGCTCAATAGAGTGCAAAGAGTGCAATTTTAGTGTGAGGCAGTGTTTTAAAACGATGAAATTGATTCGAACGATTCGAACAATGATATTTTATATAATTTGTACTGTTATTTTTTTGTTTTGTTTTATGTTAATTTTCTATTTAATTTTTTACTCAATAGAGTGCAAAGAGTGCAAATTTAGTGTGAGGCAGTGCTTTAAAACGATGAAATTGATTTGAACGATTCGAATAATGATATTTTATATAATTTGTACTGTTATTTTTTTGCTTTTGTTTTATTTTGATTTATTTTATTTAATTTTTTACTCAATAGAGTGCAAAGAGTGCAATTTTAGTGTGCGGCAGTGTTTTAAAACGATGAAATTGATTCGAACGATTCGAATAATGATATTTTATATAATTTGTGCTGTAATTTTTTTGTTTTTGTTTTATTTTAATTTATTTTATTTAATATTTTACTCAATTGAGTGCAAAGAGTGCAATTTTAGTGTGCGGCAGTGTTTTAAAACAATGAAATTGATTTGAACGATTCGAATAATGATATTTTATATAATTTGTACTGTTATTTTTTTGTTTTTGTTTTATCTCACTTCGGGGAATCAACTTTAATTAATATTAAAAAATATTTTTTCCATTAAATTCCATTAATTTTTAAAATGCTAATCGAAAATATTATTTGAAAAATTAATCAGTGAGAATAATTTTTTTCAATCAATTTTTTTTTTTTTTTATTCCGATTACTGGCATTTCTAAAGTTCTGTTCTAAGAAAAAAAAAATGTAAAAGACATTACTTTGTCTATTTTAATTCAAAGCAATTCAATTCAAAAGAAAGCGAAATAAATGTAAAAAAATGTAAAAAAAAAACTGTAGAATTCAAATGAAAATTTAAAAATTCAACACCATACTTTAAAAATTTACAAAGTACAACATGCACTACACGAACGAATATACAACGAATTATACTCAAGGAGAGTAAAAAAAAAAAGGATGAAAAAAAAAAAAAACACAATCTGAAATGAAGTGATTTTTTTTTTTTTTAGCATAACATGAACACCGTTATGTTGTTGTGTTCTATATAAATGAAATATTGCATAACATTAAATTCCACAATTTTTATTGTAGTGTCGACTTTATATATAATATACGCCCCGGGGGGTTTATTTACTACAAGTACCTACCTGCTTTATATAACATAAATCAGTAAAAATTTTATTATAAAAGTGTTGAAAAGGAGTCCCGTTTCGTCTTTTTTTTTGTTTTTATTTATTTTTAATATTTGGTAGTGTTAGTTGTAGTAGCATTGGAACATTTTTTTGACGCTTTATGACTATAAAATTTACTCCAGACAGGTAAATAACCTGATTTTTGTTGTTTTTGTTAATATTTAAAATACATTTGTTTTTTGAACAACGCGAATTCTTTAGAATAAGAAAACTGAAAAATTTAGTTGTAAAGAAGTGAATGTGTTAAATAATTTGGGAAGGGTGTAGTGATAGGGTTGTGGAAAGAGGTTTTGAAAACAAGAATTTATTGTTTTTTACAATATTTTTTTAATTTTTATGATCTTTTAATATGTATGTTTCTTTCTCTTTCCAATCAAATTATTTGAAAGTGAATTTAATCTCATATTGTGTGAAGCAGATTGTTAGGCAATCACTGGAAATGATATTATACAGGTAGGTGTTTATTAAATTAAATTAAATATAACCGGGTGGTAGCCATTACTGACCGCGACAAAATTTGACATTACATCTATTTTTGTAGCTTCAAAGATGTAAATAAGAAGAAGTGAAACTGAAACACTCCTTTGCAACTGCCCAGTCTAAACTGAAGTTTAACTTTAAGCAGTGGGTTCCTTAAGGGGACCCCAATCTAATCTAAGGGGGTCTAATCAAGCAATTTACTGTTTTTTTTTGTGAACTTCAATATTATTGATCTTATTGACTTCCACAACCACACAGTAGTTTTTTTTTTCAAGTATTGGGTTTGGGTGAATAATCTTCTAAAACAAGCAAGAATTCATTGAAGTTGTAGCATTAAGAAAGTCCAACGACAGGGTTACTGATTTTCCTGAAGCAACATGTACAGTCATTTCCATCTATCTAAAGTGTTTATAAAATGAGTGTGCCAAAAATATCTGTAAGTTCGCAAAATTGGTATTCAACATTCATAAACAATGTAAATAGATGCGATATAGACTTTGATAATGATTTAAAATTTCAAAGTAAAATATTTTAATTTTTTAAGAGTATTCAGTGTTTCTTCTTCAATTGTAAGTATCCTAATTAAGTTTATTAAATGTAAATAATTTATGTACAAGAGTTTTATATGATACGAAAAATGGACGTATACCACATTCATAGTAACAAGATTGAAATCTAAAAAAATTTTAATTATCTAAAATTCCAACTATCACAAGCCAGCCATATATTTTTCTTTGAACATTTAATATTTGGTTTATAATGAATTGTTTTAGTTCATTGAAGCCAAATTAGAGTTTTAGAAAAAATAGCCACTTTGAATTTATCACGGTATTCGATTTATATTATTGAAAACTAACGATTAGTGTGTAAAAATTAATAAATTACAGCTATATTCACAAGCAAAATCAGAAAGTGATATAGCAAGAAAAACTCTATATTGGAATCCACAAGACAAAAGAGACCCGACAAGCTATCACATCAAGAACTAACAATCAATAATTATACCTGGGACGACATTAAGTAAGCAGCATTCAATAGAGAGGAATGTTGGATCACTATCGAAGCCCTATGCTCCGACGCGGATTAATAAGAAAGATAAAAAAAAAAACAATATTTACAAAATGGATTATCATAATTAAAATAATTTTCTTTCTTCAATTCCCCGAATCCCCGAACCTTTTGTTTTCATGGAAAGTTTTTTGTAGACGCCTTCAAATCTAATCTTGTAGACCTTTTCAAATCTATTGTAGTACTTCCCCGTTTTTTATTTTAGAATTGCATATTTATGAATGATGAACGCTATTATTGCGATGTGCATTCCTGGAAATATTTATGTTATTTGTGAACTATGGCTTCGCAAACAAATAGAATATGAGATTAGGAGTTCTCTTCTTCAAAGCAGAATGTGCATTATGTCTGTTTTCAATTTACTAATCTTGAACAGATGTTTATTAAATGAACCATGATGTATAACAAGTCATGTCAATATTCTGACATTAAATCTAGTCTTTTTGATTACCTAATTTAATGACTGTGTCGGGTTCTGCCAACCTCACTGAATGATAATTAAATATTGCACCAAAATAAAGTAAAATTTCATCTCTAATAGTCGTCTGATGTGCTAGCGCTAAGCAATAAATCTGACAGTATTAATCGGTGAATATTAAATTTTATTTTATCCCATATATTTTACGTTTCTATGCCCCGCACCGATAGTTAAAATCATACGACCTACTTAAAATACCCCTTTAACATTTTGGTTATTAGTTAAAATAAAATTTTTTAAAACTATTGTAAAAGTTGAGAATTATAATATAAGTTATGACTTACAACATTACCGTTACACATGAATTTAATACAGTTGAAATATTTTTCATATTATGACAAGCATAAGCCTATGTGTAAGAAGATAAGAAGGAAATTTGAATTTTATTTATTCAATTTTCTGAGAAGAGTTCAAGTTGAAAAACTACGTCATAATAATGTACGAGTATAACGGATAAAAACGCGAATTGATGCAAATATAATATGAATAACAACCATAAAATATATAATATATATACATATAACTGTAAAAAAATAAAAAAAAATCCTTTAAACTAATATTACAAGGATTTTGTTTTTTTTTTCTTTTGTTTTTTTGTTTTTCGTTTTTTTTTTTTTTTATAATAAAAAAGAGGAAGGATATTATAAAGATGTTAAGCTTTTTGTTTTATTTATAATTTCTTGCTTAATTAAAATATACCACCATCTTACTTTTGAATTTTGAAAAGGAAAAAAAAAGTGAGTGCGGGGATATGAATTTTATACTAAAATAAGCTTCTAATTTTGAAAATGCAAAGAAATTCTGAAAATAAAAAGATAAAAAGGCAAAAAATATGAGTTCATTGAAAAATAATAAAAGTGAATTTAATGAATCAGTAAATTAAGTAGTTAATGAAAGAATAAACTTATATATAGTAAATTTATGGCATCTTATATACACAGAGGTTATGTTTTCAAAACAAATTTTCATTATAAAAGTGAATATTGGGAATTGTGTGCGAGTTAAAAATTAATTTTGACAGTTCAATTACCCCGCTATTATTTTTTTTTTTTTTTTTTTTTTTTTTTTTTGGAAGGAAATTGTTATAATTAATTGATTAATAATGCAAAATAAGTTGGAATATTTAATGTTTTGTTTTACATTTTTGACTTAAACTGTTTTTATTTTACATTTTAAATACATATTAAATTGTATTTTCATTCGTTTTAATTCGGGATTATCTATATTTCGTATATGAAAATGAAAATTAAATTATATTATTGAATTTTAAATGTAATAACATTAGATTTTCAATTTTACATTATAGACAATGGGGCTTATCGTGATTACCGTGTGATACGGTGACCGCGCAGTAATAATTATTCAACTTACGTTTGCCTTTAATAATGGTTATGGCGTGAATAATTTTAAATTGAAAATGTTCTAAATTGATTTGACAGTTGTCAAAAAGTACATATACGTTTTTACGAAAGGTGCATTTTTAAACTTTTATAAGACAAGATAAATTAATTTAATTGTATTTAGTTATTATTTTATCATTATAATAAATTTATTAGACGAATTATTGAATAAAAATTCTAGTGAAAGACGGAATAGACAAAATTTAGGAAATTCTTCACGGGATATTTTTGAAATGGATGAAAAATGGTAAAAAAAACTGATTAATATTATGAAAAAAATATTTAAATACAAATTTAGTTTTGTTAAAAATTTTTGATAAAAAAAAGTAGCAGTGTGGCCTCGGTAGCCGAGTGGTAAAGCACTCGAGTGTAGTAATGTAACGACCGAAGGAGCACGGGTTCAAACCCCGTGAGAACCGAAAAAAATTTTCAAATGATGAAAATTACTGAAAAATGTAATTTTCTATACAACCACATCGGTTCAAATATAATTTAATAATTAATAAAGATATAATATAACTAATAAAAAAAATAATATAAATATATAATATACAAAAAAATATATACCAAATAATTAATATAGTTTAATAAAAAGGCCCACATTTCGAAAGGGAACAGGACATATAAAGTTGGCCTACAGATTTATCTGTAGGATCAACTGTTAAAATAAATAAATAAATAAATAAATAAAAAGTAGCATTTTGTTATGTGCTCGGAGAGATCGAAAACAGTTATCCAAAGGCAAAAGGATCAATAGCTTTGTCACCAACTTTAAGATTTTTTGCACAAGGAAGCTACCAGCAAAGTATTGGAAATGATTTTAATGTTAACAGCGCAATTAACATTTTCCGACCTACTTTCTAACATTTGGGACATATGAGAGGAAAATTTGTTTCCGAATTTGGATTTGTTACTTTTTTCATAAAAATATATCTGAATTAATGGATAAATGTATTAAAAAATACATTAACAAATATTTTAAATATTTACATTTTAGGATCTAGAATTTTTCAAACGTAATTTAATTTTCGCGGTTAAACTTTGTTCTACAAACGGTAGCACTACGATATGAAAAAAATGAATTTCGAAAAGTTGACATTTAAGATTTACAGTTTTCATGACTTACGGTAACCACGATACAAAATTTAAACGTTTGCCGTTTCACTTACCTACTTGTACGTTTACCTCGATAGGGCCCAATAACTTAACGATTATTATTATTATTATTATTAATTATAGACTCGTAGTCTATGGTTAAAAATAAATGCTTTATAAATATCAAACAATCAGTAGCACTGTTGTAAGCACTGAAATTAAACATAAAATTACAGAAAAATAATAATAATTTAATTATCTTGTATAGTATAAATGTGGTTATAACATTTATATAGTAATATCTATGCTCCAGTGCGCGATTTCAGAAACCAAAGATTTTTATATCTTCAAAGTCATAGAACAAACTATGGTTTTTCCGAACCTATAGCAAATTCTCAGCGCTTATTTAATAACAGTTTTTCAGTAATTGATTTCAACTACAGTCGATTTGTTTTTAGGAGAAAAATCATCACATTTTTTGATACCATTACAATAACTCTTCTAATTTTAATTAATTATAATTTTATTCTACAAATTTATTAAAATTATTCTCTATTATCATTTGAATGTACTGCATACCTTTATAATTACTATTACTATTACTATTAATATTTATCTATACTACTCAAGTCTGAATTTTTCTTTTTTTTTAACTTCTTTTCTTGAATCAATGTTATTTTTAACTTGAAATTGTTAATGCATCTTATTATTAATGTTATTTTATATTTGAAATTATTTTTATATTTACAATTTTTGTTTTCTATTTCTAGTTTTATTTTATTTTAGTTTTTAATATTTTATAAGCAAAATCTGTAAGACTGTAAGACTACCCAGTAGATTGAAATAAATAAATAAATAAATAGTGTGTTTGGACAAAAATGAGTCGAAAAAAATGAATGAAGGATTAATTTCGTAATTCATAATGATTTAGTATATTTTTCGGCAATTCTGAAGGGTAGGACTATATCCCATAGCACATAGGACCTAATAAATATATTCTAAGAATATGTGGTGCTCCTAGCTTTCCAAAAATATATGTCTTTAATGGTGTATATCATCTCTTAAAAACTGCTTACAAATATTTTCGACGATGAAATAGATATGGTTTACAATCATAGACAAAGTGCTACTATAGGCCAACAATATTTCTTAGAACGTATTGAAATGCAAATGCTATTGCAAATGCAAACGAATTAGATCGATTGCACGATGATCAAGCTGAGGCAGTACCATTTGAAGACAATGATGTAGATATCGATGGTGATTGTGGACCTGGATGCAGCAGAAGAGATGCTGATTGAAATTAATTCTAGTATTCCCAGTAATGATGAAGATGATGAAGAAGATGAACAAGATGAAGTTAAAAATGTTGTGGCTTAAGTGCTCTTAACATTTTAGGACAACACGGTGGTGCTCCAATTGACAAAAATTCTTACACAGTTGAAGTATTTCAGAAGTTTTTAAATTCAGAAATCAGTTTCATAACTGTTTCTTAAACAAACAGAAAATCCAAATCTGATGTTTTTGAAGATTACAATAGAAATTATCCTACCAAGAAACAAAAGATTTGGAAAGATTTTACACAAACGAAGCTAGATGCATATTTATTGATTGCTGCTGGTGTCACTGGAAACCATTTGTAATATACTACTTTATTGTGGAAAACAAACAATCTTCCTATTATTTTCTTATTAACTATTTAGATATTTTATAATTTGCTTTATATTTTTTGCTTACTCTTGCATACACACACACATATAAATACATTTATATACATCACAGACGACCACTGATCACCAACTGAACACTTGTTACCTTCTTTTACACATCTTTTATACAGTTTTTTTTTATGAAATTGCATGAAATTGTATGAAAATACACTATGGTACAGACTGTGGGTGTACTGAATTTTGATAATTTGAGATGGTGCTCACACAAGAATTTAAGTGTATAAAGAGTGTTTGCTCATCCAACAGTAGTGAAACTCATCATTAGGTATTTCTGGTATAGAACTATCTACCTACACGGCTCCTTATAAAAACAGTTCTGATTGATTCTATAACTTGCATTAAGCTGATACAAAAAAAAAACATCTGTGAGTTATAAAATTCAATAAAAAAAAATTCTAAATTTCTATTCTCTTTCTTGTTTAATAATAAATTAATAAAAAAGTGTATAAAGATTGATGTCTGAGAGGCCTTCAAAATAAAATTAATTATTACGTGTCATTTGTATCCATAAAAGAATGAAATAAAAAATAAATATGCAAGAAAATGTGCAGGAATTTAAATCCAAAACTGTTTATTGTCTCAAAATTATTAACTGTTTACGTACAATTGAAATAGAGTAATAATTAGCTTTATAAACTTAACTTTAAAACAACACTTCGATACTCTAAACTCATATAGAAGATAACACGTTTTTAAAACTGAATGTCTTAACTAAAATATTAAATATTTTAGAATTAAAATTGTTATCAAATACAGTGAACAATATTAGAAACCCGAACCCAAAAAAGATAAATTAGAAGAATCTTAAAGCCAGTGAAAACTGTTATAGAATTATAATCTATAATAAATAATATTTAACTCCCATTTCCAATAAAACCAACTTACAATAAATATTTTATTGCTTTTAATTCTTTTCAAAAATTCATGTAAAATCATTTTTTATCATGTTCATTCAATACTACTTGCTATATTTTAGATTTTTAAATATATTTTTTTTTTCAATTTATTTTTATTGAAAATTTTTTAAAAACATTTTATCACCATCCATTAGTTGTAAATTTTTTTCTTTTTCCCTTTAATTTTACCTTTTAAGTAATCTTCTATTATAATAATGACTATTGACCGCCTAATAAAATATACAATAGACAATAACATTGAAAATGGAAAATATAAAATTGTAAAAATACTATACTAAAATACAATAAAATAAAATTAAGAGAGAGAAAAAAAAAAAGAAAAATATAAAACAACAAAACAAATAAAAATTACAAAACAAAACAACGGTAATAAAAATTCATAAAAAGCCATAAAAATTCGTAAAAACATTTCCAAATAACGAAGTGGACAATATTTTCAATTTTTGGTGAAAAACGACAGTGTAGGTAAAGTAGTGAAAGTTAAAATAATATTTTTAATAATACAGTGTTAGTGTTATGTTATATTTTATATAAGAATTTAACGGTTTATATTTTAGATAATGTAAAAATAAAAAGAATATAGAAAAATTTTATTTGATTTTCAGGAGGGCGTTACTAACCAAACAAACCAAAAAAAATGAATGAGAATAATTTTTGTGAAGAAAATTTTTCTATTTTATAGCAAATAAAATAATATGAGGTGATATAACAAGCCATTTAAACATTTATATTTAATATTTTAATTTACAAGTTTATAATGTAGCTAAATCTAAAATTTGTATATAAGAAAATTCAAAAATTACGCAAACAATGGTATTTCATACATGGTATTATCATTGAAATATGAGGGGAAATCTTGTACGCAACAGAGATGTTATGACAAAATTCGAAAAATTATTTAAAGATAGTTATTAGAATATTATGATAACACTGCTGTAATCTAATCCTCTGGAGCAATAAATGAAATCTATATATAAGTTTGTACAGAAGTAGTTATTTGTTGGTTGGCGCTTCTTATTTGCTTCTATGTTGCATTTTTGTTACTACTTTACTACATAACCTCAGCATATTGTCAGTAATTTTCACAGCGTATATTGGCAGATTACTGAAGCAATAGATAATTATATATTAAATATAAATAATATATGAATTGAATTTTTTCATTGATTTTTATAACTCACAGATGTTTTTTTGTATCACGGAAAATTATTCTCTAAAACAGCATAATGTGATGTTACAGTCATCTATTATTTAAGAAGTATTCAAAAAAATATTTTTTAAAAATACAAATTTCAATCATCGAAGACAGAAATATTATTAATTTTAATTAAAAAATTAAAATACCACAATTGATTGAGTATATTGAATCCCAACTATAATGGAGAAAACTTTTTAAGCAAAAAAATCTGCTCATTAATTTTATTGCATTTAGGGCAAGTATATTCGATAACATATGGTTATCTTAAGTTTCAACGAGATCGAACATTACTACAACGATAATAATGGGACTGTTCCGGCATGAGTCCATTTCCAGCCAATATCTAAAACGAAACGACTGAATTCATTTGAAGGTAAACAAATTGTAAGCAAACACTTACCTAAAATTGCAGATATCTTTAACACCATCAGCGTTATTTATCGGCAATGGTAATCTATAATCAAAAATATATAGTGACACTTAAGTCGTATATGACCTACATGTATTTTTGAGTACCTACGCCATTCAAAATTATATACAGAACTGGAACATACTGCTCATATTTCGACTCGAATGAAAGTGTGTTTGCTGCAATACTGTATTTGTTGTATACAAAAAATGTCAATTTGACAATTGATGACTACAATATATATAAACTACAATATATAATCTGAGAAGTTGATTGATTACAACAGTAGCGGAAATAACCAAATTCTCTAGATCAAGTTAGGAATATTACGGTTGAGTATTTTGCCATTCTTCTTCTATTGCCATCTGACATCTACTGGAATTTGAAACAATGAAGAGTATACAATTACAGAGCATAAAAATGTGGTCTCATGACATTTGCAAATTCTCTTCAAAACTATAAGTGTTGTTCATTACGATTTTAATTAATGATTATAATCACCCTTCTTATCAATTTGTTTTTATAAAAACAATTTCAGGGTTGTTTTTTTAAAGGGTTTGTTTTGTAATAGGGTTAATTTGGTTTGCAAAAAAATATTTTTATTGTGTCCAAGATATTTTTAATTCTCTTATCACATATCACATCAATTTTCTGCAATTTAAATAAAAATATGACGTGCAATCTGGATTGAAGGTAATAAAAATAAAAAGGTAAAAGATGTTATCTTTAGAATTAGTGTCAAAATAATTTATAAGTCATGATTGTTTTTTTGGGATAAAATGATTGAGATAAGAGTAATAATTTCGTGTTTTAATTTAATTCAAATAAATTTGAATGGGTGAGGAAGAAGTATCAATTAAATCATTTTCGTACATATTAATTTTACAAACTGATGGAATCAGTCAATGCTATTAATAATGATTTTGATTATTTGAAAATATAGCAAAATAACCTGTAAAGTGAAAATCTATAAAATTTGCGTATCATTAATGATAACATATGCGGCAGAGCGTAGCTAGTGGACATTTCAACGATCATAGAAGCGATTATGAAATAAAAGCACTGAAGCAAGTGTCTGAGAAAATTTTCAAAGATTATTGTATAAGAAGTTAGAAATACCCTTAAAATCTAAGATGTAGTACGATGGACAAGAAGCGGATCGGAAAAAGTTTGATGAAATCAAGTTGATAGAATAGGAGATAGCAAAGTTGTAAGATTGATAAGCTAAAACCAAACAATTTCCCGGAACTATGAGGACGACTATCAAAACAATACAGGTGCTTAATTTAAGAAAATAAAAATCCCTACGTTAAAGAAGACGATGAAGAAATTTACTCATTGGTTCTTCTTTTTATTTAAACATTGTAGTTCCTGGCAATTCTAATTGTTTTAGAAAAGGCTCACTTCCTTGAACCGTTTTCTTTTATAAATAGCCAAACCATTAGGTAGGAAAGTACTTTTAGCACTTACGTACCGTTTTGTTCGGATAGTCTAGAATAAATTAGGAAGAAAAAAAGGGAGATAGATTAGTAATAGGAAGTTGAAGCATATAGGTATTAATATTTTCGTTAAACTTTTAAAAGTTGAACGTGGAAACATATCAGAAGGAATGTGACTCCACATTCTTGAAGTTCGAACTATGAACGAACTTCCATAACCTACTTTATGCCATCTTGAAATTTTCATAGTATAGAGGTGAGCATTTGCGGTCATCTTGTTTCATGTTGGAATTGTTCAAGAGGGGGAAGCAGTGTTTTGGATTCTTCTGAGTATGTTTTTACACCTACGAGAATCTGTAAAACAGGGAAAGTGCTCCGACTACACGTTGATGTCCAAGAGAAGTTAGGGATGAAATTACATTTGGGTCGCTAATTAGACGACGAGTTCGATTTTGAACGTGGTCAAGGTAGTGTAAGGCTGTAAGCGAAAGCCAAGCCCAACCCAAATGTGTGAATTATATTCCATTTTGGGACGTAGTAATTGATAAGAAATATTAAGGAGCTCCAAAAGGTGATAGGATTGCATTTTGAATTTAAGGGTCTTTTCCGTATTTTCCGAAAAATGTATGCAACGTCGTCGGGCTGCAAAAGGCGTCTACACTCACAGTGAGCGGTCTATAAGAAGTTGTATCTGACCATCCAACGAGCAGGCGTGCCTGTCAGTTTTGAGTTTCTGTTTTATCACCTATATCTTAGAAAATGCCAAAGGGTTAACCAACTGATAACATTTCATGAAACATAACAACAAATGGTAGATTCATAAGAGATGATCAAATCACAGTGAATCCTCCTACAGCCACGATTGTAGTAAGCCGCACATCGGATTTTGGGGTGCGGTATATTTTATGTGGCGGTGTCGAGCCGAATACCGACAAAACAAAGTCGGAAAAAAACATCCGCCCTATGCCCCACTGATGCGATTACAGCGCATTGATGATGAAGAAAGGTGAAATAACACCTTTACATCGACTTTCGAGATAGTTTAAACACTCCGCAGCTACTTTCGCAATATCAAAAATATGCTCTTTCCAAATAATGTTTTGATTCACGCGCATTAACTATAAATATTCATGAGCAGCTTAACACCTTCTGTTACAGTACAAGCAAATACTGAGAATATGTTTTTTTTTATTATTGCCAATTGAACAGATATGCATTTAAATATAATTGATTTCCGGGGTAAGTCAAACAAAACCATCTTCTAAAGTTTTTTACTTTTTTTAACTTCTATTCACTTTAAGTATCCTTTCTGAAGAATTTCTAGAAGAAAAAATATTTTTTTATCCTTATAAGTACAGGACTAAAAAATAAATTCGAAATTAATTATAAAACACACTGCAACGAACGATGGTTGTTATTCGATTAAGTTTTTATTAAGAATTTTTACAATAAGTTAGTTTTCGAAGAAGTTCTTCTTTGATGGTGTTAATGTCTAGGTAGGTGGACAGGATAAGCAAAAAAGTAATACTGGGGTTTTGTAAAATAGAATCAATGATAATTACTTTTAATTAAAAAAGTTTTTCTTCTCTTGAAAATAATTTTCTCTTTTTTTTGCTGAATTTTCATAATATTTGAAAATTATTATTCTAGAAATTGTGGTGAACGATAAGGTAGGAATTAAGAAAAAATTAAAATTTTGTTATAAAGTTTTATTTTTGTGATTAGAAGGATTCATTAAGAGGAGTAATCTATAGGGAATAATGGGAACACAATAATCTATTAATTGTAATTTGTATTGGAATATTAAAATAAGTATAGATATTTTATAATTATTGTAATTGTAGTTAAAATTATTGAATTCAAAATTTCCATAGAAATCGCATAATTGTGTGACGAAGGCATGGGATTAGAATTTGGTTAATTTTTTTAAATTAAAAACTCAGATAATTGAATTGGCAAAATCAGCAACTGGTACTGCAACTAATTAGCCAGCCAACATTAGGTATGTCGGATTCAATACCTTCAAAGTTTATAATAATGTCAAATTGGAAATAGGTTTGTTTTCTAGCTTCACACACAAAATATGCTACTTTATTATATTTGCTAATATTAATCGAATATACGGTATAAAACGGTGGTGATGGCGTTTTTGGCATTTCAACATACACGCAAATAAAGAGCGGTTGTCTTGCTAAGGAGGAGGTAAGCTCTGAAATTAAAAACAATTGAGCTGAAAAACAGATCCACATAAACGAGGCTTACTGTAATATTTTAACGATCATCAAGTCAAATCAGACCGGCATATAATGATTCGGTTTTGTAAGCTTTTAAGAAAATTATAGTCGTGTGGTTTTAATGAGATATTTTTTTTTAGCTTAATAAAAGAAAACATCGATAATAAGTATATCGACAGTAGTATTGTTTGGAGTAGATCTGAGATTTTTTACAACTGTTAACCATTTCAAAAATCCTGTCACTCAGTAAAAATATAAGGCGTCAAAAATATTCTCCACCACAGACCAGGCTTGACGAACACTAGGCTTAAGTTCTTCGAAGGATACATGTTTGATAACCTAACATAAATCTTGGTATTTTCCAAGGTATCCAGAATATCATAACAGATACGGATCTACTGGAAAAATAAGTAATTCTCTAGTCCATTTTCGTAATCGTGTTGTAGGGCATCGGGCTATAGGTCTACGAGTATAACCTAGTGTCGTAGTAGTAATGGATTTATTTGTCGTGCCATACCTTTTCTAACTAAACTAATTTAAACTATCTTCGAGTTCAGAAAATGAGTAGTTAATTCTTAGAATATACCGGGTGTGCCAGAGCATGCGTATCAGCTTTTTAAGAGGAGAAGGAGCCGTTATTTTTAAAATTTAGAAAAATGTCGTGGGTGTTCTATCGATTAGTGGTATTTTCAACTTCCGCAAACGACCGCAAATCGGTCTTTTAAGACCAAAAATCTACGAAATTGGCCGAAATCGAGATTTTTCAATGGGAAGGGATACTTTTTTATGCAAATTCGGATTCTACAACAAAAACTAAGAAACTTTTGTAAAGTTTTTTTTTTTTTTTTTTTTGCTTAAACTTTGTAGGAACCCAAAACTGAGATCAAAAATATGATAATATGAAAAGCAAATTAATTTATAAAAATGATTATCATTAATTTTAGTTTAGCGAAGGAAAATATTAAGCATTTTTGTTTTATTGTTGTTAATTGTGAAGAAAAATACTAAGCAAATAACAAAAAAAAAAAATATTTAACATAATTTTCTTATTTTTTCTGGTAGAATCCAAATTTGCATAACAAAGTACCTCTTCCGATTTGAAAATCTAGATTTCGGTAAAATTTGGCGATTTTTTGTCTTAAAAAACCCTTTTCGGGTCATTTCCGGAAATTGAAAATATCACCAATCGATAGAGCACCAATCTCGATTTAGTTAGCAAATATTTTTTTAAATTTTAAAATAACGGCTCCTTCCTCTCTTATAAAGCTGATACACATGCTCTGGACCACCCGTTATAATTAGTGCGTCACATAATCGACGCTATAAATTGAAGACAAAATAAAAGTGTGTGTTTTTTTCTGTTTTCTTCAGAAGATTGGTAAAAATGGTTAAATGATAAAAATGGAGCATGACAACAACAGTTTTTAATTCGTTTTTATATCTCACACTCGCTTTCTTTAGTCTAGTTTATTTAAGTTATAAAATTTTCTTAGAAAATGTCTAGGCAATTTTTAAAACACTATTGATAAGTTCAGTAGTAGTGATAGGATGGAACCGTAATCAATATACTCATTTATATAATATTATGTATATGTATATGTATAAAATATATAAATATATGTATATAGCATATAACATATTATATTGTTAGATAATAATTTTATTTATTAAAATTTTTAATCAGATATAATTTGATAGATTACAATCATATTGCATATATTTTACTAGTTTTCGAATTCATGCCATATTTATCTTCCAGCGGAAGAACCGTTATATTTATAATTTTGTTTCTAAGCTCCTACCAAGTACCAATTATGTCTATAAAAAAATATAAATTTGTATTATAATAATAATAATAATTAAATAAAATTAATTTTTTATTTTACTATGATTTTTAATTGTGGGTTCAAGTATTTAAATATAACAATTGTATATATAGAAGAATTACAAAACAAAACAAAAAACGAAAATTTCTACTTTCTTAATGAGTTTTTTTGTTTTGAATTCCAAAATCCATTAATACTTTTCTATAAGCAATCATATAAATTAGGTGTAAAGTACTGTAATTTAGTAAGATGTGCTTTCAATTTATACAAATTACCTTGTAAAATCGATTTCTTTGTTTTTTCTTGATTTTTTTTTTTTTTGGATTTGTGTAGAAAATTATTTTATTTTTGCACCTCAGAAGAACATTATTAATCATCATCAATATCAATCATCATCATTGTAAATTTTTTCAAATTAGCGTAATTGTTATTTTCATTGTTTGGAAATTTTTATTTCTATTTTCTCAAAAAAAAAAAAAAGAGAGCACAGAACAATTAGAGAACAGTATTAGAAGAAAACAACATTGAAGAGTTGTATTAAAAAAATAAAAACACATAAATTCAAATTTATTTCGTTTTTAGTTTTTTTTTTTCAATTTGAAAACATGAAATAGAGAAAATGGGAAGAACACAAAAAAAAAAATATGAATATTTTCTCATGAGTTGCTAAACGTGTAATTGAGAATGAGAAGTTCAAACAATCAAATAGCATTTTGTAAATATAATACAAAAACAATTGACCTAGTGGCATAAAAATGAGATGAGAGAATTTAGTAGTAGTAAAAAAAAAAAATGAATGAGCAATGAATTGGTAGTATTTTTTACTAAAAACAAAAATATCATCTGATTTATGGTGTTATTGGCTAAAATGCTGATATTGATAATGATTTTTTTTATTTTTGTTTTTGCATGAATTTATTTATCATTTACCTGTAATTAGAGGTGTTTTCTTATTTCTTAACTTTTGATAGATTTTTTTTTTTTTTTTTTCTATTGTATTTGAATTAAGTTTTGATGATGTTTTCAAAAGATACCTAATTTCGCCTTCAGTTCTATACACATAATAATAATATAGGTAAGGTATGATGTATTTTTGAATTTTCAATTAAAGTGAATTTGCAGATTTTCTATTTTAATAAAAATTGTATTATATTTTATACCTAAATGGAATTTGAATTTAATAAAAAAAATAATTGTAGATAGCTAATAATAAAGTATTGAGAGGGTGGACTGAAATTAATTGGATCTTTTGAAAATTAACTTGATGAGGTATATTTTTGCTTTTTTTGTTATTATTATTTTTTTCTCTCTTTAATCTGACAGATAAATTAGAATTAACTGTAAATTATCTATAGATAATACAAATTGAATTAAACGTTAAGTGGTAAGTATTTTGTTAACCTTGAATTGAATAAATGAATATTCATTAAAAGAATTAAGATTTTAAGTGTAAGCGAAAAAAAAAATTTGTTTTTCGAAAGTTATTAAATTTTTTTTTTTTATGTAGTCAATGCCAAATCGTTTAGTAGACGAATTGAGTATTGTGAATTGGTATATTTTTATATTGAAAATGGATACACAAAATAATAAAGTGGATGAAGACGACGTTAAATATCCACATGCAGAATTAACACAACAAATAATAGACCTATAGAATTAGTTTATTCTTTACGATACGATACGAAAGGGTTTGGAGAAGAAAATATAATGCCGAACTATGCCGGCTGTTCAACGACCCAAAAAAGTCAGAATAAGACGTCTTCATTGGCCAGGGCATGTAGAGTGTGTGGGTGAAAATGCTCCGGCTAGCAAACTCTTCGAATCCAAGCCCGAGGGAATGCGTCGTAGAGGGAGGCCGCACCTTCGTTGGATAGAGATGAAGTATCGGCAGATATGAAAAAAATTCAAATCAACAACTGGAGAGATTCCGCTCGTGACCGAAGCCAGTGGAGGATATTTTTGCGTCAGACCCAGGACCTTTAAGGTCTGTAGCGACCAATAAGCAAGCAAGCAGAAAATTAGTAGTGGTAAAACCAGTGAACGAACTTGAAGTAATTCGGTAGTATAATTAATATGACCGGGGGAGTAGAAGAAAATAGGGAAAACAGGTTTGTATGTTTTTAAGTGCCACATAAATTTGTTCTTGGCTTGTTATTAATTTAAAGTCTTTCTTCGAAGTTTTAGTCGGGTAAAAAAAATTCTATTTAAACAATTACAAAAAACAAATACCAAAAAAACAAATTCCAAGATTAAAAATTTTATGCCAAAATTTGTGATATCCAACAGCGGCTACGCAAAAAAATAATCAAGCTAAATATCCGGGAAAAAGGAGATATTCCCTTTTTTGTATTTAAAAGCGGCTTTGCATTTGTATTCTTATGCGTACCTACTTAAACCCCTGATTTTGAAATCAACTGTAAAAACATTCAGACATGTGTGAAATTTAGGATCATGGATTTTTTTTTTTGGTTTTAGTCTGACAGAAATTATGTGTAGTTGAAAATCTGTAATGGCTAAAGTATGGTATGCTGCCGTTTTCTGTTCATATTCCTTTGTTGAGTAATTAATAGTATATTATTTGTAGATATCGAATTTTATTTTTATACCATTTTAATATCCACAAACAATATTTATTTATTTTATTCTTTTTATGTTGCCATATATTTTGTTCAGTTAATCTAATATATTAAATCTAAGTATTAAAATGTTATACTGTGACAGTGGCATTTACATATCGCATCCAAATCATATGCATATAAACTTATAAAATTATTTTTCTCCCCTTTCTTCAATATGGCTTATGAATATTTCATTTAATTTTAACGGGGGAGGGTTTTACCATAGCAGCTCCATTTTTAGTACCCATAGCTGTTTCTATGGTAGTTTTGTAGAATTCACTTCTAAAAGTCAGATTTCCTCTTAATTTGTTCCGAAACAGTAAAATAATTTAAAAAAAATGTTGAATAAGTGTAATATGTGGAATATACATATTTTACAGTGTTTTACAGTACAGTATTTTATATATATAGCAATGTGGAAGAAAAAAATGGGTCATAAAAAAAATATCAAGAAAAAAAGATACAAATCTGGTTGAGCGAATTTGTAAGAATCATATATGTTGGGATGTATACTGCCCTAAAATAATTTAAACACTATGGTTTATTGAAAATGTTGGACGATGGGACAATTAGTCAGAAAAATTTGGTGTATTCTGTTTTCAATTTTGATTGGAAGAATCTACAACTTTTTCCAATACCCTTCGACCTTTTACCAGCTGAGATAAGACATACATAATTCACTATGCTTGTAAACAGCTTTGCAAATTCAATTATTTTTAGGTTTGCGACGAATTGCAGTGTGATAAAATCTCAATTAATATAATTCAAAATATTTATATGAATCATTTTGAGCTGCCTAATATGAGCTCAATACTCTTTTACCAAGTCTACAACCAACACGCTCCTGAACAATTGATCGGAAACAACAGTATAGTTTGAATTCATTACAACCATAACTTTTTGGTTACTATATATGTGCAACCTTTTCATATTGAACGTGTTTGCGGCCACCACGACGTACACGTATTCTATAAATAACATAACATTGCTTAAAATTATATCCTATGTATATGACAATATCGAACGTATGACCATACACAAATACGTAATAAATACCGCATAACATCACTTTACTTGTAGCTGTAAAACTCTTGCATATAACGATTAATATTAATAAATAAAAAAAAACCTAAATTAGATCTAAAGAATAGAACATCGTTTAAAAGCATTAGTAGTAGATGTAGTAGCAGAAGTACTACTACTGTTAGAATCACTAATTTAGTCTAGAGAGTTTTTACAATAGTAAGAAAAATGGTTTTGATAAAATTTAATGAACTCAAGAATAATATTTTAACACTTTGCTGTACTAATCTATACTGTGATTGTTAAATCCATTATTATATATATAATTTTCTGCATTTATCTGGATGTTTGTAAATTCGACGGAATACTCCAACACATATACAAATTGCAATATATATACAAATTGTAACATCATGTAATTGTCATAAACATAGTATCTGTTTTATTGCTTATATATGCCATCTGTCATCTGTCATCTATCATCTGTCATCTGTCATTTGTCGTCTGTCATCTGTTATATGTATCATTTGCCCATCATTTCATAATGATCGTCATGTCATTCAAGTGTTAAATTTAGATGGCGCCATAGAACTTTTTACTTTTATTATGTCTTAATTAATTTCATTTTACAATTTGAATTTTACAGTAGAACGCTGCTATGATTGTAAAAATATATAAATTTATTGTAAGTTTATATTATATAGTTAGATTTTGTTTTCATTAAAAATATTATTTGAATTTAGTATTTCTATATTAATTTAAATTGAAATTATATTTTTGACTAACTTATATTATAATTAATTGAATACAATAGAATGTCTAAGAATATTGATTATTTAGAATTATTGAGGTCTTAGGATAATATAATATGTTTAAATTTCCAATGATGGCAAATAAGATGTCGTTAAAATGATCGAGTAAATGACCCTTAGGGAATTGAAAATTTTTCACCTTACTACAAAATATTCTGTTTATATGGTAATTAAAAACATTCTAATAATTCTAATAAAGGTATGATATTGATAAATTAGTAAGCAAATACATATTTTTCTTAAACTTGAAATGAAAACTGTAATGAAGGAAGAAATGCTAGAATTTATTTTGTTTCCGTCATTTATGGCGGGTTACAAAACTAGTTTATTTATACTTACATGCAGGTGGGACTGCAATTAATATATAAATGTTTAAACTCTGACAGTGTTATTAGCGGTCGTTTTCTGTGCTATTGTTTTAGTTTAAATTGGAATCATCAGCTGCCATATCCAATGACTTAGTGAAATTATATTTATTAAAATTTTAACTCATTAAATTATTAAAAAAAATTCTAATTTAAATCTAATTCTAAATTACACTAAAAAGAAAAAAATGTTCCCCTAATGTCCCACAACAAATTATAAACTTTTCATAAAATATAAACCGTAAGTTAAGAAATTTTTTTATTATTCAATTCGATTTTATTTTCTAATTTATTTTTACCTTTTATTTTCTACTTTAAAACTTTAATTCCACGTTAATAGAAATGTATCTATAAGACAATCTACACACACAAACACACTTAGGTAAATATTTACTAATTTTAAAGTTGAAACACACTTTTTGATAAAATAAAAAAAAAAAAATTCAGTTGTCGCCATATGGTCTCGATCAATAAAATGTCGCGTTATTTTGTTTTCGTAATCTTTATTTTTTTATTTTTTTTTTGTATTTTGCCTTTTTTAATAGTCGATTTTCTTCGATCAAGGTTAGTAAGGATAACAACGCGATTTTTTTTTTTTAAATTAAAAAATTATACAGACACATACATATACATAGATATATATTGAGTAATATTATGTACTTTGTGAATTTATATTTTTTAAATATCTAAAAATATAAATTTTTGTACGAATACAAAAATTAGTAAAAAAAAAACCAATGTTTGAAAAGCCAAATCAGTACGGTAGGTACTGAAGAAACTTTTGACATATACCCAGGTAATTTATTACATTGTCCTTGTTTGTTAATCGAAACGATAATCTAGTTTGACATTTAATCCATTATATCTTTTAACAAAATACTTTTCTTCTATATACGATTAATTTTTAATATGAATAATGGTTAGAGAATAAATTCGACGAGAGGGGGGATATAAGGGAGGTAGAAGTGTAACAACAAAACTGAAATTAAAATTGACATTGAAAAATGTGTGTTCCTATATATGTAAAGAAAAATTATATTTGTTACAATAAATAGGCTGAAACATTGGCTAAAGTTATATCGTAAGCCTGATTGAACAGTCTTAAGACTATAGGTAGTGAGAGAGCAGTTGTGGCATGATATTTTATATATGCCGCTAATTTTTGATGTTACTGAAAATCTAATTCCTCAAACAAACTCTCAGAATTGCTGTTGTTTTTCTAATTCTCAGGAGCAATCTAGAAGCAGTAATAGTTTTGGTTTTGAACCAATTTCTTGTTTCTAAATAATTAAAACAATAAAAAATCTAAAAAATTCATATTCTTGTGGGCTGGATGGTATATCAAATATTCAATTCAATTCAATTTTATTTAATTTAATTTTTACATTTACATTTGAGTTCTATTACATTTTTTATACAGAGTTCAGATGTAATTACATCTACACAACTGAAATATTACATTATGGTTTTTTTTTTTACATTTTGCTTAATTCACTAATATTTATTATTCTGCATTTATCTGGATGTTTGTAAGTTCGACGGAACGCTCCAACACATATACAAATTGCATATGTATACAAATGCATATATATACAAATTGCTTTGGTGGTTTTTTTTAACCCCTGTCTACCATGCTGAACCTTTGCAGGAAAAATTGATTGCATGAACTATATTTTTTTAATTTAATGTTAGTCTTCTTCGCAAATAATAAGGAAAAATAAAAAATAATAATAATAATATAAATAAAACAAACAATTTTTTGATTTATAATAATAAGGACTAATAGAAATTTAATCAATAGTTTAATATGGTATAATAACAAAAAGGCAAACAGCATTTAACACAAAAAAAAACATAATTCACTCAAAGGTTATTCTTATTACTTAAAATTATACACAATAATATACATGTGTATCAGCATATTTGTATTGTATAATATTATACATTATTATACTACTTTATTGCTTATACCTTTTATTTTTGTCATTATTGTGTGCGTAACTCACTTCACTCAAAAAAAATTATTTTTTTAAGAAAGGGTGTGGTTTAGTAGGTAAGAATCCTACATACAGTGTCAAGCTACGGGGCTCATTGTATCTTTCTGAAGATTCCTACCAGCCTACGAAAAAAAATTAAAAATTGGCAAAGTTTTGACTACAAAAAAAATATTTCTTTTATGTGTTTTAGAAAATTAAAAAGTGATATAAACATAAGTACTGTAATTTCGGGATAAAGAATCTAATGAAAGAAAAAAAGAAACTAGGATTTATTTTGCTTCCGTCATTTATGACGGGTTACAAAGCTAGTACTATAATAACGCGCTAATATTGCCGTTTTATTTACATCTGTTGTTTTCATAATGTACTCGTTTAATATTGATCTTTGACATAATTATAATTAATTTTTTTATACAGCTGACTAGTTTTAGTTAGGTTATTATTTTCCTTTTTGATGCTTATATTTTTCTGTTCTACTATAATACCTAGATGATCTGATATATCATGGTGAAAATGCATAATATGTATGTCTGCATTTGGATTTCCAGTAAGTGTATGATCTAGACAAGTGTTAGATTCAGGTCTAGTAATCTCTTCACTACAGAAGTAGTATCCGTTGGATTCTACTATCGTTTTATATGTATCAACAACCTCATCTTTGTTATTCTTAATGTTAAAATTAAAATCTCCTATAATTATGCTATTTTTATTCGTTAAATTTTCCAGTCTACATATCAGTAAGTAGACTTTATATTAAACTGTTTTTCTATTTTTTGTTTCCTGCTTCACTCCCGCTTTGGGATCATAGCGCTTTCACAAATTTCTTCCATCTGACTCTGTTCTGGACTAGGTGTTTAATTTCACTCCATGTTCTATTGTTATTCACTATTTCTTCATGGACTGATCTGGACCATGTTTAACGCGATCTACTTATTCATCTTTTATCCTGCGGATTCCAACCCAAACCTACCTTGCTGTATTATTAGAAGTTTTCTAAGAGTGTGGCTTGCCCATCTCCATTTTGTCTGCTTTATTTCTGTCCATAGATTTCTATTTAAGACATAATCTTATTTTTAAAAATAAAAGATTCTTGTTAATTTCACAAATCTATTTTATTCCGACACGTGTTTCGACCTTTCGGTCATAATTATGGATCATAAATGGATCAAATATAAAAAAATTAAATTTGATGGCAATTTTGAATTTATTGAATGCAGAACGTTTGTGCAGTGATATTGTATAACTGCATCAATTTATTTATTCATTTTATTTCGTACATATACATGAGACGGTAAGTCTCTTTAGGAGTATTTAAAGTATAATGTGTAGCAAATTCATAATTATTAAATTAACTTAAATTAAATTAAATTAAATTAAACCTTAACCTAAAGAAATTAACAATAATGAAAATAATTTATAAAGAAAAGAATTTAATAAAAGAAAATTTAAAAAAAAAGAAAAAAAAAAAAAAATAAAAATATAGAATAAAAAAAATAAAATAAAAAGAGAAAAAACAAGAACAAATTAAAGTTAAAACTATAAAATACGGAGATAAAGTAATAAAAAAACAAAAGTCCAAAAACAAAAAAAAAAAAAAAATAAAAAAACTCTCCTCCAAACAAAACTATCTTTCAGACGTCTCACACCTAACAAGCATTATTCTACAAAATTTTTATTCTTCTTAATTAATGACTACACTTTTTCCTTAAAATATACCCAACAAAGCTCAAGGAATTTAGAAATAGAGAACTCACACCTGACTACGTTCGGCAAAGAATTCCACAACCCGACAGTCCTTACAAAAAAGATGTCTTCATCTACCAGAGTGTCTAGGAATAGTTAAATTTGCACTTCTTAATGGATCGTCCAGGGGTTATTTTCTTAAGAAGATATACCGGCGTATTTTTAGATAGGATTTTTTTCATAAAACAGATGTACTTATAATTTAGATAGTTTTCGAAAGTACAGTCAAGCAAAACTTTAGAAACATCTCTGATGCTATCGAATCTACGACGGTTAGTTACAAATCGAGTGCAAGCATTGAAAATAACTTTGAGCCTGGAAAACTCGCCCATACTCATCCCAGCATAAACTACTTCACAATAAGTGAAATGTGGAAAGATTAAAGATATAACTAATTTCTTTTTTACCCACTCGTTAATATTGTAAGAGAACTTCCAGAGTTTTCGTAACTTACAAAAAACATTTCTAGAAATAAAGTTAATGTGATCATTCCAGGTTAGAGTTTTATTGAATACAACACCCAAGTTTTTAGCTTTACTTACAAATTTTACCACAGAATTATTTAATTTGATATTAGGGAGATTAGTTGTATCAATATTACGAACATAAATTAACATAACCTGGGATTTTGATTCAACCAGGTTATGTAAACAGTAGCATTGAAGAAGTTATAAAATTAAGTGACGATATAATTTATATTATTTTAATCAATGTTGAGTTATTTATCATTTAAGTTAAGTTAAATTTATTTAAGTTAAGTTTATTTAAGTTTAATTTTTTTAAGAATTGTAAAAACTGTTCGAAAATAAAAGCACTGTTTGATAGAAAAAGAAAAATACATATATGGATGTATGCCTGTATATAAAAAAACAATTCACATGTTTTCATTCATTTAAGAGTTTTTATTATTTTAAAAGTTTAGTTTTTTATTATTTAAGTTTATAATTTTGGGAAATTGTAAAAATCTATAGTATTAATTATTTATTATTTATAATATTGGAATATGTTAAATTATTCGATTCTAATGTCTTGATATTTCATATGTAAATTTTTTTTTTTTTTTTTCAATTATTTGATATTATTATATTTTTTAGGTTATTTATTTAGTATTATCCATTTAACGAAATATATATGTATGTTGAATTTATATTTTATTTTATTATTGTTTTATTATATTTGCCTTAATTAACTTGCCTTGGACTTTATATGTTTGTTTCAATTTGCTTCAATTCAACAAAATACCCATTTCAATAACCATTTAACCAAAGTATATCCATAAAAAGAGTATGAATTCATGTATGCATTCATTTGTTTGAACACAAATTCATACACAAATTTGATAAACATTGTCAGAAATAGACGATAATAAGAATTTTACGTGTAAGAAAAAGAAAAAATAGTAAACAAAAGAGAGTAACAAAAAAAGTTGGCTGAAATTAAATAAATAAAGTTTATAATTTTGAAAAAAATTTTCGACAAAAATTTCGTTGAAATATTTAACAATATTATTTTCTAAATTGTATCAACTATGCATAAGATTTTTAGGAGACCTAACTAAAACAGCGTTATCATATTCTTTAAATTCTGTGAGTTGTAAATAGATGTTGTCCTCAGTATTATTTTATAATCGTATACCAATATAATAAATATTTAGGTTTACTAATATAATTAATAAAAAATAATAATGTTTGTAACTCCAAATTATTACTGACAAAAATATTAATAATATTTTATATTATTGTAATGTAATTATAATTTAATATTTTTAATAGGTATATATGAAAATAATAATGTTTAAAACGAAAATATTAAAATAATAAAAGATCAGAATTAATCATCGTATAAGGGAACAAACTAAATTAGAACTAACATTTTTTGCCAGCCTGCCTCATATAAATAATGGGAGGGAACGTAAGCAAATCCAAAGGAAAATAATGAGAACGCAAAATTATTTTACAGTATAAAGGAAAAGTCAAACATCTGTTTTGTACCTTTTCTCTCTCATAATAAATTTGGTATACGATAAGTAAATGTAAATTTTAACTCTTTTAACTAATGGTATTTTGCTCGGTTTGATATTTCTTAAAAAATAGGTTGTCGTAAAATGGGAGTGCGTATTCTTGTTAATATAGATTATAAATATTCTTTGCATTCAACTAAGGTGAAATTTACATATGTGTGTGTACTAATAATGGAATATGGATATTTGATAAAGTTAAAATTTGGTTTCTCTTTAAATTCACTATATTTATTGGCATTTCTATGGTGTAAAGAAGCAAAAAAAAAAAAAAACAAAAAAGGAATGCAAAATAAATGTGTGTAATACAAATCATTATCATTATATTTCAAACATTTTCTATTATTATTCAATTTCAATTATTTTCAATCATCATTTTCATTATATTTTTTTTGTGTTTTTAATTTGGTTTCTTTTATTAATCTCTTTCTTTTATTATTTCTATTTCTCTCACTAAGTATACGCAAATGTACGTACATGTGTCATATAGGGCTTGCATTTGTTACATACATAATCATATGGCTTAGTTTAATTGAAAATAAAATGCAAACATTATTTATGGAAGAAAACAAAATTTGAACCAATCAAGTATCAGTTATCTATCACTCAGTTACAAATTACTCTTCTCGAATGTAAAAACAGTTTAATTTCGATTTATGCATGTATATATTATACTTTTATATGCAAATTTATGCTTAGGCAGCGTATACACCTCGGACAAAATCAAATTTTATCGTAGATAAAGTCGGATGAGTGTTTACATTTCAGACTTTTTCTCAGATTTTATCTACGATTTTACGTCAAATATTTTTTGTATTTAACAGGGTTTCTTTTTATAAAGTGCGTAATTTTTTAATACGTAAATTAAAAAATTCAAAGGTATCTAATTAAAAATCTCCAAACATTTTTTAAAAATACACATATTTTTATAAAATTTGTTACAGTAATATAAAATATAATTATACATTTGAAGTATGAGCAATAATAACCAAATTGCGTTAGAGTGAATTTTAGTGCCATTTGATTATATGTGTTGTTCTTTGAAAATATATTATGTTTTCATTAAAAAAATATTTTCACTAAAAAGTCGAAAATAAAATATGGAAAAAAAAATTTTTTTTTTAGAAATATTTGCCTTTAGTTTAAGCGTACTAAAACTACAAAAATAAACTTTAGAATCGCAGCTTGATATAATGTTTTCATATCAAGTTATGATTGTAATTATGGAAAAAGCAAATTAGCCGAACTTTTTACCAAATCTGTTAATCTCATCTCAAGACTTCCTTGAATTTCGGCTAATTTGCTTTTTCGGTAATTACAATCATCACTTGCTTTGAAAACCTTATATCAACCTACGATTCTAAAGTTTATTTTTTTAGTTTTAGTACGCTTAAACTAAAGGCAAATATTTCTAAAAAAAAAAATTTTTTTTTCCTTATTTTATTTATCATTTAAGTTAAGTTAAATTTATTTAAGTTAAGTTTATTTAAGTTTAATTTTTTAAAAACTGTTCGAAAATAAAAGCACTGTTTGATAGAAAAAGAAAAATACATATATGGATGTATGCCTGTATATAAAAAAACAATTCACATGTTTTCATTCATTTAAGAGTTTTTATTATTTTAAAAGTTTAGTTTTTTATTATTTAAGTTTATAATTTTGAGAAATTGTAAAAATCTATAGTATTAATTATTTATTATTTATAATATTGGAATATGTTAAATTATTCGATTCTAATGTCTTGATATTTCATATGTAAATTTTTTTTTTTTTTTATTCAATTATTTGATATTATTATATTTTTTAGGTTATTTATTTAGTATTATCCATTTAACGAAATATATATGTATGTTGAATTTATATTTTATTTTATTATTGTTTTATTAAATAATGATGTTTAAATAAATTTTGATTTTATTATTTTTATTGAAATAAAATTTATTTTTATTGAAATAAAATTTATTTTTATTGAAATAAAATTTATTAAATAATGTTTAATTAACTTAAGTGTGAAATTGACAATACTGAATAACCATTTTTATTTTTTTCTTAAAAAATTTTTTTTACTTTTTTTTATTTTCTTATTTTAATTTAATTTAATTTTGAATTTCTTAATTTTGTTATTTTTACTTAATTTTAAATTCTTATTTTAACTTAGTTTAGATTTTTTTATTCCAGTCCAAATTTTAATTTTTATTCAAATCAACATTAATTGCCATCTAACTTTTATTTTTAGTTTATTTTTATTCTTTTGTTTTTGTTATCAATTTACAATTCCTTTTGTATGGTTTATGATGGATGACCGAAACACGTGTCGGAATAAAATTAATTTGTGAAATTAGCAAGAGTTTTTTATTTTTTTAGCTAATTTATAGCTTTTTAAATTTCACCAAGAGTGTACAAGTGAAAGCATAAAAGCTATAATATCTCATGTTATTTAGGACAAATTCTGATACAAGATCAATAAAATGTTTATGTTAAAAGAAAAATACTTTGCCCCGGCCCCGATGACTTTCAAGTTGTTCGTATCATTTTTGAAACCTCTAAAATCCAATAAATAACGTTTCACTAAATTTTCACTTTATTCATTTGTGTTTAAAAAATAATAATAATAAAAAAAAAATTTATGTTATAAATTTCAATGGGATGAAATTCAATGATGTTTAATAAATTAATGGGGTTAATTTTATTCTGATGTCAAGGTCAAAAGTAATTTTTGCAATATGAATTTTATGATGCTAACCTTTAGAAAAATTAATTTAAAAAAATTTTTTTTTTACTTTTTATTGTCATTATATTTTATTTAAATTATGGTATATATTGGTATAATATGGTATATAATGGTATATAATCACATAAATTTTTTACTGTTATAAAATAAAAGTTTTTACCATTCTACCCAGGATCAAGTATCATAATTAAAATTATATAATCATAGTTTAAGTTCTGAGAAAATTTATTTCTAAATATTCTTTTAACCCTTTTTTTTTACATTTTATTAAAAATGAAATGAAATTCAAAAAGGAAAGAGATCCTTCTTTTCTCTCAAAGGATAATTAAAATTTTTTATTATTATTTTTCTTTTAATTTTAAATTTTTTATTTTTGTTTTTGTTATTTTATTTTTTGTTTTTGTTTTCTTTTTTCCTTAGATTGTTAAGATAGAGGTAGAAGATTTTAATATTGTGGTTTTCTTCATCATATCCTTTTCATTTATTTCTGTTATCTTCTTTACAATAATATTAAAATTTTTTGTTTTATTTTTTTTTTTTAGATTATAATTTATTACTTTTAGGAAAATTTCTAGAGTTTTTCTTTTTAAGACTCAATGAAAAATTTGATGAATTTTTAAAAGGCTGTTTAGAAAGTTAGAATTTCTTTTTAATGTTTAGTAATATGGGGGCAAATTTTTTTAAACTATTTATAGTAGTCTTTTGAAGTAGTTTTATTAAAATACCTATTGTTATTTTGAATGTTGGTCTTAACATATAAACATATAAGTAAAGTGGTTAGTCTTAAGAAATTAGAACAATTTAAATTAACGATATTTTAATAACGTTTTTGAGTTATTTTTAATGTTGCTAGTATAAAAATCTACAAACATCTAAAATCCCAAACACAAAATCCCCAAATCAAATATAAAAAAAAAAAAATTATTTTATTTTTAAATTCGGGGGATCCCGCCCCAAACCCCCACTACTCATTTATTGGAACTCTGTTTTTGCAGACAGCAGGTAAACACATACGACACAGTTTTAGTAAAAAATATAAAAATAAAATAATATTTTTTTTTTTTAAGTTTGGGGGCTGTCGGAAAGTTAAGCTCAATGTTATTGAAACCTTGATTTCCGAGACGGCAGGAAGATGTAGATGACAAGAGGAAAGAAAATTTAAATGCAATACAATTTTACATATTCCCTCGATTTACGTTATAAATTTGTAATTTTGCCGATATAAATTAAAACATTTTTTTTTGGGATTTTTTTGGGGATTTTGTGTTTGGGGATTTTGATTTTGGAACTTTTTAAAAGCCTGGTATTTTCTGTCTGGCGGATTTTTATTTTGGGGATTTAGAGTGGCTCCCCAACAAGTATGTGAATATCAGCAACTGGACCATTGATATAGAAACCAATCAATGGTCCAGTTACTGATATTCACAAATTTGTTGCAAAAAAGTATGATGATATCAACACTATAGACGAAGTGGGGTGGTTGTAATCTTTCCTGCGCAACAAAAAAGATTTTATATTCATAGTTGCATATTATTAAAAATTAATAAATGCGCAGATAAAAAGTAGGCAGTAATGTTCATAGTAATTAGCGTCTTATCAAAGTCGCAGATTGTGCAGGTTTTTTAGTGAGCCTGCTTTAGAGTAATTTTTAAATTTACATGTTATTTTTAAGAAAATGATGATGGTGTCAGAAAATATGCTAGCTTTTTACTGCTGTCGGCAGTACGTCAAGACACTTAGACCATTAAGGTCCATTGTAATATCACGGTAACATTCTTAGCATAAAAATCTTATCGTTGAACTATTTCGAGCGTTTTACAAAGCGGTGGAGGTTTTTGATGTTGATGTACATTAATATTAATAAAACAACTACTAAAAGAGTTAAAATATATCAGTTGTAAAATTAGTAAATAAAATTCTAACGTGGAATGATCATAATTAATGAAATTTGCAAAAAATATTTTCACTTAACTTTGAAAGCTTTCAAATCTATATTACCACATCAATGACTGGGTATAAAAGCGAAATTATAGTTTTATCATTAATCTTTCTACATGCGTATACTGTGGTATAGCCTCGAATAAGTGAATTGTCCAAAAGTTATTTTTAATACTTGTACCTACCCGTTTTATAACTAATAATCGTAGGCTAGATAGCATTACTGATATTTCTAAATCTGTACTTGTACCTTAATTCTAAGTTATTTAATTTAATTTGACATTTATTAAAACGACCGGAATTAATACGGACCGTTAATATTAGGGCCCGCTGCCTTAGGCATTTGGACCATTTTTTTCAATATTTTTTTACAGACCTAACCTAGGTGAAATAGTTGTATGTTATGTTTTTTGAAAAATAATATTATTTACTTATTCAATAAAAATACATAAAAATGTATTTGAGAAATCACCTGGAAATGTAAAATTAATTATTCCGCGTAATTCCGGACCTGAACCGCGTAATTCCGTACCTGAAACGCATTTCCCATTTATACTTTGTTAGTGCTGTAGATTTGTAGAACTGTAGATTTGTAGAATTGCCGAGTGCTGTCAGATGGGAATTTTATTTGTCTTCATTCTTGAAGCTCTGTCAGGGTTCTTCAAGGAAAAAGCTTAGTCATTTATAGATCAGTTCGAAAGGGCGATAGTTGAAAAGAAGCGCCTATTTGAAAAAAGAAAGGATAGTTAAATGAAGGGAAAGAAAAAGGACGATGAAAATTTTGTAAGAAAGAGCAAACAATGTTGTTAATATTTGTCTTAAGCCTTCTCTCATTGGAAATGCTTTGATTGAGACACGCGATTCCACAAGCGAGAACTGTAAAAATTTACTGTTCTAACTGTAAAAGAATTTCCATAACGGGACTTAAACCGTCTCGGAATTTCCGCTATGCAAGGATGGCAATTTGATGTCTCTCGTGTTATGCGACGGAATTGCTTGAGAGGAGAAAAAAATCATTTTAATTCTGTCGAACAAATGCCAACACCAAGTAGATTGGTTTTTTTTTTTATTTGTATTTTATGGAGTTTATAACTAAAATTGGTACTGAATTATTAATAAATGTTTTCATAAGCTGCATTTTATTAGAATTTTTAGATTTAAATGTTTTGTTATATTTTCTATTCATACTCTTTATATACGATTGCAGAATCGCACATAATATACACAAATAAAATTAATAAAAACAATTAAATTGAGTTCTAGGTAGTTGTTAAGAGATATTTTACGTTCTTTCTATATTAACTAATGTAGACTAGTCGGTGTACTACAACTAATTTTTTTGGTTTGAACAAACGGTTTAACTAAACACTTTCTCTCAAATGTATTCCTATTGAAACAATTGTGTTTTCTTCATGCTATTTCAATCTCATCAGTAATATTTTAATTCATCGTTCTTCTGTATCAGTTATTAGATCAACCTAGATTTCTTGTTGTTGATTTAAAATTAAATATGTACTTGTCTAAATACTCCGGACTAGTCTCTTTTGCGTGTATGAACAGTCTGTTCTTGCTTTTGCGGATTTATCGTTTCTGTTAATGGCGTTTGATTAATTTTCATGGTACACAATTTTATATTAGTACTCTAAATGTATGACTAAGATAAATATAAATCTCTTCTCTTGTTCATTATTGATTAAATGTGATATACAAACTTATGTTGGTAATCTTGTTTTACCACCATATTCTTCGGAGATAAGAGTGTTGATTAAGTTATATTTGGTATTAAGTTACATTAACCAGATTTCGCATTCATATACGCTAAAACAGATTATGGTACGCAAGTTAGTGTAGAGTAATGTTGCTTCTATTCTCAATTTAACTTTCAATGCTCACAATTTATTCATTTATTTTGTGGTCAGTTACTTTGAATTGTTTTGGCTTCATTTCTCTTTAAAAATGTTTTTTTTTTCAAATATGCATCAATAAATTTCACAAAATTTTTGATTTAGTTTGCATCTCCAGGTGCAATTTTATTTTCATCATCTTTTATTTATTCTAGAATTTATTTTTGCTTCACTTATAATTGTTAAGTTCCACCCTTTTAATTAAAAAATATTGCTTTTTTTTTTTTTTGTGGAACATTTCAATTTAATTTTTCTTCTTTTTATTAAAATTTAATTTAAGTTGTGCAATGAACTAAAAATTTTGAAATTTAATAAATACCAACCTACAATAAAAACAACAAAACAAAATATCACACAAAAAAAACAATAATAATAAATAAATTTTTTAAATCCTTTTTGTTTTTTGATACTGCAATGACTGGCAATTGCATCCCAACAGAAAATTATTTGCAGCAACACCAATTTTCATTGTCCTGTATACTTGTACAATCAGAGAAATTTTACGGAGAATTTAAAAACAACAACAATAAAAATATTGAATTTATTGTTTATTATTTTTTTTTTTTGTTTTTCTGCTATCAAAATTGAGTCCTTTTATTATAGAAAAATATTCCAGTTAGATTTAAGTAAGTAATAAAGTTATTTAAAACTATAAATTTAAAATGATCAGTTATTTTATTTTATTAGGTTCCACATCATTGAATTTAAAAAATTATTTAATTTTTGGAATACATTTGAATCAATCAAAGGACTTTAAGGATAATATAAAAATTTTGTTAAATTTTTTTGTTTTTATTTATTTGTATTTTTGTCTCGGCTCGACTCGTGCTCTTTTTATTTATATTTAGTTTTGTAAATGATGAAATAGAATGTATTGTTTGTAATGTCGTTATTTTAATGAATATTTTTTTTGTGTTTCTGAATTGTCATGAAATAAAAAAGGATTAAAAAAATGTTTTTTATATACCTAACAACACAGCAAATAAATTTATAGCCTAAAAATTTTTATATTTGTTTTAATTAGATGTGAGTTCTTATTTATAATATTAAAAAATATATTTTTATCGCTGGCATAACACTTTTATAAAAGTATGTCCTTTTTATTCTGAATAATTTTTGTTTTTGCCAAGGATTAAAGTGATAACTTTTAATTAGTGAACACCTTAAAATTTTATTTAAATAAATTTTAATTTATCTAATTAGAAGCAGTCATGTTGTTGACAATTTGTTAAAAAAAGGATAAAAGGACATTGTATTTGTAGTTATTTATATGAATGAAAATGAATATAAAATTTAAACTAAAATTAATGAATAGAATTTGTTTTGTTTGTAATTTATGTAAATCCATTATGATTTCTATGAAAATATAGGTTCTAAATTTTTAAAAAAAATTTGCAAATGTTTTATTTTTGTTCGAAGTAGTACATAACGATATACTGTGGCTTATAGTTGGTTTTACATCAAATAAATATTATATTCTGTGACTACAAAGTTCTCATTGCTATACTGATTTAGTGATATGATAATGATAAGATGGTACAACTCCCTCGCAAAATCAATTAAAATACTTTTTCATAACTCTTCTATCAAGCATTGTCTAATCATTTACAGTTCAAAATTTAAATAATTCATTCAATTTTACTGAAGCATCATAATATTAAAAATAAGGGTTGGGTACAGTTAACATGAAAAAATCGAGTGGTTTAAAAGATTCTATCGACAGAATCACATTGTAGTAAATAAAACTAAAATAAATGAGTCTGTGTTTGTGAATCTCTGTTATTAATTTGTCACCACGTAAAAATGACTATCAGTATGGCTCATCAATAAACGAATTAGTATTTTATCATAGCTAACGAAGTCCATTTTGTTAGACAAGAAGAGTAAATCCAACTTCAGAACACTGACACGGCTTATTATATAACACGGTCCATTCAACAAACATTTGTTCAATATTGCATAAGTCTAACAAAGCCAGATACAGGAAGAGGAGTACTTCCCTTAAATTCTATTTCAAAGTGATGCCAAATCACGCAAAGGATATGAATATTTCTAGTTAAGCTAGTAATCGTCAGATTTGGAAATTTACATTACCGCAATAATATCGTTGATGAAGGAGGGACCGTAATATTGAACAATTAAACCGAAAATACACTAGCTATAAAGGAGCTGAATTTAAACATAGAAAAACAAAAACAACCGTAAAACAAAAACAACTTACGTAGCGGAATTTACTTTTATACAATTGGTTTGCCTTCTTTCTTTCTGAATTACAGTTATTTCTATAATGGTTAGATATATGTGGAGTATTAACGTTCAATGCGGATGGCTGGACATAAAAAAAGTACCGATCTACATTTTTAACTCTTTTTAATTCTAGTTGTCAGAATTCCAAAAATGTAAACAAGCGAAAAATTTTAAAACCATCTTTTCCCATGCATCAAGCTTTAACTAGAACTAAGTTTCGAACATTATCACAATTACAAATGTTTTCTTCTGAGTATTATATATGTTGCGATTAAAGTAATAAATTGCTTATTATTAATAATAACCGGTCATTATTAATAATTACCAAATAGAAAGATGAAAGTGATTACTTTGGACAGAATTTATTTAATTTATCACATAAGCCGGTAATTATTAATAATTCCTACCCATTTTAGGTAAATGTAATAAAGATTATAAATATTTTCTTTTAAAAATAAGTTAAATGGTCCGGACTTCGGGACCAAAGACCATGAATTTTATTTTTTTTATCATTAATACAATGGCTTATAAATGCGATGAAGGTAATAGGTCCGGGTTTTCAGGAAATTGGGGTCCCAGGTGAATTGTATTTTTCTGAAAAAAAGTTATTAATAATTAATTTTTAAAAATTTTTTATATAGGTCCGACGGTCCGAAAGTCGAGACCAAAGACTTAAATATTTCAGAAAGAATTTATGTTTCACTAAAAGCTTGCCCTCTGCATATACCTGTCGTCTGCGAAAGCACGATTTCAATAAATAAGTAACGGCCCCCGACTTTAAAAATCAGTAAATTCAAATCTAGGTGGTCGAAGATTTCAATACTGTAATTGTAAATTCGATTAAAATTCAAATCGCTGCAAATGTAAAAAGTCAAATATCAAGTGTAATTCCAAATGTCATAAAAGTGTTGCCTGTAAAAATAAATAAATTAACTTCGTAGAAATAAATGATTAATTTAACCATAAAAATATATCTTTTATATTTTAGTTTTGTTTTTTTTTTGTTGTCATAATTTTAATAAAAAATATTTAGAAAATTAAAAGAAATAGGTTTAATTTTAATCACATTTACCAATCCATATCCAATTATTAATAATTACCGGTCAATGTAATAAATTCTACTTATTTATCCCATTTACCAAAATACGCAGTTATTATTAATAATTACCGGTAAGAATTAATAATTACCGGATTTATCACATTAACCGTAACATATATGTATATCTTGGGATTAGAGCAAAATTATAGATTTAATTAATTAGATCAGTTTTAAATATTGATTTTCAAATCAAGTTTAAATATTTGGTTTACACATGATTTAAAAAATCTGAGAAATAAGAAAAATAAATCTTGGAGAAAATATTTGAAACTGAAAAATAATGAATCATACCTTGAATTTGTTAATCTTTTCTTTTCAATGTTACAAGGTTTCAGTAAATACTAAGTACAGGGACTATCTCACTATTACAGGTTCACAGCTAAGGTCTAATCCAAAATCATTCTGGAAATTTATCAATTGTAATCAGATGAATATCCCAATTACATGACTTTTGAAGGCACAACCATTACCACATCAGAAGCTATAGCAGAACAATTTAAAAAATTCTTTTCTTCTTCTTACCAGGAAAAATAAATTTGAAGTGGATCCATATCAATTCTCGCATCTATTACTTCTCCCGCTAATTCCCATTTCTTCAATTAATTTTCAAGCAACTAAAGTTAAAACCTATTTAGATAATCTGAGTAGTAACATTTTCCCAGGCCCTGATAATATTCCGGAAATAATCTTAAAAAATTGCTCTGATTCGATGCTTACCCTTTGTCTATTTTATTTAATTTGTCTCTTAAAGTTGGAATATTCCCTCAAATTTGGAAAAAGGCCTATATTAAACCGGTTCATAAGAAAGGATCAAAAAATGATATCGCAAACTATCGTCCAATTGCAAAGCTATCGAGCATCCCAAAACTATTTGAACTTATGGTATATGATGCGATATATTATGACTGCGCTGCTTTAGTTGCTCCCAACCAGCATGGGTTTATGAAAAAAAAATCTGCTGTCACAAATTTGGTGGAATCTTGCTCCACATTTCTAAACTTAATGGAGGCTGGTCTTCAAACAGACGTGATATATACTGACCTAAGTAAGGCATTTGATCTTTTACCCCATAGTGTAATTCTGCTGAAGCTGCGTAAATTAAGTTTTCCGAATTTTTTGTTAAATTGGATAGATTCTTATCTTTCTAACAGATCTTACAATGTGCCCTTTAGATTTACCCCTTCAAGTACGTACTACGCTAATTCTGGTGTTCCTCAGGGCAGTCATTTGAGCCCACTAATCTTTATTATTTCCGTCAACGATGTAATTTCGGTCCTTAAAAACAGTAAAGTCATCATTTATCCGGATGATATGAAGATATTTAAAGAAATTAGCACAACTAAAGACTCGGCTCTGCTTCAAAACGACTTGAATACCTTCTTAAATTGGTGTATAATTAACAACCTATTACGTTGAATGTTGACAAATGCAATGTCATTTCTTTCACCCGCCGACGCGCACCATTCACTACTGACTATACTTTGGACAACAAAGTTGTCAAACGAGTGACGCAATTCAAGGACCTGGGAGTGATTTTTGATGATAAATTGTCATTAGTCCAACACATAAATTCTATTGTGAATAAGGCAAACTCTATGTTGGGGTTTATTAAGAGATGGTGCAAAGAATTTAATGATCCATACATTTTTAAATCCCTTTACATGTCCCTCGTAAGACCCAACTTGGAATATGCTAGTCTCGTCCGGTGTCCTTATTACACTACTCATAAAAATAGAATTGAGGCAGTTCAAAAGAAATTTCTATGTTACCCTCTCCGCCACTTACATTGGTCGAATCCGCTTGTACTACCACCATACACTCATCGCCTTAAGCTTCTACAATTAAATACCTTAGAAACGAGAAGAACTACTGCTGATATCCTTTTTATTTTTCAAGTTTTTAATAATCTAATTGATTCCAACAATACCAAAACAAAAGTCAACTTGCACTTTAATTCCAGTACCCGTTTTCGTTCAAATAATATTTTTATCCCATCCATCCATAGAACCAATTACGGTAAATCAGAACCATTAACCAGAATGTTCGCTACCATCAATAAATACAAAAACTTTATTGATTTTTCCCTGACCGTTCATCAGGTCAGGAATACTCTTGTATCCCAGTTGCCATAGCTTTTGCGATCTTTCTAATTTTTAACACTAAGTAGTTTGTAGTTTTAGTTATTCTTATTTTCTTTCTTTTTACTTTTATAAAATATCATATTTTTAATGTAATTTTAATTGTAAAATTATTAAAACTAAAATGTAAATTTAAACTTAGAATAAGAACTTATTGTAATGTGTGTGAGCTAAACATCAATAAATAAATAAATAAATATAAGACCACAAAAGAAAAATAGGTTACTGAAGTTATGATCGCAACATCTCAGAATAGCTTTTTATATCTACTGTTAAAATTTTGTGACCACATACCATAATTGTGATCATTAAAGTAGAAATAAAAATTAATTGTAATAATTAAAATATTTTAAAAAGTATAGCAAGCCAAATTAACCCTTGTAGAATTGCAACATCTTTATTGTTCTATTGTCTAATTTTATCCACATATTTAATACCACATCAGGAAAGCATGGATAGAAGAGAATATACCACCATCATGGAAGAAAGGAATGATTGTCAAGATACCTAAGAAAGGAGACTTGGCAAATTGCAGCAACTGGAGAGGAATCACGGTTCTAAATACTATTCATAAGATAATAGCAATTATTATAAAGAAAAGATTAGAAGAAGTACTAGAACCAATACTACGGAAAGAGCAGGCAGGTTTCAGACCAAACCGAAGCTGTGTAGACCAGGCAAATACTTTACGGGTCATAGTTGAACAATCAGTGGAATGGAATGCCCCACTATATCTACTATTCATAGATTTTAAGAAAGCATTCGACACAGTCAAGAGATGCGCAATATGGAGAACACTTACAAAGAAAGGAGTTCCTGAAAAAATCATCAACATCATCAAAGCGATGTATGAAGATGCAGAGACAACAGTTCAACACAGAGGTAAGATCAGTGATCCATTCTACACCAATATAGAAGTTAGACAAGGATGTCCACTATCTCCACTTCTCTTCAACACAATACTAGACGACATTCTAAGAGAAGTTTGCACTGGAATAAACGGAATAGAATGGGATCTCTTCGGAAACTTAGAAGACTTAGATTACGCAGATGATGTATGCCTCATATCAAAAAATCAAAGGGACCTACAGAACAAAGTCAACAGATTACAGGAAGAAGCAAAGAAATCGGGACTGGAATTAAATATCGAGAAAACCAAAGCAATGAGGACAAACAATAGTTACAGTGAGCCAATAACAGTGAGTGGACAACAGATAGAATACGTAGAAGAATTCAACTACCTGGGGTGCATTATAACATCAAGAGGAGGTGCAACAGAAGATGTCAACAGCCGTATAAATAAGGCAAGAAGAACATTTGGGAGCCTAATGAAGATATGGCGGAGCAACCAAATATCGAGAACAACAAAGCTAACAATATTCAGAGCATGTGTTAAGTCAACATTAATATATGGCAGTGAAACATGGCTCACTTCGGTCAGAATCAAACAGAAGCTACAAGTATTCATCAACAAGTGCTTGAGAATTATATGCAGAATATTCTGGCCGGCAAGAATTAGCAACGAAGATTTATGGATGATAACTGGAGAAGAACCTATCAACAGACAGATAAATAGGAAAAAATGGAAATGGATAGGTCATACACTAAGGAAATCAGAAAGTGATATAGCAAGAAGAGCTCTAGAGTGGAATCCACAAGGACAAAGGAGACCCGGCAGACCATACAACACATGGAGACGCACAATCGATCAAGAATTAACAGTCAACAATTATACCTGGGACGATATTAAGGAAGTAGTACTCAACAGAGAGGAATGGAGGTTCACTATCGAAGCCCTATGCTACCACGCAGAGTAATAGGAGAAAAAAAAAAAAAAAAAAAAAAAAAAAATTTAATACCGTTAAGTTGTTGTTTTTAGTTTTTAAATATTTTCACAATTTTCTTTTCAAAGCCATACATTCCGGAAAAGTTCACGTGAATCGAATAAGACCATCTATTAAATCAAATTGTAATTGTTTGTATTGAGATTGATATACCAAAGCATATAGTAAAGTAGAACAATCATATCCATATCCTACCAATTTGGTAAAAATTTTCACAAGGACATCTTTAACTAAAATTTCGAATAATTTAATTTTTTTATTTTTCTGTAAATATTCATTTTATCTTATTGAAGTTATATAATAATATATACCTTATTTAGGTATTACTCATTTGTTTTGGAAATTCTCACTAATATGACCTAAATTTTTTTTTTTTTATTTTATTTTGCGTGTTCTCCTGTTCTCTGAAATGACGTAATTTGTTTACACAAAACACGAAAAATACAAATGTTGTTTTTTTATTTTCATTTGAAAATTTTTGTATTTTTCTTTTTTTTTTTAAATTAATGGTTGTGTACTGAGAACAAGAGGCTGAGTTCTTCCATAACCAAAGAAACACACAAAAAAAAAAAAAATCGATTCAAATTATTTATATACGAGTTTCATCATCATTTTGATAAAAAAAAATTAAAAAAATTTTCATGAAAATACTTTTGGGTTGCTGAAACCAACATAAATATTTAAAAACTGAAATTCACCATTTTTAAATTGAATTCACCTAATTTTAAATTAATTATTATTTTGTTGATTGAATTGTAGGAGGTTTCTATTTGTATAATATAAATTAATTTATTTTTATTAAAAATGATTTTCATTGATGCAAAAAAAAAAATTTAATTAATTTTTTTTTTTTTTGACAAATTTTCAATTTTTGTAATTGATGCCAAAAAATGTATTCACAAGAAGGTGAAAAAGATAAAATTTAATTCCCATAAAATATCAAATTAAAAATTAAAAAAATTAATTATTCATCTTGATTTTTATTTTTAAATAAATTTATTAATTTAATTCATTATTATTATTATTACCGTGAAATTTATAGCCTCATTTAAAAATGTATGAAAATAATTTGCATTATTTTACAATATTAACCAATTAAAATGTATACACATATGTGCGTTCGTTAGTGCATGTTTAATGTACCGCATTTTATGTTATTGCTACCATATAACAAGAAATGGTTCTCATTCATTTTGTAAACAGTAAAAATATTTTTACATTATATAAAAACAAAAATAAAAAAATAAGAAAATAAATTGAAATACAAAAATCTATTTGTTTGTACCCACCTCACTGTAGGTTAGTAGGAGTTTTGTAACTAGAAAAATATTATAGGTAGTAGTTGTGTTCAGTAGATTTAGAACAGAATCGGATTGAACAGTTTTGTACAATGTCAGTTAACTGTCAAACACTTTAGAGCCACTTAGATCTTTCACTTGTTCTAATTTTTAATTGCTCTCAAAATTCTTTGTTTAACTGTCAACAAAACAAAAACAAACAAAGTTGTCCAAAACTGATCTCAAAAAAATTCAGAACAAAAAAGATCATCAGCTTCGCACAATCTAATGAACACAGAACAGAACACTTCACAGACAAAAAAAGAACAAGTAACGGAAACTAATGAACACAAACACGTTTAGAACGTGTTTTAGAACGTCCAAGAACAGTTTACTGAACATAATAGTAATGCTTAATTATTAACTGTTTCAGAACATTGTGTTCCGAACCAAAAAAATTTAAACAGCTCCATATCATATACAGTGGTAGGCAAAATTAATTACACACTCAATAAATGATTAACATTTTTTTTTTGTTTTTCTTTTTTAAGGACGGAATTTACAAATGTGTTAAAAAAAAACTTTGGGAATCAATTTCACAAAGTGTTCTTAATTTAAATTTAAATTTTTCAGCTGAAAAAAATCTCAAATGACTCAGGTAGTAGCATTTTTCTTTTGCTATGTCATCCGGCAAAAGTAATTACACATTTGGTTTCATACGGCATAATTAATTACAAATTATTGCATTTTGATCTATTGAAGTGAATAAGTGCATTTTTTGATAGCGTTTAATTAATTTTTCTTTTTGAATTTGTGTTCTAATATTTAAAAGCGATGAAAAGCAGCTCGTAATAGTTTTTCAAATAATTTTATTCTGTTAAAATTACTGATTCATTTTTCATTTATAATGCGTAAAACAAATTAATTAAATACTGAAATCGCGCATAAGTTGTTGCTTAACACTAGCTCGATTGCTAGCAGAAATTTATGGAATTTCATTTCATTGATATTACTCAATTAAGCTACGACATATCTGACCATGACATAATGTTTGTGGAAACTAGTTTACTCTCTTGTAATGATAAAATAAAAACTAATAATGCAACATATACGAAAATTAATTATGATACACTCAGAAAATATTTATCAGAGAAACCTATTTTTAATACAGAGTATATATTAACAACAGATGAAAAATGTGAAATGTTAAATCGTTATTTAACAAATGGAGTAAACAAATGTAGTATTATCGTAAAGAAGAAAAATAAAACAGGGAACTCAAAACCGTGGATTGATAATGAAGTCGTTGATGTAATTAAAACAAAAAATTATTGGCATCAAAAATTAGTTAAAGACTTTCAAAATGATCACATAAAAGAACACTACAAATATTGGCTGAATAAGTTAGCCAAACTAAAAAGAACAAAAAAAAAATGTATTATGAACAAAAATTCAGAAAATGTGGTAACGATGCAAGAAAAACTTGGCAAAATGTGAAGGAAATGATAGTTAGTTCAAATAATAATCTGGACAGCAAATTTCTAAATGATAATATGACGGAGTCAGACAAATTACATAAGCTTAATAATTTTAATTATCACTACAGTAAAATTGGTCAAGTATTAGCTGATCAAATAAAAAAAGAAACAATAATTCCTATCTCCGAAACAAATATTAGATTTAAATTCAAAACTGTCAACTATTGCGAGATAAAGAAATGCATTGGGAGATTGAAAAATTCCAACGCGACTGGTTCTGACAACATACCAACAAAAGTATTTAAAGAATGTAAAAATGAGATTGCACCATATATAAACTCACTAATAAATACATCACTTACCACTTCAATATTTCCAAAAATTCTAAAACAAAGTAAAATTACACCAATATATAAAAATGGAGACGAAAATGATATAAACAATTTCAGACCTATCGCAATATCACCAATCCTCAGCAAAATTATTGAAACATTGGTAAATGCACAATTCTCTGATTATTTAATTCAAAATAACATAATTAGTAACAGGCAGTATGGGTTTAGAAAAAATTCAAATACAGAAGCAACATTATTTGATCTGATAACATTAATTGAGCAAAACCTAAATCAAAAAAAAAAGTTGGAGTTCTCTTTTATGATTTCTCAAAAGCTTTTGACTCTGTGGATCGAAAGATACTATTAAGAGTACTATTCAATATGGGCGTTAGAAGTTCTTCATATAATTGGTTCAAAAACTATCTAAGTGATAGGTCACACACAATTCGCGGAGCTTCAGAAACTTAAAAGTAAAAAAGAAGATGTTAACTACGGTGTAATACAAGGAAGCTCGCTAGGTCCAACACTTTTTCTGTGTTATGTAAACGAAATTGCTAACCTAGAACTGAATGGGAAAATACTTATGTACGCTGATGACTTAGCAATTGTGTATACCGAGAATAACTATGAGGAATTGGAAAATAAAATCAACCTAGATAATGAAATCTTATTTAAAATAATCAACAAATACAAATTAACTGTAAACGCAAACAAAACAAAATACATGTTATTGAAAGCACCAATCGGTCAAAATCTAAAATTGTTCTATAATAATAACATTATTCAGAAAGCTGATAACTTTAAATATCTTGGTTTGATAATTGACAGCGATATTTCATGGAATGTACACGTCATCGAAGTTATGAAAAAATGTAGAAGAGCAGCAGGAATATTCAAAAAAATATCATATAATATACCACATACATTAAAAAGGTCACTATATTTCAGTTTATTTCACTCAAATATAGTGTATGGGCTAATAATATGGGGAACAAGTACGTTGCAGAATTTGAAAAAAATCCAAACCTTGCAAAACAAGGCTATAAAAAACCTGTACAACTTAAATATTAGAACGTCTACTAACAGTTTATATGAGAACTTTAAGATCTTAAAGATGCAGGATCAAATAAAATTAGTACAAGTGAGTCATATATATAAAATAGTACACCAACAAATAATCACCAACACAACACTTCAACAAGGTTCAGAGGTTCATCAACATAATACAAGAAATGCGTCTGATTTTCGAGCAAGAAGAGGTATTAAGCAACATTTATAGCACATCGGTCAATGAATATAATAAAATTCCAACTACAATCAAAAATAAAGATTATATAAGTTTTAAAAAATATATAAAAAATTTTAATTAATCAAATTATTATAATTTTCTTTTTTCTTTTCTAATAATTGAATTATAATATAATTCCTCAATAATTGTTAAAAATTTTCTATTTTGTAAATATTCTATATATCTTATTACTATGTTTTCTCTTTTCTTTTTTATAATATCATATTTTTATTTCTACTTCTATTTCCACTTGTTGTTTACTATGATGTATATTTAACATTTAATTTAAAAAAATTTAACTAATAATAATCACTCTGTATGAGCTAACGCTCTTTTTGAGAATAAAACAAATAAATAAATAAAATAAATAAATAAATAAAGCTGTTTAGAATCTTGTAAAGAAAAAAGAGGAATACGGTAGCTTGAATAACAGGGAAAGATCTAGTAGGAATGAAGTTGTTACTAAGAGACCGAAAGAAGACTATTACAAATTGTTAAGTAATTAAAAAGAAAGTCCTGATATAAGCCCAGTTAAAATTGTTTTTGGGTCAGCCAAAGTTATTGGAAAAAATTGGGAGTGAACGAATACGAAAAATATGTAAATATTTTAATATTCAAACTTATGGGGTGCGTAAAGCAGTAAATATTTTACCACAAAATTTTTCAAAACGTGAGGCTTTTGCTCAAGAATATGTTAATGAGTTATTGGAGTACTGATATAACGTATTGTGGACAGGGGAAAGTTAATATACATTCCACGGAAGCTCTTGGAAAAAAATACATTCATCTTCCAAAAGAGTTAAAATATAAAGTGGTTTAATCATTTGATTGCCATGGCGATGGAAGTGTTATGTCTTGGGGATGCATTTACTACTTTGGCTATGGAGTTTTGTTTCCAACAGATGCAACATTATTTCAATGTGGATATATTAAAATATTAAATAAACATGCTCTCACTTAAGGAGACAGCATATTTTCTGATGATAACTGCTGTTTCCAGCAATATAATGCTTCATTTAATAGAGGTTGCGTTGTAAAACGATTTCTTGAAGGTGTCGGACTGAACATTCTAACTTGGCCATCGAAGAGTCCTGACTTAAATGTTAAAGAGAACCTCTGCGCATTTATGAAACAAATCGCGTTTGTGAAACAATGAAAAGGAAATAAATCGATAAAAGCAGAAAAAAGCTGAAAGGATTGAGGAAATACTGAATATTTAGATAAAAATACCTATGGACTTAACTAAAACTTAAGAACTTCAATATGAAAGTAGTTGCAAGCTGTTATTGATGCACAAGGTGGAATAACTAAACATTAATAATGTAAAAATACTAAAATAAAACTATTTTACTGTAAACAACTTTTTTATTCAAAAATTATCAAGAGTTCTTTAGTTTTACCTGATGTGTAATTAATTATGCCCTATGAAACCAAATGTGTAATTACTTTTGCCGGATGACATAGCAAAAGAAACCTGTTACTACCTGAGTCATTTGAGATTTTTTTCAACCGAAAAATTTATATTTAAATTAAGAACACTTTGTGAAATTGATTCCCAAAGTTTTTTTTAACACATTTGTAAATTCCGTCCTTAGAAAAGAAAAACAAAAAAAAAATGTTAAAATTTATTGAGTGTGTAATTAATTCTGCCTACCACTGTAAATTAATTTTCAAATATTTTTTTTCAACAACTTAAATATTATTAAAAACCATTTATTTAAAAATTAAAACAAAACAAAAAAATATTTTTATGTCTGAATGTTTTTTTAAATGTCAGAAATGTCATAAAAATCAAAATTAATAGCAAAAGCAAAATTGTTCCCAACACAAAAGTTAAAGTTAAATCAACTTTTGTTCCGGAGAGAAAAAATTATTCCGAACATTTTTGAAAATTAAGAGAATTCAAATTTGTATATAAAAAATATGCGCGCGCATTTGTTCGGAACAAAAAATGTTCTGAAGCAGATGAAAAACGCACGAGCGAAAATGTTTTTAATCAACTATGAAATGTGACCACAAGAAATTTTTTCAACAACATTACGATGTAATTTTGTGCTTCGACTTGACATTACAATCGCAGTAGTACTAACTTTCCTCACCTTAGCTGCTACTTATCATCGATTAACTTTCATGATATAATTTCTAGTAATAATATTGATTTTTCAGTTAGAAAATTCTATGAAATAATAATGCATGGTTTTAACCTATATGTTCCTAAAGCTCTTGATCGCGAAATTTAAATTCTAGACCTTCTTGGTTCTCTTACGAACTAAAATGTTTAAAAAATAAAAAAAATAAAGCTTGGAAAAAATATCTGAAGAAAAAAAACTAATACTTCTTACCAAGACTTCTTAATTTTATTTAATTCTGACAAATTACTAGCCGATAACTGTTCGTTAACTCTGAATTAAAACATAATCCTAAATCATTCTGGAAATTTGTTAACTCCAACCAAGCAAGTCTGATCAATTTCCCAATTTTATGACCTATAATAACATTGCTTCTTCCGACTCACACAACTCATTGCTGAACTCTTTAAACAATTTTTCTCCTGTTCCTACACAAATGATTTGTTTGAAGCTAATTCAGAAAATTTTAATCCAATTTTAAATTCTCCAGAATTTCCAATCTCATCAATTGATTTTTCGGTCTCTAAAATAAAGAACTACTTAAATAAATTAAATAATAATTCATCGCCGGGTCCAGATAACGTACGAGAAATCATACTAAAAAATTGTTCAGAGAGTCTGGTGCCACCTCATTATCATTATTATTTAATTTATCATTTTCAATTGTAATATTTCCACTATATTGGAAAAGCTTTTTCGTAAGACCTATCCATAAAAAAGATTCCAAAAATTTAATATTAAACTACAGACCAATTGTCAAATTATCGTGTATTCCGAAATTATTTGAATTAATTGTTTATGATTCAATTTATAAGTGGTGTTGTAACTCATTAGTACCCAATCAGCATGGATTTATGAAAAAAAAATCTACAGTGACCAATTTAGTAGAATTCTCTAATACTCTTATTAGTTTAATGGAATTAGGTACTCAAACTGATGTTATTTACACAGACCTAATTAAAGCATTTGATATTTTGCCACACAGTATAATTCGCTTGAAACTGTCTTTTACAAGTTTACAATATTATTTTGTGCTTTGACTTGACATTACAGTCTCAGTAGTATTAGGACTTACCATAGTATTGGTTCGATTCGGAACAAAATTTGATCCGGAACGGATGTTAAGTAATTACTGAGTAGGTTAATTGGTAACATTACAATCCATTTTGAATAATTTCAAATAACAAAATCTGATTGGGGTTCAGTATTAACAAGTTAAATTAATTTTCATCAATTATAGTTGTGGTATGCTTTAAGAGTGTATTTAGTGACAACATATTTGAACCCATTTAGAATATTAACATTTCATAATCAATATATAAAATAATCAAATATAAAAATTATACTAGACTATAATTTATTTTATTTAAACGATTCAATTAAATCCAATTTCCACTGATTATTCATAAATAATTTAACTATCACATTTCGTTTGTTAGGTGTACAGCAATTAGAATTCATTGGTAGGTAGCATAAGAATATATTTTATACAATTCATTTGCAGTAAACTAAATTTTATTTCAAATGATTTTTTTATCGCTCGACTAAATGCTGTTTATTGTGAATGGTTCGGAAATATATAATGTAGAACTATATTGTGGAAGTTAATAAAGCTGGAAGGATTTATAGTAGAGCTTAATATAGTAGCTGGGACGTATTAAAGTTGAACTTTATTCTAAGTAATGTTAACGTCAATATGGTTTCAATTAACAGAAAATTTGATGAAAAATACTACCTTGAAGACGAGCACAAGAAAGAAAGACAATGATATCAGTCAAAATTGAATTAAACAAAAAATAAAAAATTCGATAATTTTGAAATCTAATATGCACCAATTTCAGCTTTCGCAATGCTTTAAAAAATTTCACAGTTCCTACTTATATATTCCTGAGCACTAACATAAGGAGCGCAAATCAAACATGGAATTCTATAGCAAAATTGGAATGTAGACCGAACCATAGAGTCTTCTTCTTCCTTCCAATAGTATTTTTATCAAATCAAATAGTGACCTGACATATAGTTCAATTTCTGCAGGATCATACTGTACCCTGGTCTTTTGCTTTTCAGATAATTTGTAAGACGCAGCCTTGTTGCTGTTATTTTTGCTGTTTTCATTAGGTACAGATGAAAAAAAAGAAATTCTAGAGCTAGAGTAGAGCATTTTTCAAATGCTTTAGTAGCCCCAAGGACTGTTATTCCTTGTATTTTAGTAAATTTGGCACATGTTTTGGTCTGTTCTATTTTTGGTCACTATAAAAATAAGTAAGGTATTAATATATGTCTTATTACAGACTTGTAAAGTTATCTGTAGAGATAAATTTCATACAGTCATCTTTGCAGATAATCCCCATGTTTTCCAAACAAAATTTTGACATGCAAAAATGCTCCATCCAATCAAAGTAGTTTAGTTTTCTTTGATTGATAAAAATGATGTTATTGATTTTGTGTGGATTAAAGCTAGCAACCATGATAGCAACTCCATCCAATCAAAGTAGTTTACTTTTCTTCGATTGATAAGAAGGATTTTATTGATTTTGTGCGGATTAAAACTAGCAACAATGACATCAACTCCATCCAATCAAACTAGCTTACTTTTCTTGCACCATTCATGCACCATTCATGCACCATTCATGCACTATTCTTAAAGCGAGTTGCATTCGTTCCGCAATAATTATATTTTCGAATTTGCATAGATCGTCAGCGTAACTGATACAGAAAATACCCTTTTTGTTTAGAATGGACAACAGTGCCGAAATTACACCTTCTTGCTGAATTTTTTACCTATAAAAATCCATTGTTTGTAAATTTTAATTTTTAATTTTTAAGATTTTGATTAATTATTTTTATTTTATTTCTGACTCGTTATACCAATATAATCTTAATTCAGCGTAGTTATATTGGCACTACACAATCAATGTTGTAGCAAGCATTTTCCAATAACAGACGTTTGATGTACTTGCAACGGTATAAAATGGATTCATAAATTGGTTTGGATATTAAATTTGAAAATTATGTATGTTAGATTGTTTTCGCATAATGACATCACTGTTATGATTAATTTTAGTAACATATTTTACAAAAATACTATTTATAGAGTAAAACTGCTAGCTACAAAGAGTCTTGGAATGCTGACAATCTCACAAAGAGTTTTTCTATTGAATTTTTGGTATTGATTTAAATGTGTAAACTGTAAATAATTGTAATTATATTTACAACAAAGTGTCAAGAATATCATAAACAAAATGTTTTCAAAACCACTGAATGGGGATTGAATCTGAACGGAATTAAAATCCAGGGATACTCTTAGTAGTAGTCTGATGAACCACTACATATAAATTTTTCGGCAAATAATTTTTTATTAGAGATTGCAGTAAGCCTCACAGGTATGATGACGATGGGAAGATTTTCTTCCCTACGAAAGACATTCATTACACACCAATAATAATGATGCTGATTGAATTATTCATCAACTATATGGGGGGAAAAACTAATCCGCGTTCAAATTGTTAATTTTCTAAACATTAATTTAACACTGAAATTATGATTTTTCTGAATTATTGATGTTATAACGTCAATTTTATTATATCAGTTAGTTTTATCGGTGGTAAGTTTTTGATTTTATTGTAAAATTAGTTTGTCCGGGACTTTGGCACCCAGCAAGTAAGTATATAACTTATTTAAATACTTTTTTAATTTGTATAACATAATAAAACCAAAATGAAAACTGTATTCCGAAAATAAAATAAAACCTTCTATACTTAACGACAAATACATCATACCTAAAACAAATACGCATTTAACTAAAATATCTCAGATTCGTAACAAGCAAAAAATATAATCGTAGAAACTCTCTATTTTCAAATTGCAAGTTAAGTGAAATTTTGAATTTAGTATAAACCTCCTTCACAACTACCTCACCCTCACTACCTATCACATCATACACTTTTTACAATTATCATATAAAATCAATAATAGAAATACGTTTCATATATGGTGTGGTTCAAAAAACCGAAGCAATGTGCTGCTATATTCATTCACTTGTTTTAATATTTAATTTTTTTTTAATTACCACCTACATGCACAACATAATATTTATGTAGCTGTGGTTAACAGTATATTAAGAGATTTGAAAATTGAATATAAGTATTTAATAGATTTCTCGCAATTGAATCAAAATTGTTTAGTATAGTAATTATAGTTAATATAGCTGGAAATAATTAAAATTGTATAAAGATGGTTAATAAAATGTGATTGTAATTATTGAAATTTTAAAATGAAATTATTTTAACAGAATAATTTGTATAGAGACTAACCAAAAAGTATCAAGGACATGATTTAAAGTAAATTTAATAACTGAATCTATGTATATAATGTTTTCAGACAACATTACTATCTACTTATAGAAAATGGGTTTCTAATAACCAGCAGTATTGTGCTGTAGGATACTGTACTTAAAGATCAACTCGGTGATATGATTAAAGCACATACGGATTATACTACACCTAATTACCATTTTATACAAAAAAATTTCATCTGTATATAATCTAGGTCAGGTTGGGTAGTCAATTTGATAGCTAATAACGACGAATTTGATTGTTAAAAAATTAAGATCGAAGTTGATTCACTATGGGTTTATAATAATACTGGTTGTAAAGCCCGTCTCAAGACGGTGTTCTAATTAGAAAAAAAAGAACTTCTTGTGAAACTGCACAAAAAAAGTGAATTCTAATCTAAATGTAATCAAATATTAGGTGTATTCCGCTAAGCCAGGTGAAAAAATCTTGTTTTTTTTGCTAAAAAGATCGAATTAATTCGATAAATTGAAAAATTGTTTCTTACAAAAGCAAATTGAGTCAAGCAAGAACAATTTTCTTATTGAAAATTTATTTTCTTTTTTCCGCACCACCCAGGAGGTAAAGAAAACGATGCATTATTTTTTATGGTTTCCCAATAGACCTACTCAACACTCCGACGCAAAACACCGTTGACAAAGGCAGCATTTTACCATTTTTTCTCTAATGATTAGATGTCAAACCTCTTTACATACAAATACAACATTTTTTGTATATAGCTTATTGAAATGTCGAATTAATTTGTCTTACTCCCTTCCCTCCGTAAGTTTTATTTGAATATCACCAGACCGCCGTACTCTGGAAATTGCAACATACAGTTGCCAATAGCTAAATACTGTTTCAGGCAAATAAACTCCTTCTTTTATCGACTAATTTATGGTCATAGAAAATGCCAATTTAACAGGGAATTGTCAACGTCTAAGAATAAATGGCAGTTCAGTGGTCGTTGTAGCTAAATCTATTCTAGGAATAAATGTAGTTTAATTTTGCGATTATTAAATTTAATTTTAGAACTTTTACAGCTTATCGAGTCCTATTGCAGAGGTCGCGTTTCATATTTAGGTTTCTCAGTAATATTAATATACCACCAACTTTTAAATTAAATTTATGTGGAGGCATTCCATTTGGACAGCAGCCGTTTAAAAACTCTACAGGAATTTCCTACATCATTTTCCCCGCAATCATCAGTGGAATCGGTACTAAGATAAGTTATTACATTTTCGTGCAAAATGTTTAAAATTCGTTTGTTAATTGTATCAATATCATAATTATTTGGGCAAAGTATTGCCTTTTTTAAATAGTTAGCAAAATTATCCACATTTAGACTATGTTCAAAAATTTCTTGTACGATACAGAAGATTATATAAGATGGACTTATAACAAAATTATTATTTTCGAAATACATAATAATATATTATATAAAATATGACATAAGAAATGACAATTCTAAAATGGAATTTGGTATATACCCGATACACTTGTAATGATATACACATGAACGTTTACGATCCAGACACATAACAAATGATTTCGAAGCGGATTAAATTATATAATTGTATTAAGTGTTGTACCGTATGGCAATACCAGGGTTTAACTGTAAATAAAAAAGTCCTATAGAATTATTATGTTTGCTGTAATATAGAATACTACTGTCTTCATAAGAAGCATTTTGCAGAAATTTGTCATTTTACAAAATATTTTGAATCATAGAAAGCGGATTTTGAGCTCACAATACAAAATATAATATATCGTGTCTTGGGGAAGTAATTCTAATATTAACCATCCTTATCATAGATTTTGTAAAACAACTATTTTTTTTTTTTAAGCTTAAAACATTCGTGATAAATTAAAGAATGTTGTCATATTGATGAAAAATGTTCTATTCTTCCAACATTTTTACCTCATGGCATTCAAACCATATATTTAACCATCAATTAAGCCCATTTTGAAACATAATACTTTTAAATAAAAAAAATTGATAATTTCCATAAAAATGTAAGTTCACCAAGTCCTAGGTTAATATTCAATTTACTTTGTTGTTGAATTAGTGGGAATTATATTTTTTATCTTCTTTTCTTTACCACTAATACGTAGTGCTATTTTCTGTATTTACTTTCAGGTAATTCAACTTTTAAATTCTCTTTGATTTTTTTCTTTTTTTGTTTTCCCCTTTTGTTTACGAAGATAATACTGGACTTTAAATCCAATTTTTAAATTTCCGCATTTTTTACAGTACATCACTGTTAAAGTTGTTGGCATTAAATTACTTTGGACTCGAAAATATAGAAAATATATATTCTGACGGATTATATTTTCATTGTGGTTTTAAATAATATAATATTCACTTTTATCTTTTTGTTTTAAAATGTTGATTGTAAGAACTGTCAAATTTAAGTTAAAAACACATTTGTTCGAAAAATGAAATTCATTTTATCTTTAGTAATAGCGAGAACCAACAAACAAACACTATGGCAACACTATATTGGGTTGCAATGTTTCAATTCACTAATTCTGTTTAGTGTTAAACCCTCGGTGGAACTGTATAGGTAGAGCGCCTGTATTTGCACCAAAATATCCCAGCTTTGATTCGCGACAACTGCAAAAAAATGATTTATGGATATTTCGATCTGGTCCTGGTAGCCTTTGTCATTAATATTGGATAAAATAAATTACAGCTGAGAGTGTATAATAATCTGGTAACAAAATAAATAAAATTGAGCTATTTAAGATGGCTTAATGCCTGAAAATAGCAGTAGTTTTTCATATTTAATTGAAGTTAATAAGCCACAAATTTTGTAAAATATTGTAGTATAAATTTGAAATGCCCTTACTTAAATTGAGCACGAAAAGTGAATTCCACCTAAATTACTGTCAAGATCATAAAAAACAACAAAAATCCATAAGTTAGCGAGTTAGTTTAAAAGAACAATTTCTCGCAGTCAATACAACATCAACACGAACCGGAACATTACTCAGCATCCTGGTATCTGATAGAATTGCAGCAGCTGTGACAAATCTGTGGATATCTCTTTGAAATTTCAGTCAGCTTGTCAAGTATACCGGATAATCCAGAGCATGCATATCAGCTTTTTAAGAGGGCTTTTTGTCGTAGAATATGAATTTGCATTAAAAAGTACCCCTTGCCATTTGAAAATCTTAATTATCGACCAGTTTTGGCGGTTTTTGGTCTTAAAAAAACGGCTTGCAGTTACTTCCGGAAGTTGAAGATACCACCAATCGATAGAGCACCCTCGATTTAGTTAACAAATTTTTTTAAATTTTAAAATAACGGCTCCTTCCCCTCTAAAACAGGTGATACGCATGCTTTGGTACACCCGGAATAGCTATGAATCTTCGCAAATTCAAAGACTAGTTTTAAACAAACCTCTACAGTATATACTTTATACAGAGAATATATTTGATATTTTGCTGAGTGTCAAAAAACTCTCTGTTTTAACATTTATCAGTAGAGGACAGTCTTTGTCAAATTATGTGTGTTTGTTAAGGCGACAGTAAACTATCAAAATATACACATTATCGGTCCTAGTCTTCCCTCTATTAAGCTGAATCAATTTCTTAGCTTTCCCTTTAATAACTTCCCTTTGGTACACATATCTTTTGTTAATCAATATTAGTCATTTTCAATCTCATTTCAATCTCCCAAATTAATATTACAATTATTAACCTCTTCTATGGGTGAATCAATGGTTTAAACCACTGCTCAGAGATTGATTTTAGTTCACTCGCGTAATTATCCAGGATCTAAATAAAGTTAGTTTTACTCAATTTATTTTAATGAGATCAATTGGCATTCTGCACTTGCCTGCAAAGATCGCTGACTGTCACTATAGATTATCGTGTTCATGGCAGGGATTTGATCGAATGATAACACCATCAAAACCGCACTGAATTGGTTTTTCTGAGATGAACTGGGAGATTTTTAATTGAAAGACTTAGTTCAAAATTATTTGTTACTTAATTAGTTTATAATATGTGTCTTGATTATTTAAGGTGATTGTGGTTCAGTTGAGCTAATTTATTACTTCAGTTCGTGGGGTAAATTTTAAATGATTCACTTCAGTTGGTAATTCATTCTGGTACCCTTAATAATCATTTCTTAAGTTTTCTTAAGCAATCAACAAAGTTGTAATAACTACTAAACCTTAGTTATACACGGTATATTGCTCATGACCTGTGCACCTGTTACCAGTACCTGTGTTTCATCCTACGTTCAATTTAAATCCTTGTATGGAATAAAGTAAAGCGTTTTCTTTATTAACCACTATGACCAGAAGCAATACCATGTGAACTGTTAAAATTTTGTTTATTCAGTAATATACGTTAAAGTAATAACGGTATGATATTGTAAGGGTTCTAATATTATAAAACAGTTTTTTGTTAGATTCTTGCACCCAATAATAATTTAATTTACAGTTATATTATTTAAAAAATTATTTTCACTCTGATTTGAAAACACAACAACTTTTTGTAAACTACAGAAATCTAAAATAAAAATTATCATTAAGTTATAATTATTATTTTCACAGGAGATTCAATTCATTTTCTCTTGAGTGCTATTTTTAATATCACATCGTTTTTGTTTGAGTACAAATTAAAATTTCTCATACGAATTAATTGAGATTTCATTACACTGATAAAATTTGATAATAATTTTCTATTAATTAGATTTTAACACTTCATTTCCTGGTGTACAACGAAATGGTTTTGAATACATCTCCAGTTACAATAAAAAACCGGATATTTGTATAATTTACTTAAAAACAAGTTTAAATTTTAAAAATTAATATTTACGACGACTTGAAACAGGACTCTTTGTATAATTAAGATTTTTATCTATAGATATTCAAAAATTCATTAGAATAAACTGAAGTACTGTAATAATGAAAAAAAGAGTTGAAATAATTAAAATGAAAAAAAAAAACAACAACAAAAATTAAAATTCATTGGGAATGAGAGGGTTACCAGATGCTGATCTCTTTATTTGTTTTATTTTTTTCCTCATTTCGTATTCAAATTTTCTTTGTTTAAAAATTTAACCCTTCAGTAGGGTTTGAATTCAAACTGAGCAGTAAAAAAATAATCATTATGTATGTAGCTAGTAAATACAGTAAACAAATAACGGTATAATTTTGACACCTGATGAAAGGATATTTTTTTGTTTTTGTTTTTGTTCTGTTAATATCTTATCAAAATTAAAAAATCTTTTTAAGAAGTTTTTAATTTGTTTTTTTGTTACGCAATATTTTTTTCAAATTCAATGGGGTACTTGAATGTGATAATGTAATTTGGAATAGGAAGTTAGGTTCTATTATAAGTGAAAAAAATTTAAAAAGAATAGAAATAAATGTGTTCTTGTATTTTTTTTGTAATGTATGAACATATCAAAACATTTTTGATAATCAGTAACTAGTGATGGCAGTTGATAATTTGTTCGATAGGATGAAAATGGCAAAAATATTGGACTATAAGACAGAGAATTGATATGAATTAATTAAATACTTGTTTATGCTTGTGATAAAACAAAGTATTATTGTCAAAAAAAGCGAGTAATAATATTTTCAATATGTGTAATAAAAAAATAAATTTAAGAAGTAACAAATTATTATTTTGTGATGGTCCGTGCAAAAAACTGATCTGCAATATCTGCATAGGATTAGACATTTAAATCATCAAAAATTAGAAATCTGATTCAAGTAAAATTTGATTTTGCAACAAATGTACAACGGAAAGACAAAAAAGAAAGTCAATAAATGTATTGAATCAACTACTAACCACAAAGTGTATAGGTAGGTAGGTGGAATAGACAGATACTTACTTGAATGTAGATTTAGTTTCGTTTAGTAATTTATTATCACAAATACATCTTAGATTCATGGGCCATTAAAATTTATCGAAATTAAACCATGGTACATTCAGAATAGGTAGGTGGTAAATTCACAATAGGTGGTACATTCACAATAGGTTGTACATTCACTCATTCAATCATGGTACATTTACAATAGGTGGGAATGATCATACTTCATTATTTTTTGAAAAATCATATAAGCATTTTTGATGCAACAACTTGATTGACCTATTTTTAAAATGACCACTTGCAATATATATTGTGTAAGTTAATCAAATGACTAAATTTGATTTCCGCAAGCATTCACAAGACCTACATGTACTTTATTCTAATATTTTGGTGTTATTTTGTTGCCTTTTGCTTGTGCAGGATTCTGTACGCCCAAATTGAGTTTATTATATGTATATCATAATTATCAGTACTAGCTATTCCTGACTATTTCTTTTTCTTCATTTTTAAATATTTAAAGCTAAGTTTTCCATTCCCGCAAAATAATTAATTTGTTTTGCGATATCGTCCGTTTTGCATAACATTTTTATTACATTGGGTATTTTTTTTTTTTGCTATTATTTGGTTCTTGTATTTAATATACCGGGTGTACCAGACCATGCGTATCAGCTTTTTAAGAGAGGAAATAGCCGTTATTTTAAAATTAAATAAAAATTTTATTAAGTAAATTGAGGGTGCGCTATCGATTGGTGATATTTTCAACTTCCGACAAGGAAGGGAAATTGGTTTTTTCAGGCCAAAAATCGCCGAAATTGGCCGAAATCGAGATTTTCAAATGGGAAAGGGTACTTTTTTATGCAAATTCGGATTCTACGTCAAAAAATAAGTAACTTTTGTGAAGGAATATTTTTTTTTATTTTTTTTTTAGTTTTTGTTTAAACTTTGTAGGAACCCAAAACTGAGATAAAAAATATGATAACGTGAAAAACAAATTTATTTATAAAAATTATTATCATTAATTTTAGTTTACCAAAGAAAAATATTGAACATTTTTGTTTTATTGTTTTAATTTTAAAGAAAAATACTACGAAACCAAAAAAAAATCAATTAACATAATTTTATTATTTTTTGTCGTAGAATCTGAATTTGCATTAAAAAGTACACCTTCCCATTTGAAAATCTCGATTTCGGCCATTTTCGGCGATTTTTGGTCTTAAAAAACCGATTTGCGGTCCTTTCCGGAAGTTGAAAATACCACCAATTGATAGAGAACCATCAATTTAGTTACTAAACTATTTTTAAAATTTTAAAAATAACGGCTCCTTCTCCTCTTAAAAAGCTGATACGCATGCTCTGGTTTTTATGGGTTTAGAACCTTAATAATTATTTATTTGAAAGATAGATTTCTTAATTGGTAATTTTTTGCGATAATATTTTGAAAATGCTTCGTATTTGGATTTTTGGGTTCGTGTCATTGCTTTTTGTTTTAATTCACCGAGGTGGAAAGTTTTACAGACATTATTATACTATTAATATATTAGATTAGATTATATTTTCAGTTGATGCTATTAATCAACTATTCAAAAATTAGTTCTTATATTTTACTTATATTTGCATTCGCTACATTTTTGCTTATACAGACATTGGATTTCAATTTAATGTCCAGAGTAATGTCAACACACTTTTTTTTTTTTTTATTTGTTTAAAAAAATCTCAAAAGGAGCTTAAAAAGCTCGTACAGAGTTCACTTAAATTTGTGTTTTTATTCATATTATCAAAAATTAACAGAAGTTTAATCCTTAATGTATAGTAAAGTTAAGAAAAAAACTTAGCCGTGATGGTCTGAGAAATTATGATTTATTCAGTTTATTAACTACGGGTTTATTTGGCATGTAAAATTCACATGACGAATTGATTTGGTTTAATTTATTTTAATTCATATTTATTAAATTTTATTTAACTTACAAGAAAGGTTGGTTGGTTGAACACATGCTTGAGCACATTGAACTCAAAGATAGAATCTGGTATAAAAACATATAGTTAAAAAGCTAATCATAGATAAATTAGTTGAACCTACAAATAGTCCGTACAATTCACCGTTTGATTAGTCTTCATCTATTGACTTAATCTTAGCTAATATAGTACTCATCATCAATGTCCTGTAACCTCATTCGTGTGGTATAGGGCATAAATATAGTAGTACCCTCTATAAAGATAGTTATTTTTGTTGAACAAGAATCTGGAATATCCGCTGTGTATAATTGAAAGAAAGTAGGATTGAAAACACTTCCTTGTTGCGCCCCCTGCTTTAATTTCTGTAAAAGCTGAATATTAATTTTTTTGTTTTATTCCAAAAAAATTTATAACTTGTGTAAAATTTCAATATCCGTGACTTCCATATTGTAAAAAAAAACGCTTTTTCTAAAATGCATCATATTTCATATTGTACACAAAAACAACCTTACAATCTAGTCTATTCCATATTGTTTAAAATAAGTTTTAAATGCGCAAAAAAAAGCAGAGCACGATGCTTTTTATAAACTTTTGGTATACAGTTTTTCATTTGACTGGGTATTAGGATATAACCCTCGCAAACATTTTTTTTTTGTTTCTTAATTTGTCTTTAGTACAATGGCTCTTAAGCACGATGCAAACAAGAGATCCGGCGTCCGAAGTGTCGGGACCGAAGAGCTTGATTTTTTTTTGTCATCAGTGCAATGGCTCTTAAATGGGATGAGGACAATAGGTCCGGGGTCCAAGGAATTGGGGCCGAAACTCTATATCACCTGTTTAAATTGTACTTGTTTAAAAAAAAGGTTATTAATAATTATTATAAAAAATTTTCGGATAAGTCCGCGTTAAAAAAAAAAACAAATTTGAAGGTCTTCGGTCCCGACACTTGGGACGCCAGACCTCTTGTTTTTATAATCGGGCTGCTGCCACCAAACCCCCGCTACTCATTTAATAAAACCCTCTTTTTGCCGACAACAAGTAAACGCAGACGGGAAGATTTTTCGATAAATTCTGGACTTTTTCTGCTAAACTTTGGTAATAACAGAAAATGACAACAAAATAAGCGTCAGAAGTTTTAAATTGTGTTCCATAATGTAAAAATATTACAGCAAATTTTTTACTATGTAGAAAGTAAGTTTTAAAAATTAAATTTAAAAACAGTTTAAAGGCGGTTTAAGAAATGTTTTTTTTACAATATGGAAGTCACGGTATTTCAGCATATTGTTTCGGAAGATATTGGTTCGAATTTATACAAATAGTTCAATCATACATTATCAAAGGTGTGAGTGATATCCAGAAATGTTGTAGAGCAATTTTATAACGAATCAACATTTTTCTATCAATATTTTTCAATATTTTAAGTAGATGTTGTAAAAAATGCTTCTACATTATTGACAACAATTTATACAATGGTTTTGGTTTACATTTGGTTTTGATTGAAATAATTCAATAACAAAAAGTAATGACAAAATATTAAAATTACTTAAAATTAAATGTCAAAAAAAAAATTCATGACAAATTAAATTTTTTCTTGACTCCCATTACACCAATTTGTTTGCTTTTTTTTGTTCCCAAAACCAATTCTCAAACCTTTAAAACCATCAGAAACAAAAATATCCTTCAAAATAGAAGAAAATGCAAAAATTGATTCTACAATACCATAGAATAGTAATAATATGCAATTACATTCCATTACAGTAGTAAAATTCTACTTACTTATGTCAGGTCATTGTCATTGTCTTTTTAATGATGGTTTTTAATTGTTTCATGACACATCCTTAGAGAATACAAAATACTTAAACTAATGAATTATTATATGTATTCCTTTAAGAATACAAAATATATAATTTTATTATATTTATTAAATTGTTGTAGTTGTATTCTAGCAATAATAATAGAAAACGTTTTTTCATTCCCCATAGATTACAAATCTGTTATTTTGATAAGAAAATTTTAATTTCAAGGCTCAACTATGATAATTACTGTTACATAGAATGTATGTATATTTATATTGTAGTTGAAAATATCCATTGAAAAATATTATCAAGTAAAACTAAAAAAAAAAAATTTATTTAATGAAGTCTATTGTAGCAAAGCGAATTGATTGAATAAAATATTCTGCAAAGTAATTGAATAATTTTTCGTATTTCCATGGAATAAAAATTTTCTGTACAAAATTTGTGGTTTGAGGAAAAACAATTCGTAGAAATTTGAATTTATCATTTCTACTTTTTATAAAATAAATTCCAGTACCATATCAAAAATGTATGAAAAGGTTATTCTAATTTTGTTATTGGCGAAATATCATCATATACTACACTATATACTTTGTAATCAATAATAGGTTATATTTGTTTGTTTTGCATCAAAGTATATATACTACGATAGTAGTCAAATATATATTATATTCACTGTCTTGACTTGGAATGTAAATAGTATAGACTGTACTACTCTAAACTAAGGATAGTTATTAATATATCAACGAAATTTATAACTAACATGATGAACGAAACAATTCATAAAAACAATTATTTGTTTATTATAAATTCTTACTACAAGTAAGCAATAATTATAGATACAAAGGTGATATCTATAATTATAATAGACAAGCATTTAAGGACCTGCGCAGTAAGCATCTTCTCACTTTATCTCGCTTCTCCTTAATGAACTTTTGATTAATATGTAAATAAGTTGTATATACAACAGAAATGCGCATACGGGTTGAACAAATTTCTATTTTGTTTTATAATTCTCATACTTTTATATAAGATCCATTTTGTGTCATTTAACATTCTATTATTTGCATACATAATTAAAGGAAATTTATTTAATTAATTTTTTTAAGTAACTGTCTCGAATTATTGTTTTATATATTTTGGTCATTTTTAGTAATCATATGGTTTTGGTTAAAACTTTGTATAATCTATATACCTCTTGAATTAAAAAAATATTTTATTTCTGGTAATTTTATCCATTAATCCAGTAATCAATTATCCATTTTATCCATTAAATGCCACTGACTATAGGGAATATATCGAATTGTGCTGTATCGTGAGAAGTCTATGTCAGTACATAAATTACTGTTTTTTTTAAAACTTTAAATTCGGCTTCAACTTGAATTATAATTACTCAACAGGGGCCCCTAGTAAATTTATATCTATGTATCAATGTTCAAATGTTTAATATTAATAAATCGAACTTCTTCTTTTTATTAAAATTAAAACGCTATAATTTTAATAATTTCTAATTAAATTTATAATTAAATAAATAACACACTTTACTTTATTTTGGTCCATTTTTATAACTCACAGATGTATTATTGAAATTTCTAATTTTCGATTTTTATTAATTTCGAATTTTATTAATTTAAAAAATCAATCAAAATGAAAATAGGAGTTGTATAGCTAGTCTAAACACTAAAAATACCTACCGATGAGTTCTTGTAGCGTTATGATTAACAAAAAAATTTCTAAAAACAATTTGTTGACTAGCTGTGACTACCTTTTAATTTAAGCATGTAAACGTACAAGGAAATTGAACAAATATATAACGGACCTACTGACTTCACTTTGTATCAAAATTTGTCCGACAACTAATTTTCCTAATATATTTTGGGATTAAATTTTCTCTTTACTTTACTATAATAAAGCAAATAATAAATACTGTCTTATTAGTCTTCTGATGATGGTGTAAGAACCGAAATTGATCAAAATATTTATTAAATTGTTGAATCATACCTAAAGCTTCTATATTATTATTATTATTATTGTTTTATTATGCCTTGATTTCATTTTACAATTTTCTTTATTTCTAATTTAAATAATTAAGAGCTTATACTAATGTATTTACTCCTATGACTTTTAATTTAGAATAGCCTGAACTTTTCTATTAATAATATGCAAAAATGGCAAGTAAAAACCTTTTTGATCAATTTATTTTTATCCTAAAACTTAAAAACTAACTTAATTATAAAAAAAAAAACTAAGAAAATGAACAAAAAAAAAATAAAAAAACCTAATTGGTAAAAGCTTAATCTACAATCGTTCTTATTAGCGGATTTACTGAATTTAGACAGCTCTCTAGATAGGCATGCGATATCTTTACTATTTATTCGGAAACAGTATTAATATTTGCTATGCTATGCAAGCTGTTGGTGGAAAAATGAAAAGGTTTAGCCAAGATTAATTTTAGGATTGCATTTTGTTTTTTTTTGTAGCACATTTAAGTTTGTTCGCGCAGCCCTCTTCCAGCATATAGGGAATCCGTATAAAAGAATACTGCGAAAAATGGCTTTAAATATTATTAGTTTGTTTTCTACAGTTAGCTCGAATTTTTCATTTATAATTGGATACAACATTTTTATATATAAATTTATTTTATTGACTGTCTTAGTTATATGTGCTTTAAACAGTAATTTTTTGTCCAAATGTATACCAAGATATTTAATATCATCTCTTTCCCATATTATTTCATTATTATTTAAAAATAAGTTTCTGTTAGGCAAGTAACGAGTTTCTATATATTTGCATTAATATAAAAATGTTTCGTATAGAGTCTACAGGAATAATAAAATTATAAATTTTGACTGATTAGTCTTCTAATGGTGGTGTAGCAACCGAAATCGATTAATATGTTAATTAAACTTAGTAAAAAATAATTACAGTTTCTATTATTCAATTATTCCATTTCTACTACTTAAAAATATTTCACAAAAAATGTACAGCATATTTTATCAAATATTTTGTAATATAATAAACATACTACATTGGCACACCCATAACAAACTAACCAATACCATATTATTGATAAAATCTAGCTATATTGAATCACTGCATAAAACAAAAAAAGTGATTATCAAATTTCATTTATTCAAACATAAAAAATAATTCCTGGAAATTTGACATTTAAGTGAAAATTAAATTAAATGAAAATTTTCTCTCACCATATTAAATTTTCATCTCACCAAATAAAGTAAGAATGGATGACCTTGAACAATTTTATTTAATTAAATTAAATTTTATTAGGCACGAATTGATTTCTTTAGCAGATGTCATCATAATAATTTGTTGTACTGTAATTGTTACATATTTAATATTCTTGTCATATAAAGATGAAAATCGTTTCAGTTCTTTGTTTATTTAATGAAAAAAAAAACAAGAAGAAATATTATTATAAAAAAGTAACCATGACCTTGAATAAAAATTTCTTTATTGCACGTACAAATTTAAATGTTATTGAACTTTGCGAATAGAATTCATTACAAGAACCAACACCATCTGGTGTTTTACTTCTTTACTAAATACAATATTACTATACTTAGAAATTCATTTCCCAAATAATACAAAAAAAAAAAAAAAAAACTAGACCTATTACATACACCGGCACATATACTACCAGTTAATAAGAGTATAGATTATTATCCTTTAAGGATACGATTTATATGAATTGTTGTTTTCTAATAATTGGCACGGCAATGTATGTTTTGTTTTGTTCTATTTTTTTGTTTTTTTTTTTTTTTTTTTATTATTTTAAGAAGGCAGATAAATGTTTTGAGGCGTTTTATTTTTTACGAATAAACAATAAAAAAACTTAACATAATATCCCAGGAGGAATGACTTTGACAGAAAATATAGACAAAAAAACACATCAAAACATAAATATTTATTACAATTTATTACAAGAGAATAATAATTTTTGAAGAAAATCATGAAGATAGAAAAAAAAAAAGGATATTTATAAGGATATTTACAACAGTAATGAATAAAATAAGCGACATTCAATGAATTTTAATTCTAAATTTGATAAAAAAAAAAAACAAGTGATGATGAAACATAATTTATTAATGATTTTGTGTTAATTTTTATTTTTGAAATAGAAATTCAATTTTATATGAAATTATTGAAAATATGGGAGATGGGCTCTTTAAATAATATGTTTACGAACATGTTCTTGAACATTTGCTTGATTGTGTTATGTTTTTGTCAGATACCTTTAATGGTTTTTGGATTAGTTTGTAAAGATATTTTTGGCAAAATATTGAAACACTGTATAGTGTTAATTCTGTAATATAGTTTTGATGAAAAAGATTTACTCTAGAGTTAATGTAATCGATTTAACAAAAAAAAACATAAATCTAAATACCATAATAGGGTATTTTTATTTTATTTATTCATTTATTTATTTATTAATTGCCATGATACATTATTCATACTTTTTTTTAACCATTTTAATTGTTTTAGAGCTTATACTATTGTATTCACACCTATGACTATTCTTAATTATTATTTAGGCTAGCTGACTAATATATTTATTATTTAATTTATTATTTAAAGGAAAAATGGTGATAAAGAAACATTTTTGAATATTTATGTTTTTTCATAAAACTTACCACTACTTACATACTAAGAAATAAACCTAAATTAAAAGCTATACTAAAATTACTCTTATTATCGGATTATTACAGACAATATGTTGCAATATAATGTCTAATTCTTTGTTGAAAAATGTATAGAGTAATTTAATTATATATATTTTATAGGATATGTTGTAGGTTCTAGGTGAAACATTATTGAAAAAAATAAAGATTAAAAACTCTAAGTATGTCTAATTTTAGGTGGTGTCGCGTCGTTCAATTTTGATTTGATTTTCTAAATTGAAACAAATTGAATCAACTAGTTGAACTTAATTCAAATAGTTGAAAATTGATTCTCCCGACACCGTGAATTTTTTTTTGGTTGATTTGAAAAACATCAAATCAAATAAATTGAAATGATTTGCTCGACACCACCATCTTAATCGATTTTTGATACTACACTAAAGACAGTCCGAAATCGATTAAAATATTTAATCAAATTAGCGAAACATACGTATAGTTTTTAATTTTTATTAACTTGATTAGATCGGACCATCATGTTATGATTTGCACAAACCATAAAAATAGTATAATAAATATTTTCAGCATACTTACTTCATACCAAATCTATTAATTCGATCAGATTTAACATATCGAATCAGATCATATCATAATATAGACCGAATCTGTAACACTTTAATGTAAAAATAATACTGAAAAAAAAATTCCGAATTTAAATTTTGTGGAAACAGAAGGTCGAATGTTAGAAAGCTTGAATTTATACCAAAAAAACATTACATTAGATATCCATTTAAAATCCCAAAGTACGACGATAACAGACAAAATTACTATTAGAGCTTAAATGTAATTAAATTGTGATTTATCTTTAATCATTTCTTTTTGATCTATATTTTTTTTTCGATGTCTTTGTTTAGCTATAGAATAGTTTAAGTCTAGTCATAAGTTTTTAAGTAAAATTTTTAAAAATATAAGTAGTCACAAGGCTTTTGTAATTTTCCACCATTTTTCCTTGTATCAATTAAAATAAATTGTAAGTCAAACAGCAAATGTAATGCAAAATAAAAATTAGAATAAAATAAAACTCGCCGCTGTTAAGAATAATCTAAACTCTAACTTAGGTATAAGAAGTCTCTGTCATTAGAAAATAATTATTATTAACAAATTTTGGAAATAAACGAACTATCTATCTATCTATCTATACCAAAAAGCGTAGATACTTTTGAAATATTTTTTTTCTAATACAAATTCTTTAAAAATTTAATATAAATTTCGGTTTTTATACAGTTAGCCGAATGTTAAATATCAAAACGCCAATTCGCCTAATATCTTTTAACGAAAAAGACATTTCGCAACTTTCCATTTAACATATTTGACCATTTTATAAATGGTTGTTTGGCATAATGAGACACTTCGCAAAAAGATATGTGGCAGAATATAATTCTCCTAATTCAGATTCTCTCATATACATAAATATATATAAAAATTCTGTAAAAGGCGTAAAACCCTGATCTTGAATCCAGTTCTAAGAGCCTTCCTAATTCACAATCTGACATATATATATATATATATATATATATAAATATTCTGGAAAAAGGGAAAACCCTGATTTTGAATCCAATCCAGTTTTTGCATTATCATTAATAATGAATTAAAATAATTATTACTTGCAGTGTTGTTATTTTAATTGTTAAGTGGATTTTTGAGAAAAGTATTAGTTGCAAAGTGATAAACACTTCCTATTTGATAAACAAACTATTTGCAATATGGTAATTTTGCTAAAATGAAATTTGTGAAATACGAAATTATACGAAATAGCATTAGGCGAAATGGGAGTTTGATATATAGATTTTGCGAACCAAACCGCTTCCTAAATTTCTCTCTTCTACAGATTTTGAAAAGATTGATTTTTTGTGGTTCTACAAATTTAAGTCAAATGGAATTGGAGTGGCTTTATCTCGTATTTTATCTTTATTCTTATCTATACGGCGAATATCCCAACGACACCAGATCTGAAAGTAGCAAGTTTTGCTGATGATACGGCAATTATGGCTTCAGACATCGATCCATTACGAGCCTCAAATCTTCTTCAGTGAAACCTCAGTCAAATTCAAAGCTGGCTCCACAGTTGAAAAATAAAAGTCAATGAAAACAAGTCAACCCATGTGACATTTACACTGAGGAAATGTCTAACTGCCTAACTTTGAACAAAACAATCATACCTCAGGAGTATTATGTCAGATATTTAGTGATTCATCTTGATAGGCATTTAACATGGAAAAGGTACATAATTTGTATGCGCGCACAATTGGGACAAAAGCTGAGAAGCCTATATTGGTTAATTAATAAAGGATCAGAATCGTCTTTCTGGTCATTTTTAAACCTATATGAACGTACGGAATTCAATTCTGGGGTGATGCAGCTAAAACCAACATTGATGTAATTCAAATATTTCAGAACAAAATCCTGAGAATGGTGGTCGATGTTTCGTGGTTCGTGCCAAATAGGTTAATCCACAACGATTTGCAGTTTCATTCAATACATGATGAAATATCAAAGTACAAAAGTAAATTGGAAGTACATCCAAACATCCTGGCAAACAATCTACCCAGACCCAAGAAGATTTTGATCGACGTGCAATTCAATGCAACCTATCAAATAATATTATGATAAATAATATAATTTAATATAATAAATATATAATAAATAGTGAAGTCTTATCATAGGATAATTCTCTTCAAACTAGTATAAAACACAAAGTTATTTAGCTTATTGAATTGTAAATTATTCAGTTACAATCTGGAAGACTATAACTGAACATTAAATGGAAGAAAAGAAAAAAAAATTCTTATCTGTGAATATGTGTGAAATCTCTGAAAATCTGTGAAATCTGTGAAAATTTGTTTTTGTAATCATTCAAGATATTTGAAACACTTCTCTCTGACATAAATTTATTTATAAAAGACCTTGAATTTATAGTTCTCTAACACAGAGGGTTATTATAGCATAAACTAGTGTCTATGATAATGTTAAATTGACTCTATGTTTTTTTCATTGCTATATCTTGATTCCCGGTGTATATCGTAGTTGATTTTGATTTCAATTAAACATTGGATTATATTTATTTAAATCTAACGATCATTCGGGTTGAAGATGTTTAGTTTTATGTTTGTTCTGCTTTACTTTTTATATTAATAATTGTAAGTGTTAACATTAAATGAACTAAAAACATTAATTACTGCTTAGAAATTCAATTTAATATTTCAAAATATCAGTTATGATTTTTTAAATTTTTCTCATTGGTATCATTTCCGCTTTCAATACAAATAAATACTATAAAAAACTGATTATTATAGGTTTGATTTTTACTGTGAACTACAATTAAAATATTTTCAATAAAAAATTGTTATTTGATAAAATTTTACATAGCTACAGTGCTTCGGTAGTTTCCAAATAAACAATATACAACAATAACAACAACAATTAACAACGTAAATAACAACAACAACCAAATTCAAAATGTAAATAACATCCCATCAGTTCTACCGTACAAAATTTTAATTATATAGCTTCATTTTAATTTTCCTTTCATACTAAGCATAACTAGCTATACTTTATTTAACACCAGATTCACTTTTATGATTCATTTTCTCGAAGAGAAGTTGAAATTGATGAAAAATTGATTCATTCAATAAACAAAAATTTATTCTCACTCCATTATCACCACATTTCTTCGTCTTTATTTTTCTCTCTCTTGTTCTTTGAGTAAAATAATCCAGGTACAAAATTACCTATAATTATGATGATAAACAAAATATTTGGTACATGTTTACAGTTTCTTGTTTATAAAGAAGAGAGCAAAAAAAAAAAAGAAATAAATAAATAAAAATCCAGATTTCTGGGTCACTAGGTTAAAGTGTTTTTCCTTTTTTTCTTTCAAAATCATTAAACTTAAGTTTTTTGTTTTTATTTTGTGTTTTTTCTTTTTTTTGGTATAAAGTATGAGAGGAATATAAAAACTAATAGTAATTGAATTGTAGTCATGTACTGCCGTACTACCAATTTAATTTTTAATTTTATACTTAAAAGGAGGTTTTGTTTTATTTTCACTTGCAGATATTTTTAAATTTCACTTCATTTTGCTTTGCATTGTACTTGTACAATCTCTCTGTTCTATAAGAGTTATTGAGAGTAACTCTATTTAACTATACTTAACTAAAATCGTAATAAAGTGTCAGTTCATTGAAATAATTTTGTGTTCAGCAGCAAAACAATCTAAAATAGTAAAAGTGAAATTTTCAAATTAATAAGTACCTACCTAACTATAACCAATCATTAACTAGAGTTTAATTTATCAAATTATCACGAATTGATTTTATATACTTGTATAGAGGAGAATAAAAATTGTTGTTGGATGATGTTTTGGGGATAAAATTTCTAAGGTAATAGAAGTGAAAAGTATTATTTTGAATTCAGGTAAATGAAAACGTCAAGATATATTGAAAGATTCATCATCAGATTACGTTACGCAGTTACGCAGATGTAACAAATAAAATATTAAAACTAGAAAAACAATAATTGAGGCCTATACAAACTATTGAACTGTATAATGCTCAAAACACTTAAAATAATATTTATAAGGATGAAGCGAATTATTATTTATTTTGGAAATAAAGTTTTATTTTGTCGTCGTTGTTGGGAATTGAACTTAATACTTTTTGGTTAAAAGACTAGCTTTCTACATACTGCGCCATCCAGCGTGTCTTATGAACAGAATCTTCATCTGTCTAAATTGGAATTTGCAATCTTGAACAAATCTTTTTAGAAACGACTGAGTTCTGTGTTGAATCATTTTAGTTTTCTAACATTGAATCCGCTCTTTCTGGATTATCTGATTTAATGGGTATAATATTAAATTTGAAAGGAGTGTAAGGAGAGTGTAATAGAGCTTGGTAACCCTTTTTTTTTTTTTTTCTTTATTAACAAAAAATAATGCTTACATTATTTACATATGTATTTGTATAACAATATTTTATCATTGAATTATTCATTATTGGAGGAAATATTAATATATAGAAGGATTCAGACCTTAGCCTAAGCTGTATGGTCGTATAGTTATTTACATTTTAAGAGTTATCAACAAAAAATAAAAAAAAATAAAAAAAATTAAGTTTTGATTTGAAATAATTAAAAGTAAATTTTCCTAAATATTCAATAATACTAAATTTCATAACTACCAGCATTCCAACATTCCTTCCCTATTACATTACTTAGTCTATTTTAATTAAGTTTTAAAGTTTGTGTTCACTATTAGTTTTTAGTTTTTTTCCTATTCCTTTCACACTTTATTTACAATATTTATTCTTTAATTTTTATTCTTTATTTTTATTTTTTATTTTCATTTTTATTTTATACCGCAAGTAAGTTTTCGATTTTCCTTTTAAATAAACTGTATGAATTTATATTTTTTAGGTCGTCCGGTAGAATGCTTAAACTGTTGTATACACAAACTGTTGTCTATATTCCGATTGAGTAAAAATGTGTGTTTATAATTTTGTATGCAAGATAGTATATTTCACGTTTACATAATTTTGTTATTCAAACTTATGTATCGTTCACTATATAATAATTCCGCAGGATATCTTGGTGGAAAGAAATTAATAATTTTAATAGCTTTTTTATGTATGACATCCAACTGTTTGAGGTATGTTTGTGGAGCGTTACTCCAAATGGGATTTAGGTATATAATATTAGAGGATATGTATGAAGAGTATATTGTATAAAGGGTATTGGTATTAATATATTTCCTCAGCCTTCTTAAAATAAAAATGTAAGGAGTGATTTTTTTAATTACATAATCAATATGTTGTCGCCATTTCATTCTATTGTCAATAATTATACCTAGGTAATTGAAAGTTTTTACTATTTCTATGGTTTCATTTTTGTGTGTTATATTTACAAAATTATAGTTTTTATTACTGAAAAGCAATATTTTTGTTTTCCTAACATTTAATCTCATCCTTTTTTTTTTGTAGTCATTCATCAATTAAATTTAAGTCATTTACGATCGAGTTTTTTAGATCTTCCTCGGTATTGCAGGAGTACTTAATAACAGCATCATCCGCATAAAGTTGGATGATTCCATTAAGGTTTAGCATGGTGATATCATCGATATAAATTTTAAAAATATCCGGCCCCAAGATGGATCCCTGTGGTACCCCTTGTTTTATAGTTTTTAAGCTACTATATACGTTGTTGCAATGAACCTGTTGTTTTCTATTGGTAAGGTAAGATTTAAAAAATTTTATTTGATTTTCATTGAACTTTAATAGCGATAATTTAAACAGAAGTACACCATGATCAACACAGTCAAATGCCTTTTGTAGGTCGATAAATAAACATCCAGTATATTGTTTTTTATCTATAGTCATATTTAGCTAGACAGGCAGCCGTAGTCGTATTTGACCTTTCTTCAAAACCATATTGTTCTTTATTTAAAACACCATTGTTTTTAATAAAATCTATAAGTCTGTTTTTCACAACTTTTTCAAAGATTTTTGAAACGGATTTTGGTACAGAAATAGGTCTATAATTAGATAAATCTGTTGTATCACCTCCTTTATGTATTGGAATAATATTAGCCACTTTAAGTGAAGTTGGAAAAACTGAATTTTCCATAGAAGTATTTATTAATTTTACCAGAGTTGGTATCAATTGACTATTGAATTTTTTTATTAATTTTGTTGAAATACTATCATATCCCGTAGCAGCTCCTGGTTTTAAAGAATCAATTATTGTTTTAATTTCATCTGGATTCGTAGGAATTAGTTGCAGTTTTGGATATATATTTTTGGTGAAACAACCCAAGTAATTTTTATCAATGTCGTTTGCTGTGGGAATGTTTACATTTTTTGTAATTTTAATAAAGTAAGTGTTAATAGTATTTGAAATATTTTGGGGGTTATTATATATTTTATTATTAAGATGTATTTCTGATAAATTATTTGAGCTTTCGTTACAGTTTTTATTATTTTATTACTCTTCTTTATTGTATTAGATTTATGAACAAATAAATCAGGACTAATATATAACCTTTAATACTATACAACTAATTAATGCCCTTAGGATAGTAGTGTACTACTAATCACACAATTGTAGTAAAAAAATGTAAAAGATAGCAAAATTGCAAGCGTTGTGTTTCGGTGTCGATTAGCTCCGATAGTTCCTGGATGATGATTTTCTGGACAGTTTTTCAGAACCATAATATGACTGAAAATTTATAGGTACAGTAAACTCTATTACAAGAAGGTACATAAAAATATAAAGACTGCAAACTAAATAAATGGTTAAATGAAATGTTATCTAATGCATTGGTTTAAACAAAGTCAATAATAATTATCATCATCATATATTAGAATATTGTCAACATTTCACCTAAAAATCATTCAGTCTATTCCCCAAAAATGAGAAAAAATAAAAAAAATTAAAAAAAAAAAAATTCTAAAATGTAAATTGGAATTCAATTCACCACACAACATTAGCAAAACAAAAAACATTTTTCGTTTCCTCTTTGTAATTATTTTCTTTGTATTTTATATATTTTTCTCTCAATAATTTTTTGTTTTACCAAATATCAAGTACAGTTTTAAAGAACAATCAGTTCAGTTGCTTTTGCTTCTTATAATATATTTGATGTAAGTGTGATCTGTGAAGGATTAAGCAACGATTGAAATGTTTTTTGTTTTTATAAATATGAAAAAACAAAAAAATAATTCATTTTATTTTACCTTTATTTTTGCAAGAAAACATGTTACTATGTACCTTTTGTTCATATAAGTAAAACATTGAAATAAATAAAGATTTATTTCAATGATGTAAGATTTGTTTTCTCTGATTTTTTTTTGTTTGTATCTTATTTATTTCATGATAGAGATTTAGATTTTACAATAAAATTTTATGAGTTACTAATTAAATAGTATTGTCTCTAAAAGCAAGATCTAGCGGTGTTTTAACAAAATATTACCAAACAAGTAAAAACTACTATACCTTCTTTCAGATGGCCGTATATGAAAATTAAAATGAAAAAGAAAGAGAACACAGCTTACCTAAATCACCATGACCACACCCACACCTACTGACCCACACGCTACATCATCCTATTTACAAATTTCAAGAGAGCGCATAACATATTATGAGTTTTATTTTCATCATTAAATGTAGGTAGGTACATAGGTAAAGATACAATGGTGTATCGTATCGTAAGTTGTAATCAAAAGTATTTTTGTTTTTTTTTTTTTTTAATCATGTTTTTCAATAAAGTCTAATTCAAATTAAGTTGTAGTAAATAATAATAAATAATAATTTTTTTAATTGGAAAGTGATACATATTTTGCTCGAATTATTACAAGAATTTTTACTGTAGAATTTTAACGAATATAATCTATAATTATAATTGACAAGCAATTAAGGTCCTGCGCTGTAAACACCTTTTTATTTTATTTCGATTCTCCTACTCCTTAATGAACTTCTAATATATGTAATATATAAGTTGTATATAAAACAAAAATGCGCACACAGTTGAACATTCTTTACTCATATGATTTTATTATTCAGAAAATACATTATGCACATGTGAGATCTTATTAGAATAATAAACAAAAGTAAACAAATCAGCTATTATATTGTATATTATGTACTTGCGAATGAATCTATGTACATATGCCAAAAAAAAACAAAAAAACAAATTCATCTCAAATAAAAAATATAAAAAAGCAAAAACAAAAAAAAATCAGTTGAATTGTTCATATGACGAGCAATATTATTTTTATATAGTACAGTTAGAGTACTTCATTTTGATATAGTAGGTCACTTGAATTCTTCATTTTTATCTTTTTAAGTAACTGTTTCTAAATTTTTTTTATTTGTAGTAATAATATAGTTTTTATTAAAATTATGTATTATGTAGGTATATATATACGTACCTCTTTAATGACAAAACTTTTTATTTTTAGTAATTTTATCACTAAATGCTTCTTACTATAGGGAATATATCGGAAACGAAGCATTATATGAGGGACGTGTATTTATGTGTCCTAAATAAAACTTACTAACCACAAAACTTTTTATTAAACACTAGTGGTTTCTGCTATATCGTGCGAAGTCTATGTCAGTACGTAAATTACTGTTTTTTTAAAAACTTTAAATTTGACTTCAACTTAAAATATAATTACTCAACAGGGGCCCCTAGTTATAATTATAAGAAATAAAGTCATAAAGTATTAAGTATTATACTTTAATTTCATTGTAAAGTATATATATTCAATAATCAAGCGAAAACAAGTACAATTATACCAAAACAAATATTTCTTTTTATATAAAATCGTAACTGAAAGAACTGCTTCTGTGCAATTACACAGGGGATTCACTAGTATATTATAATAAATTATCTTATTTAATGTTTTTTTCTGCATCCTGGCAATTTACCTTAGGCTTTACTGTTTATTAAATAAAAAACAATTTCAATTATTATTTATTTGAATTATTTATTGGATCATTAAACCATTTAAAGTAGACACCTACATCAAAATTATTTTATTACAAAAAAAAAATATAATTACAAAAATATTACAAGTGTTAAAATACAAAGAATTTTATTGTACTGATTTGTATTTTTAAAATAAAACAAAAAAAAAATGTTGAGCTACTACGAACAATACCATCTTCTGTTTATTTCTTCTCTTATGTAAATTTTCTCTACTCTCTGAGGATGCTATTTTCTAATTTTTTAAACTAATTTAATTTGTTTATCATAAAAATAATTTCATAAGACACTATGATTTTTTTCATTTTCTACAGTATTGCAAGATTGGCGGCCCTGTAGTATGATAAAAAATAAATTGCTGCTTCTTTTGACAGTTTTGTATGAATGACATTTTTAAAAAATTTCTCTCTTAAGTTCTACCTACACCTTCTAACAAACTTCAAAGTAATTTAATTTATCAAAATTACAAACGAATTTTAAAAATGAGTATGATTAACTTCATAATTTGTGATTTCTGAGGTGAGGACATATTTTAATTTTATCTTTCTATCTCTTTTGTTTTTATGTACTCATCTTACTGATATTATTTTTTACACTCTCTTCTCTTGATTTATTTCATTTTACTGAGTAAATTAAATATTTATATGTTTAGGTATTCGATGACAATGAAAAAGTTTTTCAATTAAATTAATTGTCAAATCGAATATGTTATAAAGATAAAAAAAAAACAAACAAATCAGATTATATAGTTATATTATATAATTAAAAAAGAAAAAAAAATAAAGCTAATCCCTAAGAGGGTTAATTAAAAATTTATTTTTAATATTTACTTTGTTTTACTTTTTAATTTAAAAATGATAAGAAAAATAAAGTAAATTAAATTTTCTTTTTATCTTTAATTAATTTTATTAAAATCTGTCATTGTTTCCGGATTTCATAATGTATATATCAAGATTATTGTATGTAACAAATGTGAAGGTGGTGAAGGTCAATTCTAAAATGTCACTAATTTTTGTTGTTTCAAATTTAAAATCTCTCAAAATAATGGCAATTATAAAATAAGCGATATTTATTAGAGAGTTTGAGTAATTTACGTAAATGTAGATACATAAGTATTGTTGAGAAGATATTGTAGACATCTACTTCTACATTTTGCAACGTCAACATTTTACTTTACCAAATAAATATTTGTGCAAATCAGCAATGTAATTTAATGACATTTTCAAAATTTCAAATCACCGTAAAATTAGAATTATTAAAATTGTCAAAAAGTTGGACTAAAAAAATATAGATGTGCTAGTTTTAATACATTTTGAGTTATGAGGGAATTAACATGGCTTTAATTTTAAAGATGGAACAAATTAACTAGAGGTATGTTATTATTAAAATGCACTTTTGTGGTCTGAGACCTGGTTTTAATTAAAAAAGTATAAACTAGTTAGATACTCTTGTATGCTGAGGTACAAACAAAAAAAAATCTGAGGCAAATCAGCTTGGCTTTATTTAAAGGGCATAAACCTAAAAATTGCGAACTGTCATAATGAATTTTAATTTCATCCAACAAACCAGAAATCGTGTCAGATTTTTAATTTTTTTTTGCCAAATTTTGTTACTCCGGTTTACTTTTATTCCAATTTTTGATTTATATCACTTCATACAAATGTCTCAATATAAACTAATCATTTGCTCTTTATTAAGAAATATTTACCATGCGTTTAGCGATTGAGATTTACTTGTGAATTCTGTTTAAAAATCGTTAACATTTATTTTGTTTCAAATATTGACAATTTTGTAGTGGGGGCAAGACTGTGGTGCAAAGACTGCGATGTAAAGTTTAAATTGCAAAGAACATGGTTTAAAGTTATTTGTTTAATATTCACGATGTCAATTCTATGGTGTCACATTTGAGGTGCAAAGTGGTGCACAGTTATACAAAGGTGCAAGATTAATGGTGCAAAGCCGAAATGTTCATTATATGGAAAGACAAATATAATGAATGACACATTTTATTCTGAAGCAAATGTATTCTGTTAAATTTTAACAGTGCATGATTCAATGACTACTGTACACACACCAACATTAAATTACAATATCATAGGTGCAAAATTGTTGGGGCAAAGTAAAAAAATTTCTCTGCAAAGTAAATGAGAGAAAAAAATTTATAATGAATGACACTTTCGAGTATAAAGCATATCAGTTACCACCACAATATCATGCTGAACGCCATTGAAATTGAAAAACTTCCTATTAAATTTTAAAGTGCATGATTCAATGACAACGGTGTGCACATCACTATCAAATTCAATTATAGTTAATAATCCATCATCTACAATCCGTTACAAATTTTCATTTTCATTCATTATTCAGCGGCCTATACTTTCGAATTTGAAATTTCAGGAAACATTATCCTATCTTCATTGAAATTATTTTGATATAAAATTCGTACACACAATGGGGGCATTTTTAAAAGTTTATTAAATTTATAACTTATGTTCAGGCTTTAGTATAATAACTGTATATGATAATTTTCATATTAATATCAACTTAGAGTTGGGTGCATTTAGTTTCACTTCAAAATGTATAATAACATTCAATGCTAGACCTTTAGTCACCGTTTAATTTGAATCTGTTGTCTAAAATATGCTTTAAAAGAGAGAAGATACAAAAATTTACATTCTTAACATCAATGATAATATCTTCTCTAAACAATATCAAATCATATCATAATAATTTACATTTAAATACTAATTCCCAGTCCCATCCGAATATCTTTTTTAGAATATAGTTTCCGAAAGAAGTTTTATTGGCGCCTGCGAAATATACACTCACACCTAATTACAATATTAGGCTATCCCGTCCCAATATACTAATCGAAATGGAAATATTTTGTTTTGTTTTATATGAAAAAGAAAAAAACATATACGAAATATGAGTGATTCCATTAAACGAACCTCAGCATAAAAAGAGAAGGATAATAAAAATATAACAATAAAAGAGAAAAAATAAAAAAAAATAAAACAAAATAATAAAAATAATAAAAATTCGTATTGATTTTTGACGGTGCCGTATTATCTGATTTTTAACAAACAAAAGGACATTTCTTTTTTCCTTTTATTTCTTTTTTATTGTTGTTTTTGTTCTTTGTGTGTTGTGCTGATTCTGAATATTTGAAAATCAATAGAAAAATAAGTGTGACGTATGTGAAAAAATTTGAAAATTTCAAATTTTTGTAAAAAAAAAAAACATGTACGAATTTTTATTTTTGTTTTGATGAATAAGGTAAGGTAATGTTAGGTAAGGTAAGGTAAATAATTGTAAGGATAAAAGTAGATACATCAGATTTTGGTGTTCAATACAACGATTTAAGTTAGGTAGGTAAGTATAATTCTATTGTATTGTAAGTCCTTTGATTGTATCACGTGCTTGTTTCAAATTAATGGGGTGAAAAATTATTGAATTTTTTTATTGGTTTTATTTTATTTTTTATTGGTTTTTTTGTTTTTCCTTTTTTACTTTTACCTAAAAATCATAAAAAAATCCCCAATTTTTGTATTTTAGTAATTTCACGATTTTTAAGGGAATTTTTGTTTTGTGTTTTGTTTTTTTTTTATTATTATTATTAATATAAATGAATTATTAGGTGTGCATGTACATGAATAAATGAGTGAATTTATTTTTGATGAGATTAAGGATAACAATATGAATCCTTGATAATGTGAGTCCTTATATTATCTACTAATAATAACAATTTGGTAATTTTATGCTTTAAAATTGCAAACCTATTGAACATTCATTGAGATTAATCTTTGATTTTTTCAAATTTATTTAAAAAGGATATTAGATTTCCTGAAAATTTGTATGTATATGTAAAAAATGATTTAAATGAATTGCATCGATAAATTTATTCACCTTTTAGGGAATTGAAAAATTCATTTTTTTTTTATTTTATATTTTTTAGGTTTTTTTGCTTTTGAAAAATGATTTATAACTAAGATTAGTAATTTGGTAGTTGAAAATATTACCGATAGCATTTAAAAAAAAAACTGTCATAATAAATTGATTTCAAACTTGAATTTACGAACATTTTTTTATTAATTGCTTTAAAATATTTTCATAGAAATTATTTCAGTAGATAGATTTTAAGTTGTATGTGAAATTGGTGTAAAAAAAGAAAACTCTTGAACAAAGTGTCAAAATTGTTATTTTGGTTTGTTTCAAAAACAATGTTTTTATTTTAAATATTTTATAACAAATATCGAAAAACTAATTGAGCACTTGAAGTAAGCAGATGCTGTATTTGAGTGTAATTATAGAAGTTAAGAAGTTATACAAGATTTATTTGTTTTGAGTAATTTTAAAATTTGATATACAAAATAACGGGCTCTTCTGAAGAAGATGTTGTATCGGCGTAGGACCTAATGATTATATCCTATGGATAGCTGGAATTGCTAGCTTTCCAAAAATATATAACTTTAGTGACACATCTTATCCTTTAAGGACGAAAAGGACATTTGAAAGTATCCTTGTTGTTTTGATGTTTTTGTATAAAAACCGTTATATCTGTTGATCAATTAAATATATATATATATATATCTTCAGTTATATATTTCAGAAAGATAACGGTCTGGTGCATATTTTAACATTTATTTGAAAATGATTGGTGCTGCCATTATGGAGAAATTGTAGTTCAAATTAGAAAATTTAAAAAAAAAAAATCAATCTTTATTTTTTTTCTTGAAAAACCGAATACGTCAAGAGTTTAGTATAAAACTCAGTGATGGATTTACAGATAGGCACACTAGGCTCCAGTCTAGGGCGGCAAAATTTCAGAAATAATTTTTGACGGCAATTGTATAAAAATATAAAATAAAACGTTAAAAACTAAAATAAATTCATAAAGATTTTATTTTACAAAAATTTTATGTATGAATTTTATTACTTTTTTTTAACTTAGACAAGAATTAAGTTGGCTAAGAATGTTTAAAATTATTTTTTAAATGAAAATTTATGTAGGAAATTTCTTTCGGTACTAAGTAGGCTAAAATAAAATGTTTAAAGTTTAAATTTTTCAAATAAAAATTTTATGTGTAACATTTATTAGTCTTTATTTGAATTTAATTTAGTGCAGTGCAGTTGTGATTATTTCGAGTTTCCGCACTAGTTTGGGCACTACTGAAATCAAAAATTGGCTCAAACAAAAAACTACCAAAAGCTTTATCTGATACTCGGTGGTCAGCTAGATCAGATGCTTGCACTGCCTTGCATCAAAATTGGAAAGATGTATATGATGTGCTGAGAGAAATTGGAATTGACAATTTGGAAAAAGGATCTACTCGTGCTGAAGCAGGAGGATTATTAAGAAAAATGGAAAAGTTAGAAATTGCATTGCTCCTTACGATCTGGAAAACTATTTTGGAACGGATTGACAAAGTGAATAAAAAACTGCAAGCCATTAATATGAATCTTCTCACTGCTGTCCAGTTATACGATTCCTTATTAGATTACTTGTTGGATACAAAGGATAATTTTTTGAGATTTGAAGAACAAGCTTTGGCAATTTCGATTAGTTCTATATACGAGCATAAAAAAATTAGAAAGAGGGAATTGCTTTTTGACGAATCCAAAGAAGATATGTCAGTTACAGATAGCCCAAATGTATATTTAAAAAAAAATGTATTCGAACAAATTATTTTGGTTTTGATAAAAGAGTTAGAAAAGCGTAAAGGTTCATATAGCTTTTTGTATCAAAAATTTGGATACCTTGAAGATATATGTAATCATGATTCAGATACTATTATAAAAAAATCAAAAGAATTGTACGAATTTTATAAAAATGATTTAGACAAAGAAGTAGTATTAGAACAAATACTACATTTTAAAACGCTTTTACAGAAAAGTGACATGTCTGAGAAAAACATCGCAAACCAATATAATTTTATATATATATATGGATATGGTAACTTGTTTCCAAATGTAGAAATTATTTACAGAATATATTTGAAACAAGCGGTAACAAATTGCTCTGCAGAAAAATCTTTTTCGTGCTTGAAGAGAATCAAAAATTATATTCGATCAACCATGTCAGAAACTAAATTAAATGATATTTCCATTATGAATATCGAATACGATGTTTTGGAAGAAATTGAATTTACAGACATAATTAATGTATTTTTAAATAAAAAGTTGAGAAAGAAAATATAAATAAATAAAATACAATACTGAAATTAAATGTTTATTTTTTAGTGTAATTTTCAGACAATTTTTTTAATAGTGCCTAAAGGCGGTCATAATGTGTCACATAGTGTGTAGTGTGCAATCTAATGTGTAAATCCGCCCCTGATAAAACTACCCCAATATTTATATACTGTTGGAAAGGTACAATTTTTTTCTGTAACTCATACATACATTCTTTATGTCAACATCGAATAGTATAGAAGATATAAGCATTTATTAAAAAAAATTGTGTTTTTATCCTTTTTTCTATACAAAACTAGGCATGTGCCTTTTACGAAATAACAATCTTCCGAAGTAAATGTTATACCAGCTTATTACAAAAAATATGCTTAAATTCAAGTTTGAAATAACGCCGCTAGATAACATGATTTATACATTTAACGACTTCTTCAACTTAGTACTAGAATGTATAGTGCAACGAGCGTAAGTAAACATGCCCGGTATTACACTTTTCAGATCTGTTCATATACTATAGGGTATTCCAATTGTATTGACATCATTGTTTTTATTGTTTTTTTTATTACATTTGTTAATAACATTTTCAAAAGTGAAATAACTATAAAAACGAATCATATTTTTGACATCGCGACAGGCGCATCAAGGCGCATCAAATCGCGACAGGTCTTGATATCTATAAATAATTTATACGTTCCAAGATGGAATATAACTCACACATTTGGGCTGGCGCTTCCTTTCAGCCTTAGGCTACCTCGACCACGTTCAAAATCGTGCAATTCGTCTAATTGACAACCCAATTGTAACGTGAAGAAAATGAAAAAGAAACAACTAAAACCAAAAAAAAATATAAGCTTAGTCTCAATTTGATTGTTGGGCATAGTTTTGGTATGGGATTAGTTATAATTGCATTTTTACTTTGTTGTACAATCGTCCTTAACTTTTCTTGCACATCGTTTTATAGTAGCAGCGCTTTTAATGTTTTATAGATAATTCGTAGGTTGTGGACACATGCTCATTAGAAATCCAAGAACTACTCCCTCTTTTTAAACATTTAAATCGTCAACTAAGAGGAGCTACAGATGCCCATACCTAAACAGTAGAAATACCTAAATTGCATAAAACAGGATACGGATATTTGTTTATCGTCCGGATTTCACGAATGTGAAATCAAATCCCTTCTAATGTGTTTCCACATTCAAATAACATCATAGTGTATAACTATGAAAACATCAATAACTTCATTCTGCAAATTCCTATCAATTCCTCCAATAACTTTCTTATTTCTTCCTACCCTGTTCTATCCTATCCAAACGGTACATACGTAATAACGGTTTCATTCTAATGCTTGGCTGTTTATAAAAAAAAAAAAATACTACCAACAACACAAAGAGTCAACACAATGGTCGGTCGTCAAGACTTTTATCCAAATTGAAAAAAAACGGAACAAATGGATCTCAAAGTAAATGGGGAAAAAATAAAATATTATGTAAAAGTATATTGGTCAAAACAGGAAGTAGTTCAGGAGTTTACCTACCTTGGCATTCTTGACACTAGCGCCAGTCCCACAATGATGTCAATGCGGAAGTATAGTGAAGAATAAACCTTACTGGCCATTGCTGCTTTGTCAAAACATTTTGAATTAAATCATCCCGTAGCATCAAATCAAAAAAATTCTGAAATGTTCACAATCCCGGTTTTGCTCCACAGTTAAGACATATCAAAATATCTCAAGGGAAAGAATTCCGTAACACCAGAGTCAAAATATATCAAATGCTTACAATCCTGGTTCTGCTTCACGGTTAATACATACCAAAATATCTCGGCGGAAAGAATCCCCTAACACCAAAGTTGCAATTTATTAAATACTTACAATCCCGATTTTGCTCCACGGGTAAGACAAGTCAAAATATCTCGGCGGAAAGAATCCCGTAACACCAAAGTTAAAATTTGTAAAATGATTACAATCCCAGTTCTGCTCCACGGGTAAGACATGCCAAAATATATTGAGGGAAAGAATCCCCTACACCAAAGTGAAAATTAATGAAATGCTCACAACCCTGGTTCAGTTCCATTATCCATTATGATTCCAAGGCCCAAGGCAAGTGAACATGTACTTGTACGTCTTCGAGAAGAAAGTCCTTCGTCGGATATTATATCCAAGTATATCCTCGTAATACAAAATATTTATTATAGTCATTTTCTATTCTCTTTGCTTCACACATGAGTTTCTGCGCATTCCTCTGGTGTATTTACCACTACTCTAGTGCTACAGAATCTTGATGAACAATTTATATTCATCCTTAAGCCTGAATCTCAATGAAAACGATAACACATTGTAACATGTTCACAAAATAATATGTCAAAGTAAAAGAATGTGTTTAAATGGCATCATCACAACAAATAGTTCGACACGACAAAGTTTGCGGCAAAAATTTTAACAAAATTCAAAATTTGTTGGCATTGCATTGCGACATTGCATTTTGACAGTTCTAAACTATTAAATTAAAAATGTTTCTTTTATTACTGCTCTTGGTAGTAGCTTAAGTAGAATAATTAAATACAGTACTGCGAGCTTATACTAGAATACCTACAATATTTTGAGCATTTATTTATCACACTGCTGGCTATAATTTATTAAATGTGGAACAATACAGATATTGTCGGGTACTAAGCCTTCTTAAATAGAATAGCTTTATTTTTATTTAAGTGGTTACCAGATTATATATACGGTCAATTATTTTTGTCATTTATTATATCCCAATGAGAAAGGGTACTGGACCAGGTCGAAAAACCCTTAAAGCATGTTGTTTTGCTTTATCGGGAATCGAACCTGGGACCTTTCAATTGAAAGGCAGTCGCTCTAACTTCTGTGTCACCCAGCGTCTTATTAAAATACATTCCATGGCAACAATCTAGGACAACAATGTTGAGTGGTTTTCGTTGGACTTCAGGCTTAAATAACATAAAATGTTGTGTAAATATTAATTCAAAAACAAAATACTTAACAAATAGAATTTTTTAAAGCTAAAATTTTTAAAGCCATTCAAATTGAGAGTGCAAATGTTTCGACATAAATAAAATACAAAATTAAATTTTCTTCTCTATTTTTAATTTTTTTTTATTAATTTTCTCAATATTTTTTTTTTTTGTTTTTGTTATTTTTAACACAATCAAATCAGATCAAATCCTTTACCTCTGGCTTCTTACAGATTAAATATTTTTTTTTTTTTGTAATTTAAATTTTTGTGTTACAATTTTTTTCTCTGTTTTTTCTAGAAGGATGCATTTTTATTTATTACTTGTTTGCTGTCTCTCCTGCAACAATTTATTGTACCAGAAATAACAACAAAAAATTAAATACAAAAAAAAAACACTCTAAAATACTATACAGAGCTCATCAAAATGTTATTTTAATTTTAAATAATTAAAAATAAAAAAAAAAAAAACAAAACAAAAAAAACTAAACTAAAAAAAAATTCGATTTCAATTTTAAAATACCGATTTTTAGTTCTTATTTTTTTTTTTTTATTTATGTCCTGTAGACTCCTGCTGCAGGCATCTGACAATTTAACCCTTTTTATTTTATTTATTTTGGTTATACTGCTGTGTATTGTTGTTGTTGTTTTTAATGTTGCTGTAGTTTTTTTTATAGTTATTTCAGTTCTGAAAATGCTATTAACAAATGCAATGAAAAAAAAACAAAACAAAACAAACACAACAAAAACATAAGAAATGAATTAAATTCGTTTTGTGTCCAAACGAATTATGTAAATTAAGCATTGAAGTACTCAAAAGCGTCATCATGAATTAAATTGTTCATCATTATACACCAGAGTAGACAGTGGAGAGTTATTTTATTTATGGTGTAATTTCAAGGGGTGGAATGACACAAAATGATTAAATAGATAGGTACTGGCAAAACTTTTGGACAAAATCAACAACAACAAAACAATCTGTTTTTGAATTTTCAATACGAATCAAAAACAAACTTCGGGTAAATGAATCACTGTATACTATCTTTGTTGCTGTGTTTGTTGTAGTTGTTGTTGTTGTGTAGTTAAAAAATTTAAATTTTTTTTTCTATATCAACTATGTAGGAACATAATATAAGCTGGACACTTCTAAGTGAAATTGTTTTTTTAGTAATTTAATTTGCATATTTATTTGAGTATCCTTACAAGTATGCATGTGTGTGTGTGAATGTGGTTGTATGAATTCAAGAATGTATTTTTTTATGTATAAATGATTGTACAAAAATAAAGGGTTATTACTGTATGTATATATATATATATTTTTAAACGATGTTAAAAGGATAATATAGTGAATTTAAGAGGATGTAAATTAAACCGGTTTTTATATTTCTACTTTTTTAAAATAAAAAATAATTTACACAAAAAAAAAAAAAAACCAAATGTAAAAAAAAAAAAAAAAGAAAAAACTAATGTCAAAATTATATAGTTTATTTCTGTACTTAACGGATATAAAAGGTATGTTGATAATTATCGTAGGTACTTACTAAGTGCAATGTTTATAAACAATTTTTGATTGTTGTTATTTTTTTTTTTTGTCTATATTTTTTCATTTGTAAAATATTTGCAGATTTATATGTATATAATATGAGTGTATGGATTCTGACTAAGTAAGAGGTTTATGAAAGCATAATAAAAAATGTTAAGTGGCATTTATTAAAATGTTTTGTACAACAGTTTAAACGTTTTGTGAAAATTAACTGTCATATTTCTTCACTAAAGTTTGTTTCAAAATAGTTTTATTAAGGCAAAAACAAAAATTAACGTATTGAAGGTTCTCTAGATGAAACTAGTAGTCTTCGTAGAAGTTTATTTATATGAAATCAAATTATCAACCCATGAAATCACTAAATGGTGATATAAACAGTTCAGTGTAACATAGAGTCCTTACAATTGGTGGCCGTGAAGGCTTTTATCAAAATTGAAACCAACCGAACAAATGGATGGATGAGGAAGAAACAAAATATATTCGACAAATATAAATGCCTCTTCACATCATACTGATCACAACAGAATATACTACTTCAGGAGTTTACTTACCTTGATGTTAGCATTAATTCCACAAACGACATCAATGTGAAGGTACGGTAAAGAAAAAACCTTGCTAATCGTTGTTGATTTGGCTTTTGGCATCAAAGTGACACCAAAGTTAAAATTTATAAAATGCTTACAATCCCGGTTCTGTGCCATGAGTGAGACATGTCAAATGGAGATTTTGAGTGTAAAAGGCTTCACTATTAATATTATTAAAAATTCATATTTGGAGTTAGAATAACCTTTTAAATTCATATGAACTTTTTGTATAATATTATATTGATAACATAGGGCTTGTTAGTTAATAAAATGAGGTTAAAAAACTTTCAAAATGTAATTCAAGTTATTTCATCAGACATTTGAAAGAAATAAAATGAAATTATGTTCAAATAAAATGTTCGGATATGCTAAAAACTAATAAAAGAAACTACAATACAGAGAAAAGCGCAGATTGTAGCATCACACGGACGTTATCGAGTTTGAACAAATTAAGAGAAATGTTATATAAAAATTGGGTACCTCGAGGTTTTTGTGATTGCCCCATTTTCGAATTCTATACAAAAAGATGAATACATAACGATCAAAATAAAATAATCTTATGATTTATTTTGCAAAAAAACGGCTTCTGTATCAAAAAATTAAAAAGGCAAACTATTGTCAAAAACTATTTCTATAACAGAAATGAAAGGAAGACAAGGCACGCTTCAACAAAACACTTTCATATTACTGTTATCAGATTTGGCAAACAGCGAAATTGGTTTGAATAACAGTATATGCTTAGTATAATTTCAAAATTTATTTATTACCTCCTAATGCAGATCGACTTACGATATTCCATTAAAGTAAAAAATCCGCTTATCGAAATCACTAACTATCAAAATTCGACTAATTATTGTAATCCAGTTGTACATAATTTTTTTATTTCAATATAGGTCGGCCTCAAATCCCAATCTAAACTTTTCTCTGTATAAATAAAATGTAAACGGTAAGATTAGAACCCTTAACCCATTAGTGCATACAGTTTGTTACAAAGAACACCAACAAATTGACTATGTACAAAAATCCCGTTAGCTTTATGTATATTATTTTTGAACTCACACATAGATAACTGATCTCTTTTAAATATTTATTAAGTATTTCTAAGTTGTTCGGTTGAATTTGATTTGAAAACTTGGATTTTGTCCGGAATTAATTAAAAAAAAAATGTCGGAGAAGTAATTGAATATTATATAATATTATTAAATTTTTCTACAAAAAAAAAAAATCCAACTTTATTAAAAATTATTTTGAAATTTAAATATCTATAATTATAATTGACAAGCATTTAAGGACAAGCGCAGTAGACACCTTTTCATTTTATTTCGCTTCTCTATAACGAACTTCTAATATAAAAATAAGTTGTATATAAAACAATAATGCGTACACAGTTGATAATTTTTTACTCATATGATTTTATTATTCAGCAAATACATTCTGTATATGTGAGTTCTTATTAAAATAAAAAATAGAAACAAACAAGTTATTATAATTACTTGCAGTGAATATAATGTACATTGTACATCTATACAATAAAAACAAAAAAACAAATACATACAACTAAAATAAAAAATATAAAAACAATAAAAAAACAAATCACTTGAATTCTTCATTTTTTATCTTTTTAAGTAACTGTTTCTAAATTTTGACTATTTGTAGTAATAATATAGTTTTTATTAAAATTATGTATTATATAGGTACATACCTCTTTAATGACAAAATTTTTTATTTTAGTAATTTTATCCACTAAATGCCACTTACTATAGGGAATATATCGGAAACGAATCAGTATATGAGGGACGTGTATTTATATGTCCTAAATAAAACTTACTAACCACAAAACTTTTTATTAAGCACGAGTGGTGTCTCTGCTATATCGTGCGAAGTCCTATGTCAGTACATTACTGTTTTTTTTTAAAAACTTTAAATTTAACTTCAACTTGAACTATAATTACTCAACAGGGGCCCCTAGTATTTTTTATATTTGCTTTGAAAAAATTCAAAATTTAAATTTTTCAGTTGGTTGAAAACAAAATGTTTTTTATTCGAAACAGTGTACAAAAAGAACAGTAAAAAATTTAAAATATATATTTTTTTATATATTATATTTTTTGTCAAAACAGAAAATTTATACAAGCTTTGGATACGAGTAAGAAAATATTATGTTTTTATTTTCAATTAGATTAACAATAAGTGAAATCGCAGATCTCTTAGAGGACTTTGATACAGAGAAGAACATGAGACTTATACAATTTATGCAGTACCGCCGATTCAGTTACCTGGAATGGATACAGACTGTGATTCAGATGCGAGTGATGATGAACATGAATATGCTATAGACCATTTAGGAAAGCGCATGTTACAGTCTAAAATATGATCCCTTACTATGATAAATACTATGATAAATACTATGATAAACTTTTTGTGAACATAATTATATTTATTGGGCCATTTGCAACAGTACTGGGTACATGCTTGGGTTTGATATATATGCAAAAGCTCTTATCAAAAAAGATTTGGTTTAGGTCTGAAACCAACTCTTATCTAAAAGAGTTGATTCAAGACAACTACAATTGCCAATAGAGATGTACGTTTTGATGAAATTGGTCACATCATAAGATACATTGGATACCAAAAATGACGTGGATTTTGCCATAAAAATGTCAACTTTATTTGTATTAAATATAATAGAGGTTGCACCCAAAAAATTGTTTTGAAAGATTTCATGTAGATTCATGCAATTAGTTTTTATAAAATTAAATTTTTATATTTTTTAGTTCGATTTTAGAAGGATGAAATATGTTTTTTGTATAATTATATTGAAGACTTATTTTAAATTAATATTTTGTTACAATTTTCCTTTTTTAAAATGAATAAAAATTTATGTTGAGTTTTGATGAAAAAAATTTGTTTAATATTTGTTTTTAAGGAACACGTCCTAAAACTAGGTGGGGAAGGCCGATTTTACCAAAGGGGAATTTTTCCTTATTTTGGGTCACAAAACAATATGTTATTATAAAAAGATCTTAAAGAATTTAACCCTTTCATTTGCTCTGTACACTATTAGTATATTATAGATCTGCATCAAATCGTTTTTTCACCTCATCAGAGCCATTCTAAAGATCCAAATTGAATTATTATAATTACGAATGTAGTTTTCAAGAAGACCAAACTTATTCAAAAATATTTTTTCCAATAAAAATGACTGTAAAGTAGTCCACTTACAAAAACAATTTTTGTGATGATGGTCAAAAATAAAATCATGCGTTAAAGGGTTAATTTTAAAAATTATTTTGTCGTTGTATTAAAAATTTTTATTTTTAAATTTGAATAATTTTCAGCATTTTTTAATGCAAAGTTTAATATTAAGTGTATTAAATTTTTTTACTCTTGCTTTATGTCTCAGGTGTAACGAAATTAGAAAATAAAAAATAAACGAAAAGAGAATACATAAATTAGAATGTTGGCTCACCGCTTTAAAAGTCAACTCTGAAATAATAAACTTTTCTTTTCATGTATTATTTATTTCTTATTATTTTGCTCAACAATGTGTAATTCAATAGTGGGGAATTTTGATTAGAATTTGTTTTTCATAACAATAACGATAAAACAAATGTTTTTTATGTATTTTTCAATCCCAATATCTAGACCTAACAAAATCAATCTTAAAAAATAATAATGTTTTTACATTGAGGTTTTGTGGCAATGCTTCGTCAACATTATTTTTATTTGGCTTGCAATATTTAATAAGATCTATGACAAATAAAACATTAACGAGTCAAATCCGATTTGTCGAACAGAACGAGTCATTAATAATTTACTATTCAAAATTACAGAACATTGGACTCCATACATTAAAATGAAACCAAAAAAAATAATTATTCAAGTTGATAATAATAATTGTAGTATTTCACAATTGTGATTAAAAAATCATTCAATTTCATTCAAATTTAAAACTCGTGGATACATAAACCGGATGAAGAATAAATTTACATTAAAAGTATGATTTTATTCTCCATCCTATTGGGTAAGAAAAGAAGTGAATCAAAGAGGCAATAAATATAAACAACATGATGATTACAATATTGATATTGATTATATAGTACTAATGATAGTATTGATTAATATGAGTCCCAACTTTCATAATAAAAATAAAATTATCAAAATAATTTTTAATTAAATTCCAAAAATTGGGATCATAAAACAGAATGAGAGGGAAGATAAAAAAGCAAAAAAACATTAAAAAAAATATTCTTGAACCAATCATTCAAAATTATTTCATGATTTTGCAAAATGACCATTGCACTTCATACCAGGGTTTTAATTTTTGTAATAAAAATGCGCTTTATTGAGAATAAAATTTTGGCAGAAAAATAAAAAATGAATTAATTTTTTTTATTTATTAATTCTCGAGAGGAAATGAATGTCGGATGAAATGAAAATGAATAATGAAAACTTTTGTTGTTGTTGTTGTTATTATTATTGTTTTAAAGATAAATTTTGTAAAAATGACTCTATAGTGAGTGAGTGGTCCACTTAAAAAAACAATTTTTGTGATGATGATGAAAATGAATTGAGATATGCTTTTTATGAAGGTAGACATGGTAATTCAATAGGTTCCATAATATGTCATACATTTTGTATGACAATTTATAACGATATAAATGATTGTATATGGAATCATTTTAATCACATGAACCAAATTTTGGAAATGAAAAGTTTTGAGAGTAATGTAATTGCATAAATATGGCTCTTTTATTCAATTTTTAAATTGTAAACGTTTTTTTTTTTTTTTTAATAAATTATTTGGAAGAAAGAAAAATTAATTTGATAACAAAAGAATTTCGTAGAATTAATTGAAGTATAGCTATTCATTGTTGTTGAGAATTCAATTTAGCAATTATTTTGTTTTAATGCGAATAAATTTAGCAAAATAAAAAACAAATCTTGTTATAAAATTTAAATTTTGTTTAAATTAAATTTTCAATTAACATTTTTGGCTGAAATGCTAATATGTCAGTTAGTCTATAAAGGCACAAGGGTATGGATATTGTCAACGAAATACCCAACAAAGCATGAACCTTCTCTTAACTGCTAAATCATTAAAATAGTTTTCAAAATATATAACGGACATTCTCAGTGAAATGTCAGACCCAACGAATGATATAAGCATGCTTTTATTTTTGTTTAGATAGTTCAATCTAACCAAATATATCAGAAGACATGAACTTAACTAGAAGTATGCTTATTAAAGTACTGACTCGACTCGAGTAAAATTCCTCGACGATATACTCTGGCATCTGCCTAAATGCCATTTTTTCTCTCTAGCTTCAGCGATATCAATAAGCATAAGAAGCTTTCTATATAATAATCATCATCATTTTCATGTAACACCAACCATGGAGTATAGACGGACTTTACAGGTAGTAGACAAGCAACTATTTAGTAACAACGGGATTTAATACCTCATACTTCATCCCTTAAAGTTTCGTAAATCTAAACGCAATCCATTTTTTCACACTTTTTTTTTGTCTTAATGTCACTTTCTATTTTTAGCTTTAACTATATCAACAAACTTAGAAGCACTCCGTGGGGTATAGAGCTAGTTTCAAGTTTATTTAATGGAATTACAATAATTAATTCAGAAAGTAATCAATATTTGCATAGTCAGGGTGAATATGCAAAGTCTTATACTGTAAAATTTGTCTTGGATTAAGCAATGAAGGTTTTGCAAATCAGGCTTAGATTTTAATACTCACAAAAGTGCTATATAAATATAAAATATAAAATATAAAATATAAAATATAAAATATAAAATATAAAATATAATATAAAATATGAAATATAAAATATAAAATATAAAATATAAAATATAAAATATAAAATATAAAATATAAAATATAAAATATAAAATATAAAATATAAAATATAAAATATAAAATAGAAAATAGAAAATACAAAATATAAAATAAAATAAAATATAAAATATAAAATATAAAATATAAAATAAAAAATATAAAATATAAAATATAAAATATAAAATATAAAATATAAAATATAAAATATAAAATATAAAATATAAAATATAAAATATAAAATATAAAATATAAAATATAAAACATAAAATATAAAATATAAAATATAAAATATAAAATATAAAATATAAAATATAAAATATAAAATATAAAATATAAAATATAAAATATAAAATATAAAATATAAAATATAAAATATAAAATATAAAATATAAAATATAAAATATAAAATAAAAAATATAAAATATAAAATATAAAATATAAAATAAAAAATATAAAATATAAAATATAAAATATAAAATATAAAATATGAAATATAAAATATAAAATATAAAATATAAAATATAAAATATAAAATATAAAATATAAAATATAAAATATAAAATATAAAATATAAAATATAAAATATAAAATATAAAATATAAAATATAAAATATAAAATATAAAATATAAAATATAAAATATAAAATATAAAATATAAAATATAAAATATAAAATATAAAATATAAGATATAAAATATAAAATATAAAATATAAAATATAAAATATAAAATATACAATATAAAATATACAATATCAAATATAAAATATAAAATATAAAATATAAAATATAAAATATAAAATATAAAATATAAAATATAAAATATAAAATATAAAATATAAAATATAAAATATAAAATATAAAATATAAAATATAAAATATAAAATATAAAATATAAAATATAAAATATAAAATATAAAATATAAAATATAAAATATAAAATATAAAATATAAAATATAAAATATAAAATATAAAATATAAAATATAAAATATAAAATATAAAATATAAAATATAAAATATAAAATATAAAATATAAAATATAAAATAGAAAATATAAAATATAAAATTTAAGATATAAAATGTAAAATATAAAATATAAAATATAAAATATAAAATATAAAATGTAAGATATAAAATGTAAAATATAAAATATGAAATATAAAATATAAAATATAAAATATAAAATATAAAATATAAAATATAAAATATAAAATATAAAATATAAAATATAAAATATAAAATATAAAATATAAAATATAAAATATAAAATATAAAATATAAAATATAAAATATAAAATGTAAGATATAAAATGTAAAATATAAAATATGAAATATAAAATATAAAATATAAAATATAAAATATAAAATATAAAATATAAAATATAAAATATAAAATATAAAATATAAAACAAAAAATATAAAATATAAAATATAAAATATAAAATATAAAATATAAAATATACAATATAAAATATGAAATATAAAAAATAAAAAATATAAAATATAAAATATAAAATATAAAAAATATAAAATATAAAATATAAAATATAAAATATAAAATATAAAATATAAAATATAAAATATAAAATATAAAATATAAAATATAAAATATAAAATATAAAATATAAAATATAAAATATAAAATATAAAATATAAAATATAAAATATAAAATATAAAATATAAAATATACAATATAAAATATAAAATATAAAATATAAAATATAAAATATAAAATATAAAATATAAAATATAAAATATAAAATATAAAATATAAAATATAAAATATAAAATATAAAATATAAAATATAAAATATAAAATAGAAAATACAAAATATAAAATATAAAATATAAAATATAAAATATAAAATATAAAATATACAATATAAAATATAAAATATAAAATATAAAATATAAAATATAAAATATAAAATATAAAATATAAAATATAAAATATAAAATATAAAATATAAAATATAAAATATAAAATATAAAATATAAAATAGAAAATATAAAATATAAAATATAAAATATAAAATATAAAATATAAAATATACAATATAAAATATAAAATATAAAATATAAAATATAAAATATAAAATATAAAATATAAAATATAAAATATAAAACATAAAATATAAAATATAAAATATAAAATATAAAATATAAAATATAAAATATAAAATATAAAATATAAAATGTAAGATATAAAATGTAAAATATAAAATATGAAATATAAAATATAAAATATAAAATATAAAATATAAAATATAAAATATAAAATATAAAATATAAAATAGAAAATAGAAAATACAAAATATAAAATATAAAATATAAAATATAAAATATACAATATAAAATATAAAATATAAAATATAAAATATAAAATATAAAATATAAAATATAAAATATAAAATATAAAATATAAAATATAAAATATAAAATATAAAATATAAAATATAAAATATAAAATAGAAAATACAAAATATAAAATATAAAATATAAAATATAAAATATAAAATATAAAATATAAAATATAAAATATAAAATATAAAATATAAAATATAAAATATAAAATATAAAATTTAAAATATCAATAAATTTCAGCAAATCATCAATATCCTAAATTTGAAGCTAATTATATAGCCAGTCCTAAATACTAAAACTCAAAGTAAAATTCACTAAATTTTAAATGGCCAATTTTGTTATAAAATAAATTGGAGTAAACTCCAAATATTTCAAATTTGAAGTTGATCTAGTTCTGATACCTAAATGCACTTAAATTCGAAATAAATTTGAGCAAATCCTCATTCAAAATTTGAAATACATTTAAGCATTTAACGCTAAATATAAAATATAAAATATAAAATAGAAAATACAAAATATAAAATATAAAATATAAAATATAAAATATAAAATATAAAATATACAATATAAAATATAAAATATAAAATATAAAATTTAAAATATCAATAAATTTCAGCAAATCATCAATATCCTAAATTTGAAGCTAATTATATAGCCAGTCCTAAATACTAAAACTCAAAGTAAAATTCAGTAAATTTTAAATATCCAATTTTGTTATAAAATAAATTTGAGTAAATTGCAAATATTTCAAATTTGAAGTTGATCTAGTTCTGAATACCTAAATGCACCTACATTCGAAATAAATTTGAGCAAATCCTCATTCAAAATTTGAAATACATTTAAGCATTTAAGATTTTTCAATAACGAAATAGGAAGTGAACTTGAACCAATCCTGACTACTTAAATTCACCCAAACTCTAAAAGAGTACAAAATATCTAAATTCGAAATGAACTTGAGTAAATTCTGAATAACCGAATTTCGTTTGAAATCGAAAAAAAACAAATTGAGGTTCAATGTTAACAGTTATGAAGAATTTCACTAGGCCAATAGTTAGTTCAGTTAAAGGAAATTTTTACCCTTATGATGACTCCAAGCTATTGGTTTTAACCTGCTATCCATACAAGTAGGTTATTTTCAATATATTAATAATATTTGAACGGAAAAATTGAAATGGCAGTATGCCGATATCTCTTTTAACTTCAATGGTCGCAATGCAATTTATTAACTAATTCCATGAATGGTGACATCTTCGAATCAATTTTTTATTACTAATTTTGCTCTTGCATTGACTTTTTTATGTTTGTAATTATTTAAATCTTTCTACCAAATTGATTCATTAGTTGATCAAAATCGAACCGGTATTCATTTTTAACGGTCATATTTTATTCGTTATTGTTATATAGAAATATATTAATACAACAAAATTAGGTCTAATTTTTTGATTAAGATTTCATCCAAATAAAGATTTTTATTTATTTAAAAAAAAAAATAATAAAAAATTCATGTTGACAGAACAATGCTTAGAGAAAAATTCTTAACATTAATTTTTCATTTTGTCTCTTTTGTTTTACCCAACGTCATTAATTCAAATTCCATTTCATAATTTTTGAAAATTTAAAACTTAATTTCTATAGCTAGCTACATAATAACCAACCATATAAAATTTTTGACATAATTATTATGTAAGAATGTAGGTTTTAGGAAACATTTAAAAAATGAATAATAGAATAAAAATGTTTGAAAAGGCCAAGAATTCAAGAATGAAATAAAAAATTGATTTCATTGTTTTCTGGCTTATTATATTATTTTTTAACTAATTTTTTATTCCATTGTTTTGTTGGAGTTAAAAAAACCTCAATTTTTCAAATGTGGCTTGAATTTTTATTTTATTTAATTCATTTTTTTTTTTTTTTTAATTTCAAATCCAAAAAAATTTGTAACCTGAATCATTTTCACAGTTCAGATAAATTAATAAAATAATATTTTCAATGTTTTCTAGAGATTATTTTTTATAAGGTATGGTTAAGGTATATATTGTAATATAAAAGGTAATGTAAATTGAAAAGAGTAAAACCACAATATCCGGACAATTTTTCTCTTTTTTTTTTTTTGTTTGTTGTGTACCTAAGTATGGGAAATATTTATTTTAATGTAAAGTAAAAGAAATAATTCAGATTAGAAAATTAAATTGTAAAAAATTGTATAACACTTCTATGAAAGCGTTAGCTAATTATGATAGGGTTAATTTTGTTACGTTAATTTGTTGTAGATTATGATTTGAAAGTAGTGATTACATAAAATAAAGTAGAGATTGAAATTATTTCAAATTTTTTTTTACAACAATCTCAAACTGTTATAACATATTCAACGAATATACTTCGTTAAGTGAATTATTGAGCATAATTGATTACTTCAATAATTTTCACTTTTATATTAATAAAAATACATTTTTTTGTATCAACAATTTGCCTTTCGAATTTAAAAAGTAAAATTAAAAGTAAAATATTTGAATATTTTCAACAATTATACAAATTTAACTCTAACGGTAAAGAATAAGTTTTTCTAAAAAATATAAAAATTGCAAATTTAAGCGAGAGTAGTAGACAAGTCTGGAGAAAGGTTTAGCTAATTAATTATACAATATTTCGTATATATATAGCTTAAAAAACGAATAGATTTCAAATAAATAAAATTTTAAATAACTGTTATACAGTTTCAAAATCTGTTATACAAAAGAAATCTGTTATACGATAATTTTCTTTGTTTCTTTTGTTGAAAATTAAATGATAAAGAAAACATTTTTTTTTTATTTTTTTTTTTCCGAAACCTGGTAGTTTGAAATAGTACCTATTACCAATGACTATAACATAAGACATTCAATCCAGAGCAAAAAAATTTGTAATGAAAGCAAAAATATTTTGTTACCTTTAATACTTTCATCACATCTATTAATGAAGAAAACTGTTATATTTTACCTTTGATTACAAAGTTTTTTTACTCTGGATTGGATATCTTATGTTATTATAATCATTGTTATTACTCAATGAACAATTATTATTCACAAAAGGCTTAATTAACACTTAATATTACAGTTTATTGTTATTTGACAGTCTTATTATAATTTATACCTAGTTACAGTTATTTCAATTTTAAATTGTATTGTTTATTTTATTGTTTTCTTGAACTGTACAAAACTAACATTTAAAATCAAAAACTAACATCGTGAACTGTCTCATAATATAATTGTCATAGATTAAGTAATATTTAATAAAATGAAATTAAAATGTAACGACCTTTCCTATCTGTAAAAACCTACTTTAAACCTACACTATCTCTTTGGTATTAAGTTAAACAGTAATGTAAAATTCAAAGATTACAAACTCAGATATTCAGATCTTATCAAAGTCAAAAACTGTTATATTGACAATTATATAGAAATACAAATAATTATAATATAACTAGCTTTGTAACCCGTCATAAATGACGGAAGCAAAATAAATCCTAGTTTCTTTTTTTCTTTCATTAGATTCTTTATTCCGAAATTACAGTACTTATGTTTATATCACTTTTTAATTTTCTAAAACACAAAAGAAATATTTTTTTTGTAATCAAAACTTTGCAAATTTTTTTTTTTTGTATTTTTCGTAGGCTGGTGGGGATCTTCAGAAAGATACAATGAGCCCCGTAGCTTGACACTGTATGTAGGATTCTTATCTACTAAACCACACCCTTCCTTAAAAAAATAATTCTTTTTGAGTGAAGTGAGTTACGCACACAATAATGACAAAAATAAAAGGTATAAGCAGGTATAAGTAGTATAATGTATAATATTATACAATTCAAATATGCTGATACACATGTTATTATTAATAGATGAATATATTCGTTCAATATATTTTCTCTTTTTTAATGGAAATTATTTTGATTGCTAGTGTTAGCACTTTTTGAAAATTTCATATATTCATATATTACAAACTACTGCTACATTTTCAATATTTCTGAAACATGAATAAATATTGTTTTTTTTTTCAAATAATTTAACAACAATACTTTTCTGTGTAATTATAGAATACGGTAATAAAGTAAAATAAAGTTTAAATTGAAAAAACATTGTTATTTTTATTAAGATTGATTTTGATTCCTTTTATTTTATTCATACACAAAGATTTTACTAAATTTTCTATTTAAAAAAACTATATTGGCCTAACACTAATCTTTTTTTTTTTATATAACAGAAAAAGAAGTACCATACCAACAAATTTGTATAAAATGTTTGGTATACTCGTATTCACTTCCATTTAGTTATAATTCGTTAGTTGGGTTCCATTTAGTATAAATTATACCGTATTAGCGTTATTGTGGCCACTGGGAGAGCAAATTTAAAAATGGGATCTTATTTTCATATAAATTTTGTCTTTTGTATACTGTATAGGGATCTTATTTTGCTATATGAATAAACTGTTATTATGGTATTGTGTTATTTTTAAAAAAATATTCAAAATTTTGTATCTAAATTGGTAAAATTTACAAAAAATACAAAAACATTTTCATCAATAATTTTCAATTTAAAAAAACAATGTTTTATTATCCGACGTAGAAGTAGAGTTCATTATCCTACTCTACTTCTATCAAGTTCTATTGATTGAACAGTGAACCTGAACAGTGAAGTGAACAGTGAACACTTAACACTGAAAATAAAATAATATTTTTGGAATGGAGCATGCAGAACATACAGAATACAGATACAGCAAATAATAAAAAAAAACAAAAATAATGAGTGAAGTGAGTTACGCACACAATAATGACAAAAATAAAAGGTATAAGCAATAAAGTAGTATAATGTATAATATTATACAATACAAATATGCTGATACACATGTTATTATTAATAGATGAATATATTCGTTCAATATATTTTCTCTCTTTTTAATAGAAATTATTTTGATTGCTAGTGTTAGTACTTTTTGAAAATTTCATATATTCATATATTACAAACTACTGCTACATTTTCAATATTTCAGAAACATGAATAAATATTGTTTTTTTTTCAAATAATTTAACAACAATACTTTTCTGTGTAATTATAGAATACGGTAATAAAGTAAAATAAAGTTTAAATTGAAAAAACATTGTTATTTTTATTAAGATTGATTTTGATTCCTTTTATTTTATTCATACACAAAGATTTTACTAAATTTTCTATTTAAAAAAACTATATTGGCTTAACACTAATCTTTTTTTTTTTTGATATAAGAGAAAAAGGAGTACCATACCAACAAAATTTGTATAAAATGTTTGTATTTCTGTATGGTATACTCGTATTCACTTCCATTTAGTTTTAATTCGTTAGTTGGGTTCCATTTAGTATAAATTATACCGTATTAGCGTTATTGTGGCCTCTGGGAGAGCAAATTTAAAAATGGGATCTTATTTTCATATAAATTTTGTCTTTTGTATACTGTATAGGGATCTTATTTTGCTATATGAATAAACTGTTATTATGGTATTGTGTTATTTTTAAAAAAATATTCAAAATTTTGTATCTAAATTGGTAAAATTTACAAAAAATACAAAAACATTTTCATCAATAATTTTCAATTTAAAAAAAACAATGTTTTATTATCCGACGTAGAAGTAGAGTTCATTATCCTACTCTACTTCTATCAAGTTCTATTGATTGAACAGTGAACCTGAACAGTGAAGTGAACAGTGAACACTTAACACTGAAAATAAAATAATATTTTTGGAATGGAGCATGCAGAACATACAGAATACAGATACAGCAAATAATAAAAAAAAACATAAAAAAAAAAACAAAAATAATGAGTGAAGTGAGTTACGCACACAATAATGACAAAAATAAAAGGTATAAGCAATAAAGTAGTATAATGTATAATATTATACAATACAAATATGCTGATACACATGTATATTATTGTGTATAATTTTAAGTAATAAGAATAACCTTTGAGTGAATTATGTTTTTTTTGTGTTAAATGCTGTTTGCCTTTTTGTTATTATACCATATTAAACTATTGATTAAATTTCTATTAGTCCTTATTATTATAAGTCAAAAAAATTGTTTGTTTTATTTATATTATTATTATTATTTTTTATTTTTCCTTATTATTTGCGAAGAAGACTAACATTAAATTAAAAAAATATAGTTCATGCAATCAATTTTTCCTGCAAAGGTTCAGCATGATAGACAGGGGTTAAAAAAAAGCACCAAAGCAATTTGTATATATATATGCATTTGTATACATATGCAACTTGTATATTTGTTGGAGCGTTCCGTCGAACTTACAAACATCCAGATAAATGCAGAATAATATATATATAATAACTGTCCGTTAATTTTATATTTTTAAATAATAATTTGTTCAGTTTTATTCACTTAATATCAACTTATATATTATTTAATATTTAAGTCAATTATCAGGCCCTTAAAAGACCAACCTGATATTTTTGAACCAAAAAAATTGTTTTGTGTGAAGGTTCATCAAAGAAGTATTTTTTATTCTGGGACTTTCTAATTTTACGATTTCGGGCTAGAGAATTATTTTATTTATTAATTATGATTTCAAGGATGGTATCAAATTTGATACAAAGGGTTTCAGAGAAGAAAAAAAAAACAATTTATATAATATTAAAAATTTGTTTTCTTCAATTCTTTTAATCTTTAATTTTATTTTTTTTATTTTTAATTTATTTATTTTTTAACACAAAATATTTTAGCAATTCATTTAAAAATAAAATACAAACATTTTGTAACCCCACTTGTGAGGCTTGTTAGGCATTTACTGCTTCAAATAGCTTTTGCCTTTACTTGAACACATTTGTTCGTCCACACATAGATCTCTATCATATGCAACTGTTTTAAATTTCGTATTCAAGTGGTCAATTATGGGGCGTAATTTATGCATTCGATCATGACTTTCATCTGTTCTAGCCAACATTTTGTTATTGTCGTTGAAATGTAAAAATTTTTTAATTTTTTCGAAGCGATTTATATTCATAGCTTTGTAAATGCCTTCCTAACCTAAACGATTACTCCAGTATGAACGAATGTTTGGCAACTGAATTATTGAATAATATGAAGTATACCTATATAACTTTCAACTTCATTTTTTTTAATATTTGGTAAGTTTGTAACGCATATTTGTGTTGCGTACAAGTTTGTTTGTTTTACAATATGTTCTATTATTTCATCATCGAAGAAGTATTTAAAAAATTGGAAAGGTGTATGCAAATTATTAATTTCAGAAGCATATTCATCAGGTGTAAAACATAAAATATCTTCTTCTATTAACATGTTACGCTTGCGCCACAAAATATTTTTAATTTTTTCAGCCTTACTTCCATTTTCTTCAGCAGAAAATTTGTTATTGCTGCAACGTGAAGGCTCCTCATTTTCAATTTCTTCTTCCAAATCTTCGTCAAAAAAAATCTAAAGGCATATTTTCTATGTCACAGTCGTTAAACTCATCATTAGAATCATCCAAACCATCTTCGCTTTCCCAACCGTCAAAAATTCCTTCAATGTGTTTATCCAACAAACAATAATTTTTTTCCATGGTGTATGTATACAATGTAAACAATGTATCAATACAAACAGCTTTTTTTCCCTAAATGAACCAAATTATAATATATTTTAAAATTTCTACTTATTTGTAATAAAAATATTATTTTTTAATACTTAAAAAATTTTTTACGCACCAAAAATATTTAAAAATATGTTAATTTACACTTTATTCTAATTGCAACTTAGTTATTCTGCAGTCAGCGATAAACTGCATATTATTTTTAAATTTCTACTCAAACACACACAAAAACCATATAATGAGCGTAATTTTGAGTTAAAATAGTTTGTATTAAAGAAAATACAATGCACTTTGTGGACATAGATTAAATATATTAAAAAAATGTGAAAGTTGATACACAAGACGTTTAAGGGTTAAGTCTATATACTCATTAAACTCTTAAACCGGTTTTCTATATTTTTTCAATAAATTGTGTTCCCGCAAGATCATATCACTTATAGTTATCATTCTTGAATTACTATTAATATCAAAGTTGAATTACGTGTTCAAAATTCTATGCGTGTGCCTTTTTCTTGCAATTTCGTTTTTCACAAATTGACATTTTATAACTTTAAGAAAGACATTTTCCATTTCAAGTAAAAGTAAAAACATTTTCAAACAAATTTTTAATACACAAAACAAATACACATTATTTTAAATGCTGAACAAAATAATAATATGTATATGTGTATATATAAATTGTGTTAAAATACTAAGACAGGTTTTTTTGATTTCCAAAATTCATTTCAATTTCACAGAATCCAGAATTTTTTTTTTGGTAAAAGATTCCAGTAGCCATCATACACTTTACAGATTATTTTATTATAATACCCTTAATGTCAAAATGTCAAAATAAAAATCCGATTATTAATGACCGAACATCAATAATTCAGCTATAAAAGGTTGATACTACCACTTCTATAATATACAGTGGTCAAGTAAAATTTATAATGATTTGCTTCTGTTTGTTATATTATGAAATAAACTCGTTCACATCCTTTATTTTATCTATCACAAAAGTGATACAGGATATCCTGTTTCGATACATTTTATTCCTGTTTCATTAAATTTAAAATAAAAATTTGACTGGCCATTGGTCATTTTAACTACTTTTTAAAAATTTACCCAATAAAAACAAAATTTGATTTGTTCTTGTAAAACTAGTTTTTAATTAAATATTGTTTTTATTTTTTTGTTCATTTATATAGCAAGGACTAAAAGAGGATATTTATTTAAAATGTCCTATATCAAAAAAAAAAATCAAAACAAAAAAAATAATTTTAATGTAAATTTCCTCTTAACCCGAACTCAGCATGACATTAAATGGAATTGTTTTCAAAATGAATTGCATTGATTAAAAAACTAAACTGTTATTTTTAAAATGTAGATTACGCAATAAACAAAAATTACATTTGTAATCCTTGAATTTTTTTTTTTTTTTTTTGATTATCCTTTAATGAAGCATCTGCAACAAACTTTATTTTTGTTTTTGTTTTTGCTTTCAATGAAATTTAAATGTTGCAGTCAGTGAGTGTAGAATTCATGAAGACTTCAATAATGTACAGAGAAGTAAAATCAAAATATACCCTACAATATTTTTAAGTGTACAGTGCAATATTATTTTGTACCGTTAAGTATTTAATTGTATGCATTTAATGTGATACACGGGAAGGGGGAAAAATTACAAAACAAAAAATATAGAAACAACAACGAAAAAAGGACAAATAAATAAAAAAAAAAAATTTGCATAAAAATTCACTCAATCAAGTTTGTCTGCAAACATCGTCTAAATTGCCTTTATTGTTATGATTTTTTTATTTTATTTTTTCTAGCAAAAAAAAAGGTTATTAAATTTTTTCTTTCTTTACAATTTATTTTGTTTATTTTATTTCATTTCTTCTTTTTTTTATTATAATTGAAAAAAAAGGATGCGTGAATTGATTTACTGAGGTTGAAAATAACAAAATATTTTCTAAGCAACGTTCAGTAAAGTAATAAAAATGTTTCATAGAGATTGTCATAAACTGTTGATGATATTTGAATAATAAAATTTTGTTATGGTTTTTGGATTATTTTAAATATTTAAATATAATTAAAATATTTTAATAATGCATGATAAAGGATAATTTAAAAATTTTAATTAACTTATTTGCAATTTCAGTATTTTGAAAGTCATTTTGTTTGGAATCAAAATAAATGAGTGACTTTGAATAATATTGAAATGATTAACGTAAATGTACCAATTTCCGCCCCCTTAAGGAAAAATGAGTTTCAGTTGACAAAATAAGCAAAATATAAGTTTTTTTAATTTTTTTTTTTCAAATTATAATAATTAGTATTTTTTAATTAAAAAAAAAAATATTTTCATCTAATTATAATTTAATTTTTTCCAAATAAATAATAAAATATTATGACTCCCAAAAAAAATTTGATTGTACGTATTTCCGATCGACAATTTCAATCTGAACTAATTCCGCCCTTATATAAACTCAATTCCGCTTTTTGAACCTATTTGCGATTCGCAGTACCTATTTACGATTTTATTCAAAAAATCTATTTAAAATAATTATTAAGAGTAAAGTTAATAATTAATTTTTAAAATAATTAACTAGTAGTAAAATTTTACAAAATATTTATTATAATAAAAAACCAATATTACTCTAAGTAATTTGAAAAAAAAAAAATAAATAGTTATAATATAAGTAAAATTATTTGTTACACACATAAAAATATAGATTTATTTCAATATGAAAATTGAAAAAATTAAACAATGCAAAGATTTAGTATTTCAAACAGAAAAAAAATAATTCAATATAACATAATTAACTTAAATATTATAACAATGCACATTTAAAATAAATAAATAAAAATACAAAATATTTCATATAGATACAAAGTAAAAATCACATTTACTACTTCTTAGTTTTGGCATTTTTTATTTGTATGATTTCGGGTACATTATATTATAATAATAATAATAATAATAAAAATAGTCTTTATTTCAACAGAATTACAAAGCTAGTAACAAATTTTGAATACATACAAATTAAATTCATTTTTTGTACAATGTATCCTTAATCAAATTAATAATTAATTCAAATTAAAAATTAGTATTTAAAATAATTCAGATTACATTTTTAACTTATACTAAATAACATTTAATTTATATACTCTTAAAAAAAAACAAACATTTGAATTATGAATTAAGAATTAATAAAATAAGGAAAAAAAAATTTTTTTTTAGAAATATTTGCCTTCAATTTAAGCGTACTAAAACTACAAAAATAAACTTTAGAATCGCAGCTTGATATAAGGTTTTCATAGCAAGTTATGATTGTAATTACGGAAAAAGCAAATTAGCCGAAATTCTAGGAAGTCTTGAGATGAGATTAAGAGATTTGGTAAAAAGTCTAAAAAAAGTCAGCTAATTTGCTTTTTCCGTAATTACAATCATAACTTGCTATCAAGCTGCGATTCTAAAGTTTATTTTTATAGTTTTAGTACGCATAAATTGAAGGCAAATATTTCTAAAAAAAATTTTTTTTTTCCTTATTTTATTTTCGACTTTTTAGTGAAAATATTTTTTTAATGAAAAATAATATATTTTCAAAGAACAACACATCTAATCAAATGGCACTAAAATTCACTCTAACGCAATTTGGTTATTATTGCTCATACCTCAAATGTGTAATTATATTTTATATTACTGTAACAAATTTTATAAAAATATGTGTATTTTTAAAAAATGTTTGAAGATTTTTGATTAGATACCTTTGAATTTTTTAATTTACGTATTAAAAAATTACGCACTTTATAAAAAGAAAACCTGTTAAATACAAAAAATATTTGACGTAAAATCGTAGATTTAAATCTGTGGAAAAGTCTGAAATGTAAACACTCATCCGACTTTATCTACGATAAAATTCGATTTTGTCCGAGGTGTATATGCTGCCTAAGCATAAATTGGCATATAAAAGTATAATATATACATGCATAAATCGAAATTGAACTTTTTTTACATGCGAAAAGAGTAATTTGTAACTGAGTGATAGATAACTGATACTTGATTGGTTCAAATTTTGTTTTCTTCCATAAATAATGTTTGCATTTTATTTTCAATTAAACTAAGCCATATGATTATGTATGTAACAAATGCAAGCCCTATATGACACATGTACGTACATTTGCGTATACTTAGTGAGAGAAATAGAAATAATAAAAGAAAGAGATTAATAAAAGAAACCAAATTATAAACACAAAAAAAATATAATGAAAATGATGATTGAAAATAATTGAAATTGAATAATAATAGAAAATGATTGAAATATAATGATAATGATTTGTATTGCACACATTTATTTTGTATTCCTTTTTTGTTTTTGTTTTTTGCTTCTTTACACCATAGAAATGTCAATAAATATAGTGAATATAAAGAGAAACCAAATTTTAACTTTATCAAATATCCATATTCCATTATTAGTACACACACATATGTAAATTTCACCTTAGTTGAATGCAAAGAATATCTATAATCTATATTAACAAGAATACGCACTCCCATTTTACGACAACCTATTTTTTAAGAAATATCAAACCGAGCAAAATACCATTAGTTAAAAGAGTTAAAATTTACATTTACTTATCGTATACCAAATTTATTATGAGAGAGAAAAGGTACAAAACAGATGTTTGCCTTTTGCTTTATATTGTAAAGTAATTTTGCGTTCTCATTATTCTCCTTTGGATTTATTTACGTTTCCTCCCATTATTTATATGAGGCAGGGTGGCAAAAAACATTAGTTCTAATATAGTTTGTTCCCTTATACGAGGATTAATTCTGATCTTTTATTATTTTAATATTTTCGTTTTAAACATTATTATTTTCGTATATACCTATTAAAAATATTAAATTATAATTAATAATATAAAATATTATTAATATTTTTGTCAGTAATAATTTGGAGTTACAAACATTATTATTTTTTATTAATTATATTAGTAAACCTATACTTTTTCTTTTTCTTACACGTAAAATTCTTATTATATCTATTTCTGACAATGTTTATCAAATTTGCATATGAGTTTGTGTGCAAACAAATGAATACATACATGAGTTCTTACTCTTTTTATGAATATACTTTGGTTAAATGGTTATTGAAATGGGTATTTTATTGAATTGAAGCAAATTGAAACAAACATATAAAGTCCAAGGCAAGTTAATTAAGGCAAATATAATAATTGTTCACAAATGTACAGTATATATGTATTATAGTAAAAGATTAATACAATTATTATAAACAACAAATATATATACATATTAGAAAATATAAAAAAAAAATCAAAAAATTTTTACATAATATATCCTTAATTAGTCAATTTTAAGATTCAAGTTCTGAATGAAATAGTTAAAGACATTCTATTGCCATAGTGCAAGAGACGAATGTCTTACTTTATTAAAATAACAGGTGTAATAGTATTAATGGGGAAAAACAATATAAAATTAGTGTAGAATTATTTGATATAATTTTTTATTTAATTGTAGAAGAATGAATTTAATTTAATTGTAAAATATAAAAAGATTTGAAGTTTTTAATAAAAAATAAAATAAAATATAGGATAGTACAATGAATTACGATCTGAATAAAAGCCATTAGAAATAACAAAAAGAAAAAAAAAAATAAAATAAAAAAATAGGAAATAAGAAAACAGATAAAAAGTAAGTTTAAATTATGGGTATTAATATTGATTCAATTTGTGCATGAGAAAATGAAAAGAGCCAGGATTTTATTTGTTTTATAAATCTAATTTGTATTCTTTCGGTTCTAAAGGATTCAGGTAACTTATTAAACAGCTGAGGTGCAGTTACAGTAAAAAAGTGACGAAAATGAGATTTTTTAACTTTGGGTACATTTACAACATTTCTATTATTTACACGCAAATTGTGATCCACCAACAATCTCGAATTATTATAGCAAAAAAATAGTTTAAGTACCTTAAAATAGTATAGATGTCTTAATGGAAGAATTTTTAGATTTTTGGAAAAATAAAAACTGGGAGTTCTACGACTGACCTTACAAATAACACGTACACAATGTTTTTGTTTAATTAACAAAGGCTCAATTTTATTATAATGGGTACCACCCCAACAACACAGACCATATTGAAGTTTAGACTTAATCAAGCCATTGTAAAAAAGTTTTAAAACAGAGAAAGGACAATATAAACTTAGATGATACAGTTGCCTAACTGCTTTATTCAGGTATCTTTTTAGATAAGACGTGTGATCTTCTCAGTTTAGTCTAGCATCTAACGAGATACCTAAATATTTGAAGCTATCCACACGTTCAACATAGAAACAATCTTCTGAGCAGTTATGGTTCTCATTAAACAAAATACCAGACACATCATTTACACATAAATTACATAAACTAAATTTTAAGCACTTAGGAGAGTGATATTTTACAGAAATACTTTCACATACTTTTCCTGACAGATTAAAAAACATATAAATTTTGTTTTGTTACTTATTATTAGTTTATGCATTTTGAAACATTGCCTTAATATATCCAAATCAAAATTTATATCAGTAAAAGTATTTAAATAATTTACATTTGAATAGGATAGAGCTGTATCATCAGCAAAAGTAGTAATTTTTCCTTTAAACGCTTGAGCAAAAAGTGAATTGACATAAATTAAAAAAAGTATTGGACCTAGTACAGAGCCTTGAGGAACTCCGATATTTATCAATTTTTTTGGAACTGTATACGTTTGAAATTTTTACTATTTGCATCCGATCTTTAAGGTATAAACCAAACCAATCCAAAATAAAACCTCTAAATCCATTTTGTCTCTGCTGTTCATTAAAACTGGAGGCTCAATTTTGTAGACTATGACACTGCCTGAATATATTAGAATATTTTCTTTTACATGCCATCTCCAAAATGTGCCACACATGGTCATGGTTTTCACTCCTCTATTAAACTTATTGTGAAACGTGTACAAAGAAATTATTTTGGTAATTTAAAAATGGACGCCTTTATAAAATTTTGGTGGAATGCAAGATAATTCCAGAGATTTTTTAAATTATACAAAATATAATATACTTAAGTAAAACATAGTTTTGGAAAAACTAATTCTTTAAGGTTAGCGTTAGAGTAAAATTTATTTAATTGTTAAAAATAGTCGAATATTTTCCATTTAATTTTACTAAATATGCTTATCATATACAGGATACGCGTATTTCGTCTACTAATATAATGAAAATATTCACTTATTTTCAACAATTAAAATATAGTTTTTTCTTTAAATGTAAGACTTGGTATGAATTTAGTGAAAATAGCTTACACCTGCATATTTAGTTCGGAATTAGGACATATTGAACGTATTACCGACACACTTTTTCATACAAATTTGAATAAAAACTCAAAATTTAGTTGTAACAAAAAACACACATGCGAAATTAAATTTATAAGTTGTAATTAGGTCCAGCTTAGTTTGTTCAATTTCAATTTAAAATCGTCCAGCTGCATCCTTATATAATCAAAAATAGGTGAACAACTTAATCAATTATTTCGATATATCATTTTCCTGATTCCGCCCGGTCGATCGTAAATACGTACAACATAAATTTACGTGTCCCTAATTCGCGCTCAAAACTAATTAGCAATTTTAAGTATTTTTAATTTACAAATTGAAGAAAGTATGTATTATAATCTATTTAAAAATATATCTTTTACAATTATTTAAATAAAATAAATAAGTGAACATCATAGTTTAATTATAATAGTCTTAACAAAATAAAAAAAATTTTAAACGTTTGAACCAATATTTTCGCTAAAATGTCTAACTAGTTTTAGTTTTCTATCAATAACTTATTTATTAATATGAATACAAATGTGCATTATTTTGAATTACAACAAGGAAATTATATTCTTTTTTTATTTCAAAAATACATTTGAATTATAAAGCGAGGGAGTAATGTATTTACAAAAAAAGGATTCGGGCGGCATAATGTACTAGGGCGGTGATAGGTACATTTACGTTATACGCCACACACTTTACACTGTCAGAGTTAGTTTATTTATTTTATGTTTAATTCAAACAGTTACAATATGTTCTTAATCGAAATAAAATTATCGCGGAAATTACTAATCTTCTTATTCCTTACTTAAATTCAAATTTTTAGAATTTACACTTTATAATAAGCATTTTTAGTAATTTGAAAACAAAATATGGTCGGAAATACACATTTTGCAATTTTCGATTTTTATTTGAAGCCCAAATAATGAGATAAACAACCTATCTATACTGGCTCCGTAGAATTAAATCGATTTAAGAGATTAGTGAAAGTAAAAATGGGGATAGTAAGGAATAATAAGCGAAATTAGAACAGAATATAGAAGAGTTAGTATACGAAATTTACCGTTTATAAGAGAGTATAACAGTTTAAAAGATATTTATTTACCCATCTCTTGAAAACATCTAAGTTATATGTTTGTGGGTACACATAAAAAGGTAGGGTATGTCATAGTTTAGAGGTTCGGTTGATGAAAGAGTGCTTAGAGGTGCTACTATTACGCGACTTATACGAGATCATACCCCATCGAAAGGCACTTTTTAGTGAAGCATCAAGGTATACACTATACACAAACCAAATAAAATACATCAGGTCTACCACAGGCCAGTGTTCTAGGTACCCTGCTTTATACCTCTCATCTATACTGCGGGCTTACCAATAACAAATAAAACAACTACAGCAACTACGTTGGCTGATGATACGGTCATATTGTTGTCGCATAATAATCCAGTACATGCTAGAGAAATTTGTGTTGCATAAATAAAAATCAGCAATGGTTAAATCTGTGGAGAATCAGAGTGAATGCAGCTAAATCAACACGTGTCATATTTACCCAGGAGAGAAAAACTTGTCCGACGGTGGTGTTAAATAACGAAGTAGTTCCACAAAAAGTCAAGTACCTGGGCATACATTTGGATAGAAGATTTAAACATGGAAAATCCATATTCAAAGCAAAAAAGAAACCAACTTGGGTTGAAATTAAATAAAATGTATTCGATCATTAGTGGCAACTCACTTATTTCGCTGGAAAACAAGCTTCTGATTTATAAAGCTATTTAAAAGCCGATATGTACTTACGGAATCCAACTGTAGGTATTAGTTAGCAATTCATATATTGAAATATTACAGAGATTCTAATCAAAAGTATTAAGATTCGTTAGTAACGATATTTTACATCAAAACCTACAGCTGAAAACTATAACGGAGGAAATTAGAAATGCAAGCTGCAAATACCAAACAAGATTAGATTCTCATCCAAATATCCTAGCAAACAACTTGTTGGCCGCCAAAGTCGCTAATGCACTTATGGTATAAACAGAATTAGGGCGACTAGCGACAGATACAGCTCCTGGCGATAAATACATTGCTGGCATTAATACAATTAGAGCTACAAAACCTATTAAAATTACTAAATTTATTAATTTTTCCTCAAAAGCCATTTTAAAGAATAGAAAAGAAAACGTAATATTAACTAAGAATGTAATATTAATATTTTAATATTGTTGGAAATTGTTTACGATTAATCATAGCTGGGCGACGGATACAAAAATAGAAATTTTTATCCGCAATACTGTTTATGTGCATATAAAATGTATGGGCTCTTTTTTTTACAGAAGTTGTAGGTGTATCTGTTGCTGGTCGCCTCAATTTTATTTATACTATTAAGCATCACAACATTCTGCAACCTACCCAACATACACTAGATTGATGGATATAAATAGATTGTCATGGATAACTTTCCATTGGATTTGTCATCCGCAAGGCTAATGTTGCTTACATATTCAAATATAATACAAACTACTGAATGTCTCCATTAGAGACAGATTGTATAGGTTATAAGGGAAATAAAAAAAAAAAAACTATTAAGCTGGATGAATTAAATGGAATAAAATGTTACATTTATTTATTCAAAAATATATCATTGTGTTGGATATTTTCTCATTTCAACTGTTTTTGTTCCAATAACATTATGTGGACATAGACTTTTAGACCGCCATCTGATATGTTTCTTGAAACTGCGTAATTCGAAATATGCCTTGAACTACTCTACCTATTTCATTCAAATATAGCCGGTTGAGTAATAACAGAACTGTCTCCATTTTCATAGATATAGATATATATAGGTCCATTTTTATAAATATAGATATATCCTGAATATGCTGCAATTATTTTGGAGTGATAATCTATATAGTATCACCTATCCTTAATTTGTCTAGAGCTAGTATCACCCACAGTTATTAACGGTGTGAAAAAATATTCTAATCCTCTAATCAATAATGACCAAAAGTAGAGAATATTTTCAACTACAGACTATAATTGTACATCAGCATCTTTCTACAAATCATAGTAGAGCAAATTAAGCTTTTTGTGGAATAAATTATTTGAATTTATTAATTTTTTTTCAACTTCAATAACATTTTTAAGTTTTCTGTATTAATATTAACATTATTTTCTGTTCAGTGTTCAAGAATCAAAAGAAGAAGTTTATTTATTTTTATGGCATATTTTCTTCTTTCTAAAGTTACAGTCAATGAGCAACACGTTGTGTTTCAATCAAATTTCGTAATTTAAATTTAATTTCATAATAAATTTTTATTTAAAATCTATATTTTCAAAATAATATATAAAAACAGAGCAAAACCATATAAATGTGAACGTGCTGATGTTTACTGTTATTATTATAAGTCAGGGCAGAGCGTATAAAAATAAATTTCAAAAACCCAATAATATATTTTTTAAAATTACCATTACCATTTACCTATGAATCTAAAACAAACCTAAAAAAAAAGAAAATAGAACAAAATCATAATAATCCAATTTTTTATAGTTAAAGCGTGAAAAATTTAAAATTTTATGCTTTCTATTTCTTCATAATAATTTCATTTCAACATTTCATCATTTCCTATAATAGAGATTACCTCATAAATAGTTCACTTCATATATAAGTCATCCTTTGCTTTATTATCCTTTCTTATTATCTCTCTATTAAAATATGTATATGTGTATATCTGTATATGTATATAAAACAAAATAATATTTAAAAAATAAATTTTTTCTTTGCTTGAAATAAAAAACAAATAAAAATTTATATAAAATCAATAGTAGTAAAATTAATTATACAGGGTGTGTAAGGAGAAATCTATTAAAATTTTAATTTGTTTTTTTGTAATGAATCTCTTTTTTTCAAAAAAAAAATATAAAATTTTGTTAGGTTATAAAATTTTTTAAAAAATGTGTGTCTACTGTTAAAGGCTTGAATTTTTGGCTTCAAGAAAGTAGAAACCGAAATAAAGTGATAAAAATTGCAATATATTTTTTTGGGAAAAGTAGAAGCAAGTACTGTGTAACTATGGCATACATATCAAACTCCAGTTGGGGTATTAGGTATACTTAAAGTGTTATGCAAATTGCTAGTACCTACTTTTGTACTCAAAATTTGTAGATCGAACACAGACAGGTGCAAATTTCTCCTCTCATGTTCTATTTGTTTGCAACGCAGTAGCTAACAAAATATATAAATATTTCCAGGAATATACATCGCTTAATTCTGAAATTGACTTCAAAACAATAATAGTGCTTATCAAGGACGGGAAATTACAATCGATTTTAGAAGCATGGAATATGATTCAACTAAATTTGTTACGGTTGATCTTTCCTTCATAAAACCATGCTGATTAGGTACAAGTAGAGAAGAACATTCGCTATATATAGCATCATACACCATAAGTTCAAATAGCTTTGGTATACTTGATAGCCTAGCTAGTGGACGATAGTTTGCGATGTCATTTTTTGGACCTTTCTTGTGAACCGGTTTGATATAGGCATATTTCCAAGATTGAGGAAATATTTCGTGTTCAAGAGACTTATTAAATAAAATTAACTAAGGATAATCGAGTGATTCAGAACAATTTTTAAAACTATTTCCGGAATATTATCAGGACCTGGGTATGTTTCGTTATTTAACTTACTTAAATAGACTTTTATTTGAGATACGTGAAACTGGATCCTGGATGGACCTTGGAGGGAGTTGTGCTAAATGGGGTAGTTTAAGTGGGTCTACTTCAAAGATATTATCCTGATAAAACCTTGAAAAGTATTCTTTGAATTGTGCTACAAGAGCTTCACAGTTATTACTTGTTGAACGCTTATAAGTCATATGATTAGGGTATCGGTCTGATTTACATTTTAAATTAATGAACCTCCAGAACATTTTGGAATTAGATCTAACCTCCTTGGCAACATGGGTTAGATAATCATTGTATTATTTTCGAAGTGATGGAAAATAGTAGAAAGCGCTGCAAGTCAAATCCCGATTCAGACGTAGAAAGAAAATAAATTATATTGGCATTTAAATGAAAAATAAAATGTAAGAACTGCTTACTTAGAGAGTAGCAACGGCTTATAGAAATATAAAAAATTTAACTGGAACAGACTTAAATTTATTGGTAAATTGATCCTGCAGACAGTCATCAATTTATACAGTTTTCTTGAGCCAGTATAGTAAAAATTATTCGACGATGGGTTAAAAAAAATTCCATCAGATCATTTAACTTGTAAAAATGGAATTTGTGCTGATAAAAAAGTAGTGTTGAAAAAAGTAAGTGAATATTCTGTACTCATTCAAGTTTTGATAATTATTGTGGTCTGATGCGAATAATATTGCAAAACCAAACCTTTAATTAGAAACGCAGTACGACATATATATTATAAGCGATTCACTCAGGCATTATTTCATACATATTTACTTTTTAAAATTTTGCACCAATTTTTGCCCCTTGCACCAATTTGTTACTTTGCGCGCTTCTATAAAATTACAGGAATTCTGGTTCAAGTACCGTAAATGATTCTGGCTCAAATTAAGTATATGAGAGTTCTCGCTAAAAATGTCGTAAATTATCCAGAACAATCTGGATTAAATATCATAATTTTTATAAATTAAATGGGGGTTCTGGACCAAATATCGTAATTTGTGTAAATTATATAGGAATTCTGGCTTAAGTATCATAAATGGTGTGGCGGTTTTAATTCTATTACATAATAATAGAAGAGTACTGAACAAAAGTTAAATATCGTAAATTATATCACAGTTCTGGATCAAATATCGTAAATGAAGTGATGAGTTAAATATTAATAATTATACGAATTTTGTGTCTCAAATATCTAAAATTACATGAGTTGACATTTGTGGATTAAATATCGTAATTTCCTAAATTTATATAGGTATTCTGACTCAAAAATGATATAGGGTTCTGATGGTTCAAATATGAAAAATTGTATGAGAGTTTTGGGTCAAGTATCGTAAATGAAGGGATGATTCTAGCTAAATATTATAAATTATATGAATTTTATGGCTGAAATATCTAAAATTACATGAGTGGACATTTGTGGATTAAATATCGTAATTTCTTAAAATTATATGGGGATTCTGGCTCAAAAATGATATGGGGGTTCTGGCTCAAATCAGAAAAGATTTATGAGAGTTCCGTATCACGTATCGTAAATGAAGTGATCAGTCTAGCTAAATATTATAATTTATACGAATTTTGTGGCTCAAATATCTAAAATTACATGAGGGGACATTTGTGGATTCAATATCGTAATTTCCTAAAATTATATGGGGATTCTGGCTCAAAAATTATATGGGGTTCTGATGGTTCAAATATGAAAAATTATATGGGTATTTTGGCTCAGATATGAAAAATGTTATATGCATGTACATATTTATATATATAGTTATATATATATATACCTTCCATATCTTCTACGCTTATAAATTCATAAACTAATGCTCTAGGACTTGTTTAAAATCGCTTGCAAAATAAAAAAATGCAATTAATCAAATAAATAATGAAAATACAAAAAATTACATTTTAATATATTTTTAATACACACCCTATAACAGTTAATATATTAATAAAGGTAATAACAAATAAATTTATTAAATTAAGTTTTATTTTTGTTAATCATATGAAAAATAACAGTACCAATAATAATTTCAATTATTTCATTTTTTTTTATTTAATCAATTTGGACACAATATCTTTTTTTTATTTTAATCCTTTTTACTATATCAATTTTTCTCTACTAATGATACAGTTTAATTTTTTGGGTACACAATAAATTCCAATTCATGAATTTCAATTAAATACAAACATTTTTTAAAATCCTTATTATTTTAGAATCAGATTCGCAAAATAGATTCAGATAATTTTCAGTTACATAGAACGAATTTTAAAACAAACAATTGCAATCCTTTTTATTTTTCTATTTTTCTATTCTTCAATCCAATTTTATTGAGGTAAGTAAGTATATAGAAAATATTATAAATCATAAAAAAATTTGACAACCATAAAAAATAGTATAACTATATGTAACAAAAAAAAAAATAAAATTTTTTAATATTTATTACAGATTTCAATTTACAGTTTTATATTTTGAAAAAAAAAAAAAATCCTAAGAGCCATTACCAATTTAAATTGACATAACTGGGTTAAATATTGCTAAATTTGTAACAATTACGACTACTACTCTAATAACACTATATATAGAATATTACAACAATTTTGATTTTATGTATGTATTTGTATGCTGAAAGGGTTAATATACTTAAAATGAATTACACTTTTAATGATTCATATCCACATTGTATGTGTATGTATCATTTTCAAAAGATTTCCAAATAAATATCTATCCTTTTTTCTTTGTAATTTTTATTTTAAAATTTTTTTTTTGTCATTAGAAGCCGTTTTGAATCAGAACACGTGCCATATCGGTATTAAAACAGAAAATTTCTAACCCAAAATTTTGATTTTGTTTTTCGTTTTTTATTTTATTTTTTGTTTTTGTTGTTTTCTTATTTTGGTTCTTTTCAGCTTGGTAACTAATAAGAGTAGTTGTAGATATTTCGAAATGAAAATAAAATGTTTCCGGTTAATAAATTTGAGGTTATGTTAGGTTATTATTGTTTTTGTTCTTTTGCTTTTTCTTCTCTGCTTTCAAACGTATAATCGATTTTAAAGAATTTGTTTTTTGTTTGTTTTTTGATTTTTTTTTTTTTTTTTTTTTTTCTGGTTCGTCCTTTTTAACAGTGTAGTGTTACAAAAGTGGAATATATTTCTGTGTGAAGAAATTTACTTGTTTGTTTATAGGTATAGAATAAAGGTAAGTGTATAGGTAAATGTATTTTGTGTCGTGTCTATTTCGAATTAAGTGAAAAGATGAATGACCCCTGAAATCAAACATTTTGCGATACACCAAAATAGAACAAAAAAAAATGTTTGATTTTTCTTCGGTAATGATTTGTTAATTTATTTTATTGATTTTTACAGAAAGTTGTGCTAATAAATTAAAAATTTCGAATTTGGAATTGGAAATTTACTTTGCTTTTAGGGATTAAATTCACAGATAGATTTTGGAGGATAAAATATCTTAGAACAACTAAATTAAAGCTTTTTTCATATACCCCTGCGATTCTGCAGTGGTATATTTCGATTTCTGCAGGTCGATTTCTGCAAGGGCCATTCATTATTTTAGAGCCGTCAGGAAACCATACTAATGCTCCATTATCGAAAATTTTATTTTATTTTATTTATTATTTTATTTTTATTTCATTGTTTAATTAATATATAATAACTGTTCTATAGACAAGCGGTTTTTAATAAAAAAACATCTTTTTAATTTAAAAAGATTTAAGAGAATAAATTAAAAAAATACAAATTAACATATTTTATAAATTAAACAATTAACAAAATTAACCAATTTAAGTAAGTAATTATTTTAATACTAGCTTTGTAACCCGTCATAAATGACGGAAGCAAAATAAATCCTAGTTTCATTTTTTCTTTCATTAGATTCTTTATTCCGAAATTACAGTACTTATGTTTATATCACTTTTTATTTATTTTTATTTATGTTTATATTGGCCTAACACTAATCTTTTTTTTTTTATATAACAGAAAAAGAAGTACCATACCAACAAATTTGTATAAAATGTTTGTATTTTTGTATGGTATACTCGTACTCACTTCCATTTAGTTATAATTCGTTAGTTGGGTTCCATTTAGTATAAATTATACCGTATTAGCGTTATTGTGGCCTCTGGAAGAGAAAATTTAAATATGGGATCTTATTTTCATATAAATTTTGTCTTTTGTATACTGTATAGGGATCTTATTTTGCTATATGAATAAACTGTTATTATGGTATTGTGTTATTTTTAAAAAAGTTTCAAATTTTTGTATCTAAATTGGTAAAATTTACAAAAAATGCAAAAACATTTTCATCAATAATTTTCAATTTAAAAAAAAACAATATTTTACTATCCGACGTAGAAGTAGAGTTTATTATCCTACTCTACTTCTATCAAGTTCTATTGATTGAACAGTGAACCTGAACAGTGAAGTGGACAGTGAACACTTAACACTGAAAATAAAATAATATTTTTGGAATGGAGCATGCAGATCATACAGAATATAGATACAGCAAATAATAATAAAAAAAAACAAAAAAAAAACAAAAATAATTTTTTTGAGTGAAGTGAGTTACGCACACAATAATGACAAAAATAAAAAGTATAAGCAATAAAGTAGTATAATGTATAATATTATACAATACAAATATGCTGATACACATGGATATTATTGTGTATAATTTTAAGTAATAAGAATAACCTTTGAGTGAATTATTTTTTTTTTTGTGTTAAATACTGTTTGCCTTTTGGTTATTATACCATATTAAACTATTGATTAAATTTCTATTAGTCCTTATTATTATAAATCAAAAAAATTGTTTGTTTTATTTATATTATTATTATTTTTTATTTTTCCTTATTATTTGCGAAGAAGACTAACATTAAATTAAAAAAATATAGTTCATGCAATCAATTTTTCCTTCAAAGGTTCAGCATGGTAGACAGGGGTTAAAAAAAAGCAACAAAGCAATTTGTATATATATGCATTTGTATACATATGCAATTTGTATATGTATTGGAGCGTTCCGTCGAACTTACAAACATCCAGATAAATGCAGAATAATATATATATAATAATTATAAGAACAGAAGAAAAAAAGAAACTTATAAAATTGTATTCAAAAATAAAGTTAGAGAGTAAAATATCAATTAAACTTATAATTATATATTAAGAATTATAAAATAACGAAAATAAGTGTTCTACAAAAGCAAAATATTGTATACTAAATTAAGCAAACGATAAAAATAAAAGCTAAAAACACTCTATGCAAAAAGCATGCAGTAGCGAGTGTAGTTACAAAAAAAAATATTTGACCAAAATAAAAATAGAAATATAATAACGAATAAAAACCGATAATAAGAGCTTATTGCCCTATTAAAAAAAAACTAAAAATAAAAACCAATATCTTAAAAAAAAAAAAAAACAATTAAGTTTAATTAAATACAAAAATTTACGTAACTATGCGTACTAAGTCATTTACTTGATCATGATTAAAATTAAAAAGCCAGAGTTTAACCAAACTGAGTAATTTAGAACCATAACAATTGTTAGTTAAAGGTGGAGGTAATAAATTATAAAGCCGAGGTGCAATTGCTAAAAATGAGCGTAAAAAATTATGTACATTATGAGGGGGTATGATAGCTAATCTTCTGTTGTTGATTCTCAGATTATATATTTCAGAATACCTACTTCGTAAGTAACCACTTCTATTAAAGAATACTTTGAGGACTTGGAAGTAAAAAAGATTCTTCAGAGGTAAAATATTCATTGAAATAAAGGGAAGCTGCTTTCCCTACAATGTTTTTTTAAAATTAGTCTGATAACACACTTTTGTTGTATTAACAAAGGTTTAAGATAATTATTAAAAGTACCACCCCAATTGACAATTCCATATTGTAATTTAGAATTAAATAAACCATAGTATACAGACGTAAGCAGTTTAGAAGAACAGAACTGCTTAAGGTGATAAAACTGTCTAACAACTAAATGAAAATACTTACTCAAAATTCGTGTATGAATTGACCAATCTAACTTAGAGTCTATTGTAACACCTAAATATTTGAAGGAATCAACACAATCAACTTGAAAACAACCTGCGGAACAGTTGTTATACATTTCGTTAAAATTACATAATTTCTAAGTAAGCAGAGGAGATTATTATGAGGAAGAGGAAATCTTCTACATTTAGCACAGTGATACAAAATATTATCACACATAGGAATAGAGCTACCTAAACTGAAAAACATAATTTTAGTTTTATCACTTAATAATAATTTGTGATGGCAAAACCAGCGACATAATAAGTCCAAGTCATAATTAATATTACACACATTTTCAAAAAATGACTTATTATTGTAGGATAGACCAACATCATCAGCAAAGGCAGTTGAACTATCCTTAAATTTTTGAAGAAGAACAGAATTAAAGAAGATTAAAAACAATGTAGGACCCAGAACAGATCCTTGAGGTACACCCAAAGAAATACTTTTTAAGATCACTGATGGTGTCATCAATTTTAACTTTCTGAGTTCGACCCGTTAAATACGAAGAAAGTAAATCAAAAAAATTACCCCGGAAGCCAGCTTTATACAATATGCCTAATAGGATTTTATGATCCACAGTATCAAATGCTTTTTTAATATCAATAAATAACGCAGCACTTTTTAGTTTATTATTAAGAGCTTCATAAATACGCGAACAAAAAGTCAGAAGAGTGCATCTTCAGTAGATCTGCCACTACGAAAACCAAATTGCTTACAACTTAAAAAGTTAGTAAGATCTAAAAATTGCATCATTCTTTTTTTTATCACTCTTTCAAATATTTTGGAGAAAGAACTTAACATGGAAATGGGACGATAGTTATCTGAGCAATTTTTATCTCCTTTCTTGAATAAAGGAATTACCTCAGCAATTTTTAGAGCATTAGGAAAAATTCCAATTTCAACACAGCAATTAAAAATATGAGCTAGAACATCCACTATATTAAGACTAATTTTTTTTAAAACAAAATTAGAAATACCTAGCGTATCGAAATTAGAATTATTTAATTTCATTATCAGTCTATGAAGTTCAAGTGAATTTATTTCTTCAAAATAACTAAAATACCTTAGAAAAACTAAATTAAAAAAATTTGGAAAACGTAGTGAAATGGTGAAGAAAAGAAGCCACATGTTAGCTGAATATACATGTGAATTATGATATGAATTATGAATTACATATGAATTACAGAGATCGCTCAAGAAATCATGGTAGAAAAACCTAACAAGACTACAACTTCCAAATTTTCATCAACAATATCCCAGCGAACTTCACTTATATTTTGTAGCAGTACCAGATGTTCAACGTTCACAAGCAAATTTATCTTCTAATTTTTAGCAAGTATTTTTTGTTTTTTTTCATACGTACGTAGGTGCATAAAATTTCTTTTGTACACCTTTTGGCTCATTGTACTATATATGAGTGGGGTACTATGCATGAGTGATAAATCAGTCTACTCCACTCTCGATAATAGAGCATTAGTATGGTTAACTTCTGGCTCTAAAATAATTGATGGAGTAGAAACGCAAGGGTACATGGCAAAAGTCTTAGAGTTCATACTTACTCAAGCCTATATTCTACAAAAGCAGTTTTCCAAGCTGAAATACCTGCGATTAAACTTAATGTGCGGGACGAAGAAATTTGAGAAGAAATAAACAAAAAACGTACAATTTACATTCTCCTGGATATTGTAGCAGTCGCATATAGTAGTTTTTAGCGCAGAAGGTTCGCCTTTCATAATACAAAAGCAGTTTTGTGGGATTCCCCTAAGCACGGGCCAATTACAGATACAAATTTTGTTGGATCAAAGCGCTCACACAATTTTGCTGCTCATGCCAAAACACTCGCTTGAAAAGGCTAAAGTAATTTTCAGTTTTAAGAAAAAACAGATGGCATCATGTCAGGGATAAAAACTGACCATTGCTTAGTAATGAAGCATCTTTTTAAAATTGGCTTAACTGAAATCAAATTGTTCAGAATATTTGAAGTAGAATAAAAATCTACTGAATATTTGTTTTGTGAATACAAAAGGCGTACTTGTAACAGACATCGGCATCTGAAAACAGTGGTCCCTGAAGCCAATATACCACTGAAAAATATACTCTGAGTATAACCGCTAAATCAGATATCCTTACTTAATTACTTTGATGCATTATGATTGCCATAAAACGGATAATTTCAATAAGCCCATTTACTGTTGCGGTGATAGAACCAAACCTTGTGTATTGAAACATAAATCTAATTTAAATATAGTAAGGTCTAAAACTCCAATTTATCATTGCTTATCATACCGACATTTTATTTGTACAACACTTGAACCAAAATCATCCTCACATTAAAAAATCTCAATGATTATACAACGGGAACTGGTTTCGATCGCTAATAAGTTATCTAGAACAACAACAATAAAACTTATCGTAATAAAACAAAAATGCATGTATATTATTCATAAAATATAGGTTATGTTTATTTACAAACAAAAAAAAAAAAAAAATCGAAAACAAATAAGACGAAAAAAAAATTTTTAATTATAATTTGCATAACATAAAATCTAGTTGTTGTTGTTGTTTGGTTTGAGTCTAGAGTGTAGGTGCATTTCACTTATTTCCAAAATCTGCATTTCGATGCACATCAATAAATTTTTATTGTTTTGTTGAACTATGAAAATATCTGTTCAAATAACATGTTATTATTATTATTTGAATTCTCTTTAAGCAGTTACTGTTGGTGTTGTATTCGTATAGATACCGTAATTCATATTTTACCGTAAGATTAAAAAGTAAGAAGAAATTTTTTGTTTTTCCCGCCAAAATTTAATTTTATTCACTTTTTTCTAGATACTTATAAATAATTTTGGTTTATTATGATTATGACGTTTACAAGTCTGCCAAAACACTACTGACCTACACGTTGTTTTTTTTCAGGTTTTCTGTTACAGAAATTTGTTTTTTTTTTTATATTTTAAAGCTTTGCTATTATTGAAGAATACAATTCTATAGTAAATTTATGTTATATTATTGGTATTAACTGTTATTGTGTATTTTGATATGGTTGTATATGTGATTCAAAATATAGAAACATGCTATGGTGAATTAACTATGCAAATTGCTTTCATCGTCTAAGATTTCTCTTTCTTCTTTTTTAATTCTATAAAATTATTTTCTTCTTTGTTTTACACCCACTCTACTATATTTATTGTGAATTCTGGTGTATCTGCTCTGCCAATTTGCAATTGTTTTTGTTTTATTATTTTTTTTTTTTTTGTTTTTTGTTTTTGTATATTGCGGTTATTGATTTCAAAAACATTGAATGAGTTTCAAGTATGGCTGATTATTTCTTAAAGATTTGAAATAATTTTTTTTTTTCGATTACAGTGTAATTGGCGTAAATTGGAAAAGCAATTATTTCGTTTTAACGTTGTGTATTGATTGTGTGTATCGATTGTATATTGATTGGATTTTAAGATGAAAATTTTGAATTGTCACAGCGTCTCGATGATTATATATGGCATAATATTGATGGTTCATTATTTTGTTCATGGTATCTTGAATTAATTGAATATAATTTTGTGGGATGGCGTTTGTGATATTTCTATGTCGAGTCGTGAATAGTTTATGAAGTTATTAGGATATTTTATTGGGTAGAATTTGTAGTAATCATCAATTAGTATATGTGGTTTATTCTCAGTACATTGTGTTTTCAAATCAAGAGTGTATCTTGCAATGTCTTGCATGTATCCTATTCAGTTTTAGTTTCTATTTTTGATATAATTAGAGCTCGTTGACTCAATTTTAGTTGCGTTGTGAAACTCGTTAAATAGTTAAATAGTTACAATACGCCAACCAAGTCTGCATTTGCCGTAATAATCTTAAATAATTAAATAATAAAAAATATTATTATAAATGCTTGTATCATTTAGATGATCATTATGCCATTTAAGTCCTGAACTTGAATCATCAATGTCATCCATTTCTGCTCACTGATCAATTCTTTTTAGTTAAACATACGAAATTGTTTAATTTCTGCGATATTTAATTTCTTCAACGAAAGTTTGGTCTGCCCCCACGCTTTTGTATCATCGAGTCTGGATTTGAATATTCTGATGGCTAAATTATTTTCAAAATGTTTCGAATGGTCGAAAAAATGGTCGAAAAAATGTGGTCACAATTAAAGAGGTTAGCCGCAGATAGGAGCCGATGGAAAGAATTTATTTCCTCCTATGTCTCACGGATGGGGTTGCAGAACAATGATGATGATGAATTATTTTCATTAACCTTCTTTAGCCCGCGTCTTTGCATAGTCCTTTGATTTGGCTAAAGTGGCTTTGATATTTGATAAATGCATGATTATATTTATGTTTACAATTTTCTAAACAATCAAAGTAGGTAGTAAGTGAAAATTTGTTATCCCTCTCGTTCAATTTATTATATTCAGGTCGTAGTGATGATCATTTTTTTTATTTTTTCGATAAAATTAGGTTCGTCTGTGTTATTTCCAGGTTGAACTGTTAAGTATTCTCATTACAAACTGTAATGTTTCTTTCCCAAAATGTTGCGGATTCGTCAATTGCACTTCTTTCATTGCTTCTACTTTCATGTATGATTAGAAAAATTTCTTTTAATGGGTAGAATTTTCGCAGAATCATTAAATGAGCCAATGCTTACTATCTGGCGTTTTAAAGCATCAAATTAAATACTCTGATAAATCCAGTACTGATAAGATAAAAAAAAAAATATATTTGAAAATATTTGAATGTATAAAATTAAATTAAACTATTGAAAGTTATAACCAATTATGTAGTATAGTACTTTCAGAAAATAATAACCCCTGAATTACTACATTGTTGGTAAATGAAGAAGAAAACAAAACAATTTCGAAATAAGCCCTATGGAATTCTATCATAATAAACTCACAACCCGTTCGTCATTACGAACTGGAAGAGGTCTATATGTGTGATATGTGACCATTACTTGTTCTAAACTATATAGTATTATGTAAAAATAAAAAAAGTATTAACTGTTTGAGTCAAGACTCACAGATAGCGAAAAATAATCGATTATTAAGTATTACAATTTACATTTGTATTAGTTATATTAAATTATTAACTCTACAGTTAGAACTATTGCATTTGACAAAGCATGATAAACACTCATTTTGCATGGGCAATTCATTTTTAAGTATTTATCAGACTCTGTCAAATAGGCAATACAGCTTCCATACTCATTAATGCAATGCACCATGTTTTTTAATTCTTCAAGCAAAAAATCTTGTTCAAACCAACCATAGAAATTAAATATGTACATTATATATCTGGTATAACTACCAATTTTAGATGACCTCCTCCTCTAGCAAAAAGTTAGTAAATTTGAATGGATTTGCATTTGGTAGAATTCAGTAAGAAAAATCTTAATTGAAAAATGTTCTTCGAAAGCCACTGTTTTAGTGATTTTTAGTTATTTTTTAATGACGTTGTTAGAGATATTAAATACTAATTTGCGAAATTTAAAAAAAATTAAATAATACTGATTACCTTTACACTATTAATAAAATAAAATAAAAATAAAAAAAAAAGTAGAATCCCTATCACCAACGTTGAAACATCATTAGTGGTGCATATGCCGAAAATAAAATCCTTCTATTAACATCAATCTGCGGCCACCCAATTCAGTTGCGGTATATTTATATATGTCTTGTTCAATATTTGCTTCAGCTAAGACTGCTTTCGTCAGAAATTTTCTTGATCTTCGATGCAATGTGTGCCCTAACGATTGGTTATTCTATACAAAAATGTGTGCCATAACGATTGTTGATTCTATTCAAAATATTGCTTCAGTATGTTGTTTTGACACATTCTCATAGTTTATTCGATACAACGCTATCCGGCTTTCAACGCCTATTTTCTACATCGTTACACAAAATTTTGCGAAAATCCATCTAATTGCTGTGAATTAATTTTTCAACATCAAATCTTTATTGATTTCATATCACCACAAAAATATATTTTCAAGCAATTTAAAATTTTGAATTTATTTAAATTAATTTAAAATTTAAAATTTATTCAAAAAATCAGAAACGAATCGATTATGAATGTGCATTGATGTAAACATTTTGAATTTTTTTTTTATTAATAATTTCCAGCCTATAAATTAATAATATTTTTAATTGTTAAAATATAGTAGGTAGATACAAACAACTTATGTGTTCTTAAATAACTGAATTGAAATGTAATTCATACCTTTTGGAATAAGTCATAAGGGTTACAAAATAAAATATTCTTGGAAATTTATTTATGCTCAATTTTCCGAATTTCATTTATTTCTGTGTCAATTCATATGAGATTTCCAATTTAATAATTAATTACTTTATGGTCTTTATGCATCATTGAATTCCACAAAGAACAAAAAACAAAAGTTATTTTTAGCCGTTGATGTTTTTTTTTATTTTTAAAAAAAAATTTTTGATTTTAATTTAAATTTAATTTTTAGGGTGAATTGATTTAAAACTGACATGAGTACTCAAATCTTAATGGACTGTCCATATTCGTCCACGGAGATTGACAAAATATTAACTTTTAGTTATATCTCGACATTTTTTATCTGGATTATAGAAAGCAAATTTTAGAAAAATATCTAAACTTCTAATCGTGATAGTCGGTACCTATGTCGAACCGTTTTTACATCCATAATCGACGATATATAGGTAAAAATAATAATTATAGATTTTAATAAACCCAATGAATTAAGGTAAAGAAAACTAATTCGATTTAAGCCAAAAAAATCAAGAAAATTATAATTGAGGAACAAGTCTGGGCTTTAAAGACAGTTTTCTGTTTTTTAGTCTTATTCAGAGCCATTAATTAACAATCACTAGGATGATAGGTGTTTTCTGTGTCATCTCTTGCTTTGTACCCATGATGTATTTTTCTCTTTTTTGTATAGCAGATAGCTCCATGCATTTTATTACTGTCAGATTTATGCTTAGAGCAAGCACATCAGATGTCTATTACTGGACGAAGTCTTGCTTCATATAATTGTGCAATAACTCATCATCCAGTAGGGTTAATAAAACACCGCCACCTTTGATTAGAAATACCTAAAAATAAACTACACCACATACATACTGTTAGTAGAAGGGTAAAAAGTCTTAAGTTAATACCTATGTTAATAGCTGCACATTTATTAAAAACACTTCCAAAAGTTAGTCCGAAAATATCAAAGCTAAAAAGAACAACAGTTGTTAGTTAGTCTCAGTTGAATGTACAATAAAACATAATCGTTTTTTAACAGTTAAAACAGTTGTCGATCAAAAGAATTATAGTTAGAATTTACTTTACAGTGATTGGCTCGAATCTACCATATTCAGTAGGGTGGAAGGGAATGTGGAACAACTCAACGGTTCTGAGATTATTCCGATTCGATCTTTCAACCAAGGGGCTATCGTCATACCCGAAAATCTGGTGAATAAGAGGAGATATCTGCAATTATCCGACGATCAGACAACGACTGTAAGTCAATGAATTTAAGACGGTTCATTCCACAAAAAATTATTCACAGTGAAACGTAAAAAGTTTCGTTGAACCCATTCAATTCGATTAATGTCAGTCAAGTAATGTGGAGCACCCATTTGACTGGCATATTCAAGAGTAGGCCTTACATATGTAACATAAAGATGTTTCGTGAGGTAGGGATCAGAAATATCTTTAGACCATCGTTTTTCACTATTTTATCATAATGTAGCTTAAAGCTCAGCTTAGGGTCAAGTGTTAACCCGAGGTCTATAATAGAATGCGCTCTTGAAAGTAAACAGCCATTTAGTTGATAGTTGAACCAAACTGTCCGAGCGAAATTTCTCCTAGAAAATGTAATGACTTGGCATTTAGAAGTGTTCAATTCAAGTCCATTATATCAAGTCTATTTTTAGTACGTAGAACATAATTTTATTAATAATACTTTATTTCAATCCCAGTTTTGAAGTTAAAGTTAATAATGGTTGATCACAAAACTAATTGTCGTGAAGCGATAATCATCTAGTTTGTTCTCCTTTACTATCTTTGGAATCCTATCTGGTCTTCTTCTTTCTATGCATGAACACTCTTTCCCAATAAGCTATATTGGAATCGTAAATATTTCTGATGTCGCCCTTCTAACACGATTTCTTATGGTCTTATGCTTTTCTAAGAGATTGGACTCAAAGAACTCATTAGTTGTTATTAGCACCTGTTTTGTTGTTTACTCGCTTTAAGAAGGCATATGTTAGGATTGGTCCAAAATATTTTTTATACGTAACTTGTGCGACTGGCTTGTCATGGAAGATTTAATTGATGGTTTTGATGGAATTGAACATCTTGCCATATCCACTTTGGATACCTCCATAATATTTAAAACTTTGCTATATTGGTAAATTCACAAAGAAGTCTTTGAACGTCATAATTGTAACCAATAATAGCAGGTATTTTTTTACTATTATCCATTTTATGCACCATGTCGACTTCCAATTTCTTTTCCTATTATTAGGGCGATGAAAGTAAAGCTCAGACTGTCAATCAGCTTTATTCCATCTTCTACCGGTACATCCACTGTGTAGCTTCATATTCAATAATAATTTTGTTATATTTTGTCAAGTTTTTTATGGCTATAAATGTTTGAGAATGTACCACCCCCGCCCAGCCCCTCTCGCTAATAGTATTTTTTATATCAACTATAGCCTTCAGAAGCATTTGTAGTGGAAAAAATATTGTGCGATGTTTGCTAAAGCTTTACTACAGAATAATAGAAGTTTGAAGAAATCTGTTTAGAGCATATTTGACTTTGAGAAGCAACAAGCGGACCAATAATAATGATGAATAAAAAACATTATAATTATTAACAACACTGTAAAATAAAATAAGAACATAAAATAAAAATAGATTATATAAAACATCAGTTCAGTACAGTAAAATATTATTCCACCATGCTTAATTCTTAACGATTCAATGGAATTTTCATTCATTATCATTGTAAAGAATGAGAAGACTCTTACTAATTAAACAGAAATTCTCATTAAGTAGAAAATATTAATGCTTGGCTTGTGGTGAGAACAAAATACGAATAATAATATTAATGATGAGATGACGTTCATTTGATTTTATATGATTATGACAGGATATTTTAGGATCTACAATTATGAATATTTAAATTTAACAACGGATATGTTAAGATTACTTAAATTCATTCAGAGAATTTCAAATTTATGGAATTAATAAGGATTTGGGCATATTTAATGTACATAATTAATTAAAAATTTATACAAACATGTGCGTGTGTGATTGAAATTTTTGAAGGTGAAATAATTTGAAAAGATTATTATTATCACAATACAAGCAACAAAATTATAATTATTAAATATGAATTGATGAAGATGTGGAATTGAATTTAAAGAATTATTTTAAAGAATATTTAGGTAAATAAATTTTATTTGTTACGATTAAAAATAAATAAATTGTAATTAAATATTGAGATATGATTTAATGAGAGGTACAAACTGGTAGAATAACATTGTGTAATTGCATACTAGCAAAGAAAAAAGTCCAGGATCGTAAAACTGTTCTATGATCATCCAGAAAGTCACCTTAAAAACTATAATGTACAGATTATTACGAAAATAGAATGAAAAATCTTGCTAGATGGACACAAGACCATATTCTAATTTCATAATTAAAATAGTATGAAGCACTAAATTACCTACTTTATGACAACATCTTTTATTGCATTGCATTTTGAATTTCTGAACAATCCTTCTCCTTCTTCTTCTTCTTTAATTAAGCATTTAGTGCCTGTTTGTTCAATATACATACCTAATTCTCATTATGCAAGCATTCATTCGATCTGTTCCGAGGTCTTCCTGGTAAACGCTTTATATTGATTTGGTCATTCATTACTATCTTTGCCAGTCGACTTTTTGCCATTGTATATACATGGTCTCTCTAATTTCTTCGTCTCTTTCAGCAGGAAAAGCCTTAGCCATTTCAGAATATCTCGGGATGTTATAAGGAGTTATATATGAACAATCTTTTAATCGAAACTCATCAACATAGTTTAAATACAAATCGAATCATACGTAACCAAGTAATAATTTTGTTTTTAGATAGCTGTAAATTATTGTACGTAGCTTCATGGTCCAATTTTTAATGGAAACGATAGTTTGAAATGCTCTTAGACTTTAAGCCAATAAAAACTAAATTACACTAGTCATTATTGGCAACATAAAACACACGAAATCTTAATTTTTTTTTAACCCAAAAAACCCAAGCCCCATATGATTTGTGTATAGACAAAAAATTCCAACACAAAATCTTATGCTAAGTAGGACATACTTCTTTATTTCGTGTCTTATAATGTGAATATCTGCGATTTTGGTAAATTTTGTATTTCGAATATACAATAGGTAATATTGATTATGTTGAGCAGAATTTTATTTTGAATCATTTGGATAATTTGAAAATGAAATTGTTTCGCGATTTGTTATATTACCTGGGTAGGTAGCTTTGTCTGCCGCACACCGATCCACATAAATCATCAGTTAAGTGCATTGTAATACTTCTAGGAATTCCATTATGCCGTGGCAAATTAAACTTATGTTGAACCAGTCTGCTACTTCGTTCAGAGAACTGCGGTAGTCCATCACGGTCTTTGAGCTAATAATTACCGATTCTATTGATTATTGGTTGCAGTCTGACTGTCCTGAAGAAAAAACAGAAATTATTTATTAAATTTATAATAAAAAAAATTTATTAAATTATATAACAATACAGAAATTTCTCACAAATAATAGACTCTTAATCTTAGACTAAGCCTTCTTTTGTGGCCATAACTTTTTCTTCAAACATACTGCAGCGTTTTGGAATTTGTTGAAGTATAAGCCTATATTTAGCTTTTCAGAGAAGATTTTATCTCCCACTCTGTCATTGAATTGTGAATCATCGGTATAGAGGATCCACATACATACTACATTCCCAAACTCTGTCTAATTAGCTTAGATCTTAATACCTCTTTATAGTCTAATCGATGTGATGCAGAAAAATCCAATCTAATGATGTGGCAAGCACAAATTCGAATTTTCTAATATACTAAAATTGTCTCTTCAGCTAGACGGTCGATCCGGTACAAGCGGTATTAAGCTTAACAGCAGTAACAGAAGACTAATGAATTACTATGTGAAAAAGTAATGTCGAGAATCTGAAGAAAAACCTCAGAACTCTACAATATCTGAACTATGGCGAAATATTATACTCCCAAACTGGTATTGAATTATATTTTAAAAATTTAATCATAAATAAAGATCTGTACTGAAGCAATTTTTTTTTCGATATTCATATTTCTATTTGAGGTCATTTTAAAATGTTTGGTGGTATTTTAATAGGGAAAATGCCATTGATTTTAAAACTTTTTTGTTTATTTTAATTGTCAGTAACTTAGGTATTCCGTTTTTATGTACGATACTGTAATCTATACACACAAAGTAGAAAGAGATTTGAAAATGAGTATTTGAGAGGAAACTATTACTCATCATCACTAGTTTTTTTTGTAGTTTAACTATAGCTTTTTCTAAAGTATGCTATAGTTAAACTATAGGTATACTAAGTATGCTATAGTAAGTAAGTGACCAGCAGCACTGTTTCTTTCAATCACTGTTCATTTTTGTATTTTTTTTTTAATGGGGAGTTCTATGTAACCACGACCTTCTAAAATCTGTTGTACTACTCCGCTTATCTCAGAATTGTAGGTTTATGTTCTTTATAAGCGCTAGTATTGTTCTGATGTCAATTTCAGAATCACGCAATGTATAATAGGGAATATTGATATTGATGATTGATATGGTGTCGCAAGCAAATCACTGTTAATTTACATAGGTGGCTATTGTTAGAATAGTGTGCTTCTTGTGTAATGTTTCTGTGAAGAATTTAGTATTTGAGATATACATAATATTATGATAAAAATATTTCCAAATCATTTTAGAGAAGTATGCGACTTAATTTTTGAATGAATCATCCATACTAAATTTTGTCTAATAGTAATAAAAGCTTGGCCTGAACCACTGTGGAATATTTTTGTTCAATTTTTAGTGATCTTCCTAAACTATTAACGATTTGAAGGTGTCAACTGATGGTTGGGTATAACATTACAATAATAGGTGGGATACTTTGCAGGAGAAATCAAGCAATTTTGGTATCATAGGGAAGAAAAATATTGGATTGCAAGATGTGGTATAGTTCTCAGACCTTTCTGGTTTTGCTCCCCGATTATTTCTATACATTTTCTTATACTATAGTTACATAATGATAGGTACGCAAATTTGAAGTAAACAATCATAATAATCCATTAAGAGTGTGAGGGTGTTTCTTGAATTATTTTTCAGCGCCAAACCAAATTAAACCAAATTCTAAAATTCCGTTAGTTTTTTTGTTTTCAATTAAAGAAATACCAATAATATCTTGGGGTATACTTATTTCGCATATATTTCATATAATTTATATTTTACTTAAAACATTTACGTAAACTATACAATAATCCAAAAGTCCTTACCAATGCAACGAATTGAATTTCCCTGAGAAGCTCTATATTACATAAATTTAAATGTTAAATTCGTAATATACGTAATTGTAATTGTTTGGAAATAATTCAAAAATAAAATTAATTTATTTTTATTTCTTTGAAAACTTCCATAATAAACTTTTATTATTAAAATTAGTATTAATGTGTGTGTGTGTGTGCGTGTAATAGTTATAATTTACAATAATTATTATTACCTATGCTTTATTGAAGGATATGAAGAAATCTAAAAAAAAACTATACATATTTGAATTAATAGGTATGTAACAGTACTTTTACACTTACTCTCATGTACATACATACAAACATATAAAAGTATGTACTTTTTAAAAGATGTAGAATTGAAATTTATTAAAATTTTACAAAATTACATAAAATTTTTACATTGAACAAAATATTATAACAATAGGTAATTTTCTATTGTTCATTTCTCTATGCATACATATACATACATATATATGCATATACATATACATATTCTAATAGTAAAATCTAAAGATATTCTGGATAAATTTCATTTCATTGTTTTTCAATAATACTATAAATTACTATATTATAGAACGAAAGACAAAATTAGGAACTATTATTCATATTTCGAATAGTATAAGAGGAACCATTCATAGTTTTTAAGGTATTTTGGGAAAATATTTTCAAATTGAAATTAAACCTTTTTTCGTAGAATTTTTCATTATTATTAATTAACTAATATAGTATAATTTAGCATTTGCTCGCTTCTCGAAATTCGAGGAAGTTGGACCTAAAATTGTACTTAATTTTATTATGAATAATAATCATTGTTTTCCAACATTTCAATTTATTCTTGTGGCACTATATAATATTGTTCTTATTGATTTATCTTAGACACAAACCGCAAACGTAATAATTTATTTAACAACAAAATTCTGACGAGAAAAAAAAAATAAAATCTGTACATTGGGTTGTCTTTGCAATTTCATAAATCAAAATTTTTATATGTTAATGTATGATTATATTTCTTATACAGACAGTGAAATTTAAAATAGAACTTTGTATTATTGATAACTAAATAAAATTATAAAAATATTTAATTTCGCTACATCTCCTTTTAAATATCTATCAATTGAAAGAGTAATAATTAAAATCAATTGTGAAATGGTTCAAATATTTGTACAGTACTTTTTTTCAATTTACAGATTAATGCCTGAAATACATGTGCAGAACTATGCATGCATCGCAGCAAAAATAAATTAGAATACATGGTTTTATATGGAACCAATTACATGTAATTCTGCACGCAGAAAATTTGATGCATGATATCTCTATTTCTAATTTTTGCTGCGCAGCGGCAGAGCTACCAACACGAAAGATTGTAAAAATTTTCATTTTACTCATACTAATAAAAAAATAATGACAAACGTCATAAAATTTGTTTAATGTTTACATATTTATTATTGTTTTTTGTGGTAAATAGGTTATAATCAATTTTGTAAAAATTTATTTTAAATTAAGTAATTGAAGAAAAACTAATTAATTTGAAATGAATGAAAATTTCCCTAATCCATAGTCTAGATTTTCTTTCTTTTTTGTTGCAATATTCTTCATATATTTTTAAAATATTTAGATATAACAAAATATATGTACAACAAACTAGTATTTATTTATTCATATAATTATATTTTATTACATTCATGATAGTAACAGTCAACAGATAACAAAATATGTGATTAAAATTTTTTCAAAAATTATTAAATTAAAACTTTTATTAAACACTTTTAATAACATTTAACTTTAAAATTTTTCAAAAGTTATTTTATTTTGTATTTTATTACTATACAAACAAAGTTGTATGTGTATCAATGGCGGCAATTGTCCACATTATTTCAAAACAAAACAATTTTTGACAAATAAAATATATCTGGCACGCAGATATACGCGCATATCTGCATGCAGCGATGCATGAGAATTCTGCACATGTATTTCCCACAGAAGGTGCTTATTCGAAATACATAATAACGATTACGATTTGATTCAACGAAATGTCAAAATTCAAAATTGCCATTATGTATTTCGATATCATTCAGAGATTGTCGAATCGATGAAAGAGACATCGAAAGAGAGATTTTGTACAAATTACTTTAACTTTGAATTGAACGGATAAAATAAAAGAGTGACACTTTGACATTTGGGTGTTTTGTTTTATATTTATGATATTTTTTGGAATAAAAATAAATTTAATTGTTGAAATGGAAGTAGGTATTTTACTTTATTCTTCATAATTATTTTTTATTGAAATAAATTTTAATAGGAATGAAAGGCCATTTACAAATAAACTGCAATATGAAAGTTAGTAAAAATAAATTATTTCAGTAATTCTACTTTAATCATAAAAATAGTGTTCGTCTGACTTTTTTTGCTTCTAGTGCGTAATGGAATTTGATACATTTTGGACAGGTATAAACTGCAAACACATATAGAACTTCCTTAAGCACTTAGCTGTATTAGTCCGACATGAAAATCATTTCCCACGCTGCAAATCATTTCATTGGTAAAAACTGCACAGAATCTTAATACACTGGTCAATTTAATTATATTTGTAATCGAAGTGTTACATTATTATTGGCTATTTAAATTTTTGCCCTAATTTTTCTAATAAATCCATAAAGGTAATGTTGTTTAACAGGAAATTTTGATCAAAACTGTTTATAAAATAAAGTTTTAATAATTTAAATAATTCCAAATCCACTGGATTAGAATAATTCCGAACATATGTTAGCTTATTTTTTTATTCTGCAATTAGATAGCGTTTTTCAGCACTATGTCATTTTCATCGTAGATTTGAATTTAACAATGGCAGCATTTTTAAACACTTTCGATCAAATTTTCATCGAATTACATAATGGCGCTAACGATTACAATCGCATAACTCTAACGATAACGATGAACAATTCGATTAAAATTGATCGAAATACATAAGGGTTGGTAATTACATGGTCCGCGTGCCAAAGTTGGCACATCAGAAAATTTTCCCTGAAGCAGTAGTCTGCAGATGAAATACGCGTATCTGTATGATAAGCAGATCAGTATAATTAAAAGGAAAATGTTTGACTATTTTCAAGTATTATACAAAAATTTTACTCTAACGCTAGAAAACAAGTTTTTATAAAAACTATATTTAAATTTACAGAAAGACAATTGAAGTTATGTTTGGACCACAATTGTCTTTCATTTCTCTTTTAATAAAGAGGTTTGAAATTAAATAATTAAATTAGATATTTTTGTTAGAGATATTGAATATAAAAAACTAAATAATTTTTCAAAACTTAAACTTTTTTGGATGAATCAACAATTTTCAAAAAAACTGATTGACACTAACTGATTTCACCTACTCATTTTCTAAAATTCTCGGTTTTATTAAAGAACAATTTTTCAAATAGATTTAAAGATTTAAAAAGAATTGATAAGCTATTGAAAATTGTAAATTATCCGGATTTATTCGACATACAGGATTTCGATAACATTCTTATTGACTGGATGGAATTAAAAAATTTGGAAATGCAGACTGTAGATCTGCAATCTAATCCAATTTGGACACAGAAATTTGTGGTAAATGCGATTGGTATATATTGATGGAAATATATTGAAAAATTGGAACTTAGTCGAATGTCACAGGATGGAGAGGCCGTATTGAAAATTCAATATTAGAAGTGGAATAGTATGCCAGATGCTTTTGCTTCTGTTTTTATATTAGCAAAAGCTTTGTTAATCATTTTCTCTTTGGTTGACAGAGGAAGACTCGGCAGCATACATTACCTTACAACCGACAACATACCAGCCTGATATTAAAAATCTTGCAAGTAACATGAAGCAAAAACATATCTAACAAAATCTAATTATATTTTATTAAAATTTATAATTTATTTTTTTCATTTTATCAAATTAACGCAGATATTATCTCTATCTCTATGTTTTATTTATTTGTAATCAATAAAAATATTTTTATAGGTACTGGCACGCGAAAAAAATTATATTTCAATTTATTTTATTTTGGCACTTAAACAAAATCCTATTTGCCATCCCTGAAATACATAATAGGCACCTAAGTGTGTTAAAAATTTGATAAGGTTTTTATTTGCTTGTCCTTTTAAACATTTTTAAGCCATTAAGCCATTTGTAAGATCACATTACATTACTGCGCAGATTAGAGTTTTTTATGATAAAAAAATTATCGTATTTCGTAGCTCTGGTTTGAATTGTATACCCTTACTACATTTACACATTTGAGAGAAAGTGTTCGTCTTCGACTAGAAATAATGTTGAGATGTTTGCAGCTGTTTTATTACACACCTAACTTCATCAAAGCAATATTACCCAGCAAATCTATAATTATAATTGACAAGCATTTAAGGTCCTGCGCAGTAGACTTCTTTTCATCTTTAATGACAAATTTTTTTATTTTTAGTAATTTTATCCACTAAATGCCACTTACTATAGGGAATATATCGGAAACGAAGCAGTATATAAGGGACGTGTATTTATGTGTCCTAAATAAAACTTACTAACCACAAAACTTTTTATTAAACACGAGTGGTTTCTGCTATATCGTGCGAAGTCTATGTTAGTACGTAAATTACTGCTTTTTTAAAAACTTTAAATTTGACTTCAACTTGAAATATAATTACTCAACAGGGGCCACTAGTATACCTATATTTAATAAGAGCGATTTAAAAGCTTCTAAGATTAAGGTAAATACGTACCTATTATCGCGAATCTAAAGGATGTTCGAAATTTAAGGAGCCGTATCACGGATATAAATAAAACATTTACAAAACAAAAAAGTTGTACGTCTTTTTTATAATTTCAAAAACAACTTTCGTTATTTTAAATATCAATTAATAATATACTTTTCTTCTAAATAACAATATTAACAACCTTGTGAAAAGTACCTATTAATAAGTACGCATTGAATCTATTACCGTTTTTATTGACACTTATTACCGCGGTAAATTTTAAAAACAATTACAGCAACCAAAGATTGCTTCAGTAACTGCGCGAAATCTTTTCTTTTTAGTTTGGCAAAATTATTTTGTGTTTTCAATTTTGTACATCTGCAAACCATTTTTTTTTTTTTCAAAGGAGCAAATACCGCTACATCCATAGGTTGTAGTAAATGAGTACTATTAGGCAGCAAAGCAATTAAAATTATATCTTTGCAAAATTGAGTTGCATTTTAGGATAGATGAGAAACGTGTCCGTCAACATAAAGAATAACTGGAACTCTGAAAGCTGGATCTTTGATTCAAACAGCCATGGATGAAAAACGTTAGTCAAATATTCATAAAATGTTTTCGCTGCCATCCATCCACTTTCTGATCTACCGACACCAAATCCTTTAACTTGCTGCCAAATCCTTTAACCATAATACTGGCGGAAAGTCTTTTGTAAGGGTATACTACCATCGGTGATGACGAAGTACCATTTGCACTAGCATTAACAAGCACAGTTAAACATATCTTTTCATCGTTTGTTGTCTTTTTATGTACGAGCTTACTACCTTTTCTTGTATTATTATAAAATACAATGGCTGCTCAAATAATATATTGAAGATGACTAAAATGATGCAGGGTGTTTTGTAATAGCATGTCTATACAAAAGTTAATATAAATTAATTAAACAATGAAATAAAAATAAAAATATGAAATGAAAAAAAAAAAATGTATTAAATCAACTCGAAGAAAACTTGTCATTAATATAATGAGTCGACTCAGAAAAATATGGTTTGTTAAATACTGTTTTTAAAACAGTAATAACATTTTCTAAATAGAAATAAATTTTTGTAGATTTTGTCTTTCAAGATTTTATTTTTTAGGATTTTATCTTTGAAGGTATTTTTCCCAAACTCAATTTTTTCTACTTGAAAATTTAAAAACTTTTTCATATTCACTAATACTTTTTCTCTCCTACAGCTACAAATGCATTGCTTAGACGTTTGAATTTGTCTGTAGCATTTTGAATTAAAAATAGAGCTACACTCTATTTCTAATATAAGAAAATTTATAATAGAATCCTTGGTGGTAACAAACAAAAATTTATTTGAATGTATGTAAGTATATATATATATATATATATATATATATACCATAAAATTGGATAATATATCTGTATTTATAGATAATATTTGAGCAGGAATTGAAAACGTTTGTAATACGCTTATGTATAATTGTATAGTATTAAACTGTAATAAGACAATAATTTCTCGATTTTTGTCCTATCATTTTGCATTGTTTCGAATATTCATTTTAAGTCGTTTTTAATTTTCAATTTTAATTTTTCAAATTTAGTTGAATATATTTTTTTCTTGTCCTTTTTTGAAATATAAAGGACCATTTATAGGATTTCGGAATACTTAGTTAACATTTATTGTGATTGCAAAGCTGCGGCTTAGTTTCTTGAAATCATTAAAGCCTTTCACGGTGTAATTGATTAGTTGAATATTTGCTATTTGCCATTTGTCATTTATTTACTAAGAAAAATAATTTGACACCTACTGGAATTTAAATTATTTTTGGATAACATTTTTTTTTGCCATGCCAAGCCTAGCATTTCTAGATAAAGTTATAGAGAGATGCTAGTGGTATATAACATCAGTGTAGAAGTTGAATGTTTACTTAACTATTATAATGAAATATTTTTTTTTCAATTTAAATGTATTAAATATACCTCCGCTGTGAATATAGAGAAGTTTACGATAATTGTGTTGATCCCATTGCATATTTGACTTTCGAGCTAAGTTTTTGATTCCTATTGTAAACTTTATCTTGCAAATTTTTATCACATTCAGTAGTGTTTCTGTGAATAAATAACCAAAATATTATAAAATTAAAACGATTCATTGTATAATTGTCGAAAATAGTCGAATATTATCCTTTTAATTTTAATGATAGGCTTATCATACAGATACGTGTATTAGACGACTACTTACAGTAGTAAACGACTACTTGCAGACTTCTTCAGTGTTTTGTACTCGACTCATGTCATTTGACTTTTGACTCATTGTGATTTTTGACTTGTGCTGAGTTGTTATGTTTGAGAGCGTGTCATGTACCTGAATTTCTTACAATTTGCCTGTATTTTCATATGACTGTATTTTATTTGTCTGAATGTTATTTGCCTATATTTCTTGCAATTCGCCTGTAAAGAGGATATCTCCTTTTTCCAGAACATTTAATTAATTCATTTTTAAGCGTAGCTGCTTTCACAAACAAAATTATTAAATTCGAAAACACTTAATTAATTAAAGTCAAATTTTAAAATTTTGAATTTTGCTATTTTGGGATTTTGAATTTTGGGGTATTTAGGAGTTGGGATTTCCTGGCCAACGAATAAATTGTACATACAAATATAGGCAAATGACAGACAGTCAAATGCAACACAGGTAAAATAAAATACACACAAATTAAAATACATGCATATTATGTGTTAGTAACCCGTTATATTTTTATTTTTTTGAAATCTGAGATTAAAATTTAAATATGGCTTAAATCGGGATAGCCAATTGAACAAAAACCAGATCAAATACAGTTCTGTCGAATTGGGTGTTGCCATATATAAGCTTTACAAAACGAATATCGAAATCTATTTTTATCAATAAATATTCTTGGGATCGGTAGAACTTATACAAGCTCTTTTTATGTTCAAAGAAGTTAGAATTGACAAATCATTTCTTTTTGAATTGAACACAAGTCATCGCTTGTATAGAAAATGCAGTTTGAGAAAAACGATTTAAAGAAAATCCAATTTGCTTCGCATATACTAAAATACAAAACTGAGGTATGAGTGTTTTCTGCTTCTCTCTCTCTCTCTCTCTCTTTCTACAAGATTTATATTTTCTGCACTATCACCAGCATCATTGTTGTGCACTATAAAAAATAAAATTCCATACTATGCATATTTTTTTGGGTAAAACTTTGTTTTAATCGAAAAATGTGTTTTTTTTTACTTTTGTTTTACTATTTTTAAACAAGGACTTTAGGGGACTGAATGTGACATTTACAAAAAAAAAAAAAAATACTAAGTAACGAAAATAACTGGTATAAACAGTATGAAAATGTAATTTTAGAATTATTAGGAAATAAATATTATTATGCTGTGCTGTTGTAGATCTTTGCCATTGTTTTAATTTCAAAAAATGTAATTTTATTGCAATGAAAGCAAATTTATTACTACGTAGATACTCAATTTAAGTTAACAAAATATCTGATAAAGCATAAAAAAATATTCAAATCTTTATTTTTTGTTATTTTATAAAATAATGTAGGTCATATTTAAACTGATGTAAATACGTAATATATTTCCATTAAATGAACACTTTAAAGTTTTTTTTTTTTGTTGTAATAAATATGAGTAGGAGTCAATACATATGAAAATTAAAATTAAATAAAAATTTTATAGAACAACTTCGAAGAAGAATCATCACAGTGGTGTAACCCGTAATATTTTTTTAAATATAAAAATTTCAATATAGTTTTTAATTAATGTAGAAAATCAGATATTTTCGATTTAATCATAAATGAAAAGTAGTGTCATCAACTCTGAACCTGCTGTCATGTTTAATAGTTTTGTCAAATTTGTCTAGTGCTGCGGAATTTGTCACATACATTTTTAAGCATAAATTAATGGGAATTCCATGATAGATGACTCACGCTGCCAGCATCATCACTGTCTTGTATCCCCATTCGTGGGGCGTAGAGCAGAATGCTGTCAGTTGATGTTTAAATTTATTGTAAAATTCTTTTAATGTAATTTTCTTTATTTCGCTTATTCAGTTCTGAATGTTGCGCATTATGATGTTATCTGATTTTGTTTATAATAATAGTTGGTGTATATAGCAAAGTTATATAGCAAGTATATAGTATTTATATATCCTATAGAATGAGTTCATGGATCAAAAATGTATTCTCATAAACTCTGTTTATCTGCTAATTCAACATTTATCAAGAAATTATTATTGCGGATTTAAAGCTGCTGCTTAATATCGATTATCTAGAATGTTTGAATATTCTTTTATACTACTGAGAAGACTATATATTATGAAATTAATTGAATATTTTATATTTAGTATTACTATTTTTGTATTTTGAATTTTGTTATTTTTGAATGTATACTAAGTAAATTTAATTGTATTTTAATTAATAAATGAAATGTAATACTAAATTGTAAACTGTTTGAGCTAAATAGTATAAATAAATAAATAAATAAATATTAATATTATCTATATAATCATAAGAACTACTATAAAACTCTCTTACATAGAAATTTTGGTACATAATAATAAGCCAAGGCTTTCTGTCGATGTTTTGCTCGGTATCGATTCATATTTCGATAATTAGTTGGACCAGTTCGTAATCAACAGTCATCATTATATTTTATACTCTAGATATAATTTAATAAAAAAAAAACCAATTTAATTTATAATAAATAAGCTATACGCTAATGCTAGATAATACTTTTGTAGTAATACGTTAATTTTATAATACTTCTTAGTACTTCATACTTCCACAGTACAAAGTATAACGTCAGCTTTATTCTGTCCGACTCTGTTTATACCCATACATTCGGTGACCATACGTCCTGTTTTTTAACATGTTGCATTCCTGGGGATTTTTTTTTTTAAATACAGGACAGTACGATGTCCCTTATTTCCTAATTTGATATGCAAATCTCCTCTTCTTAGCATATACATTGCACGAACATAAATATAAAATTATCATAAAAATTCAACTGCATACTTTCCCTACATTTCCAAAAGTGAAAAATTTATTTACTGGGATATGGGAAATTTCCTACAATCTGGCAACATTGTGAATTGTCAACTTGAAATTGAATTATCAATGTCAACTCGTTAAATTAAAAATTTGAATAATAAAAACACATAACCGTAAATTTAAATTTATCTGGAAAACTGTTTCACTGTTAAGATAGTTAACATAACAAACATTGATTATTTTAAAAGATACTTTTTTCATGTAGAATTCTTCAAATTTTTTTGTTAAGTTCTCTGAATAAACGAGTTAGAGAGTGTATAAATGACTTAAAAAGCGAGTTTCCATTTATTAAAACAACAAGTAGCTTCAATAAGGTGAGATGTGAAAAATGTTTGACACATTTTTCTATAGCAAATAGTGGACGTACTGATATTAAACAGCATTTGCAAACGCAAAAGCATAAAAGAGCAGATTTAGCCCAATTATCAAGTAAAGTTTTAACGAATTTTTTAAGAAGTAATACATTCAATGATAAAGAAAACTATCTGGCTATTGTTGAAGGTACTTGGACATTTCACAGTGTTCAGTCAAAACTGATTAAATCGTGTTTCAATGAAAAATATTCTTGTGCTAGAACAAAATGTGAATCCAATGTTAACAATATTTTTACACCAATGTCATTAAATACAATAAAAGCAGATTTGTCACACGTTCAATATATCACAATATATTTAGATTGTTCCAATCACAAAAATGTTAAAATTTGTCCAATATTAATTCGATACTTTCTGCCGAATAAAGGAATTCAGATTAAGATTTTGGATGTTAAAGAGCTTGTTGGGGAAACTTCAGATATTATTTCAAAATATGTGCAAGAGACTCTTGAAAAAAAAAAAATGAAATAATTAGTAAAATGATAGCGTTTTGTGGAGACAGCACAAATTGTAATTTTGGTGGTGCAGCCAGCAAAGGTCAGAATAATATCTTTCACAAAATGCAAAATTACATTGGCCAAAAACTGATAGGTGTAAATTTCGCTGCACATATTTTGAATAACTGCATACAAACTAAAGCAGAATATTGCTTACCTATTGACATTGAAGTTATTATTGTCAAAATTTATTCCTTTTTTTTTATATTTGCCTTAATTAACTTGCCTTGGACTTTATATGTTTGTTTCAATCTGCTTCAATTCAACAAAATACCCATTTCAATAACCATTTAACCAAAGTATATCCATAAAAAGAGTATGAACTCATGTATGTATTCATTTGTTTGCACACAAATTCATATGCAAATTTGATAAACATTGTCAGAAATAGACGATAATAAGAATTTTACGTGTAAGAAAAAGAAAAAATATAGTAAACAAAAGAGAGTAACAAAAAAAGTTGGCTGAAATTAAATAAATAAAGTTTATAATTTTGAAAAATATTTTCGGCAAAAATTTTCGTTGAAATATTTAACAATATTATTTTCTAAATTGTATCAACTATGCATAAGATTTTTAGGAGACCTAACTAAAACAGCGTTATCATATTCTTTAAATTCTGTAATTTGTAAATAGATGCTGTCCTCAGTATTATTTTATAATCGTATACCAATATGATAAATATTTAGGTTTACTATAATTTAATATAATTAATAAAAAATAATAATGTTTGTAACTCCAAATTACTACTGACAAAAATATTAATAATATTTTATATTATTGTAATGTAATTATAATTTAATATTTTTAATAGGTATATACGAAAATAATAATGTTTAAAACGAAAATATTAAAATTATAAAAGATCAGAATTAATCATCGTATAAAGGAACAAACTAAATTAGAACTAACATTTTTTGCCAGCCTGCCTCATATAAATAATGGGAGGGAACGTAAACAAATCCAAAGGAGAATAATGAGAACGCAAAATTATTTTACAGTATAAAGGAAAAGTCAAACATCTGTTTTGTACCTTTTCTCTCTCATAATAAATTTGGTATACGATAAGTAAATGTAAATTTTAACTCTTTTAACTAATGGTATTTTGCTCGGTTTGATATTTCTTAAAAAATAGGTTGTCGTAAAATGGGAGTGCGTATTCTTGTTAATATATATTATAGATATTCTTTGCATTCAACTAAGGTGAAATTTACATATGTGTGTGTACTAATAATGGAATATGGATATTTGATAAAGTTAAAATTTAGTTTCTCTTTAAATTCACTATATTTATTGGCATATCTATGGTGTAAAGGAGCAAAAAAAAAAACAAAAAAGGAATACAAAATAAATGTGTGCAATACAAAGCATTATCATTATATTTCAATCATTTTCTATTACTATTCAATTATATTTTCATTATATTTTTTTGTGTTTTTAATTTGGTTTCTCATATTAATCTCTTTCTTTTATTATTTCTCTTTCTCTGACTAAGTATATGCAAATGTACGTACATGTGTCATATAGGGCTTGCATTTGTTACATACATAATCATATGGCTTAGTTTAATTGAAAATAAAATGCAAACATTATTTATGGAAGAAAACAAAATTTGAACCAATCAAGTATCAGTTATCTATCACTCAGTTACAAATTACTCTTCTCGCATGTAAAAAAAGTTCAATTTCGATTTATGCATGTATATATTATACTTTTATATGCCAATTTATGCTTAGGCAGCGTATACACGTCGGACAAAATCAAATTTTATCGTAGATAAAGTCGGATGAGTGTTTACATTTCAGACTTTTTCTCAGATTTTATCTACGATTTTACGTCAAATATTTTTTGTATTTAACAGGATTTCTTTTTATAAAGTGAATAATTTTTTATTGGTGAAAATTCTTTAATACGTAAATTAAAAAATTCAAAGGTATCTAATCAAAAATCTCCAAACATTTTTTAAAAATACACATATTTTTATAAAATTTGTTACAGTAATATAAAATATAATTATACATTTGAAGTATGACCAATAGTAACCAAATTGCGTTAGAGTGAATTTTAGTGCCATTTGATTATATGTGTTGTTCTTTGAAAATATATTATTTTTCATTAAAAAAATATTTTCACTAAAAAGTCGAAAATAAAATAAGGAAAAAAAAAATTTTTTTTTAGAAATATTTGCCTTCAATTTAAGCGTACTAAAACTACAAAAATAAACTTTAGAATCGCAGCTTGATATAATGTTTTCATAGCAAGTTATGATTGTAATTACGGAAAAAGCAAATTAGCCGAACTTTTTACCAAATCTCTTAATCTCATCTCAAGACTTCCTAGAATATTTCTAAAAAAAAATTTTTTTTTTCCTTATTTTATTATATTTATACAGTTAGAATTGAAAATTTCAAAGAAATATGTGAGGATGTTGAAATTGTATATAAAAAGTTATTACGACATAGCAAAACTCGATGATTAACTTTAATGCCTGCTTTGGAAAGAATCATAAAACTATTTCAAGCTTTAAAATTATATTTTATGTCTCAACCAAAATATCCGACAATATTACGAAGTTTTTTTTTATGAACGGTTGGTTGGTTGTGCTGAATTATGGTTAACTTTTGCATATTGCCAAGCTTCAACATTTCATAAAGCTATTCTTAATGTAGAATCACAAAAAATTTCAATGCCTGCTGAAGCTTCAACTATTTTAAAAGATTTAAAATTTAAATTGGTCGAACGGAAAAAATAACTGTTTTTACCTCTTACCGTCAAAAATATTATACTTCAGATTGCAGAAAAATAATGATTTTGATGAAACAATAACTAAAGAACATGTAACAAATTTTTACCAGACATGCGTTGATTATCTAAATCAGTGGGATAAAGCTTTTAGAGATGTAGAAATTTTCTCACTGGATATTGTTACGAAATATTTTATCTAAATATGGGACAAGATTGAAAAAACTTTATCCTATCTAAATGAATTTAGAAATGATTTAAAAATAAATAATGAAGATTTATTTGATGAAGTGAGCTGCGTGAAAATTTTTCCAAATAATTAAAATAGAATAGAAGACTGGAGGGTAAAAAATATATCAGTAGATGAAACATGGTTTGAGATTTTCAATCACTTTAAGACAAATATGATTTCATATAATAATATTGTGTGATACTTGTTGAATTTTGTCTATGTCTACCGGCTTCAAATAATGCTAACGAGAGAGTGTTTTCAATAATGAATAATATTTGGACCACCGAAAAATCGCAATTAAAAGTAAATACTTTAAGATCATCTTAATTACAAATTTCAATTTTAAAATGAATTTTTCAGAATTTAAAGGATTTTTGATTAACAATCCAAATGTTTTAAAAAATATCCATTCTGTGGAAAAATATCAAACTTCATAACTAAATTTAACATTTATGTAGTTTTTTCTATTTTTTTTTTTTGTTAGCTTTAGTCAAGAAGACTGTTTATAAAACCAAATTTATTATTTTAAATTATGATATTATAAAAACTTTTTATTTAACTTTGTATTCTAGTCAAGAAGACTTGTTATTGTTTTTACTTAATTTTAAATAATAATATATAAATATATTATATGATTATTTTTTCTGTTTTTTTTTTATTTTTAACATAATTTTGCATTTGTCCTGTATTTTAATTTCCCCAAAACGGTCACCGTACCCATACAACCAAAAGTTTGAATGAAAATATATTCATTAGACATTTGCTTTGAATCTGTAGAGGTTTTTTATAGTTTTGTAGATATTTACTGATTCCTCTGTTCTTCAAATTAAACTAATTTTAATTTGAACACTTAGATATTTTAAATTTAGATATTTCTGTTCTGAGAAATATTTGAGAATAAATGTTTTAAACCTTGTTGACAGTTTGTTTCAATATTATCATAAATATTAAATCATTTATTTATTTATTTCAAGCTTAAATCAAGCAGTTACAAAAATATTTACTTAAATATAAAGTTAAACAAAATATTATAAATCATTTAAAAATTTAAAAATAAATACATTAAATTCATTAACATAAAATCTTAAGAACTAAAAGATGTGTATAGGTGTTCAGATGGTGTGAGAGGGAATGTAAGTTATTTCAATCGTTGATCGAGTTGCTTTTTTAAATCGGTCTTTGAAAGAGAGAGATCAATTAATGTCATATATTTATTTCCCAATATTAACATTCTATTAATAGGTTCATATCTTCCATAGTTTGTCCTATGATGAAACACAGTGAAAAGATTTACGGATCGAAGTCGAGAACTTGTGTTAATATTGATTTTATTAGAAATATAAGGAGATAATATATTACCTTTGACAGTTTGAACAATGAAGATTATATCAGCAATGTCTCTCCTTTTTTGCAAGGTATCAAGATGAATTAAATTGAGTCGATGTTCATAAGGTGGTAGACGAATTGGGTCTTCCCAAGGAAGATTACCCAAGGCAAACCTCAAGAATCTTCTTTGAATTGCTTCGATTCTCTGAATATGAACATCATAGTATGGGGACCATACCTGGCTAGCATATTCCAAGTTAGGCCGAAGCAATGTAATATAAAGGGCTTTAATAATGTACGGATCGCGAAATTCTTTAGACCAACGTTTAACAAAGCCAAGTAAGGAATTGGATTTATTTATTATATGGTTAAAATGTAATTTAAATGTTAACTTATCATCAAAATACACACCGAGATCTTTAAAAAAGTTAACTTTTGATAGAAATTGTTCATTAAAAGAATAACTATAAGAATTTTTCAGTATATCCATTAAATTCTATCTAAACGATGTGATTTATTTATTTATTAATGGTATATCACAAATATAAGTTGTGACAAAAAATAGGAATATTTAGATTTGCCATTATTGTTACTGATATTTCATATTTGATCATTATTTTGTAATTTGGGTTGTTCGATATTATACTATAATAATTCTAACTGTCACAACTATTAATATTTAATTTATCTATTAATATTTTTAACATTGTCCTGATATTCCATATTAAGCCGTACTATTTTGGTTTTTACTATTAGTGCTGTTCAAACTGATGGATATAGTGATGTAAATTGTATATAAATAAGCCGATACTTTGTAGATTAAATAGGTGCGGTACTTTTAAGGTTATACAGGGTGCATCATGAGAAGTTATTTTCCATTCCGCACCTCAAAATGTATGTTATAACTCTGTGTAACTTAAAATTAAATGATGACCCATACTCACTTTTTTTTTTTTTTGTTTTAAATTGGGAAGTTCTAAGTAGCCGCGACCTCTTAAGATCTATTGTACTTCCCCGCCCATTTCAGAATTGCAGGTCTAATTCCTTGATGAAAGCTATTATTGCCTTGATGTCAAGGTCAGAATCAGGCGATTTGTATCCCTGGAAGTGTTTATATTTTTTTCGAGCTACAGCGTCGCAATCAAATAGAATATGGGAGGAGGACTCCTCCTCTTCTAAACAGAATCTGCATCTATCTGTGCTCGATCTACCAATCTTGAAGAGATGTTTATTAAGTGGGCCATGACCTGTGATGAACCATGTCAGCATTCTGACATTGAGTCTAACCTCCCTGGATTATCTGATTCAATCCATGAATATTTAGCTTGAAAAAGAATTTGGACTGCGTAAGTCCTTGCCAGCTATCCCATATGTTCTGGGTTTCTTTGGACTCCCACTTGGAAACAATTCCTTGTAGGTAGGCGTTTGAACGAGCAATACTTGGCTCTGGTCCCAAGAATTGACTCTTCGCACCATATTCCCTTAGAACCATCACTGATCCGAAGAAAAAATTTATCGCGTCACGTCTAGCTGAATATGTATTTCTGTTAGGACAATAGCAGGTCATACATAACTTGTACTCGAAAGTGTGAGTATTTCCTGCAATCTTGCGTGGCGTGTTGTTTACCCATACACTGTAAACTCTTGCCTGCGCGAATACTGTTCGTTTTAAAGCTTTAAGTTAATGCATACAAATTGTTATTATGATTTTGGAGTGGCGTGTGGTAAAATTTTAACACTCCAAATTAAAATCGAACAGTTTTCTGATTATTTTAATCATGAGTGCAAGTAAAGTACCTGTACTTTTTGTTTTAATTTATTTAAAATATATAAAATTCAAAAAAGAAACGTAAAATTTGTCAAAAACATTGGTTAAAAAATAGAACAAAATTATAGTGACGTGAAATTACTTAAGGAGTTAAGACAAAATAAACCAGAAGATTTATATAATTATTTGAGAATGAATCCGGAAATAGTTGCTACTCTTTTAAATTTGGTCAAATCGTACATCCAAAAACAAAATACACAAGTGAAAGAAAACATATGGGCACAAGAACGGCTTATAGCTACTTTAAGCTTTTTTGGCAACTGGCCGAAACTATGAAGACTTAAAATTTTCAATGGCCATTTCAGTTCAAGCCTTAGGTCGTATTATACCTGAAATATGTAAAAATATTTTCGAAGTGCTTCGTGAAAAATATATGAAGGTTAAAACAAATATGAACAAATATGAACTAACATAAAAAAAAAAAACAAATTGCAAAAATTAACTGCAAAAAACAAAAAACGTAAACTCCACAACTACGCCATTGAGCACGGTTAATCTTGCATGTATATGGTATTAAAATTGTACAATTTTAAGTACAGAATACGCGCAAGCAATCTTCTCCACATGTTTACTCATACACAAATGTTTTTTTGGGCACGCATTAGGAATGTACACGATTATTTTTGCGCAAGCATTTGTGTGTATGGCTTGCTATTGTAATTGAAGTGATCGAAATTTTATTATGTTAGTAGTATTGTTACTGTAATTAATTAATCCTTACTTAACTGTAGTTTTATCCATTGAATTTATTTGTTTAATTCAATTTTTTTATTCACCAGAAAATAATTTGGCTTTTTTACTCTTTCGTTTACAGTTCTGGAAGATATAAAATATCTTCAATGGCTATCGCGTTGTACCAAAAGACTAACAGAAATTATTCATGAGATAGTTTTGACATTTGCCGTCGCAGCAATTTGAAACTATCACGCTTGTGGCTAACAAAATACAAAACTATCACTTCAACGACATTATTATTATTATTATTATTATATTTAATCTTTATTCTCTTAAAAATTCATAAAATTTCAGAAAAAATATCTTAAAAAATACTCTAACTAACAAAATCCATGGTTTAAATTAAAAACAAATATATGAGGCAAAATGAAAATATAAAAATATGTAAGAGAATAGTAGAGGTATTTTGTATCTTAAAGATAGTTTTAAATACCACTTCAAATTTAAATTTAAACATAATTAATTAGTTTATAGTGGGGAATAATCAATAATAAGTATGTAAAAACAAAGTATATAAAATTATAGTTCAATACAATTTACAATAAAAATGTAATAATCGATTAGAAATTAATATACATATACAAAATAGAAAGTACATAGTCAACATGCAAATAGATATACATATATATAATGAGAAAAAAGAAAAAAAAAATAGAAGAATATTACAAGCATAGTATGGTGACTCAGGAAAAAATTTATTATGTAACTAGCTTTGTAACCCGTCATAAATGACGTAAGCAAAATAAATCCTAGTTTCTTTTTTTCTTTCATTAGATTCTCTATTCCGAAATTACAGTACTTATGTTTATATCACTTTTAATTTATTTTTATTTATGTTTATATTGGCCTAACACTAATCTTTTTTTTTTTTATATAACAGAAAAAGAAGTACCATACCAACAAATTTGTATAAAATGTTTGTATTTTTGTATGGTATACTCGTACACACTTCCATTTAGTTATAATTCGTTAGTTGGGTTCCATTTAGTATAAATTATACCGTATTAGCGTTATTGTGGCCTCTGGGAGAGCAAATTTAAAAATGGGATCTTATTTTCATATAAATTTTGTCTTTTGTATAATGTATAGCGATCTTATTTTGCTATATGAATAAACTGTTATTATGGTATTGTGTTATTTTTAAAAAAATATTCAAAATTTTGTATCTAAATTGGTAAAATTTACAAAAAATACAAAAATATTTTCATCAATAATTTTCAATTTAAAAAAAACAATGTTTTATTATCCGACGTAGAAGTAGAGTTTATTATCCTACTCTACTTCTATCAAGTTCTATTGATTGAACCTGAACAGTGAAGTGAACAGTGAACACTTAACACTGAAAATAAAATAATATTTTTGGAATGGAGCATGCAGAACATACAGAATACAGATACAGCAAATAATAAAAAAAACAAAAAAAAAACAAAAATAATTTTTTTGAGTGAAGTGAGTTACGCACACAATAATGACAAAAATAAAAGGTATAAGCAATAAAGTAGTATAATGTATAATATTATACAATACAAATATGCTGATACACATGTATATTATTGTGTATAATTTTAAGTAATAAGAATAACCTTTGAGTGAATTATGTTTTTTTTTGTGTTAAATGCTGTTTGCCGTTTGGTTATTATACCATATTAAACTATTGATTAAATTTCTATTAGTCCTTATTATTATAAATCAAAAAAATTGTTTGTTTTATTTATATTATTATTATTTTTTTTTATTTTTCCTTAATATTTGCGAAGAAGACTAACATTAAATTAAAAAAATATAGTTCATGCAATCAATTTTTCCTACAAAGATTCAGCATGGTAGACAGGGGTTAAAAAAAAGCACCAAAGCAATTTGTATATATATGCATTTGTATACATATGCAATTTGTATATGTGTTGGAGCGTTCCGTCGAACTTACAAACATCCAGATAAATGCAGAATAATATATATATAATTGTAGCTCAATATCTAAAAAATAGCTATAAAAAATAGCAATAGGTATATTAGAAGAATAAGGAAAAATATATTAATAGTATATTAAACGCAGAAGTAGTATTATTATGTTAAAAAGCAAAAATAGAATCCAAACAAAGAAAAATAAAAGTAAAATTTAAGAAATTAAGCAATGACATTCAGTATAAACATCAATAATATGATTCTCAAAATTCAGAAGCCAATGTTTTACAGTATTATTTAAAAATTGTTTTACATTTCTTTGTGGGCGTAAATCTAATGGAAGCTTATTAAAAAGTCTACAAGAGATTATAGGGTAAGAGTTTTTATAGTTAGTAGTCCGGAATTGTGGTACTTGAACAAGAAATCCATGATTTACCATTAGGTTATAATTGTCATGTATTCTTCAGTTTAAGTACCCACTTTTTAAGAAAAATATTTTTAAAACTTTAAAATAAAATATATACCTCACTGGAAGAATTTTTAACAGTCTAAATAAATCAATAGTATGATGTAAGCGATTTTTATTGCAGATAATTCTTATAACATCACTTTTGAATAACAAGTAGTGGTTTAATTTTGTTTTCATAGGCCCCTCCCCCAACAAGTGATACCATATTGTAACTTAGAATGGAATATACCATGGTAAAACATTTTTAGTACCTTGTCTGAGCAAAACTGTCTTAAGTTATAGAAACATCTTAAAGTAGAACGTAAGCAACTTTTTAATATCATTGTATGGTCATACCAATTTATTTTACTGTCAATAGTTATTCCCAGGTATTTATACTGATTTACTGTTTCTATTTCAAAACATACATCTGAACAAATAATATTATAATCGTATGAGCAATTTACTGTCTCTCCTGTTCTATTACATAAGTGGTTCCAAAGTTTAAATTTTTCACAACTAGAAGAGGAAAAACAAATTTAGATAAAATTCTATCTAAAGTTACAAGGCGTGTTCAGCAAACCAACATTTAAGGTTATGTAGATCATGTTCAATATCCGCAGTCAAATCTATAGTGGATTACTCGTAGTATAGGAAATGGCAAGATCATCAGCAAAAGCCGTAAGATTGCCACAAAATTTTTGTGAAAAAAGGGAATTTATATATATATTAAGAATAGGATAGGTCCAAGGACAAAACCTTGAGGAACTCCTATGTTGATATGTGTATAGTTACTAGTGTTAGAACCTATCAATACCCTCTGTTTTCTGTATCTTAAATATGTAGCAAACCACTTTAAAATAGAGCCTCTAAATCCAATTTTAAATAATTTATTAATCAATATGTCATGGTTTACCATATCAAAAGCTTTGGTTATGTCCACAAAAAGACCAGCGCAACAATTTTTAGAATCAAGTCCTTTTTGAATATCTGAGCAAAATTTAAGTAAAGCGTCTTCTGTAGAAATGCCTTTAGTAAAACCAAATTGCCTATGATTAAGAAACTTAATTTTGTTTAGATAATTTAAAATTCTATATTTCATAGCTTTTTCAAACAATTTAGAGATAGTTGACAGTAAAGATATAGGCCGATAGTTGGTTGCTATTATAATACTACTGGTATTAACTTTTTTTGAATACTGGTATAACATTCGAATACTTTAATTGATCAGGGAAAGATACCACACATAACACTTAAATTAAAGACATCATAAGAAAGTACGTCAATTACGTTTAGATTTATACATTTTAATAAATTATTAGAAATACAGTCGATCCCACTTGAATTAGTATTAGGAAAAGATTTAATTATGTTATAAAGTTCAAAAGCGGAGATACTATGAAAGTAAAAACTGTTATGTTGTTAGAGTGTCTAGTTCTATATTTAGTGCACTACAACAGTTACATAACAACTTGTGGTTTTCTGGAATTTGGTTTATTGTGACTGTGGAAAATTACTTGTTAATTTCATCGGCAATCAATTTAGAATCAGTTAAGGTACCTTCTTTTTTAGTTAATCTAATGGGTTTTACATGGCTTGTAGTTCTATTTAATATATTATTTATCAGTTTCCACTCATTTTTGACATTACCTTGACATTTATTAAATTCGTTACAATAAAAATTATCCCGAGAAGTAAATATATCTTTTTTTAACTCCTCACATATTTTTTTATAATAATTTTTATCCTAACAATTGTAGGATGTTTGATGCATTTAATTTTTAATTTGTTTTGGTCTAGGATGTATATTTCAACCTATATATTTTTCTTCTTCTGCTATTTGCACTCTCGGAAGCTAAACCATGACTTGAATTATTCTTTCTTTTTACATTATCATAAATTTTTTATTATTTTGTAAAATTGTTCATTGCAATTGATCCAATACGGTCCAATTTATTATGTTTCTCAGGCAGGGTATATGCTGATAATAAATTAATTGTAGTAGTTCGTACTTATCATCCCTTATTGGGTACACAGGCTAACTCCATTTCAATCTATATCCCTCACCAAAAACAGGTTAATACTTACTGTACATACTTCTGTAATAATACTTATGACAATTGAAATTTTTGTTCTGAAGAACTTTCAATTAAAAAATTTGTAAATAAATTCTTAAGGACTAAATTAAAAAACTACCTTTTTTTAAATTATTTTTTTCTTCTACTTTATTATCCAAAAGTAATTAAATTCTCATTAGAATGGACAAAAAACAAAGAAAAAACAAAAACCAAAAACAAAAGAAATTCCTTAACAGTGTCTAGTCACTTAGGTTTTTATTTAATTTTTCTTATCTAAGCATTTTAGCACCAGGTCACGGTAATTAAATTTCGTTCGATTTGTATTGAATATCCTAGAAAATTAGAATTTTTTAAAAATTATTTTAGAAATAAAAATATATTTTTTTCATAAAATAATAATGATAATTATCCTTATTAATGTCCTATTTTTATTATGTAAGAAAATTTCAACTATCAAGGATCATTAAGTATTCCTTGAATATTTCATATCCCATATCCGTTCACACTTTTTTTTTGCAGTTTTTGGTTTTGTTGTTCTACCTTCAATAAAAATAAGAAATTTATCCTTTTTTTTTTTGTAATTTTTGAATATCCTTGAAAGGATATGGGAAGATATAAATTTATGAATTTTTGTTTTTTGTTAAAAAAAAATAATAAAAAAAAAATGTAGTAGGTACGGGTTTGATTAACTGAAATCGGAAGTATTTTTTTCACCTTTTCATAACCCTTATACAAATTCTAACACTTAAAATGATCATTACTACAACAATAGAACTCTTCAAAGGATCCTTTTCAATAAATATACCGACTGCCTATTCTGAAAAAAAAGTAGAATAATAAAAAAAAATAATTTAAATAATAATAGAAAAATTGAAATACAAATTTTAATAGTCTTCCTGAAACTAAAATACAAATTTCTTAATTGTTGGTCCTAAGAAAAAGGTTTATTTTCGAAATTGGAATATTTCTAAAAACTAGAGATTTCAATGACTTGATCCTTTTAATTTGAATAATTATTAACGTTCTTTTCGAAAAAAATATATTCATTATTGTTTTGCAGAACAATTGAAATTGAAACAAGTTTTCTTTATATTGTTAGGCAATATAAACAAAATTAAAAGGACGAATTCTTAAAAAAAATTTATCCTTTTTTCAAGTTATTACATCCTATTTCAGATTATGTAAATTCGTTTTGTTTTGTTTTTTTTTTTGTGTCGTTGTAGGCAAATCACTATACCTGTAATTTAAAACTTTCTTTTGAATTTCTTAAGAAAGGAAGAAGGTGGGTTAAAGAAATTAATAAAATTTTAAAAAATTTCTTTGTTTTCGCATATGTGATGATGGCGGATTATTCCAGAATTCAAATTTCAACGAATTTTAGTTTTATTTTCAAGACAATATCAACATAAATTGTACTGATATTGCAACATACAATTAAATTCTGCAAATACTTATATTCAACAAAGCAAAAAAAACTTAGTCAGTTCAACTTAGTCAATTTTTACAAAATTTTACAAAATGGTTTTGAATTCTATTAAACTTTGGAATATACTTCGATGTTGAACTTTTTATAAAATTTATCTATTAATTATATATATATTATTCTGCATTTATCTGGATGTTTGTAAGTTCGACGGAACGCTCCAACCCATATACAAATTGCATATGTATACAAATGCATATATATACAAATTACTTTGGTGCTTTTTTTTAACCCCTGTCTACCATGCTGAACCTTTGCAGGAAAAATTGATTGCATGAACTATATTTTTTTAATTTAATGTTAGTCTTCTTCGCAAATAATAAGGAAAAATAAAAAATAATAATAATAATATAAATAAAACAAACAATTTTTTTGATTTATAATAATAAGGACTAATAGAAATTTAATCAATAGTTTAATATGGTATAATAACCAAACGGCAAACAGCATTTAACACAAAAAAAAACATAATTCACTCAAAGGTTATTCTTATTACCTAAAATTATACACAATAATATACATTTGTATCAGCATATTTGTATTGTATAATATTATACATTATACTACTTTATTGCTTATACCTTTTATTTTTGTCATTATTGTGTGCGTAACTCACTTCACTCAAAAAAATTATTTTTGTTTTTTTTTATTATTATTTGCTGTATCTGCATTCTGTATGTTCTGCATGCTCCATTCCAAAAATATTATTTTATTTTCAATGTTAAGTATTCACTGTTCACTTCACTGTTCAGGTTCACTGTTCAATCAATAGAACTTGATAGAAGTAGAGTAGGATAGTAAACTCTACTTCTACGTCGGATAATAAAACATTGTTTTTTTTAATTGAAAATTATTGATGAAAATGTTTTTGTATTTTTTGTAAATTTTACCAATTTAGATACAAAATTTTGAATATTTTTTTTAAAATAACACAATACCATAATAGCAGTTTATTCATATAGCAAAATAATATCCCTATACAGTATACAAAAGACAAAATTTATATGAAAATAAGATCCCATTTTTAAATTTGCTCTCCCAGAGGCCACAATAACGCTAATACGGTATAATTTATACTAAATGGAACCCAACTAACGAATTATAACTAAATGGAAGTGAGTACGAGTATACCATACAAAATACAAACACTTTATACAAATTTATTGGTATGGTACTTTTTTTTCTGTTATATAAAAAACAAAACGATTAGTGTTAGGCCAATATAAACATAAATAAAAATAAATAAAAAGTGATATAAACATAAGTACTGTAATTTCGGAATAAAGAATCTAATGAAAGAAAAAAAGAAACTAGGATTTATTTTGCTTCCGTCATTTATGACGGGTTACAAAGCTAGTAAACTAATAATCTTCGAAACTATATATTAATACTATACATATATTAATACTTGAAGATTAGACAAGCTAAAAAACATTACTATTCTAAGATACTCGATCCTCGGCTGCCTTCAAAATCTTTCTGGTCTAATACCGCTAAGCTTGAAAATGGATAATATGGATAGCTTTGATGTAAACGAATTAAACAATAAATTTATAACTCCATCTTTTAACTTTACTTCATTACTATCCAATATTGAAAACGTTGATTCGTCTAGTACTTTCTCTTTTAGAAATGTCTCAAATGATGAAATCTATGATGCTATTTTTAAGGTTAAATCCAATGCTATAGGACCAGATTTAATTCCTTTGAAATTTATTAAATTGATTATCCCTTCTGTGCTACCTTATATTACACACATATTTAATTTCATCTTGACTACTGGTCAATACCCTCTAATTTGGAAATGTGCCAAAGTTGTTCCCGTTCCTAAAAAAAATAATCCAACGATTGATGACCTTAGACCCATTAGCGTACTGTCCGGTATTTCGAAATCTTTTGAACGGTTATTGCATGCACAAATGAGTCAGTACGTAAGTGATAATAATCTCTTATACGAATTCCAATCAGATTTCAGAAAGCAGCACAGCACTACTTCAGCACTCCTAGAATTAACAGATAACATATACTGTGAAATCGATAAGAAACATGCTGTATTATTGCTTCTTCTTGATTTCACAAAAGCTTTTGATTGTGTTAATCATAACTTATTATGTTTAAAACTTAGCGCAGCTTTTAATTTTGAATCTTCTGCTACTACTCTCATTCAAAGTTACTTAGATAATAGAAGTCAATTTGTGTTTCTAAATGGTATTAAGTCTAATAATCTACCTGTTGAATGTGGGGTACCCCAAGGATCCATATTGGGTCCCTTACTCTTTAGTCTATTTATTAATGACTTACCCCGTTGTTTGTCTGAATCTCATTCCCGGTTGTATGCAGACGATGCTCAACTCTACATCAGTGGTCCTATAGCTGATATTAACCGCTCTATTGCTAAATTGAATGATGATCTTGATGCTTTTGCTTTCTGGTCTCTAAACAATGGTCTTCGATTAAATCCGTCAAAATCCCAGGTTATGTTAATTTATGTTCGTAATATTGATACAACTAATCTCCCTAATATCAAATTAAATAATTCTGTGGTAAAATTTGTAAGTAAAGCTAAAAACTTGGGTGTTGTATTCAATAAAACTCTAACCTGGAATGATCACATTAACTTTATTTCTAGAAATGTTTTTTGTAAGTTACGAAAACTCTGAAAGTTCTCTTACAATATTAACGAGTGGATAAAAAAGAAATTAGTTATATCTTTAATCTTTCCACATTTCACTTATTGGGAAGTAGTTTATGCTGGGAGGAGTATGGGCGAGTTTTCCAGGCTTAAGGTTATTTTCAATGCTTGCACTCGATTTGTAACTAACCGTCGTAGATTCGATAGCATCAGAGATGTTTCTAAAGTTTTGCTTGACTGTACTTTCGAAAACTATCTAAATTATAAGTACATCTGTTTTATGAAAAAAATCCTATCTAAAAATACGCCGGTATATCTTCTTAAGAAAATAACCCCTGGACGATCCATTAAGAAGTGCAAATTTAACTATTCCTAGACACTCTGGTAGATTAAGACATCTATCCTTTTTTGTAAGGACTGTCGGGTTGTGGAATTCTTTGCCGTACGTAGTCAGGTGTGAGTTCTCTATTTCTAAATTCCTTGAACTTTGTTGGGTATATTTTAAGAAAAAAGTGTAGTCATTAATTAAGAAGAATAAAAATTTTGTAGAATAATGCTTGTTAGGTGTGAGACGTCTGAAAGATAGTTTTGTTTGGAGGAGAGTTTTTTTATTTTTTTTTTTTTTTGTTTTTGGACTTTTGTTTTTTTATTACTTTATCTCCGTATTTTATAGTTTTAACTTTAATTTGTTCTTGTTTTTTCTCTTTTTATTTTATTTTTTTTATTTTTTATTTTATATTTTTATTTTTTTTTTTTTTTCTTTTTTTTAAATTTTCTTTAATAAATTTCTTTTCTTTATAAATTATTTTCATTATTGTTAATTTCTTTAGTTTAAGGTTTAATTTAATTTAATTTAATTTAATTTAAGAATTATGAATTTGCTACACATTATACTTTATATACTCCTATAGAGACTTACCGTCCCATGTATATGTACGAAATAAAATGAATAAATAATATATAAGATAATTCCTTTAAGCCTTAGTACTATCTTTAGAATTGCAGTCTAATATAATAACAATATGACTATTTAGATTCTCATAGGACAAACTATGGATAGGCGCAGGATCTACATGGTCTGTTAGCATAGGCGCATGACCTCAATGGTCTGATGTTGACCACCTAAGTAAGTAAGTAAGTATATAATAAATGTTGTTCTACAATCGATTTTAATTATAGCAGACAGAGTCTTGTAACAATTTGAATCGTACTTCGCTATTTATTAATATTTCTTATATCTTAAGGTTTAAACTGTAGTTTTTAAGCAAAATCTGTAAAGTTATTACTGTAGATTGAAATGGAATAAATAAACAAATAAACTCTGATTAAAAATAAATATTCTCAAAAATAAATTTGAAATCTATTGCCATTGCCAAGTTCAGCCATTTAATCATCATCATTAATGTCCTGTTACCCCATCCGTGGGGCATAGAGCGGAAATAAAATCTTTTCATCGGTTCCTATTTGCGCTGGGTAATTTCTTTAGCTAAGACAGTTGATTGTTATCCATATGTTCAACCTTGAAGTTTCCTACTGATATTCATTGAAACTTTTCATGTTTCGCAAGCGTACAAGAGACCATCAGATTTTACACTTGCATTGAATATTTTTAGTTTTGTGCGCAGAAATATGTTGCTTGCATGCCATCAAAAGCAGTACGGGAAAGGCAGGAAAAGCAGTATGGGCTTTACTGATGCGGGCTTCAATATCCAAATCGGCCCCTCTATCTGATGACATGATGTTGCCCAGGTAATTGAACGTACCCACTTTTTCGATTGGAGTTTCTTCGTGGAAGATCGGATGTTGTGATGTGTAAATTGTGCGTATGTTTTATTTAAAACTATAACTGATACGTTCGAAAGGACTCCACTGGATACCCTTGCTCTCGTTTACACCCAGTAGTAGTCATTATGTCATCCATTACTACTAAAAACAATATAGGTGACAAAATACAGCCATCTCTTACTCCTTGATACGCCTCGAACCAATTTGTCAGTTGTCCTCGATGTAAGGCGCGACATCTTGCATCTTTGTAGGATTCTTTAATTATTATAATTATGGCTATAATTTTTTCTCGAATGCCTCTTCTACTAAGCTATTCCCAAATATACTCCCGGGTTACTCTATCAAAGGCTTTCTCAAAGTTTAGCGGTGCTTTAAATTCAGTAGATTGTTCAAGAATTATCCGTAATGTGTTGATGTGTGATTCACTCACGAATGGCCACTGCTAAAATCTGCTTGGTCTCGGGTATCTCTTCTACTCCTGCTGCTTTGTTATTTTTTAAAATAAGAATTGCTGATTTTATCTCAACTATACTTGGGGTTCCCACATCGGTACCCTTGTTGATAAATTTTATTCTACGAATTGCTTGTTTAAAAATCTGCAGAAATGCTCTTACCATCATCATCATCCATAAATACGAACAGCCTTCTTTTCAAGTCCTAAATTGTTTGAACCTCTTTACTATTACGTTTGGCAATTTAATTTATAATCTTGTAAAGAGTTTTGGCATCTTCTCTATTAGCAGCGCTCTCAGTTTCCTCTGCACAATCTTCTATTTTTCCATTTGTCACGTCTTACAGTCCGATGTGCTAATCTATATTGCAAACGTAATTCTTCTATTTGATGCTGATTAGATTCAGTCATTTAATCGCAACAATTATTATTTCCTACTAAATTTATAAATAAATTATTCTGATATTTTTGATGAAGATCTTAACATGAACGTTATAAAAACAAAATGATCGAAAATAACTCCAATTTATTGTTGAAAACAAACTTTAAGGCAGGCTGGGTATTGACAGAAAGCATAATATGTTACAGTTACAGAATATTAAAAATAGATTCGAAATAAGAACCCAAATGTTTATTTTCTTAGGACCCAATTTAAGCTAAAATCGAAAAAGATATCCGCTACTCTACTTAAAATTGATCTCTTTTCAATCCACAAAGTATTCAATATCTTTTTTTCCAAGACGAACTAAAAATAAACTTGGACAATAAAGTCTTGTTTGACAGAGATTTTTATACGTACTAAAATTTAAGGCATCATTGAATTCATATTGATTTCATTTTTACCGTTACCGTGGTTCAATGATATTCATATGCAATTTCAGAAATTAAATATTCATAATAATTAATTAATAGTAATCAACAAATTTAATAAATAAAAAAAATTCTTTAATTTAAATTACGGCTTCATACTATATTTCCAATTAATATTAAAGTAGTGACTATTATTGTTTCAGTTGTTTTCAATAATCGAATCTCTATATTTAATTCTATTCTATTGAAAATAACACAAAAATATTCTAAAAATACAAATAAAATTAAACACACACAATATGTGTGCATTTCTATGATTTCTATTGTATCAGCATTCTAATGGTGCCAAAATTTTGACAATAGAATCAATTCATTATTTTTGTATATAATATTATGTACTCTTACTAGGACAACAACCTTAGTCTTAATGATTGTTGATGATGATGATGTCATTGAGTCTGTTAAATTATAATTTTTGTTTGTGTGAGTTCAAATAAATGTGAATGCCTTTTTCTAATAACAAAATATTCAAATAAAGCAGTTATTAGTTTTGTAAATTAAATTTTAACTCAAATTTAATTCCATAACGGCAATAAAGATATGAATGCTATATAATAGTAAAACGTCCATGATGCACTTAAATAATTGCGATACTTTCGATGAAATTTATGATTGAAAGTTAGTTTAAAATTTCATTCACAAGACGTAATATTCTTTTTTTATAATTTAATTTATTTCAGTCCCATTCTAGATTATCTGAAGTTAATTAAAAAAAATGTGTATTCACTTGGGCAACCTGGATTTATGAGTCAGAATTTGATTTGAATGAAATTCGAAAAAAATTATTTGTTTTAAATTTAAATTAAAAAATTTGGCTCAAAATAACTCAAAAATTTAAAATATTTGTTTCATGAGCAAAATTTTTGATTTAAATTTAATAAAAAAAATTTCAATTTTGAGTCATTTGCAAAATCTGAATTTTTAAGTAAAATTTTGAATTGGATGAACTTCAGTAAAAAGTTTCTCCATCAGCTTTAAATTTAATATAAACAACTTGACTGAAAATAACTTAAAATCTTTAGATTTTTGATTCATGAGCAAAATTGCTCAAATGCAATCAATGCATGAACCATCCAATCATGATTCAAATCAGATAAACAAATTTCACCACCCATTTAGCTGTGAAATTTGGATAAGCCAGAGTTTAGATTGGACGAATGTCTTCCCCAACACTTTATTTAAATTAAAACATTGGCTCAAAATAACTTCATGAGCAAATTTTTAATTTAAATTTTTGATTCAAATTTCAAGTCAGTTGCGATTGGATGGGTGGGATGGATAGATTTTGGATTGGATTAAATTCAATAAAAAACTAATTTTCCAAACTTTTTATTTAAATAAAAATTATTGATTCAAAATAACTAAAGAATCTAAAATATCTGATATATCAGCGAATTTTGGCTCAAATTGAATTTACCTTATACCTTCGACTAAGCTGTGAAATCTGGATAAGTCAGGGTTCAGTTTCGATTAAATTCCGTAATGAAATGTCTTCGCACAAATTTTATTTCAATTCAAAATTTGGATGGAAATATTTGAAAAACTAGCTTTGTAACCCGTCATAAATGACGGAAGCAAATTAAATCCTAGTTTCTTTTTTTCTTTCATTAGATTCTTTATTCCGAAATTACAGTACTTATGTTTATATCACTTTTTATTTATTTTTATTTATGTTTATATTGGCCTAACACTAATCTTTTTTTTTTTTTATATAACAGAAAAAGAAGTACCATACCAATAAATTTGTATAAAATGTTTGTATTTTTGTATGGTATACTCGTACTCGCTTCCATTTAGCTATAATTCGTTAGTTGGGTTCCATTTAGTATAAATTATACCGTATTAGCGTTATTGTGGCCTCCGGGAGAGCAAATTGAAAAATGGGATCTTATTTTCATATAAATTTTGTCTTTTGTATAATGTATAGGGATCTTTTTTTGCTATATGAATAAACTGTTATTATGGTATTGTGTTATTTTTAAAAAATATTCATAATTTATATATTCAAAATTTTGTATCTAAATTGGTAAAATTTACAAAAAATACAAAAACATTTTCATCAATAATTTTCAATTTAAAAAAAAAACAATATTTTATTATCCGACGTAGAAGTAGAGTTTATTATCCTACTCTACTTCTATCAAGTTGTATTGATTGAACAGTGAACCTGAACAGTGAAGTAAACAGCGAACACTTAACACTGAAAATAAAATAATATTTTTGGAATGGAGCATACAGAACATACAGAATGCAGATACAGCAAATAATAATAAAAAAAAACAAAAAAAAAACAAAAATAATTTTTTTGAGTGAAGTGAGTTACGCACACAATAATGACAAAAATAAAAAGTATAAGCAATAAAGTAGTATAATGTATAATATTATACAATACAAATATGCTGATACACATGTATATTATTGTGTATAATTTTAGGTAATAAGAATAACCTTTGAGTGAATCATGTTTTTTTTTGTGTTAAATGCTGTTTGCCTTTTGGTTATTATACCATATTAAACTATTGATTAAATTTCTATTAGTCCTAATTATTATAAATCAAAAAAATTGTTTTTATATTATTATTATTATTTTTATTTTTCCTTATTATTTGCGAAGAAGACTAACATTAAATTAAAAAAATATAGTTCATGCAAACAATTTTTCCTGCAAAGGTTCAGCATGGTAGACAGGGGTTAAAAAAAAGCAACAAAGCAATTTGTATATATATGCATTTGTATACATATGCAATTTGTATATGTGTTGGATCGTTCCGTCGAACTTACAAACATCCAGATAAATTCAGAATAATATATATATATATAATTACAAATCATTTGATTCATGTTTGATTCATCATGTTGGTTTAAATTAAATAAAAAAATGTTACTTTCACTTCAGTTATAAAATTTATATTTTTTAGTTATATTTTGAATTACCTTTAATTTTTGAAAGTAAAAATTTCTTTTTCAACTTTTGATTTATTCAAATTAAAAAATCCATTTACTTATTTATTTCAGAATTCTCAAATGAGCCCAATTGCTCGTACGTTTAATATAATAATATAATAAAATAGATCAGTGTAAACTAAAATTCAAAATATACAAAATACTAATATAATTCAATGTAAATAGTGTAGGATAATAGAAAAACAAAACAATAACAGTACCAGCAAGGTTATAAAATAATTCAATATTAAACATTAATAAAAGAAAGACAAGATATATCAATATAACTAAACCAACTCTACATACTTACTAACTACTTAAACATATTCATCAATTTAATAATTCTATTATATACTAGATTATTTTTTTAAAATTTGTTCAAAATAATTTTTAAAAAATTTCAAATTTTCGATTCATGAGTAAAATTTTGGTTAAAATTAAATAAAAAAAGTAAATCGCAAATCAATTTTAAATATTTAAAATATTTTCTTATAATAAAAATAGTAGCTTAAAAAATCATAATTGATCATATTATAATAAATTGTTATTCAAATTATCTATCAAATTTGTTATAATTTTAAAACAAAAAAAACAAAATTATTGAACAAAATATTTCACTTTTAATTTCCGTACTTATTATAAATACCCATATTAAAAAATTATTAATAACTTGATCTCATAATATAACATTTTGTTGTTTAATTATTTAATTTTTTTTTATATATTTAATAATTTTTTTTTTTTTTGTTCAGCCAAAACAAAAACTTTCCAAGTTCTAATCTTTGAAATATTTAATTACAATATTTAAAATGAGGTCAGTTTGAATTCTATTGTTTCGATAATTATTAATATGGTTAAATAATTAACATATGAATAAATATGGAAATTATCATTTGATAGCTAATAAAAATCACTTCTTTATATTTTTAATTTATATTTATATGTGTACAATAATATAATAATCGAAAATATTAAAATATTTATCGAATTCGTTTTTAATAAAAAATGGTAAAAAAAATAAAAAGAAAAGTTGATAATTAAGACTATAGGATATTATGTTAAATTTTTGATTAGAAAAATTTATCTTCGTTAAGTTTTATGAAATTTTAAATATCTTTTAATTAATCTATGTGTTCCGTAAATTATCTGCCAAAGACAAAATCTGCAATGAAATACGACAAAACAAACTTTCGGTAGTTTTTTTTGTGGTTTTTATCTTACTGGGGACTTTTTTTTAAACATTTTGTCATTTCTCGAATTTCTAGCCATACACATAAATAAAAAGTATGTAATTAGTATTTGAATACAAAAAAAAATATTTAAATTCAAGTACAAAATAATTTATTTCATATCCGCTCTCAAATTTTAATGACTTTAAATCAACTAGCTTACTTTGAGTTGCTTTACGGTTTTTACGCTTTAATTTTTTTAAGTAAGTTAAACGAAAAAGAACGAAGATTTATAACTTGCATTAAGTACGCCTTTTCGTCTCTTGCCCCACGGATGGGGCTACAGAACAATAATTATGATGATGATTAAGTACGTCCAGTCAGACTAATGAAACTATATAATATCAGAAAATGTTTCGTTAAATTTTTTTTCGTTAAATAAAATTATTTTTGATCAATTATTTGCACGGAAACACTTCAAGCAATGATTGTAATTCACTACCAGCTCACTACCAGTTTAAATTATTTTTATTTGTAGTCAACTCCAATTAAACATTTGAAAAATTTGTAAGATCGTGTTATCAATTAATTTAATCAACATAAGATTTGTCAATAATTGTAAAATTTTTACGTTCAGATCATCTGATTATGTTGAAAATATTGAGAAAAAGCTTAAAAATTTATCTTTAATAATTTTTCTAAAATGTATTCACTTCTTGAGGAACAGTATTTTTATAATTATTTTATTTCTCTCACTGACATTCAAATTATTTCTTGTACATTTTTATTGTTAAAAACTATTTTCTAAATTATAAACTCTGTACGAGATGACCTATAGCTGTTTTTGAAATATGTTTGAAATAAATAAAAAAATAAAAAGTAAAATAATAGCTTTCGTCAAATTAGCATTTTATCATGTTACACAATAAATTATGCTTCAGTTTCAGCTTAAAATACTTACCTACTTCCAAATATCAGAATTTTATTCTTTATTGATAATTTATTCATACTTTGAACATGTCTATTAGAAATACTAGGACTACTCACACTCTTCTATACGTTTCATTTTACTTTATCGTTATTATGTTTGTGTTTTACTGTTATATAATAATTTTGCTAAATAAAATCATCAACGTCGAAAGTGGCAGTGATAAAACAATTAAATTTAATTTTAGTACCTATTCGCATTATTTACTTATCATATGCAATCGTATTTCTATAGTTATAATATAATATTATAAGTCTATTCATAGTTATAATATATTATAATAATAGACTTAAATATAATATTAAACACGTAAACACACATCGTAGTTGTATTTCAATTTTCCGAAGATAGTTAATCCATTCAAAGAAAATATAGTTAAAGAAAAAAAAAAATTATAAAAATATTCAAACTTATGCGCTAACTATTGACATATAACAACAAATTATATAAATGTCAAATTGCTTAAAGCTGGATTTTCATTGACCAATATTTAAAATCTTAAAAATTTTATCGGGTCTTAAAAGGGAGATAAGATGAAATGACATTATTTTATATGAGAGTTCAATCCGTACGACAAGAACAGAAAATATCATTTACCGGGGATATTTTTACAAAAATTGGAGATATTTTCAAAAAATTTGGGATATTATACTTTGATAAAGTATATTTTTAAAATATCGGGGATAGTTTCTTTATGTCGGAAACACTGTTTTTAGCAATTTTTTGAGTAAATGTATATAAAAAATAATAATTTTTTTCAACAGATGGTTTTGACTGTTGAATTGTTGTTTTTTTGTGTATAAAATAAATTTCACAAATAGAAATTTAGAGAATTCGTTGCAGCGATCTATTTTTTTCTAACCAACAAAATTTTTAAGATTTTTAATATTGCTCAATGAAAATCCAGCTTAACGAAACTGACATAGATATTTATTAAAGCATATGTCGACACATAATGACAGGGAAATATTTCTTAGAAAAACAAAAGGAAATTACACACATTTCGAATTCGGTTTGAATGGAATTTAACATAAGAATTCTATATTTAACGAAAATTTAACGAATTCTCAGATTTAACTTAATTTCTGCATATGTAGATTGTGGGCAAGTATTTTCCATATTTATGGAATATCACATATGTGATGACAGAATAGGTAGTTTTATATTTAACGAAAATTTAACGAATTGTCAGATTTAACTTAATTTCTGCACATGTAGATTGTGGGCAAGTATTTTCCATATATGGAATATCACATATGTGATGACATAATATGTAGCTTTATGCTTAACGAAAATTTAACGAATTGTCAGATTCAACTTAATTGCTGCATATGGCAAGTATTTTCAATATATTATGGAATATTTAACATTTTAAATATTTAATATTTGAAAATTTAACGAATTGTCAGATTCAACTTAATTGCTGTATACGTCGCTTGTGGGCAAGTATTTTCCATATATTATGGAATATCCAATATTTGATGACATAATCTGTAATTTTATGTTTGACGAAAATTTAACGAATTATCAGATTCAGCTTAATTGCTGAATATGTCGATTGTGGGCAAGTATTTTCCATATATGGAATATCACATATGTGATGACATAATATGTAGTTTTATGTTTAACGAAAATTTAACGAATTATCAGATTCAACTTAATTGCTGAATACGTCGATTGTGGGCAAGTATTTTCCATATATTATGGAATATCACATATTTGATGACATAATCTGTAATTTTATGTTTAACGAAAATTTAACGAATTATCAGATTCAACTTAATTGCTGCGATTTTTGTCGATTGTGGACATTTGCATCTATTTACATATATGAAATATCACATATGTCATGACATATGTAGTTCTATGTCGTTTTATTTAGCGCATTAAAAATTTTTTTTTTTTTAATAGGTAATTGTGACTAGTATTCGAAGCATGTTATCAATATTTGAATACCATTATACAATGTTAAAAAAAAAATTTTTTTTAAATGTTGAATTCACTTTCTATACAGTTTTTAATTTTTTTTTTTTTCATTCAAATTATCTAAAAATAAAGATCATCATATGTAAATTATGACGCCTAAATTATTTTAATGAGTTTAAAATAAACTTAAAATAAAATAAATCGAAATAGAATAATATAATATAGTTTTTAATACTTTATATACATATATATATATATGTATTTTCTCTTATTAATAATAATTTATTAACACTCTAGTTAAACATCTTTAAAAATTATTAAAAGAAATATAAAAAAACAATAAAAATAACAATAACAACAACATTCCTGAATAAAAATTCCAAAATCTAGTTTTGATTTTCATTAACATTTTTTTTTTATAAATTATGCGCCGGTCTCAATAACTTCAAACACTCTATGAGAATCAAACTGAGAACGACGAACACAGAATAAGGTGAGAATAAAAATAACAAAAAAAAAAAAATAATTCTAATAAGCCGCTGCCGCCGCCGCTATCACTATGATATTATCAATAAATTATGTTTACCATCTTAAAACTTGAACAAAAAAAAAAAAATGTTAAGACTTTGTTAAGGTGCGGTGCAACAGAGTGGTGTGACTATAATTAATGTTCTGCTGGTATTACTTGTTTACATGTGATCTTTTCAATGGTAAGTTCATCAGCTTTGAATGTTAAATATTCTTGTAATTCGATATAAGAGTGTGAATTTTTTGTATTTTATTGTTTTCCTTATTTTTGTATAGTTTGTGTAGTTGTTGATAGGTAAATCAGGTGAAAATAATAGGTTTTTTTTTTTATTATTATTTTTGTTTTTTTCTCAATTAAATTTTTTTTTATTAATTTTTTGTTATTTTCTTTTTTTTTAAATCTTTAAAAAAAAGATAGAAAAGAAAATTTAATTTTTAAATTATTAAATCTGTGTTAAATTCCGTTATAATACGAATTTAAGAAAATTAACATGTCATCATAATATTTTTTACATGTCATATAAAATTCGAGTGCTAGCTAGCTATTTTTGTTAAAATTTTAATTTTTCACACTTTGACAGTTCAGATAATGATGATGGTGGATTATAACTATGTATAATCTTTGGTATAACTAATTTTCATTTTAACTGATATAACTGTATTTTTTTGTTTAAAATAAAAGTTTTTCTATTTAAATATTTTCTTTCTAATTTCGAATTTTTTTTTTTTCTTAAATTTAATTCTTTAACATTAAATTTTTCACTATCACAGTGACTTGTGGTTTGTTTTTACATTTTTTTTTATTTTTATATTATGGTAATGCTAGTAGTGGTTTTAATTTGGTTTAAGTTTAGGATTAAAGTAATAATTTTAATTCGACAAATTAATCAACTACTTACCAAAATTTTAATATAATTAAATTTCTTGCTGGTGGTCTAAATTTTTTACTTAAATTAGAAATTTTTACAAATCTAGTTTTTTATTCAGTAAATTCATATAAAGTTAAATTTCCTTATTTTGAATTAGAAACGACTATAAAGAGTGTAAATCTAGTTTTACGTAAATAAAATATTTCATACCTAATTTTGTGGTTATACTCTTTATGTGCGAATTTGAATTTTTTTTTATTTTTTTTTATTGACGAGTAAAATTCATGTTTAGAAGCTTATTTTTAAATTATAATTTGAAAATATTTTTAAAAAAAAATTTAATATAAAAATAAAATTCTCTATCAGTTGAAATCTTGCATATCTTTGGACCTGTAGATGGTAGAGTTGATATTTGTTATATGTACTTTATTTTTCTAATTGGATCTTTTCGAACTCTCTATAGTTCTGGTTAAATTTAAAAATAGACCGCTCTCTTGTTTTTTTTTTTTTATTTCCCTTGTAAACTGCACAATCTGTCTCTAATGGAGACATTCAGTAGTTTGTAAGATATTTGAATATTGCGGATGAAAAACCCTTACCATTATCCATGGTAATCTAGTTATATCAATCAATCTAGTATATGATAGGTAGTTGCAGAATATTATGATGCTTAAGTGTATTAGCGCCATTTGAGGCCAACAGGCTGTTTGCTAGGGTATTTCGATGAGAATCTAATCTTGTTTGGTATTTGAAGTTTGCACTTCTGATTTCCTCCTTTATGGTTTTCATCTGTAGGTCTTGATGTAAAATATCGTTACTTACGAACCATGGTGCACGTGTTATTAGCTTTAATACTTTTAATTGGAATCGCTGTATAATATATAAATAATAGAATTGCTGGCTACTCCCCACAGTTGAATTCCGTAAGTCCATATCGGCTTTAAAATAGCTTTATAAATCAGAAGCTTGTTCTCAAGTGGCATTGGTGAGTTCCCACTAATGATCCAATACATTTTATTTAATTTCAAACCAAGTTGTTTTCTTTTGTTTTAAATATGGGCTTTCCATATAAGTCTTCTATCCAAATGCATGCCCAAGTACTTTACTGTTTCTTTGTTGTGGAACTGCTTCATTATTTAGCACCACCGTCGGAGATAAGTTTTTCTCTTCAGAGTAAATGTGACATGTGTTGATTTTGCTCCATTCCCTGTGATTCTCCACTTCTTTAACCATTGCTAAATTTTATTTATGGTGTATTGCAGAATATCTGTAGCATGTACTGGATTATTATTCGATGCCAATATAACCGTATCGTCAGCGAAAGTGGCGGTGATTGTCTCATATGTTGTTGGTAAGTATAGCAGTATTGATGAGGTATAAAACAGAACCTAGGACGCTGCCCTGTGGCACCCCTGACATAATTTCATTGATTTGTGTATAGGCAACTTGATGATTCACTTAAAAGTGCCTTTCAGGTATGACCGCAGTAATAAATAATAGTTCTGTGGAAGAAATTGTTTGAGTTTATACAGCAGTCCTTCATACTATACCTTATCAAATGCTTATTTGATATAAAAAAAAATCGCTGAACAATATTTGTTTTGTTCTAGACTTAACTTGATTACATCTGCTATTCTGTGTATTTGCTCAATAGTTGCATGGTCATTTCTAAAACCGACCGCTTTCTGAAAAAGTATTCTACAGAATAACCTCTTAAAATATTTTCGGGTACAAGCGGACTACTATGTATATGATTTTAAATAATTATTTTTCAACTTGTAAATGAAGATACAAAACATTCATACGGAAGTTTGGACATTAACACTGAATGACAAGAATATTTTAAAAGTATTCGAAAGAAAAATACTCCGACAAATCGATGGTGCAATTAGATTAGAAAATGAATAATATAGAAGAAAATATAATAATGGCAAACTATATGACCTGACGGCCATAATATAATAAAATTTATCAGAGGCCAATGGACTAAGATATAATAATAATAATGCCAGAAAACCGGGATCAGCTTAGAATATTCTCAATAAACCCTATGAGGACAAGAGATAGAGGCATACTGAGAAATAGATGGGAAGACAATATTGAAGCAGATGCAAGAAATCTATAAATAGTAAATGAAATATATAATTGGAGGAAAATTGCAAGAAGGCTAAAACCCACAAAGGGTTGTAATGCTATTATAATGATGATGAATAGAAAATACTTTAGAAATGTTTGAAAGAAACTGACCCGGTCCCATTATATTAAAAAACGCAGAATCAGATAGAAGAAGAATATTGTATGAGGTGGGGAATAACAATAATATAATAATTCTTTTTAAACCTGAATACTGAGATGGGCCGCGCATAATGCAAATGAATCTAAAATGTAATTAATTCGGAATATTTTCGACTAACCTCATGCGGCAAGAAGTTGAATCGTACCAAGAAATAAATTGAAAAATAATATAGAATCAAACGCAAAATATAATATAGATATAATATTAAATTGAAAAATGAAATCTGAATGTCAAGAAACGAAAACCCCAACCAAGAGTTGAAATACTACTTAATGATGGTGATATGATTGGATAGTACATATACGACTTGAGAAAATATGACGTAACACGTGATGTTCATGCAATGCACAAAATTATTTCAAATTTCTATATTGGATCAATAAAAACAAATAATATTAAAACGAATTTGAAAACAATTGAAGAAAATAAAATGTACGATTGAATAACGCATAATTCTTATTCTGCTCATTGCGGGGTGAACACATCAGAATTTTAGTTTAGCGATTAAAATAATTAAAAAAAAGATGAAATAAAAAAATAAAAAAATCATTAAGTTTTAAATTTAAAAAATAATCGTGGTATCAGCAATTATAATTAACTAATTTAAACAAAAAAGAAATAATTAATAAAAAAACAAAAAAACAAAAGACTATGCAGTACAATTAATGTAACAAAAAAATTGAAAGAAATCAAAAATATGCTGAGTACAAAATATGTAAGGGTCAACGACATTTTTCCTGCATGAACATTAGTGCACAAAAAAGTTCGTAAACGTGCGAAAAATGCAGCACTCCTAAGTTCCGAAGTTCTCTCCGGAATTTGCTGCCGGGTTTAGTAAAAGCAACAGAAATTTCGGTGCTTAAACAGAGTCCTGCCAACAAAAACAATGGAGCAGAAACTAGTATTAACCTAAGCACATTATATGAAATGATGAAAAATATTGAACGTATTCTAGAGTACTACGTAGAAAAATTACTTTCATTGAGCAGGAAAATATTTCATTAAAAAAACAAGTTAACACATCAGAAAATAAAATTGATTATATGGAGCAGAAAACTCTATTGAGCTCTATAAACCTAGTAAATATTCCTGATGTTGTTGTAGCAAATTCGGTAGAGTTGGCAACAGAAATCCTCTCTGCGCTTGACATTGATGTGAATAGGGAGGACATTAAAGATAACTGGAAGATACAAAAAGGTGGACGCAATTACTATACTTTACATTAATATTTTTGAATAATTCGTTATCGAAAACAAAATTACTTCACTTTTGCTATATAATCGAAAAATTGTCATATAAGCCAAAAACAAACCTTTACAAACCTCCATATTTTTTACAAGCTTATCCAAAACCTGGTATATATGTTATTAATTTTGTCGTTGATGTTTTTGTTTTATACATGTTTGCTATCACGTGTTAATTGAATAAAAAAATTATAACAGTACCTATAAAATTTTATATAAGAAAGGCCCCCATCCCGAAAGGGAAAAGGACTTGAAATAGGCCTGCGGATTTATCCGCAAATCCACTCATAAATAAGTAAATAAATAAGTACCTATAAACCAAATAACCAAAAAGAAATAAATAAATTGGAAGACCTCAAAAAAAAGCTGACTTGAATCCTGAATACCTACAAAATGAGTCTTCACCAATACCATTAGCAAATTTCAAAGAAAAAAAGTCAATTAAATTGAAAAGAGTAATAGAAGAAGATGGGATATTTTGGCTACGCAAAACATAAACAATATACGCTTCACTCTTCTGTTTTTGCTGCTTTTAATATTGGCAAATCTTCTTCGTTATTGTAATTATATCCTAAAATTTTAATTTGGATAAACAACTATAAGCTCACATCTCAACTGCTTGTAGTTTGCACACAACTTTTATCTGTTCAAACCTTGTATAATTAAAATATTAGCATACCAAGCTATCATTAAACTTATTATAACCTACGGGTGTCCGATTTGGTACAATATTTTTTTTTTTTTTTTCTCCTATTACACCGCGTGGTAGCATAGGGCTTCGATAGTGAACCTCCATACCTCTCTGTTGCATACTACTTCCTTAATATCGTCACAGGTATAATTTTTGATTGTTAATTCTTGATCGATGTACAATATTAGTGCCTCGTTAATGGATAAAATAAGAGTATTCGAAAGGAAATGTATCAGGGCTTGCCTAGGAGAATACCGTAAAGAAAATAGTGAATATAAACATTATTTGTCTAATAAATATATTTATAATAAAGCGAACATCATAAGAATTGATAATTTTATAATTTCATTAATCAGAAAACATTGTTTTAGAGCAAAACAAAATGTTACCGAAAATAGCCTTATTTGTCACTCAATCTATCCAGAAGAAACATATATAACACAAAGACTTAATTCAGGTTACATTCCACCGGAAGGTTTTCTATATTTAGATAAATACAAATATATACAAAATGAGAATAATTTGCCGATTCTCTACCATTTCAACAGAAGAGCCACAAACAAGAAAATTGATCAAGATCTCAGTCTAATTAATATTACTGACTTAACATTTAGTACAGATATATCAAATAAAGACTCCAGACAGCACATCAATAAAAACAATTACTGGTGATTAAAATCACTTTAAAAATATAATACAAGTACTATTGTACACTGGACATACTTTTACTTCCTATTTTCCCATCTTGGTATTAAATCTTATCATATGTTAATTCATATGTTAATTCATATGTTAATTGAATTTAAATACTGCCTTTAAACAGTTTGTATGATATCAGATAAAGATTGATTAAAATCATATCTAAATTTGTAAATTTCATTATTTAGAGTTCTTCAATGAGGGACATTGAATGTAATGCTAATCCACATTATGTAATTCACTTAGTTTATAAGTTTTTTGTTATGTGAAAATATTTCTAATTTGTACCTGTTATGAAAACAAATAAATAAAAAAAAAAAAAAAAAAAAAAAAAGACCTTGTATAATTGTATCAATTACACATGGCATTTGATAAAATATAAGCTGAGCATTATATTGAAGTTATTCTTATTGCAATACACTAGCTTACTTACTTACCATACACTGACTTTGGTAGCCGAACAGACCACATCAGGTCTTGGGCCTGAGTCATCAACGTTCTCCATTTTCTTTGGTCCGGGATGATTGTCCCTAATTGAATAAATTCAATTGTTTAATCTTTCTTTTCAAATTCTACTTTTCATTTAGACCTCAGTAAAGGTGTATTTGAAATTGAATACACGCTTATTACGGCTATTGTTATTGCGTTTACAATAATAAATTTTATTTTACTGATAAAGACATAATTTTTAAAATAGACTACAAATCTGATATTAAAATAAACAGATGAATAAAATCAAAATATTGTGACATTAAATTTAAAAAATTTGAATATGATTTTAGAAATTGATATAAAAAATTCAATTCAAACAATTGAAAATCCTTTATGGCGCAATTCACACCAATGAACTGAACATATTTCGATTTCAAATATTTTATTTCTTTAACCTTCTTCATTTTTATTATCTTTATCGTAAATTTTCATTTTTAATCAGTAGATATAGCTAAAACGTGTAATACTTAAATATTTTATTGAATACCACCCATAACTCACAATTTAATTAGAATCGTAAATGAGCTATACAAATATTCACCTTTATCTGAGGTAAGTTCGTTTTTCTTTTTTCTTGTTATTGTTTTTTTTATATTAGGTTTTCTAGGGTTTTTGTCTAGGCTTTAATAAGTTGCTGTGCGGTGATATATAACGGTTTTCATATAATAATAATTTAAACCACAAATAACGGTTTGTGAATGGTTTATTTGTTTTTTCTCAACTTTTTGATTTGTGTTGAATGCGGTTTTCACCTTCTTTTTTTTTTCTTATTGTTATTTTCTTTTCAATTTCAGTTCACGTAATTACACTTAAAAGTAAATTCTACTTTGGTTCTTTTCAATTTTCTTTTTTTAATTCATTTTTTTTTTTTTGCTTTTTTTATAATTTTTTGTCATGATGACGGGTTTAAATCAGCGAACCTGAAAATATTACGGTGGTACAAAGATTATCTGTAGATAAAGTATTTTTATTTTTATGATTTGCTTTTTTTTGTTGTTTTTCTTACTTGACTTTTAGTCATTTTCTTTTCTACTAGTTGTTGAATTTTTATTTTTTCTGTTTTGCGCTTAGGGTATTTTCATGTGAAAAGGTGTGTAACTTTTTGGATTCATTGTGGAATTAAATTTTTTTTTTTTTTTTTTTTTTTTTGTTATATTTTCATATCAGAACTTTGAAAATTATCTCATCGCAAAAAAACTGAAATGGTTCACTCTAAAATTGTTGTAAGTAATTTTGGGATAATGACAAGTAGTCTAAATTTAAAGTGATTTTGAGCAGTTTGCTGAGCTTATAAAATAATTCTAACTCCGAGCTGGAGGCTTCACTGAGGATTTTTTAATGAGAAATAATTAGGTCAGTTTGTTGCAACTCAGCAATTAGGTAGTAAAGTCAGTCGGAATGTCTATAGCTCGTGAAAGACATATGTATTTCCAAGTATACACATCGCTTAATTTTGATTGATACTAACGCACTTGGAGCGTTCCCAAAGAACATAGATCTGCATTTTTGAATAATCAAATGGGGAAAATTAGTAAACCTGAAAAGGCCGTGTCTATATAGCTCTCTTCATCGTTAAAAAATATTCAGTTTCAAGTAATCACTCGTATTGGACAAATCTAGAATCCAGTTGAAAGAAGTCAAGAGAAGCTTTTTCTTCTTTCTTACGATGGCGTAAAGCATTTTGAATTGATGTTCACTTTGAATTCACAAAGATGTCCAATTCACGGTTATATGACATCATTGAGAAAAGCCTCATCACTCTTCTTAACTTCATTAAAGTGAATTTTGTGTTTATGCAGTTTAATGAAGTTATAGTTAAATGGCTTTACAGGAAGCAGAAGAAACTATTGTTGATTATTTAAAACTAAATTCTGGTTTTGTGCATTTGAATGAAACTACATTGTTCTGCGCCATTCGAAGAATAAGAAATATTCTTTAGGACTTCTATTTACGGAATTCTGAATGTGAATCAAAATTAATTCATAACCAAATATATTTTTCAATATACTGAGTGATAACTATCGTACTATAGCCAACTATGAGCATTTTGAACAGATTCTATTTTGCTTAAGTTTAATACTTAGCAACTGTTAATAATTAGACACTCTCCTACAACATGTGTGAATGTTTCTTCCTCTTTCAGACAGTGTCTACAGGTTGGGTCGTCAGTTAGTATACTAGTCTACACATGTGCTTATTCATGTGGTTATAACCAGTAAGTATGCCCAGCAAGTCTGCTCAATTGAGAGTTAACAGGAAGTTGATTATTTTGGTGTTTATGCTTGGTGCATATTATATTTTGGAGACTCTGTGGCCCCCAATACGCTCCCAAAGAATGTTTGTTCGCCTCTTCAGGGTGTTTTCTATCGATAATTTAATATTACCAATAGATATACCAACTGCCGGTTTTGGTTCATAAATGTTGCCCGCCGATGATCTGGTTAGTTCGTCAACTTTCTCGTTTCCAGTCAAGCCACTATGACTCGGTATCCAGATCAGTTGTACCTATTTTCGAATTCTATGAGGTTTAGGGCTTCCGAACATTCTTCCACCAATCTAGATTTGATAAGATTACTTTCAAAAGCTCTTAAGGCAGCTTGACTGTCACTTAAGATTTAAATGACTTTGTTAGACCATATTCTGTTTTGCTCAACATTCAGTTAACTGCTTAGCAACTGCTTAGCAATTGCAACTACAACATGTGTGGAGGTTTCTTCCTCTTTCGGACAGTGTCTACAAATTGGGTCATCAGTTAGTGCTAGTCTAAACATGTGCTTATTCATGTGGTTATGACCAGTAAGTATGCCCAACAAGTCTGATATATTGAAAGTTAACAAGATTATTTTGGTGTTTATGCTTGATGCATATATTTTGGATACTATGTGGCTTTCAATACACTCCCAAAGAATGTTTGTTTCCCTCTTCAGGGTGTTTTCTATCGATAATTTAATATTACCAACTAAGATTAAAATGACTTTGTTAGACCATATTTGCTCCTTTATTATATTCACTGCTTTTTTTTATAGCAAAGACCTCAACCTGGAAGACTGCCAAGAGAAAACTGGAGTACAAGTTATTCTTTTTCAAAGAATATTTCAGCTGCCGCGTTTAGAGCCATTAGAGACCCGTTAAGGAAAATGTCGGTAGTGTTTGAGGACCTAGATAGCCTCTTTTGAACCACGCCAGGTCTCTCTTGTCGGAATTTATGCTTCGTATACCTTCTTTAAGAATACGTATGCAGTGATGTAATTTATTGGCATAAAGAACTCCAGTACCATAATAACAAACTATTGTGAGGTGAGATTTAAATGTTTTATACAGCATCAAAATTATAGGTATTCGCTGGCCAAACAAAATGTTCAAATGATTGTATATAAATTCTATCTGGATATTTGTTTACTATGCTTTGATAAATTTTGAATTTTTTTCATCCAACCTGTTGTTCTACTTCTTTTCATGATACACTCTTAATACCCCCCCGCCCATCTCTCTTTGATAAGTGTGTACTACATTAAATGTAAGGTAATGTAATTGAATCAAAAGTCTGACAAAAAAATAAAAATAGAAAAAAGGTTAAAAACTAAATCGTTAAGACGATTGATGAGAATTGTTGCGAAAATTATTACGAAAATTGTACTGATTGTTAAATTGAGAGACAATACAAAACTCAAGGTTTAAATTGAAAATTTCCAATTTCTATTATTGATATAAATATTTTTATATATATATATATATATATATATATTATATATGCTTTCCAATATGAATGTATATATTTTTTTGTTTATTTGAAGTGATCCTTTTACATTACTTAATGTTAGAAAAAACAAAAATGATGGTTTGAACAAAGAAAGGATCAAAATATCAAAAGTCTGAGACTGAGGTAAATTTTTGGGACAAAAAAGTGTTGGAATTTTTATTAAACAATCAATTCACTTGACATTTTATTTAACAAAAACAAATCTATATAAAATTAAAGATATGAATGATGTCCCAATTTAAGTTATGAATATCCTTTTAAATTGTTTTTTGATTTTATTTTTAGTTTATCAAAAAACTTTTCTAATTTTTTGTTTTATTTTGTTTGATAAAACTTTCATCGAATTCAATGTCAAATGTATTATTTGTAAGATGGAGCGATAATACAATTTTAACCGTTTATATTTAAAAATATAATATATATATATATATATATATATATTGATATAAGTTTATAGAGCTCGAAATACTTTCTTTATTCCCTTGAATAATAAAAGTAAGTGTTTTGTGTAGAAAGTTCAAGGGAAATCATTCAAATGTGAACTTTTGAAATTCATGAATTGGGATCAATGCACTGCCTGTCATCCTTTAATTATGATTTTATAAAAGAAAAATTTGATATTTTATTTTTTTTTTTTATTTTTGTTTTCCATCATTTTAATATGTAACCACATAATGTAATTGAAAGATATAGAAAGTATCAAAGTGTAATCCTTAAAAATGATTCTTCAGTCAAAATGAGATTCTAAAATCTATTTCTATCTCTTTCTTTTTATTATCTTAATTCAGAACAGATTCAAATGTATTAATATTATGTTTTAGTATACAAAAGTATTCTGTTTAAGGATTGTGTCTCTCTCAAAGGAAACTTTTAATTCTCATTCCCACCATCATCATTATTTTATTCTTCTGTTTTGAAAATGTATCTACTGGGTTCAGAATGTATCTTACATTTTAATAATAAAATCAAAGTTAGAAAGTTTTTATGAAATAAAATTATCAAAAAAAAAAAAACAAAGAAAAAATACAAATTGTTTCTGTTTTAATTCATTTTTGGTAATACGCCTCTGATGGTAAAGATTCACTTTAGATTAAGCAATTTTCTTTAAAAACTAATTTTTTGTTTTTTTTTTTTTTTTTTGCTGGAAATTTAAAGTAAAAATCTTAAACAATAAAAAAAATTTAAGACATAAGATTAAAAAAAAAAAAAATACAATTTTAATTTTTGTTTTATTATTTTTATTAAATTTAAAAAGTTTTCTCTTAAATCAACAAGCCTCTGGTACCTATTTACAAAAAAAAAAAAGCTGGGGAGAGAAAAGAAAAAATTAAAATTCAATTTAAATTTTGATGTGATTCGCGTTTATTTGATTCAATTCAAGGGTAATTCTATATTGAAGGATGAACACAGATTATTTTGATAATATGAGAATGGTATAAATTGGATGAAAAGTAAAAATTATGGTGTTTCATTTTTATCTACTATAATAATACTAGGGGCCCCTGTTGAGTAATTATATTTCAAGTTGAAGCCAAACTTAAAGTTTTTAAAAAAACAGTAATTTACGTACTGATATAGACTTCTCATGTTAGAGCAGAAACCAATCAAGTTTTCATAAAAATTTAGAGGTTAGTAAGTTTAATTTGGGAAACGTAAATATTGCTCCCTCATATACTCGTTTCGATATATTTCTATACTATGTGGCATTTAATGAATAAAATTACTATAAATGAAATATTTTTGTAATTAAAGAGATATACACATTTAACCAAAACTATGTGATTACTACAAATGACCAAAATTTAGAAACAGATACTTAAAAAACTAAAAAACTTAAGAATTCATGTGATTTGTTTTTATGATGTTTTTATATTTTTTATTTTAGATGTATTTTTTTTGTTTTGTTTTTATTTTATATAAATGCGCAATGTACATTATGTTCACTGCAAGTAATTATAAGCTGTAGTCGGAAATGTCATCTGCACATCAAATTCAAAAGCACCTGACGTCAAAAATTTGCATTTAAAAAAATTTAAACATCTGACGATTGCTTGCAAAATATTATTTTTAATATTGCTGCATCTGACGACAAGTAAACTTTTCTTACAGCCCTTTTGACATTTCGCTGATTAATTGTCTTGTTAAAAAAACTTTGAAATGAATAAAAAAATTTTTTTGAAGAAATATTGAAAATGCAGACAATTAAAATAAAAAAAATTATGTTTTTAGAAAAATAAATTTAAAATAATCAAATTATTAATGCAAAATAAAAAATAAATACCAAAAATAATAATCATTAACCAATATGTAATTTTTTAACGTAGGTAGGTACCTGGTAATCTGAAATAAAATTTATTTCAATTTTTTTTTACTAAAGAAATTTTTTATTTACAACAAATAAAAATAATTTTATTTTAATTTTCGAAAATTCTGCATCTATTTTTAAAAACTGCACAATTCCATTTTTTTTTATGACTTGCAAATGACATTTTCTGTCAGATGATTATTGTTTTTTTCAATTTCGGTTAGCTGACAAAAGCAGTCGCCATCTGCCTGCAATAAAAGTTAAATGATTTTAGCTTGTTGCGTTTTAGGTTACACTGCTAAGTGTACATTTGATGCGCAGCTGACATTTCCGATTACAGCTATAATAACAGATTTGTTTGTTTTTCTTTTTTATTTTACTAATAACTCACATATGCATAATGTATTTGCTGAATAATAAAAACGTCTAAGTAAAAATATTTCAACTGTGTGCGCATTATTGTTTTATGTACAACTTATTTATTGTATTAGGAGTTCATTAAAGAGAAGCAAAATAAAATGAGCTGCGCAGGTCGTTAAATGCTTGTCAATTATAATTATAGATATATATAGAATATTTTGGTTGGTAGTAAAAAGTCTGTATCAGTCTTTACAAATCTCCGTTCTTTTAAAAAGGATCAATTAGGCCTTACTTTGAATTGTAATTAAACAATTTAAGAGAAAATATTTTCAAATAATTTTAACTTGAATTATAATAAACCAACAAGGACCCCCAGTATTTTAATATTTAGTATCTAGTTTAATATTATAAAAATAATTTTCTTTAGATCATTAAAATTACAATTTGAGAGTATAGTATCTATAAATAACTGAATAATCGAATATTTGAAGTATATAGCAAATTATACTGCAAATAATACTATTAACATAAGTCTTTTATTCAACGGGCTTATCTAAACACTCTGAAATATCATCGTTTAATACAAATGTTACTACTATACAATAATGTAATTGCAAATATTTTATATTATTGTTGTACTTCTTCTTTGTTTCAATTTAAAAATAAATCGTCTTTAAACATTATAATGAGAAAAAAACGGCAAAGAAAAACGTTTTTGTATATTACCAAATTGTAATCATCTAGATTGAATACGTAAATGGAGGCAGGCAAAACAATTTGAAAATAAAAATTACTAGATTTTGTCCGGAATGTCGAATTTCGTCAGATTTTGTACATTTTGTCCTAGTACATTGTCCTAGTACATTTTGGGTCGAACGTAAAGGTTATATAGACAAAAATGATAACTGAATATAAACAAGCTCTCGGCGATAAAAATTGTAAATACTTTAATAAAGGGGAAGGCAAATTTCCTTTTGGAAACATATGTTTTTATAAATATGGCCTTCCAAATGTCTTCGAAGTAGATGTTGTAGTTCCACAAAAGCGAAAAGTATACCTAACTCTGATTCAACTGATGTAAAATCTAAAAAAAATGATAGTCAATCTGAAATTGCAGGAGGTAGTAACAGTAATGACATCAAAATGTGCGATAATGAAAAAATAATTTGTCCGTTTGTAATGGGCTGTCTTTATGGTGGAATTATGCGATGTGTGGATATCGTACAGATATTTTCATTTTTTGATTTTATTAAAAATCGCGCTGTCCTATCTTTAATTGAATATTGGTCAAATTTCGATATAGAATATAGTGATGATACAGATTGGTACGATGATATTTAATAATTTTTTTCATATATTTACATTCCTTTCCAAACTCTTACTCCATGTAAATTATCTCGGTTATTACACTCACATTGTGGTTGAAAATAAATATTTTTATACTCACCTTAATGATTCTATTTTTTATAATGCAAAAACATAATAAAAATCGATTCTCTGACAGTTGGGAAACTCTATTTACCATGATGATAATGAACAGTTCCGACACGATAATTTAATAATATTTCCTTACTTCCTGAACTGTTTATAAAAAAAAACATCCGTTATTTGAAGGAAATGTCTGACATTTATTGATATAACAAAGTTAGAAAAAAAAAAAAGTTAGTACTTTGGAAGGGAAATATTTCAAAATGAAACTGTCAAAAAATAAATGTCAAAAATGTAAAAAATAAATAAAATAATTTTTTCAGCTTTATATACGGTCTCTCTAAAGGAGTCTCAGGACAATGATGATAAAAGTTTTAAAGAAAAGTGCTTCCAAAAGTTTTATTGAGGTTAAATCCGAATTTCTAATAATTATTTTTCCATTTTTTTGTTATTTTTTTTTTTTTACTTTTTTGTTAACACAAATAATTTTGTGAGAACTTTAATAAAAAGTTTTTTTTTTCTTTTTGCTTATTTTCTCTTTGACTTTTTCTCTCTTCTTTGCAATTTCATTTCTAGAGATTTACTTTGGCAATATTTTCTTGTCTCTTTATTATTATATTTTTATTTTTATTTTTATTTTTATTTTTATAAGGGATAATTGAGTATCCTTTTTATATTTCGCCGACTATTTCATTTTCATTTTTCCTTTATTTTTTTTTTATTTTCTATTGACTTACAATCATTTATTTTACAGTTTATCAAAAATAAGCAAAAAGTGAAAAAAAAAAAAAATTAATGATAAATGTGAGAACGGTGAAGAAAAATGGCAATTTATCCTTTTTTTTTATTGTAAGATTTTTTTTCTATATATAAAGTATATTAAAACTCGAATTTAAATCGATTTTTACTCATAAAAATGATTTAATGTTGATAAAAATAGTTAATGTAAAAATTTGTTTCTGGTATCAGGGAAAAAGGACTAAACAAAAAAAGGACATTCAATTTTTGCAGAATTAAATTGTGGTAATTAAATTTTACGAATTATATTTCAAAAAAAAAAAAATCAAATATTAAAGATTTCAAATAAATTTGTAATTTTTGGTAAGTGAAAGATGAACCCAAAGTTAGAAAAGCGGAAAAGCATAGATGAATGAAATAAGAAAGAAAAAAATTCATAAAAGGTTTATTTCTAATGAAAATGAATTCATTTAAACTTTAATGTTAAGATTCGTTAGAATTGGAAATAAAGAAAGATTCGTTAGAATTGAATACAATAGCTTAAGTATATTTATTTATTTATTTATTTATTTATTTCAATCTACTGGGTAGTCCCTTACAGATTTTGCTTATAAAATATTTAAAACTAAAATAAAATAAAACTAGAAATAGAAAACAAAAATTGTAAATATAAAAATAATTTCAGATATAAAATAACATTAATAATAAGATGCATTAACAATTTCAAGTTAAAAATAACATTAACTCAAGAAAAGAAGTTAAAAAAAAGAAAAATTCAGACTTAAGTAATAAATAAATATTAATAGCAATAGTAATTGTAAAGGTAGTACATTCAAATGATAATAGAGAATAATTTTAATAAATTTGTAGAAATTATAATTAATTAAAATTAGAAGAATTATTGTAATGTTTCAAAAAATGTAATGATTTTTCTCCTAAAAACGAATCTACTGTAGTTGAAGTCAATTACTGAAAAACTGTTATTAAATAAGCGCTGAGAGTTTGCAATAGGTTCGGAAAAACCATAGTTCGTTCTATGATTTTGAAGATATAAAAATCTTTGGCTTCTGAAATCGCGCACTGAAGCATAGATATTATAAAGGCGAAGAATAGATGGACATTTTATTCTGCCAGATAAAATATCATAGGAAAACATCACGGATGCAGCATTTCGCCTAGCCTCAAGAGTAGAAAGCTTAATAAGTTGACATTTAGCTAAATAATCAGTAATATAAGGTTGCCAGTTGAATTTACGTAGGTAAAACCTAATCATATTCTTTTGAACAGACTCTATTCTCTTAATATGTTTATCATAATAAGGCATTCAGATCGGACAAGCATATTCGAGGTGAGGACGAACAAGTGCAGTATATAAATTTTTGAATGTATAAGGATCAGAAAATTGCTGTGAATTACGCTTAATGAAACCTAACATGGAAAAAGCTTTAGAAATAATTCGATCTATGTGAGCATTAAAAGTTAATTTATTATCGAGAATGATACCCAAGTCTTTTGTTTCACGGACATGTTCAATAATAGAACCGTTGATATTATAATAAGATTCAATTAGAGTTTGCTTCCTGGAAAATGACATGTAACTGCACTTATTAATATTAATGGTAAGGCCATTAATGTTACACCAAGAGTAGAATTTGTCAAGATCCTGCTGCAGGAGATGGCAATCTTCGTCCGACTTAATAACCGCAAAAAGTTTGGTATCGTCAGCAAATGATAAGATCAAAGACTTAATATCGTAGTCGATATCGTTCATAAACATTAAAAATAATAGTGGCCCCATATGAGTTCCTTGTGGAAAACCAGACGTAGCCTCGAAGTTATATGACGTGCAATTTTGTATTTTAACGCAGAGTTTACGACCAATCAAATAAGATTGAACCCATAGAAGGAAGGTACCATGAATACCAAGAGCCTGAAGTTTAGAGAGTAGTAAAGAGTGGTCTACTTTGTCAAAAGCTTTAGAAATATCCGTGAATATCGTATCTACTTGATAGCCTTTTTCAATTGCATTGAAAACTGTGTGAAGAAAAACTGCTAAGTTAGTGGATGTAGATCTTCCATCCATAAAGCCATGCTGATATTGGAGATATGTGTTCTTTAACCAAAAAATACATTTTATCTGTGACAATAGCTTCGAAAAGTTTAGGAATAGAAGATAATTTAGCGATAGGTCTATAATTTTCAACGACAGTTTTAGAATTAAGTTATTAATCTTAGTATGTAGATTTGGTATACTTTGCCAGTACACAAAATGTTACTTAGCTATAAGCAGCACAATAAGAGATTGATTGTTATAGCAGTTTTACAGTATATTTTCCCATTCCCAATATCCAGCAATTGTTTTGAAAATACTTCAGCACACGATATGAATATATTTAAAAAAAAAAGTTCATCTCCGCGAAAATCTAATCATCTTCTCAAGTGACGTTAATAACTTCGTTATTTGGTGTTGTAATAATAACCTAGCACTTAACGCTAGCAATAATGCCAAAGCATCACCTTTTCCCGTAAAACGGCAATATTAGCGCGTTATTTTAGTACTAGCGTTGTAACCCGTCATAAATGATGGAAGCAAAATAAATCCTAGTTTCTTTTTTTCTTTCATTAGATTCTTTATTCCGAAATTACAGTACTTATGTTTATATCACTTTTTAATTTTCTAAAGCACATAAAAGAAATATTTTTTTTGTAGTCAAAACTTTGCCAATTTTTTTTTTTTTTTTTATTTTTCTTAGGCTGGTAGGAATTTTCAGAAAGATACAATGAGCCCCGTAGCTTGACACTGTATGTAGGATTCTTATCTACTAAACCACACCCTTCCTTAAAAAAATAATTTTTTTTGAGTGAAGTGAGTTACGCACACAATAATGACAAAAATAAAAGGTATAAGCAGGTATAAGTAGTATAATGTATAATATTATACAATTCAAATATGCTGATACACATGTATATTATTAATAGATGAATATATTCGTTCAATATATTTTCTCTCTTTTTAATGGAAATTATTTTGATTGCTAGTGTTAGTACTTTTTGAAAATTTCATATATTCATATATTACAAACTACTGCTACATATTCAATATTTCAGAAACATGAATAATTATTGTTTTTTTTTCAAATAATTTAACAACAATACTTTTCTGTGTAATTATAGAATACGGTAATAAAGTAAAAGAAAGTTTAAATTGAAAAAACATTGTTATTTTTATTAAGATTGATTTTGATTCCTTTTATTTTATTCATACACAAAGATTTTACTAATTTTCTATTTAAAAAAACTATATTGGCCTAACACTAATCGTTTTTTTTTTATATAACAGAAAAAGAAGTACCATACCAATAAATTTGTATAAAGTGTTTGTATTTTGTATGGTATACTCGTACTCACTTCCATTTAGTTATAATTCGTTAGTTGGGTTCCATTTAGTATAAATTATACCGTATTAGCGTTATTGTGGCCTCTGGGAGAGCAAATTTAAAAATGGCATCTTATTTTCATATAAATTTTGTCTTTTGTATACTGTATAGGGATATTATTTTGCTATATGAATAAACTGTTATTATGGTATTGTGTTATTTTAAAAAAAATATTCAAAATTTTGTATCTAAATTGGTAAAGTTTACAAAAAATACAAAAACATTTTCATCAATAATTTTCAATTTAAAAAAAGCAATGTTTTATTATCCGACGTAGAAGTAGAGTTTATTATCCTACTCTACTTCTATCAAGTTCTATTGATTGAACAGTGAACCTGAACAGTGAAGTGAACAGTGAACACTTAACACTGAAAATAAAATAATATTTTTGGAATGGAGCATGCAGAACATACAGAATACAGATACAGCAAATAATAAAAAAAAAACAAAAATAATTTTTTTTGAGTGAAGTGAGTTACGCACACAATAATGACAAAAATAAAAGGTATAAGCATTAAAGTAGTATAATGTATAATATTATATAATACAAATATGCTGATACACATGTATATTATTGTGTATAATTTTAAGTAATAAGAATAACCTTTGAGTGAATTATGTTTTTTTTTGTGTTAAATGTTGTTTGCCTTTTTGTTATTATACCATATTAAACTATTGATTAAATTTCTATTAGTCCTTATTATTATAAATCAAAAAAATTGTTTGTTTTATTTATATTATTATTATTATTTTTTATTTTTCCTTATTATTTGCGAAGAAGACTAACATTAAATTAAAAAAATATAGTTCATGCAATCAATTTTTCCTGCAAAGGTTCAGCATGATAGACAGGGGTTAAAAAAAGCACCAAAACTATTTGTATATATATGCATTTGTATACATATGCAATTTGTATATGTGTTGTGGCGTTCCGTCGAACTTACAAACATCCAGATAAATGCAGAATAATATATATATATAATTAACGGCGTTATTATCTCTAATGTCCCATTCTATTAGATACCGAACTAAATTTCATATCTCATGTGGTAATATTGTAAGTAGAGCTAATTCAGCTCTTCGGTTTATCAAACAGATCATAAATTTTTGAAGGACATGTAATACATATAGTATACTTAGTTGTTCACGTTGAATCAGTAGTATTTCATACTTTTGATATGTGTACATAAGTGTATATAAATTTATTTTTATTTTTGTGTCTTGGACCAATTGCGTTTTGCATTGTGTTGTATTTTTATATACCGGGTGTTCCAGAGCATGCGTATCAGCTTTTTAAGAGGGGAAGGAGCCGTTATTTTAAAATTTAGAAAAAACTTTCTAATCTAACTAAATCGAGGATGCTCTATCGATTGGTGGTATTTTCTACTTTCAAAAAGGACTACAAATCGGTTTTTTAAGATCAAAAATCGCCGAAATTGGCCGAAATCGAGATTTTCAAATGGGAAGGGGTACTTTTAAATGCAAATTCGGATTCTACATCAAAAAATAAAAAACTTTTGTAAAGTAAATTTTTTTTTTTTTTTTTTTTGTTTAAACTTTGTAGGAACCCAAAACTGAGATAAAAAATATGATAACATGAAAAGCAAATTAATTTATAAAAACGATTATCATTAATTTTAGTTTACCAAAGGAAAATATTCAGCATTTTTGTTTTATTGTTATTAATTTTGAAGAAAACAAAAAAACTAAGAAAATAAAAAAATCATTTCACATAGTTTTCTTATTTTTTGTCGTAGAATCTGAATCTGCATTAAAAAATACCCCTTCCCATTTGAAAATCTCGATTTCGGTCAATTTCAGCGATTTTTGATCTTAAAAAACCGATTAGCGGTCCTTTCCGAAAGTTGAAAATATTACCAATCGAATCGAAACCCTCGATTTAGATAATAAATTTTTTTCTAAATTTTAAAATAACGGCTCCTTCCAATCTTAAAAAGCTGATACGCATGCTCTGGAACACCCGGTATATGTATGATGTATATATATTTTTATTATTTTTTTTTCTCTTTCTTTTTCTTGTTTTGTTTTTTAATTACTTTAGTTTATACCTAAATAAATTGACTAATGCTTCTTCGGCATAATTTAAAATTGCAAAATATTGATTTAGCCTATCTTGACATGTTCGAAATCTATGATATATTTTTTTAATTGATTGAAGATTTTAAATTGCTTTAACTTTTGACTTGTAGGCATGCACAGGAGGGGAAATTGGTCGTTGGGACATTATTACAACACGCATGCTTGTACTAAGTTGCAATATCTGGATGCTTCGCCACAAAAAAAAAATTTTTTAAATAAGCTTTAATTTGACGACACGTTTTACACGGTCACAAACAAAAGTGCATTATAACATATAATTATAATTAAATAATGATATAACATTGCAATTATATGATTAAAAAAAAATAACTTTTTATAATAGTCATTCTGAAAACGGGATAATAAGAAACCAATAATACAACCAGTAAAATCTTCATGTTCACTTTTAACATAAGTTAAGAAACCTACACTTGATATGCTCTAAAAATAGATTTTATTAAGATTTGTGGGGCAATGTTAGGTTCAGATTTAGTATACGTCTACACATATGCACTTACGGTGTTAACTACTGACCTAATTGGACGAAATATTATAATTAAGATAAAATTTAAAAACATAAAACTGTTTACAATGTTAACTCACACTAATAATCTTTAATTACTTTTATTTAGATTACAACAATAATTATTAAAACCAGATTTTTAATTAAATAAATCTTTAAGCCATAATAGTCATTTTTAATTACAAAAAAAAAAAAACGAAAATATTAAATAATTAAATAAATATAAAACTAACAATAATTAGTATATTATTGTACCACATGTATAACATTCATATTATGAACTGTCAAAATAACAAACAAACTGTCAATGGCAGGTTGATTTACGCGTTTAATTTAATTCCATATTTGTAAATTGTTATTTATTTATTTTATTATTTTTTATTTTCTAATATAATATTTAATTCTTAGATATTTTTTAATTAATATTTTTTTACCAATTTCAGTTTATTTTAACAAATGATTCTAATTAATATTTTCAAAAATTAAATTTTTCTTAATAGTTTTTATAAAATTTTTCTGATTTCAAAAATTTTAAAAAATAAAACAATTAAAAAATAAAAATTTCAAATTATTGTATTTGACGTTCATAATAATAATTATTATTGTTTGTTATACAAAATGATTATGGAATTGAATACCTTGACACAAACTTATTTGTCTCATCAAATAAATCAAATACCAAAATACAAAATTTATTTAATTTTCTATATGTACTTTAGATTCATATTGATAATGTTTGTACCTATAATGAAACTATTTTCGATCCATTAAACTTTATTTGTTAGACAATCATTTTGTATTAGACAATAATTCTGTGACAATAAAATATACTTTACTTTAGTAGTATATATAGTACTAGTTAGTAGTCTCATCACTTTGATTGCAGATATTTTACATACTTTTTATATATTAATATTTCAAATATCTTGAAATGACACCAAATTAGTTAAATAAACAACAACTTATCTGGTTAGGCTATGTCAAATGATTGGCCGAAAACTGCGCATCAAAACAGTTCGAAAGTTAATTTAAAAACGAAATCATATTTCTGAAAAGGTTGACAAAACCTGCACCGGCTAAATTAAATGAAGATAGATTTTTTTAATACTGTGGTGCTGTCAACTGGAAAAGCTGCACTATGGATAGAAGTTAGTAGAATAACATTTTAGCTAGGCCTAAATGTGCTCAAAGTTGTTGGTCTATGTAAACTTAATTTTGTTCCATCTTAGCTGTAACCAGTTTTTCTAAATAGTATAAAAATAATCCAAGTAAGATGTCATCGACTTCTTCAACAAATCAGCAATTTAACAATATTTAATTATTAATAATTATTGAGCTTTTAAACCGAAACTACAAATATCATGTGGTTCACTTTAATTGAGGTACCTACTAAAGGCAGAAATTAATGACAATTGTTTTGTGAAAGAAACTTGAATATTAGCTTTTACCTATACTGTTACTTATACTAAATATGAATTTTAGACGTGCAAAGAAAGTCGAATAACTGTATCCTCAATAAGTAGTCATCATAACGATTACAAAAGAAAACATACCTCTTGCAGAATCCAGAGCTTATTGCGGAAAATAAAATTCATTTATTTTTTTGTAATACAAAGGTCGAATTTAGTCTTCATCTCTTCCATTCATTGCAGTTCAAAGACGTTGACTTCTAACATTAAACAGTATGATATTATAAGTCAATGTATGGGAAACGCAACGACCTTTATATTACAAGCGATATATTATCATCATAGAAAAAAGATATGTAATTTGGGATTAATATAATCTAATATAATATCAATTTATATCATACTAGTGAATACCTTGTGCAATTGCACAGAAGTAGCAGTTCTTTCAGGCACAAAAAAAAAAAACACTATTTGTTTTGGTATAATTGTTGTTGTTTTCTGAATTGTTTGATTCTTCCGGGGGTGTCGCAGAGCATGCGTACGAGGAAAAGGAGTCGTTAATTTAAAATTTAAAAAAAAAAATTATTAACGAATAATAACGAATATTAACGAATATTCGTTACTTTTCAACAGCAAATTCATTTGTACTTCACCTATGTACCACAGAGCGTTAAAAATTCATTTTTAAGTATTTGACATGATTGAATACCGTAAAATATCGATTGTATATTAATTATTACTTCTATGTTTTGTTTTTCGTTTGTTGGTATTTAATTTTAAATGTTTCCACTATTTATCACCCGTATTGTATACTTTTTATTTTTGGTTTGTGGAATGTGTAACTATTTTAAATGTTTTCAGTATTCACCACCGTTTTGCATATTTTTATTTTTGGCTTAAGAATTTGTTAAAATTTTAATATTTTTTGTGGTGTAATTTACTATTCAACTATTATTGCTTTTATACTCCCCACGTCGTCGATCTTGTGTAATATATTTTTGTGGTGTAATTTACTATTCAACTATTATTGTTTTTATACTCCCCACGTCGTCCATCTTGTGTAATATATTTTTTGTGGTGTAATTTACTATTCAACTATTATTGCTTTTATACTCCCCACGTCGTCGATCTTGTGTAATATATTTTTGTGGTGTAATTTACTATTCAACTATTATTGTTTTTATACTCCCCACGTCGTCCATCTTGTGTAATATATTTTTTGTGGTGTAATTTACTATTCAACTATTATTGCTTTTATACTCCCCACGTCGTCCATCTTGTGTAATATATTTTTTGTGGTGTAATTTACTATTCAACTATTATTGCTTTTATACTCCCCACGTCGTCGATCTTGTGTAATATATTTTTGTGGTGTAATTTACTATTCAACTATTATTGCTTTTATACTCCCCACGTCGTCGGCGTTGTGTAACATATATAAGATTTTTGTTTATAATTAATCATAATTTCATATTAAACTGCCATTTTATGTGTGAAGCAATAATAAAGAAATTAATTTAATTATTTTTTGTTTTTCAAAATTTAATAATGTTTTCCCAAATACTGAATATTAAATAATCAATTGATTTTTTATTAATATAATCTTGCTATCTTCGTATCTCAGTATATTTTGTCATATGTCTCCCTTTCGGTCACAATTTATCTTAATTTTGTTCTCTACCATTTACTAATTCTCTGAAATATTCAATTAAAATTTGAACTACCATCATTTCAACATTTTTATAAAAATTAGATTTAAATCATTCTGACACTTCCATTTTGACACCTACCACAACAAGGATTTAATTCACTTTAAACTTTTAATTATCATAACCTATCCTCCAATCAATTTTCAATGAAAATCCTGTCAAAAATTCAATTCGTTAATTTTATACCTTCACTTTATTCAATAAAACACTTTTTCTTTTTCTTTTCTTTTGTATTGCGAGACAGTGAAACCTTTAATTTGAATAATTGACTTTCATTTTTTCATTTACTTAAAATTTTATTACATCCAACTGACTTAATTATTATTCAAAAAATTTTCATCTCTTAATAATTTCAAAAACAATAAAAAAAAAAAATAACATAGAAATTGTGCAAAGTCAAATCAATTATAAGATTTTTTATAATGGTTCTATTTAAGCTTTACTAAAAAGGATCTCTATATAAAAAAAAATAAATAAAAATAAAAAATGACAGTCTCACAATTTCTTATTCTTACTACTTAAAATAAAATAAAATAATAAAAATTTTATTAATCAATTTTATAATTAAAATCGTTTCCTTAAAACGTTCCAAAACAAAAACAAATAAAACAATAACCCAACTCTAATTAAATTGTCAGACGTGTCCTTTTTTGTCTTATGTCAATATTTTGCCAACATCAAATTTTTTTATAGGTTTTTTTAACAGTCCTTTTCCTTTCTTATTTTCTTCTTAAAATCCCTACCAAATCTTCTGGCAAAAAGTAATAATTTCAAATTTATGAATACATAATTTTAAGTGTACAAATGGATGGATATCAGGTGTATTTGAAACTCTCCTGAAATACTTTAAATGAAAGAAGAAAATTTGAACTCAAATCGTAACTAACCCTTGACTTGATTTGAGTATTTAAAACGTAATTTTAAGCGACTAAACATGACCAACATCGATATTGAAATAAGGTGAATTATTACAATTGCAAGGCGGTGCTATGGGTTTGTCTAAACAGCTGTGATCAAAGCTTTTATATCAAGTTATTGAGTCACAAATATACAAAACGTTCTTTCTGAAGCTTGGGATCCACCAAGTGAACATTAGCAATAAAGCAAGTGAACGTGTTCTTGAGATTTTTCAAATAATAATGTTTCGGATCGAATTTATGGTCCAATGTCGGATAAAGAAGCCAGAAGAAGAAGAATTAACGCCAAATTATATTAACTTTTCATATTGTTGAACCTAGCCAAAAACAATCAAACTTTTAACCTAATTAGAATTTTTATGCCAAATTATATCGATTAATTTTCAACAATATGGATCTAGCCAAAAAAAAGTCAAACTTTTAAGCTAATTAGAATTTGTAGGTGAAACTGTGTAGAGCGGATAAGAGAAAGTGCTACAACCAAAAAATACTAACTCTTCGATAATACAGCTTTGTTGGGAAGATAAAGTGTCCAGGGGATATTAAAAAATTTCATATTTTCAACAAAAGAGAATTTGCTCGTAACTGCAGTCCGTGTAGGATAATTTTGCGCCATACACAGGACTACCTTCAAGGTCTGTAGCACCTGGAAAATAAGTAAGGATTATTATCATCAGTGACACTTTCCACAACATCCTTTCTACAATATCTAAATGTGATCCACTCTAACCCTTTTAAGTACAGGACTACTAATGTAACCTAAAGTGATCTAAAGTAGCTTAGTTCATTTAAGAAGGCTTAGTTCCTGACAATAGCAGTAGTTTTCCACATTTAATGAGTTGATAAGCCAGTAATTTGTTAAATAAATACTCGAAATTTTTGTGTAAAATTGCAGTACCGTACTTAATTAAGCACGAAAAGGTGATTCTACCTAAGTTACTGTAGAGTGTAAAAAAAAAAAAAAAAAAGTAGCTCCATCTCATCAGAAATATTACTGAAAAGATTTACCATTCATAGAGTTGATTTTCTCTGGTTACTACAGTCAGTATAAAATAGCTTCTTTTGCGTTCCAGGTGGCAAAAAATCAAACTATGGGGAAATAAATATTGTGAAAGAAGGAAGGTGAAATGATCATATTCGAAAAATGTTACATCACAATTGTAATATGATGTTCCACATTTGACGTGTTCTGACAAGAAACGAATTTGGATTATATCTGGGGATTTTAATAGTGTAGATATTATTTACTCTCATGTTTCACTCTCAAGCTTAACGAACGATATACTAGAGAGAGATGATATAGATCAAATTTTACATTACCAATGTCTGGGAGATGAATACATGAGCTCTAACAAATATGACAATGTTTATACAAACAAATAATTTATTCGTACATTTAATGAAAATTTTTTAATTCAATACTAAAGCCCCAAAACCCGTATATTGAAATTATACTACATCTCGAATCATTTACAAGCTTCATAGCTTTCACATAACCTCTTAGAAGACAAATAGGACTAGCTTCGATTAAATAATTCTCAATATTTGATTTCATTTTTGTGGCTTTATATGCTCAAGCTATTCAACTGAAATACATTTTATACTCCGAAAATTAAATGAGAGGATCGAAACAGTTATTTTCCGATATTCAAACAAAACAGAGGTTTAGAATCATTAAATTCAACTCTATTTTTTCGGTTTCAATTAACTTTTCAACGTAATTATGATTGACATAACAAATTATTTTATTTTTATTTTCTTTAATTCCACCTGAGGGTTAAATTAAATTTGCCTGTCGTTACCTGTCAAAAATGTCAAAACGTAGGTGTAGGTTGCATTTTAATATTAACGAAAGGTGAATAATAATTATTCAATTAATTTAGTTTTGTTTGGTTATATAGCTCATTCTTCTACCTTTTTTCTCTAAATTTTATTTTGGACTAAATTAAGGATATTTTGTTTTATGAATATAAAGGTTCGTAAAACGCTCGCTACATAAAACCGAAAACAATAAAAAGTTCAAAAGAGATGAATATAAAATTTTTTTGGGTCATTTTAATTTTTCATAATTAATTCATTTTTAATTTGAAAGGATATTGTTTTTTTTTTTTGTTTTTATGAATAAAGTTTATAATAAGTTAGAAGTATATAGATTAACGGTATTTCATTATTATTTTGTAATTAACGATAAAAATGTATCTAACCAGTGTTTTAATTAGAATGACTGATCTATTTATTTTTGGGGTTAATTTGAAATTGAACTTTTGTCTATATTTGGCAAATTAAAATTGAAATTATGAAATTTTGTAAGATTTCTATGCTTAGTGAGCCAGTTAATAAGTTATAGTATTACAGTATAACGAATATTAGTTTTACAAATTACTAAACGTACAATTCGTAGAATAAAATGTGTTCACAAACTCGCATATACCAGCAAGATATATATCATTACTGGGCTTCAACGTGGAATCCCAGAGTAAGACCGAAATAATTCAGCCAGCTATTATTTTTTTTCAAATAAATAACAAAGCAGCAGAAATAGATTAGGTGACAACCTAATTCTTAAAATCAGATGCATTTGATACATTTGTAGATTTTGAGAAAGAATTTCATAGAGTAAATTGCAAATATATAGTATTTACTCGTAGAATCCCTTAGTGGGAGAGGTGTATTCCAGAAAAAAATAAAAAATACTACAAAAACGTAAGAGCGATGTCTACGTCTTATATCGAAGACTACTGGCAGCTTGTTTCGAAGTATATCAGATACTCAGACATGCTGCAACGACCCATATTGTTTTTAGTAGTATTGGAAAACATATTATCAAGTTACTTAGCCAGTGTTTATTGCCACATACGAACGCAAGTTTAAATGATATTTGCCAAAAGTTCAATGACAAGTAGCAGAAAAGTGCTTGCAGAACCAAAGCACCTGATACATTTGTAGATTTTGAGAAAGTATTTGATAGAGTAAATTCCGAGTATATATTTACTCATAGAATCCCTTAGTTGGGGTGGCATTGCAGAAAAAATTCAAGAGTACTACAAAGGCGTAAGATGCTGCAAGCAACATGGAAGACTACTTGTAAATAAATTGCTTCGAAGTGTATCAGGTATTCAGATATGCTGCAATGTGCCACCCATATTGTTTTTAGTAGTAAAGGAAAACAGTATTAATCTACTCAGCCATTATATATGTTTATTGTCACTAGTGCAAAATTACATGATATTTGCCAAAAGTCCTGCGACATTGGACAAGTGGACAATACAGCTATCAACGTATTCAACGTATTGCGATATGGAATGCATTAAGAAGAAAAAGAATTCCCGAAAAATTAATAAGATTGTCAGAAGCTTTGTATGAAGATGCAGAATTAGCAGTTCTCCACTGCGGACAAATAAGCGACCCATTCACCACAAATTCTGGAGTAAGGCAAGGATGTCCACTGTCACCACTCCTATTCACGCTGGTAATAGATGAAATAATGAAAGAAACGGGTTCTTCCGGAAGAGGTATAAGGTGGGATCTCTCAAGGACACTTGAGGACCTTGACTATGCGGATGATATATGTCTGCTAGCGCATAGATTCTGCGACATTCAACATAAAGCAGACCTACTTCAGCAAGCAGCGCGCAGAGTCGGGCTAGAAATTAACATAGATAAAACCAAGGCCATGAGGATAAATAACACCAACACAAATACCATAACCATAGAAGGTCAAACAGTCGAATATGTGGAAAGCTTCTCTTACCTAGGTAACATTCTAACAACAAACGGAGGTACAGAAGCAGATGTCAACAACAGACTACGTAAGGCCAGAGCTGCGTTCGGTGAACTAAGTCCAATATGGAAGAATGGCCAAATAACTAGAAAAACAAAGATTAGAATATTCAAAGCATGTGTAATGTCAACACTTATGTATGGCAGTAAAACTTGGATGACGACAAATAACATCAGTCAAAAACTTCAAGTATTTGCGAACAAATGCCAAAGAAGAATATGCAGAATATTCTGGCCAAACACCATCAGCAATAAGGACTTATGGCAGATAACAGGTGAAGAACCGATAATGCATCAAATTAAGCGCAGAAAGTGGAGATGGATAGGACACACTCTAAGAAAACCATCAAATAATATAACAAGATTGGCCCTAGAATGGAATCCCCAAGGGAGCAGAAGGCGAGGAAGACCCAACAACACCTGGCGTCGGACTGCGACTTCTGAGGTAATAAGATATGGACGAACTTGGGAGGAGATAAAGACCATTGCGTACAATAGAGAACAATGGAGGAGGCAAGTTGATGCCCTATGCTCCCACGAGGAGTAACAGGAAAAAAAAAAAAAAAAAACAGCTATAATCAAAATCATGAGCACAGCGCTTACAATACAATATCCGATTCTGCAGGAGAATAAATTAAGATAACAGAAATTTATTTTGGTAGTATCACAAGTTGGATGTGTCCAGCTGGACATTGAAGGTCATACTGCTTTCGGCATGCCCTCAAAAATATTACAGTCAAACAACTCATGTTCTGTGTATAAAAAATAAAAATTTCATTTAAATTCAAAAATCAGCTCACTTGTACGTCTGCGAGTTACAGCCAACATGATCATAAAAATTCAAGCGTATATCAATAGATACATACGATACCATCCCAAACATTCGTCACGCATTATAGGTCCGAGAAAAACATTACGGATAACAGTCGAAGCAAACATTCAATAAAGAACATGGCAGCAAGTGAAGAGGTTAAGCTGCAGAAAGATGGTGGTAGAAAAAATTTATATCTGTCTTAATTCTGCAGCAAAGATGGGATTAGTACAGTAATGATGATAACTACATTGATCTAATACTTTATTAATACTAAATTTTTAGCACTATTTACGAATTTTACTATAGAATTATTAAGTTTTACATTCGGAAGATTTGTTGTGTCGATATTTCGAACATAAACAACCAAAGCCTGAGATTTGGACGGATTTAATTGTAGCCCATTGTTTAGAGCCCAGAATCGAGCCCAGAATCGAGATCATCTTTAATTTTGGCAATCAAGTGGTGAAGATCAGAAACTGGTTCACACTTATGTAAACTTGGGCATCATCACAATATAATTTACAATGGGCTTCAGACAAACAACAGGACAAATCTTTAATGAAAATACTAAAAAGCAAATACTAACTACTAGATCTAACATCATATACAATAATATAGTATGTGTTATCATTACTTAAAGCTAACAGTATATGTATATTATTTAAAAAATATATTTTGAATGGAGCATTTCAAAGCTATTTTACTAATGCACTACAGCCAGAATGTAGTTTTATGTGTCTTAAGAACTTGATTATAAAGACTTAATGTTGTTTTAGTTTTTTAGTTAATACTCAAAATTTATTTATTTTAATTTATATTATTAAAATCATTAATATTTTTAAACATATACAGACTTTGAAATGAACACACTTTATTTTTAAATGCGTTTCATTTTCATTTATTTTGATAAATGATATGTACATTATGTATGTAATGTATGTAATGTATGTACATACATATTATGTAAATACTTCAATTTACTTCCAATTATCATCACAACTAAAGTAACAAAAAGAATAAATCAAATTCAAAATCCATTTCGATAAAATCATCTCTTCTATACAGCTACCTATATTACAAATATCATATGTATTTAAATTAAAAAAATTTTGCTAATTTAAAATTCATTTCATCCTAATAATTATTCTAAGAATATTATAAAATAAACAAAAAAAAAAAAAAATGTTTTGTTTTCCTATTAAAAATAAATTTAAATTGACAATTAATTTTAAGATTTCATTTTGCTTTGCCTATTTTACTAAAATACAATGATTTTAAAATTATTTTAACAATATGTCATTTAAATTATCCTTGAAGCCAAATACAATATTAATTTCACTACATAAATATTCAAATTAGAAATTTTATTATAATATAAAATAAAAACAATAAAAAAAAAAAACAAAACAAAAATAAAATCAACAGAGTGTCAACAAGCATGGAATGAGAATTTTCAATTTGAAATATTTTAAAACCCACCTTTCCCTTCTACTAATTTCCATTCAACAAAACTGAGCATACATAATGTATAGGATATTTAAATTTTCCAAGTAATTAACAATATTTCTTCATTATTTATTCTCTACTAATTTTAATTCCATCATCATCTTATGAATGAGTCATTGTGTCATTTGAATGATACTTAAAATGAAAGTTAACTAAAAATTTAATTAAAATTATTTAAAAGTTTATTGAAAAGGAAGGGCGGAAGGGGAGATTTGTAAATAAGAATTATAAAGCTATTATACTTATAGCTATTCAATCTACAAACTGGTTAATACATTCCTGAATTACAGAATCTTAATCTTTCTAAACTTTATGAGATATGAAATAACTGAAATTTGATTATGATCAAAACAGTTACATAAAGAAATTTGTACTGACTTTTTTGCTGCAACTATACTGAAAAAATATTTGTCTGTAAATTCCGTCTGTAAACGGTTTTGATATTTCGGTGGCAACAAATCATAATCGCTTATGTCAATATAAACAACAATCGAGATAAAATAACCACCATTTTCCGAATTCTAGAAAGTATTTCCTGTCAAAATTTGAATTGATTCTGACAACTCTAAGCTACATTTTTGCTAGGGTACATAATCGCTTATGTTATGGCTTAAAAATGTTTTTGTTAAAATGGCTTATTTTACTTAAAATATTTTAAATATTGTCGAAAATAGTTAAATATTTTGATTTGAATTTTGTACTACATACCCTGATCCTACAAATACGCGTATTTCGTTTACTACTTGCAGCCCTTGCAGACATCTTCAGCATTTGTACTCTACTCAAGAAAAAATTCTACAAATCGAACAAAACTATAAAATAAAAATATTTAATTGTTTACTTCGATTATTACGATAATTATCAACATGCTACAATACCAGTTACTGATACTAAACGTAATATCATGGTCAGCACGCTCAGCCATGACTTAGCCATTATTTTCAACTGGGGGAAAAGTAATAGAGTTGAATTCAACATCTCCAAAACTCAAAGCTGTCTAGTCTCGCGCAAAACTACCCCATTTAACCCCACCCTATTATTCGGGGGTGTGCGTATTCAGCGAACCGAACACTTGAATATCCTGGGCATGAAGGTCAACAATAAAATGATATGGAATGACCATATCTTTGACATTGCTAAAAATGCCACAAGATGTTTGGGTTTTTTGAGTCGCTGCAAAACGTATTTTTCTCCCCAGGACATGCTAAATATATATAAATCATACATACGACCCAAGTTGGAATACAATTCACATATATGGGCCGGTGCATCACGAACCGCACTAAATTTTCTTGACAAAGTTCAAAAGCATACCATTCGTCTTACTGACAACCCTAATGTGACATCCTCCCTTGTACCACTGGAAAATCGTCATGTTGTTGGAGTAATTTCCCTATTTCATAGATATCTCGTAGGTTTAGGCACTTGTTCAGATGAAATAAAAACCCTAATGCCACCTCCGAGGAACAAGAGAGGCAAAACCCTATCCACCTATCCGCCGAGAAACAAGAGAGGCATCAAGTGCCCACCCCTACTCAGTGCAAATTCCAAGGTCGCTCACAACTGGCTATGGTAATTCGTTTGTAGTCCAATTTTCTCGAATGTGGAACCATATTCCAACAAACGTGTTTCCCCAATGCAAAAATATACCTACGTAATAAATTTATTCAAAATGTTCCTATTGATCAAAGGGATATTTTTCTTTCTACAATCCTCAATTAGTCCAAGCTATATATTCGTGTATAAAGGTATCGTTTTGAACCTAGTGTTTGGCTTAACTTACAAAAAAAAAAAAAAACAAATGTTCGTATGGTTAATTTGTCGGATAATATCAATAGAATTTGAAAATGAGAGTCTAACAAAATCATTTTTAAATCATTTTTTTATCTACTTTACAAGTCTATTTTTTTGTTATCGATGAATCGGTCCGGTTACTTTTACACAATCAGAATATAATTATTAGGACTATTAAATTGTTGTAAAGCATACTCACTGTTCTTCCAAACCTAACGAAAGTAGTTAGTCAACTTTAAAGGTATATTTATAGGATCGGCATTGTTAAATTGAATTAGTTAGTACACTACTGTATTGTTTATTGTTATACCATTAATTGATATTTTACTATAAATATTTTAAACACTTATGCTTATACTATTATATTTTAAACACTACTATCAATAATAATATTATTTTTCTTGTTAAATTTAAAATTATTATTTAATTTTGTTTTCGTTAAATTTTTTTTTTTGCGTTCAATATTATTTGATTTTATTTATTGCTTGATATTAATTAGAAATATTCCAGCTAATAGCAATTCAAATTTGTTCGTTAAGTTTTTTCATTGGAAAGCGGATAAAAGTAAAAAAAAAATCACCCCTGGAATAAAGACTACAGATGTCAAAATCGCTAAGGACAAAATCTATTTTATTCCGTTAGGGATTTTTATTTAATTAGGATTTGTACATGGAGATTTTGTTAATGGGATTTTGCTTTCATGGGGATTATGTTTTCCATCGATGAAGACGGATTTTAGCTGGTGATTTCGTAGACATTTTTTATAGCTGTTAGCATCGATGTTTGTTCTATCCATTTTTCACTCCACATTGGGATACATTCGTTAAGTTTGTTAGCCTGTCTAAACAATTAGGTAAAAAACACCTCTACATACAAAGATTGATAGGGATGGAAATGTACCCGATCTTGAGTATACCTGCATCTGAACTGAAATTATAAAAACTTGTTATATCTATCTCTAAAAACGCCATTGGTTAATTTCAATTTGATTAAATAAAAACAAACAAATCTGAATCTAATAGAAAAATTGTCCTTGCTGCATTACGTAGGCTTCGAAAAAATTCTCCTATAACCATTCAAAGAAAAAAACTGAAATGAAAGAATCATAAATTCTGCTTATACTCGAATAGGGTTTAATCGGCCAAATGAGAAGACAAAGAGGAAGAAGCACTAATGTCTATTAAAAATTTCTAGATTGCGAAAAGATTATGTTTATGGGCTGACCTAACAATTGAGATATAGTACAGATATATAATTTTTTAATGTCGGCCAATATTTTGTTTTCACAAGGAAAGTTTTATTAACAACTACATCTTGTACATCAGATTTTTAGCTATTTGGTCTAATTGTCCGTGTTACTGTAGTCTCTTAATTTGCATGGCTATGATCACATTATTAAACAGCTGACAAAGTTCGGGATTTTATCTTCTCTTACAGACCACATTATTGTTTTAAGAACCCAATATCCGCCGAAAAATTTTATAAATTATATAATTCGAAGAAAATGATTTGAAAAAGTTATGATTTGAAAATTCGTCATAACATCCACCCACTTCTAATATTTATGTATCTACATATATAAATTCCCTTTTTCTATCTGTATTCGGTATCAATTCAATCCACTTAACAATGTAAGAAAGCATATACTACTGAATGTTAAATACAACAGACCAATTTAGACTTTAGCCGCTTATCACATCTTCAATCTTCTTTCTTCAAAGACCACATTCGCCAATTCTTCAGCTTCGCCGTTTTTCAAACATGGCTATTCAAATGGTTATTTAACTTTAGTTCTCTCTGTTAGAGAACGGTTTGGTCTATTTCGTTTGTGAGACGCATTATTTTCATATGTCCGTATAATTTGTTGTATACTAATATTTTTATAAATTTACTAATAATTACTAACAATTCAATAGAATCTAATATTATTAAAAACATCAGGATTAGATTTCTGATTTGCTATATAAATTATACAAATCATCGGTTCTATTGTTCTATTTTCATCTATCAACTAATCATGTTTTGAAACAATAATAGTTTATACAACAGTGGATTTCATATCCGGTACTTTCTGATTTATAATGAGATAGCACAAACACTACACCATATTGATTGGGAGTAATGATAAATACAGCTCATATTTTTATAAGCTCCTACAATTATTTAAATGCATAGATTGATAAAATAGCTTAACAGACACATACACAAATCCAGAAAAGCTTACTTATATTTTGTCTACGCTAGATTTTGGTACATAGCGTAGCTTACTTTTCGTTTTAATGATTCGAACGAACGAATATATTGTGCTCGAATATTGATTGGAGCATCAACATTTTGTAAAAACAAAATTAAATAACTACTAGTACATAGTAAAAGTAGTACTGGTGATTATTTAATTCTGTTTTTACAAAAAGTCGATACCCCAATCAACATTTAAGCTCTAAATATTCGTGTTGATAATCATAATAATATATAATTATAATTGACAAGTACTTAAGGTCATGCGCAGTAGATACCTTTTCATTTTATTTTGATTCTCCTACTCCTTAATGAACTTCTGATATAATATATAAGTTGTATATAAAACAAAAATGCGCACACAGATGAAAATTTTGTACTCATATGATTTTATTATTCAGCAAATACATTCTGTATATGTGAGATCTTATGAAAATAATAAACAAAAGCAAACAATTCAGTTTTTATAATTTACATTATGTACTTGCAAATGAATCTATTTACATATGCCAAAAAAAAAAAGAAAAAAACAATTTCATCTAAAATAAAAAATATAAAAACAACAAAAAAACAAATCACTTGAATTCTTCATTTTTATCTTTTTAAGTAACTGTTTCTAAATTTTGGTTATTTTTAGTAATAATATAGTTTTTATTAAAATAATGTATTATGTAGGTATATATATATATACCTCTTTAATGACAAAATTTTTTATTTTTAGTAATTTTATCGGAAACAAAGCCGTATATAAGCGACGTGTATTTATGTGCCCTAAATAAAACTTACCAACCACGAGTGTAGTAAGTTCTTTTTATTAAACACAAGTGGTTTCTGCTATATCGTGCGAAATCTAAGTCTATGTCAATACGTAAATTACTGTTTTTTTAAAAACTTTAAATTTGACTTCAACTTCAAATATAATTACTCAACAGGGGCCCCTAGTATGTCATATACTATGATAGTCATCTGTGATATTGGAAGTACCATTATGTACATTAATTTCAATACCTATAATTACACTGCGTCTTGGAATAAATTTTCTGTTTAATTATTAAAAAGTAATGGAGATGAAAATATTATAACCTTATTGTCGATATACATACATACATACATATATTGACATTCATTTTAATTAAGAAAAATTTGAAAACAATTGAATTGAATTTTATGATGACAAATAGTTCGGAATAAATTTAAATTGTTTTTTTTTTTTCATTGTTAACAAACAGAGGTGGAAGTAAAAAGTATTTTCGAAAAATATTTCTTTAATATCAACTATAAACAAACAATTACTTACTCTAACATTATATTTTTTTTGTTTTTTTTTTTTTCATTCTCCTACATAAATTCTATGTCCTTCATGGTATGACAAATATAATAATTTAATTAAAATCAGAGAACAATTTTTCTACAACATTAAATATCTTTGATTTTTTTTTTGTTTTTATTATTTTTTTTTTTTTTTTTTTCAAATTATTTTACTTTATTTTCTTCTTTAATTTTTTTTTTTTTTTTTTTTCAAAAAATGAAAAGTAAAAGTTAACAACATTATTTACTGATATTCTAAGAAAATAAATAACAACAACAACAAAAAGAAGAATTAAAATTATTGAATTTTCTTTGGCGACTGTCTGTCTCAATTCAATCACTATTGACTGTGGTGTATTCGTTCGTTCCTTCTATACATATTTTCATCATTTTGTATAGTTATGATGGTTGTACTCTGCCTTTGGAACATGAAAATAACAATATCAACTCATTTACAACACACAGAGACAATAAAAATGTTTATGACTAAAAAATTAAAAAGAAAAAAAAAAGTTATTTTTAGAGTCGTTTTGGAAAGAGACAAAAAATGAAAACACGAGAAAAATTGATACAATATATATATATTTTTTTTTAATATCCATTGGATACACAACAATTTAATGTTTTCTTCTAACCATCCAGTTGATATTTTTTTTATGTAAGAATTTAAAGTAGGTCATGCCCAAATGAGTCAAAACTTAATCAACTTTGAATATTGCGAAATAGAATGAAACAAAAAATAAACAAAAGAATGTTCAAAATGATCATCTTTCGTCTCTAAATAATTGATGGTAAAAAATAAGACCTATCCTAAGTATTACAGGATTACCAACTTAAAGTTTTGCAAAAACTTTTTTTTTATGTATTTTTTATTTTATAAAAAAAAATATTGATTTTATACTTTTTAGACTTAGGTGTATAAAAGGGGGAAGAAATGAATTAAAGAGGGTGATTGTAGATTAGGTATGATATTGTAAATAATCTTTACTAATTTACTGGCTTTTAATATTCACTTTGAATTTTTGTAAATTACAAACGCTGAAAATTAAACGCACAGTAAAACATTAAAAACATAGTAATTAAAATTCAGTTAATTAAAAACTTTGTACAGTTTAAAATCACAGTAAAAAATTAAATGCTCAGCAAATACATACATTAAATTTACAATAAATAAATTAAATTTACAGTAAAAGAATAAAAACACAAAAATTACTTTCTGAAAAGGATTAATTTAGTAGCAAATAAATTTGCAACACAGAAAATTTAGACGAAAATTACGGTTAGTTATCTTGACTGATTTTGCAATGACTTCAAAATGTCTCAAAAGTATGAGGTATAACGTTACTTAAATCAATATAACTCGTAGGGATCCCGCCTACTTTTTCCAGAAGGTTTAACACAAATTTGGAACGATTTGCTACAATTTCGGGAAAGATAGAATATATCCGCTTTCTCCAGAAGATGTAACAAAAATTTTTAACAGTTTTCTAACACTTCTGGAAAGCGGATATATATCCCCTTTTTTAGAAGGATTAGCACAAATTTGGCACGGGTTTCTAAAATTTCTGTAAAAGGGAATATATTCACTATTTCCAGAAGGTTTAATTAAAAATTTGTTTTTTCAAACTTTTTTCAAACTGAGTAGAATTTTTATTTTATTGTACAAAAAAAATTTTTTTTGCTGTGCACATAGTCTTTTTCTATTGCACGTTGAAGAAATTATAAAGGTATTTTACTTAGCATTAATTTTTTTGCTCATTTCTAATTTTTAACCTAGCAGTTTACTATTTTTTACTACCTCGATAAATCCTAGTCAATTAAAAATATTATTTTAAATTATTTTTCGAAGCTAAGATGTTCTGCTTTTTCCATTGCTGTTGTTTCTTCAAATGGTGTCGGTTCTTCTAGTGTATAGATTAGATTTTATTTCGAATTGGAATCGGGTGGCTTCATGTCACCGTAGCAGAAAATGAGTTTATTATGATTACCCATAATTTAATGATTACGCAAAAACAGAATATTATTTTGTGTATGGTATGTAAGGCAAATCGTAATCGTTTGGGGTAATACTATTTCCAAATGGCGAAGTCTACCTCTAGTGTCAGAAAAAATTTTAAAATTCATCAACATTTTTTGTCTTAAGTGTTCTATCTATTTTACCCACGCATTCCGCATACCACATTTTTCCATGACTTTGTTCTTTTAACCAGGTCGGGCCTACTTGAAATGACATTTCTGTTACTATATTTTTAATACTATTGCTTTGTTTGTGCTCACACTCGGCTCTTTAAATCATTTGTTCTTATTTTGTTCTCTGAAGTTTCAATCTTACCATGAAAATTTTTAATTTTAATCATCTAATCATCATTATAATAATCAATTGTGAAATTTTAAATATCTAGAATATATTTTAAAATAATGTCGGAATTTGGATCTGGAAAAACTGACATTGATGCTGAGCTACAAGAATTTTTAATGGTTGAAAAAGAAAAAGCACAAGTTAATGCTCAAATTCATGAATTTAATGAAATATGTTGGGATAAATGTGTAGACAAACCAAGTAACAAATTGGACATTTATGTTTTTTAGAATATAAATTAAAAAATTATTTTTTTAACACATTTAATTAATTATTTTATTTTTGATTCCTATTTGTTTTTATTTTATCAAACATGATGATAGTTGCAACAAAATAATTCATATGCACATGCAATGGTAACAAAATCAAACATTTACAAATAGTTGCAATAAAGTGAATCATTTGCAAAATTAATACTTGTGTTCATTTTGTTTTTAATTTTTCAATACAAATAATATTTAAATCAATTATTCTTTTTTTTTTTTTCTTTATTATTTCAAACGAGTAAAATACAAATTTGTTATAATTATAATCTTATTCAAATATTTATAAGATAAAGTTCAATTTTATTATTAAATCTATTATTAAATCTAATAGTAACATGATCTTAAGTATAGACAGTGGTGATATTCGAATTTTTTAACAACCGGTACGCATGGAAAAAAATCTATTGTAGGTTATATTTACTTCATAATAGTTATTTATTTACATATTTACATAAGAAATACATATATTATATATAATAGTATAAAAAATAGTATATAAAATTAATTAAATAATTTCCAAATTAAATTTTGGTTTTGGGACGGCAAATTAGGTGCGGCTGCTTTGACACGTTTGTCACTTGCCATGTGATGCCCTTCTCGCAACCATAATTTAACATATGTTGTTGCATCAAAATCCTCAATCGATTTTCCCATTAAATTTATTGTCATTAAATGACTTGTTGTTTCAATTAACAACGAATTTCTCTTATCATAAATGATATTGTTCATTGTGCTGAATCCTCTTTCAGCTTATGCGGAATTAACAGCAATTACATTTAAAATTCTTTTTGCTCTCAAAATAGTATTAATATTTTTAGATTCTCTATCTCGCACATCAACAAAATCTCGAAAATCATTTACTGGAATGATGTATTTGATTATTTTATTTAACTGCTCTAACCTATTTTCACCTTCAATCCATGGTGCTTCAAAAATATCACCCGGCCATGTTTCTGGATTTAATAAATTAAAGCAATTTAAGAGATTATTATAGTTTTCATTTTTATCGTCTAATAGCAAACGCGTTTTCATATGTTTTTCTAAACAATCAAAAAATTTATCTCTCGAAACAACAATTGATGTTTTTTTTTCTATTAATTTCAAATGGAATATTGTATTTTTTCGTTTTAATAATATCATCTGCTTCTTTTTCATATGTTCCTTTATTTAATTTTAAATGTTGGAATAGATTTATCGTTCGCCTTATCAATCTATCAGCTCTAATTAATGAAATATCTCTTTCTTGTAAAGCTGTAGACAGTACAGAAATTTCTTCTAATATGTCGTTTATTAAACCTAAATCTTTTAAAAAGTTTTCATTTTTGAAATATGACATTATTCCAATTTCTTTATTTTGACTAAAGTGAATATATAAGGCCTGATATGATTTCCAAACTGCTTTGGTGGTCCTAGCGCTACAGGCTGCCCATCGAGGACCAAATATTCTACCTATTCTGTGTACTTCAGTGCCAAGTTCTTTAGAAACATTATTTAATTCTCGTTGATGTTTATTTGAAGTATGATAATACGAATAAAGTTTATCGAGAAAATATCTAAAGTTATTTACTTCATTTACTTCTTTGATAACATCATCTAGAGTTAACTGAATACGATGAGCTAAACAGTGCAAGATGCTAATACCTGGAAAATGTTCTAAAATTCTTGCAGAAACTCCAGCCTTTTTTCCTAACATTACACTAGCACCGTCTGAGCAAAATCCAATAAGATTTTCATGTAAATATTTTTCATTAAAATCATGTTTTTCAAGAACTGATATTAAGGTTTTAAAAATTATTTCTGATGTTGTTCCTTCTAATTCGACAAGATCAATAAAAACTGTTACACTATCATCGGAATCTTGAATTTCAGATTTCAAATAAACTACTAAAACGCTTTTGTGTGAAACAGTTGAGGCTTCATCAATAATAATTGAAATTTTACAACCTGTATTTATCAGTTTTCCAAAAATAATTCTTCTTATTTCTGTAGATATAAGCTTTGCGACAAGTGGAACTATAAATCTGGAATGTAATGAAAATCCAAAATCTACATTATTTTTTTTCTGTAAATCAATTAATTTTTTAAAATCACTGAATGGGTAATTGTTTTTAATTATGAAATAGATAGTATTAAAAATGTTTACTGTGCTGTTTAAATACTTTTCATTAGCCACATGGAAATGGATTTGGAAATTATATTTGTTTCACCAATTTTTATTATTTCCCCAGCTTTTTTATGTGAAGCTAATTGAATTGTGTTCCTTCAATTTTTTTCTCATTGATGATTGTAAATTTTCTTTGTTCGAGCCATGAGCTTTGACAGAACATGATTTCCACTCCAAAGAAATGTGTAAACGTTTAGCAGAAATGTCAATGTGTAAATGTTTAGCAGTTTCTAAATTTAACGATTCTACTTTCGAACACCACTGACATCCCACATTTTCATCGCTAACAACAATAAGCCACTCGTATTTAGTTTTAAAATAATTTAGTTTTTTATCATTCCAAAAATGTAATAACGCAGCATCACGAGACGTTCCAGCTTTTTCCGATTGGTGTTGAACTTCAGAAGTATCATTTTTTTCTTTTACCTGTTTTGTTTGATTAGAATTAGTAATATTCTCAGCTTGCTGTTCAGGGTTTTTGGTTATTTTTATAGATTTGCGCTAAAAAAGTCATCCAAATTACCTTGCCTTTTCATTCTTAGGTTGAAACAAAGAAAATATTTAATAATTAATTAATAATTAATTAGAAATTTAAATTAATTTAAAAACTTCATACTTGCACGTTAAAACTGAATTTAATAGAGATTAAAATAAAGGGATAACCATTCACCATAAAAATATTTATACTACTAAACTTTTTATTTAGAGTAAATATATCAAAATAAAAATGTATTCAAAAAGGGAAATTCCCTTTTTATTAAAAGAAAAATATTTTTTTTTACAGAATTTTCCGTTAACCCTTTCAAGCTTAGTGGTTACGCGGTGAAACCACCTATTAAAATGCAACTTTAAACATGCTCAGTAGGAATTTTTCAATTCCATAAATTTTGTTCTATAATTCAATGCCATCTCTTGGATTGTAGTGGAAATTAAAAGTACTAAAATTCAAATTAGACAGTTTTAAGTAGATTTTTTTTTACTAAAACCATAAAGGAAGTATAATATAGAGAAACTATGCGGAACAAATTTTGTGACGATTTTTTTTTGCTTAAAAAAATTTTGAAAATACCCCATACACAGTAGGACCTAGATAAACTCACTTTAAAATTTTGTAATACGTCATTTTAATGTCTTCGTTAACAGAAACTCATACAAAATATTGAGCTAAAATTTTTTCTTTTATGCAGGTTCAACTATATAGATTCTAGCTTTGAGAGAGAGAATCTTTAAAATGATTTTAATTCTTGTTGTTTTTTTTTTTGTTTTTGCTTTTATATAACATACATATAGTGTAGTAGCGGCAATGAGGTAAGGTTGTGTATGTCGTATTAAATACACACTTGTTTGGTAGATGTAGAGTATACCAATAATATGAAATACATGGTGTCGGGACAAAATCTCAAAGACACAATTACATATTTAAAAAATTTAAATCCCAATTTAAGTTTTTATAAAAAATTTGAAATTATTTGGTTTTGTAATGAAGGTACTTTTTGTTCTTAAAAAAAGTAAGAATACTAAGTGGTTATGCTGAAGTCCGAAGCGGAATATCCCCGAAAAAATTTCCGATCCGAATACGAAAAAATCGGTATTCTGAAATCCATTCGACTGCCAAGTCTGTGCACAAATCAAAATCAAATGTTTCGGAATTTTTTTTTTATTTCAAATAAAAAAGGCGGGGTTGACAGTTTGAGTTTGCTTTTATTTATTTTGTAAAAAGTTATTAATTTTTTAATAATTACATAACGTATATACATAAATTAAAAGTAAAAGTTATAAACTTTTAATTACATATGTATATACAAATTAAAATTTAATAGTAATTTTTTGTTACATATTACATTTTGTTACATTAAAAACGATAAAATATATTATTCTAACAATATATAAAGTATATTGTTTGAAGCGCTTTTTTAAATTGACATTCCGACGGACTTTAGCATAACCACCTAATTTTTTTATTTCTTAAAAATACAAAACAAAATCATATTTTGAAAGAAACTACTAATCAACTAAAGATTTTGACAATTCTTCCTGATTTTATATTAGTTGATAAAAACTTAAACATTTAATTTTTTTAAATATGAAATTTTGTCCTTTGAAATTTTGTCCTTTGAAATTTTGTACTTATGAAATTTTGTTTTATATAACTTTGTCATATAACCAAAATGCATACATTTTTATTATTTTTAATACAAACAAAAAGCAACTTACTTTACTTTAAATTGGAAATTCATAAGGAAAAAGAGAATTAAAATATTTTAATATAGGAATAGAATAACCAAAAAATGATGTTCATTCAAAATAATGTTCACGTTCATTGTTAATGTATTATGATAAGATAATGATAATAACCTACACCCTACCTCTACTATGCACTATGCAGTAAGAAATCAAGGAATACATGCATATATATGAATTACGATAGATTGCAAAATTACTTACTTACTGCAGTGTGGCACAAAAAAGATAAGCACATTGAAGTAATTGAAAACATAAATTAATAAATCATTTATTTTTTCTAATATTATATTGTTAATACTAGTAATATTATAATAAATTTAAGAATTTATTTTTCTCTATTTAATTTTTTTTTATTACACTTCAATTCTGCCTTTTCTCTTTGTTTAAAATATATTTTACATCATAGGTAGGTACATATTATTTGTACATTTGTAAAATTTTATTTAAAGAATTTTAATTTTAGAGCCACAAATTCTAAAACAGGTACATTTTTTTTTTTCAAAACCTATCTAAGTGGTGCCTATGAAATGTTATTTTTCAACGCATAAAAAAGTAATTTAAATAGAATTTTACATTTTATTTGAAATTGAAATAAAACTCCAATTCAATCCAAGAACAAAATCAAAGAATTAGAAATTATAAAAACAGTTTAGACGCTTCCATTAGTGTTATTTTTTATTTTGATAAACAAAAGAAAAACAACAAAACAAAGTTAAATATTTTATAAATTTTCATTTTTTGAAATGTTCAACATTATTCTACGATACTGTACGAGGTACAAAAGAAATAAAATATTTGTTATTTATATTATATTTAGGCGAATCCTTTTCTTTTGCATTTGTTAGTTATGATTATTTTTATTTATAAACAATCAGTTTTACTGTTCGCATAAAGAACTTCATTTACAGTTTCTAATGCCAATTCTACCATATCGTTTTCGATACTAATAAATATTGAAGATCCTGAATAGTCACATCCTCAAAACCTTCACCTTGTTGCATGTATAAATAAAAATATGTAACCGTGCTGCTAGAGGTACGTAGCATGTTATAAGAGGGTAATTCACAAATTTATGGACGTGATGGAGGAGGATTACATGTACATTTAAAATATTTATTAGTTTTTTATTAAACTTCAATTCCGCTTTTATCTAAAATATTCATATATCTACCTATGGCAAAATATATATGTACATACACATTTGTGAAATATTATTGTTTTAAGAATTTTAATTTTACAGTCACAAATTCAATTCATACCTATTTATATCTTTTTTTATTTTTCAAAACATATCTAAGTTACCTATGATACCTATGAAATGCCCCCTCAACGCAATAGTACAAAAATAATTTTTCAATTTATTTTAAAATTGAAATTAATAAAAAATCCAAATTCAGTCCAAAAACAAAATCAAAAAATTAAAAATTACAAAAACAATTTACACACGATTGTTGCAGGTGTTCTTTTGTTTTGGCCAAAACAGAAAAATAAAAATTAAATCATTGTATGTGTGCATGAATATAAACAAAACATATTACATTTTTTCTATTGCTTCTTCCTTACTACCTTATTTTCTTTTTTTTACACACATATCACACGACACACATATAAATTATAATGAAGGATTAAGGAATTGCAATATTGTTATCAAGATAACTGGATACGTATGCGATATACAAAATCAAGAGAAAGATTATAATTTATAAGAGATATTATAATTTACGCTCTGGGGTATTTTGGCATATAAAATATATTTTTTCTCTGGGGTTCTACGGTGAAGTAAAATTTAAGAAATATTGAAAAAATTTTTTTTGTTCCGCATAGTTTCTCTATATTATACTTCCTTTATGCTAAAACCGAAAAAAATTTTAAATCCCAAATTTTTATTTTATTGTAAGATTTTTTGTATTTGATCGATAATGGCAGGTAAATATTTATATTTTTTTAGTAATTTAGAATGTTTTTATCAATACTTTTACTTTTACATACTTTTACTTAAAAACATACTTTTTTTTTAATATACAACAACCGGTACGGAAAATTTTAAAAATGTTAACAACCGGTACGAGCATACCGCCCCGTACCGGCTGAATATCACCACTGAGTATAGAGAATATTTATATTTGATTTAATAAAAGATGAAAAAGATAAAAAAAGTAGTTTAGATTAAGATTAACATTATATATACTAATTAATTTAAAATGTAAAAATATATGTTTAAGACCTAGCCTAAGCTGTCTGGTCGAATTGTGTATTATGAATCAATTTTTATTTTCCTAATACGTGTTAGAACGATCACATGAATATACAATAATAATATAGAATTAATATAAAATATATGCAAAAGTGCATTTTAATTAGTTTCATACATTTTAATATAATTTTACTTGCATTTAATTTTATTACTTTATTACCAATTATTTTTTTATTTTTTTTTGCATTGCTATTTCTATTGTTATTTCTATTGTTTTAATTACATTTTATATTTTTTATGATGGATTGAAAGAAGTATTAAGACAAGATATAAGAGACAGAAGAAGAAAAAAAACAAAAAAACAACAACAAATAACAATTATACATTCCTGCCAATAGATCATAGAGTTGAAAATGTGAAAAGAAAAAAGGAAAAAAACTCAAAAATCAAAAATATATACTTTTGAATGCTAAAATGCATGAATTTTAAAATGCAGTTGGGTCAATCAATATAAACTACCCAATTTTTCTAGTAATGTGTTACCTTGTTTTGTTTAGGTAATGTTATGTGTGCTTAACAAGAAACAAGTAATATTTTTTTTGAAGTGTGGTAAATTTTCTATTTCTTTTAACTTTGTAGGTAAGTCATTATAGGATTTTAGGCAGTTGTAAAGGCAGTTTGTTTTTTGTTTTTCTGTTCGGAATAATCAAAAATAATATTTTTTATTTATTTCTTGTATTGTGAGTATATAGATCAATATTTCTGTTAAGAATGAAGTTGTATTTGATATAGTTATTTATTATTTTGAAAGCTAATATGTACCTATAATTCTCTGGTGCATATAAAATCGAGGCTTGGAAATTCAGGGGAGTATAGTAAGTTTGTTGGATCTAGTATTGGGTAATTGTTAATAATTTTGATGGCTTTTTTTATGAAGAACATTTAATTTACTTATGTGGGTCTTTGATGCTCTACTCCAGATTGGATTTAGATATGTAATGTTGGAAATAATATAGGATGAGAAAATAACAAAGAGGCTTTTTTTATCTAAGAATTGTTTCAGTCTTTTTAATATGAATATATAAGGAGCAATTTTTTTTACATACAAAGTCTATATGCTCTATCCATTTGAGACTAGAATCAATCACCATTCCTAAGTAATTGTAGTTCTTAACAACATCAATTTGATCATTTTTAAATAAGAAGGTGGAATGAGCAAAAGTTTTGTTTTCAAATAAGAAGATTTTAGTTTTTTTTAGGTTTATAACTAATTTATTTTTTACTAACCACTCATCGATTAAAAATAAATCGTATAGTATTGACGACTTTAGATCCGTTTCGCTATTAGTTGAATATTTTATAGCCAAGTCGTCGGCAAATAATTTCACTTTGCCTTTCAGATTTAGCCGTGCTATATCATCGATACAAAATTTTAAAAAGATCAGGACCGAGAATTGAGCCTTGAGGCAATCCTTTTTTGCTTAATTTACAACTACTGTAAGTTGTTCCTATTTTTATTTTTTGCACCCGACCAACTAAATAGCTTTTAAAAAATTCAATTTGAAGGTGGGTAAAATAAAGTTTCTTGAATTTTAATAATAGGACATCATGATCCACACAATCAAATGCCTTTTGAAGATCAATAAATACACAGTCAGTAAACTTTACTCGGTCCATGCTCTTGGAAATAGAATCTGTAAGAGAGACGCAAGCTGCAGTTGTGTTTGAATTCCTTTCGAACCCCAATTGTTCCGGATGTAATATTCCATTTCCATCCAAAAAAACATACAGTCGCTTTTTAATTATTTTTTCATAAATTTTTGAAATGGTACTCAAAACAGATATTGGTCTATAGTTTGTCGGATCAGTTGTATTATCTTTTTTATGAATTGGGGTTACAATAGCAGTTTTTAGTGGTTCCGGGAAGATGTGCGTTTCGAAGGAAGTATTAATAAATTTGGTCAATAAGGGTACAAGTCTATCAGCAAACTTTTTGACAAATTTTGCTGAGATATTATCATGCCCTGTTGCTGAGTTTGATTTTAAGGTATATAATGGTTGTTTCTACTTCTTCAGTTGTAGTCGGTATTAGCTCAAAAGACTTGTATACAGTTCGCAATGTATTGTCGAAGTAATTTTGATCAATGGGTTCATCTGATATGTTTAAATTATCCGTTACATTAGTAAAGAACTCATTCATGCACTCAGATATTTCACTTTCCTCAGTAACTGTCTGATTTTTATACTCGATTATTTTTATATGATCATTGGATTTAGGTCCTCCAGTATTAAACATTATTTTCTTGTATAATTCCCATAATTTTTTACCATCATTAGGATATTTTGCAATTTCTGTGGTACAAAATTTCAATTTTTTGCTTCAAGAATCAAGGACTTAACTTTTTTGCTATAAATATTATTTATAATTCGAGAGTGTGTGCATCATTTGGGTACTTACGTTTAAATTTAAGGAGAGAGTCTCGGATTTTGATAGTTTCGAGAATTTCATTGGTCATCCAAATATGTTTTTTGCTTTTATTATTCGATTAAATTAAGATGGTATATTTAGTAATTAAAATTATTAAACTTTGAATAAGCAGATCAAGATTTTCAATGTTATCCATTGTATTCCAAAATGGATCGTTACAGAGGCCGTCATAGTTCAGAACAGTTTTATTGTTATTTCGGATTTCTTTTACAGGTTGCATGTTTGCACTAATTAGTAACATTCGGTGATCTGACAAAGAAGTATCTCTGATCTTCTTTGATAAAATAACTTAAAAATAGTATAAATTAATTAAAATAACAAAGAAAACTTTTTTGCATTTTTCTCAAAATTGACTTTAACGCAAATGTATCGGTTTTGATTCTACTACACTCAGATCCAGATATCTAATTATTTTCTCTAGACTATCCTAAGCTAAAATATAATTATTATTAACTATTAAATATAATAATTATTAACTGTTATAATTATTAAATATTTATTTCGAATAAAATTTCATTCATTTAATAATTTATTATTTTAAATCTAATATTTTAATTTAATGAAACACCAACCCACCCACTTTAACCAAAACTTAAATCAATACTGAATAATAGTGAATACTGCTTGTTTGGTTAATGTTCAAAATATTTATATTCTCACTATATTATTTATTTTGCAATGTTTGAAATTGTTGTAAATTACAAACAATTCGTATTACAACAAACACACAATTTTATTATTATTGAGTTGAGATATTAACAAACTACCTGTATTCTTGAAAGAAAAGCAGAATGGAGCGATTAATAAAATAAACCATAATAAAGAAATGAAACTCCAAACAACCATCAAAAATCAACAACAATATTTTCAATTCTCTTTAACAAACTTTTCTTTTTCTCTTTAAAAAACAAAAATAATAAAAATTGTACAAAAAGAAAATAAGAAAAATGAAATCCAATTCTCCACAATGAATAAGAGAGTAAGAGATTTTCTGTGGTGAATGCTTGACTCTGAGATAAACACTAGCTTTTGCTTTGATGTGTTTGTGCATGAAAATAAAAATTATTTAATAAAAAATTTGTACAGGGTGAGTGAATTTGAAATGCACACGATTAATCAAATATAGGAAAACGCTTTAATTATTTAATAATGTATTTACAATTTGTTGATTTATTAAAATTTCTTAATAGGCTTTTGAAATCAATTTAAATAAAATGAATAACAGAATTAATTCGATTTTAATTACAAGAGAGGCAGATTGAATAAATTTTAGAGATTCCCACTGCAGTTTCATTTGTAAAAAAAAAAAAAATTAAATTAAATTTACCGAAGCTTAAAGAGTGTTTAGTTAATGAAAACTTGTCGATAAATTGAGTGTGATTTGAATATTTAAAAGACATATTCAGATTATTAAAAATAATTCTAAATATATAACAATTAATATTACTAGTGGATCACCTGTGCAATTGCACAGAAGTAATTCTTTCAAACACAATTTTATGTAAAAAGAAATAATTGTTTTGGTATAATTGTAGTTATTTTCTGAATCGCTTGATTATTGAATATATATACTTTAAAACGAAATTAAAGTATAATACCTAATACTTTATGACGAAATTAATACTAATTTCAATATGACTTAACACAATAAAATCTCATTACTCTCAATGTAGTGCATCGATGTATTTTAATTCGTTTATAGTCAAAAACGTTTGTAGTCACAATTCTGTTCTAGTCAACAATTTTTTTGAAAAAAAAGTAATAAACTTCATAAGTTCATACAATCGATGTCATTTTATAAGTCACATTAAAATATAACCGCAATTTTTTCAATAAAACAAAAAAATAAATCAGCAGTGAATTATTTTATTAAAACACTGATTTATGTATAGTTTTTTTCTGTTCTTTATTACAAATATATATATATTTTCTGACTACATAACAGAATTGCTATTCATGAATAAAATAAAGCTTATAATTGTGAAAGATATTTTATTGAATTTGATTTTGTTTATAAAGATGCAATTTTTTTTTTGCCTACGCCTATCGTCACAAAACGGTTATACTCAGAAATATTACTAAAATTTAGCGAAATACTATAACCGTATTTTACTGCATATATTTTTTTTAATAATAGCAGAAGCAAATTAAATAAATCTGATCTGATTTTTGTTTTTCTGTTTTGTTTTCAATTTTTGTTTGTGTTTTTATTTCTGTACTTTTTTCTATAAGTTTGTGTGTTTATTTAAAATGACAGAATTTTTATGAAGCCTTTTTAAAAATTTCCCGTAATTAAAATTTCTTTTAGAGTATAGATGGCGCTCAACTTGAAAATAACCGTAATTTATTTGGTGTAAATATTTGAAATGTTTTAAGTATTCAGCACCAAGAACTTGCTAAAATTTTAATATTTTTGTGATGTAAATAATTTACTACTCAATTAACAAAAAAACTTAAACTGAATGTGAGTAAAACAAAAAGTATGATGATTTAATTAAGGAAGACAAACTGTAATATTAAATTTGAATAATCAGGAGATTGAATGTGTAACAGAAAGTAAATATTTAAGAGTATATATTGATAATAAATTGAATTTTAATTTGCATATTAATTCAACTATTTCAAACAAAATTGGATCTTTGGAACGTATTAAAGACAAGATGTCGTATAATTGTGCAGTTACCATGTACAACACATAAATATTGCCACTTTGTGATTACTGCTCATCTGTTCTTTTTCTGTGTGATAAGCTGCAAATTATGCAGAATATGGTAATGTGAACTATATTTAATTGTGATTGGTACACACATATACAGAACATGCTAACACAATTAAATTGGATGGATGTAAAGCAAATATTAAAGTTTAATGCATTATTTTTCATATTTAAAACAAAATATTAAAAATATACCCTGAATATCTAAGAAAAAATTTAATATATATATATCATATAGTCATACGTATACAATGTTAGAAATGCAGAAAATTTTAGATTGCCGTTATATAACAGAAAAACGACAAAAAACAACCTATTATATAGAGGATCAGCACTTTTTAATAGTCTTCCGAATGAAGTCAAAATAGAAAGAAATTTTGTTAAATTTAAGAAAAAATAAAATTCCTTTTATTTTGCTTCTGTTTACTCTGCTTGGTAACATAAGGCTTGTCTGGATTCATTTAAATTTTTACAAAAAAATTTATTAGCACTGACTATATTAGACTTAAGCTATCTCAAGGCACCTCAAGTTTTGCTGTCAAATTTGGTTTAAGTTTGCTTAAGTTTTGTCAAAAATTCACGAATCTTATATTCAACTATAATAGACTTAACAAAACTTTAGCTTACTTGAGGAATATTTTTAAAGGATTTTATTTATTGATTTTTGCCATTTTTAAAGTAATTAATATTAAAAAATTTATTGATTTTAGTCCTAAAATTAATTTTAGTATGCACATATGCAATTGAAATAAATGTGACATTATGTAAATACTTTTAAAATTAATGTCAGTATGTAAATACATATTATTATATATATAGTATTCTGCATTTATCTGGATGTTTGTAAGTCCGACGGAATACTCCAACAAATATACAAAATGCAATATGTATACAAATTGCTTTGGTACTCTTTTTTAACCCCTGTCTACCATGCTGAACCTTTGCAGGAAAAAATACCATTGCATGAAATATATTTTTTTAATTTAATGTTAGTCTTCTTCGCAAATAATAAGGAAAAATAAAAAATAATAATAATAATAATATAAATAAAACAAACAATTTTTTTGATTTATAATAAGAAGGACTAATAGAAATTTTATCAATAGTTTAATATAGTATAATAACCAAAAGGTAAACAGCATTTAACACAAAAAAAAACATAATGCACTTAAAGGATATTCTTATTACTTAAAATTATACAGAATATGCAAATGTGTCTACATATTTGTTTTTTTTTATTATTTTTTTTTGGTTGTTATGATAATGATCATAGCATTATAGTTTTGCTAACTTATGCATTGCCTGTACTATATCACTATAGGTATATACTCTAGTCAGAAGTGTGATGCGATGAAGAGTTAAAATTGTTATTTATTTTTATTTATTTTGTTTTTTGTTTTTTTTTTGTTTTTGTTGTTGTTATGATAATGATCATAGCATCATAGTTTTGCCATATCGTGTGCATAGCCTGTATAGTACTATAGGTATATATATATACTCTAGCCAGAAATGTGATGCGATGATGAGTTAAAATTGTTATTTATTTTTATTTTTTTTTTTTTTAATATATATATATATATATATATATCTATATGATATACAAATTTATGATCGTATATAATATTTAGTATGTATTATGGGGTTAGGTTTTGGTTCTGCTGATTTACACATCCTATACCTTTACATTTTTAAAGAAATGAAATGAAATTTTGTACTATTATTTTTTATTTCTTATCTTTGTAAATCTATAATTTTTAGGTATATTTGTTTTCTTCAAGTGTGTAGAAATGTATGTTGTAGAGAGTGATGAATTTTTTTTAATATAGTAGGTAAGTATATATAGGTATCGGTTAAACCATATTGTTTGTTGTTCTTCTTTTTAATGTATGTTATAAATAATAATTATGTATAAATTTTAACATGAACAGTTCAATAATACATTTTTTTGAAATGAAATGAAATTTTAAATAACCGATCAATGGTTCACAAGTTATGAACAGTTTTGTAAATACCTATTTATTTGCAGTAAATTTTTTTATTTTAATTTTTTTCTCCAACACGAGTTTTTATTTTATTCATCAAAATAAATATTATGTGTACCTACAATATTATTGTTTTTTTATATTTACAATTTTATTTATTTTTGTTTTTAAAATTGTTTCCGTTCAAAATTGTGGCTCATTATTAAATATTATTTGTTCGCTATAAACTTTGACGCTAAACTTACCCTGCGAATGTTATTGAATGTTAACAGGATTAACTTAATTCTGAATTATCCGATAAATTTTCTATGTTGGCAAAAAGGATGTCGCTAAAATGATTGAGTAAATAACCCTTAGGAAATAGGAAATTTTGCACCTTACTACAAATATTCTGTTTATGTGGTAATTAAAAGTGTTATAATACAAAAATAAAGGTATGATAAATTAGTGAGCAAATACGTATTTTTCTTAAACTTGAAATGAAAACTCTAATGAAGGAAAGAAATGCTAAAATTGATTTTGCTTCCGTCATTTATGGCGGGTTACAAAGCTAGTTTTAAATAGAACCAAAAACATACATTAGAAAAATATATTTTTTTATTTATTCATTAAACATTTAATAAACTAGATACTAATTTTTTTATTTTAACTTGTTTACTTTTTGATTTTTTTTTTTTTCAAATAAATTTTTATCAATCCTTAAGTTTGCTTAAGTTTTCTACGCTCCAAAGCGTACCATAAATTTTTAACGAAAAGTATCATAAATTTAACGAAAGGTTGGTTAAGTTCATTATAGTTATTAATATAAAACTTCATACAGTCGTACAAAAATGCAGTAGCCTTAAGGCAAATTAAGTCTATTATAGACAGCGCTATTGGTCTCGTTTTACTATTTGACACTACTTTGTGTCACTCAAGCTACATAACATATTAATACGAGCAGTAGTTTTCAATTCGAATCTCGAGTGTAAAAAATATACCGTTACATTGAATATTTTTTTAATAAAATATCAATTTAAATCAAGTACCCGTCGTGTGTAATTTGTCTCAACTTTGAACGGAAATATATCCACTGATTTTAGAAAGGGGATTTATTGAACTTTCACATAAGCTAATAATAATTTTTCTTTATTTCATACATTTAAATGTAATTTAACATATTAATAAAATTTTCAAAAGAGTATTTCAACGTCTAAATACCAAATACGCTTACCTGAACATCCACAAAAAAATTATTAGATAATCATGGCATTAAACACGTTAAATTCGTAAAAATCAAATGCGGGACCTTTATGGAACTATTTTCTCATAATTTTTAATAGAAACTTTAAAATAAAAATATTAAGAGAAAATATTATAATAACTGTTATACAACATAATGATTATATATTTTCTCTTACAACAAACTTTTTTTAATTCTTAACAGTAACAGTGATGAACAAACACTATACACTATTACAGTACAGTTTTAATAAATAAAATGTAAAAATTATCTCTCTTCAATCCACTATCAAAAGTAAAGAGCAATTTCAAAAGCTAACAATAACAACAATTTTACTAGTAAATATTCACTCCCGTGCAGTCCAGTGTAGAATGAATACGACAATAAATAAAATATTATCAAAATTCTAGGCATGAATATTGTACAGAGTGAACAGAGTTAGTATACCTACTCTGTCTTATCTTAATCGATAATATTTTATACTTTAGGTATGGTTAAAAAATGCAACAAGTTTGTAAAGATTTTTATTTTATAAATTTTATAAAGCTTTTCTTCTACATTAATATTATGTTGCAAAATTACTGTTACCTTAAGGATATTTCAAATATTCGAAATTTTGTTTAGATTGAGCATGCGTTACCTTTTTTATTTTTATTTTCTTAATTTAATCAGCTGTTTTTTCTTCATTTTTTTTTTCATTTTTTATTATCTTGAAACTTGTATACGTTTATAACTTGATAGAAATTTTGATATAATATTACGGAGTTGTATTACACTTTTATATTATTACCTATATAAAATACAATATGTCTTAAATACTTGGATGAGAAAAAGGATTCTACAATAAGGATTGGTACATATTTACTGAGCATATTCTATTAGATATACTAACATACACATACATATATAATAAGATTTTAAATAGTGGCAACTATAAGCTATAGGAATATTTCAATTGTTCGCTAGTAATGGCAATTACTGCAATATGATACCGTTAATATACAGTTTCGCTACTTTAAAAAATACATAACAGTTTAAAGAAGAGAACAATAGTTTTACTTTGAATGCGAGAATAACTGTGAATATATTTTCTATAATATAAAATAGATGATATAATATAATGATACCTCTAGAGGTCTTTAAACAGAGTATCATTAAAATTTTTTCGAGTGCATATACACATCGCACGTAGTGTTAAACAATGGTAAACATTCTTTAACACCAAAATAATTTTAATTAAAAAAATTCTATTCTCACCCTTTTTTCTTTTTTCTGAATTTCAACTTAAATTTGAATTTTTGAGATTAAATTTTCTATTTCTCTCTAAAGAGTTCAGTACAGTTATTAAAAATTCAGTTAAATTATTAAAAATTTAAGAAATAAATTAAAAAATGTTTTCATTTTGACAATCAAAAATCTTCATTTGAACTTCGACTACATTTGCTGATATTTTCAGCTTCAGACTTTTCATCAATGTCTACAAAACAAACATAACATGTAACTCAATAAATAATAAGATTAAAAAAATATGTACATAGATATTAGATAAAAATATTTTTTTGTTTGAATTAATAATGAGTGGAGTCCATAACACTGAACAATAAACCCAAAAATCAAAATTTTTTTCTAACAATCTCTCAATTTATAAAGTAATTGAATAAATAATTCAGCTATTGGAAGTAAATGAGGAAGTAAATGAAACTTAGTTGGTCATAAGATTAATTTACTAACACAATTAGATATAATTGAATTCACAAAATGTAGTTATGAGGTATTGCACCTCAATGTAATAAACCCTGAGCCCATTGTCAACAAAACCTGAATTTTCTTATAATATTATTGAGATTTGAAGCAAAATGAAGTACGAATGCGTAAACCTGAATTTGAATTTAAATCTTACATTTTTAAAGAAGACCTCGTTTTGGCGTGCAAAAATCATGAGTTTGAACGTTTGCTCATAAAGTGAGATTTTGCTGGATATATAAAATTTGACCGAGCTTTACCTTAGCAAATATAAATTAAATATTATATATTACATTTTATAATTTTTACCGGGTTTTAGCTTATTATTTTGCATATACAAAACCAGTTTTAATAACCTCAAAGTTTAAGTAAAATGCTAATTTTTATGTGCATTTTCCATTAAACGTTATTATTTTACTACACTTAAAATGTTGCTTAAGTATTTATACTTTCCAGAACATCAGTTACTTGAACTTTGAGCTGCGATATATTTTCAAGCTACTTCCAACTCTAATTTTTGCACGACAAGTAGGTGCAATGTTGGTGCAAGAAATTTTTTTTTATTTAAATCAGATTTTTGATTTATTTTGTTTGTGTTAAACTCAAATATACGTATGGTTTTTGATTACTTTTAGTTATCTAGTCTCAAACAATTAAAAATAAACACTCATATGTCATATTCAATGTCAACCACGTTTTTTTTAAACATTGAAAATGTCGTATATCGTAAGTCTGTAGCAGATTCAATTAAAATTTAAAAAAAATTTATTTCCTCAATTATTTACCAATTAAATTTTAATGTCATCATTATTACAAAATTTGTGACTTTACATTTAAATAAATAATAAAATTTAAATTCCTGAATACCCTCTATAGGCTTGATAGATTGTGTTTAAAATTTGTAAAAAAACAAATGTTTAGAGAAGAATAATTATTATGAATTGTTTTAAAAATAATTAAAATTCCATAGATAACTTATTACAAATTTATACACAATAAAAAAACAAAAACTACACATCAGAGCATTCATTACCTACCAACATTTAATAATACAGAATACCTATTACAATAAATGATTGGTTCGCGTTGCGTGTAAAATAATTAGTTATTCGCTAACATTTTTACAATACTTATTGTTACTATTATTAAATGATATATTTTTTGTAAGCTTTTTTTAAAAATTATTATAACTTTTTCAAAATTACAAAAAAGGTGAACAAACGTTTAATTTTTTTGTTTTGTTATTTTGTTGATTTCACAATTATTTTTGTATATGCAATTAATTTTGTTAATAATCCTATTATTAGGCATAAAAAAAGGCCTAAGCTATTGTTAAACATTTTGTTGACAGTAGCTTGAATGGATCTTTAAAATTGTATTTAAACTGAAACTTTAATTAAAGCATATAAAAATAGTTGAAAACATATTGTATAATACATAATACATCGATCCATATATGACAAATGAAATGAGTTTAGAAAAAAAAAATAAAAGAAAAAAAACAAATAAACAACACTGAAATTGTTCAATTAGAAACAAATAAAATGGCACATCAAAACTGTCTTAAAAATTTAAAAAAACAAAACAGTTCAAAATTCTCATTTTGGAATGTCAAAAACATGTCACGAAAATATTTAACAAAAAATATAGGTATATATTAAAATGTCATGTAATAAAACTGTCATAAAAATATGAAATCTCAACACGAAAATGGAGTAAAATTTTTACCATTATTATACTTCAAAAATAAGTTTGAAAAAAATTGTTAATTTTGTAGTGCAGTTGAGAATATTTCAAAACATCTCCCTTGGATTGGATACACTCTCGGGTAGTGATGTGTCAATGAAAAGTGATATACTAGTATCGCAGAAGCAATTGCGCATAGTCGTAATCTAGACTAAAGTCTATTTACAACTCTGCTAAATTTTCTGAGTCAATATACATACATGTCTCTTCGCGCTTGAGAGATAATATTGCTTGTATGAACAATCTTTTTAAATGAACACAAATACGTATGTACAGAAACCTATAAAACTATTTTTTACCACAGCATAATGACATTAAAAATTTAATTGGTAAATAATTGATTAAATCCATTTTTAAAAATTAATTGAATCTGTTACAGACTTACTATATGTAGATATACGATATTTTCAATGTTTAAATTAAACGTGGTTGATATTGGATATGACATGAGTGTTTATTTTTAAATTTTGAGACTATGAGTAATCAAACCCGATACATATTTGACTTTAAACCTTGTTAATAGAAAACAAATTAAACAAAATGTTGCACCAATAGTGCACCTACTTCTCGTGCAGCAGCAACAACAACCAAAGTTAAAAAAATATTGAAAATATATCAGAGATGTAGAAAATATTACTGATGTCTTCCACATTGATTAATTTTGATATAGATCTAATCGAATTGCGTACCTTTAAAGCAAACAATGACCTCTAAATAACCCATTATTTTTATTAAGCTGAAGCAATATTTTAATTTTCCCTTTGTTAACTTCTACAATAACTCTGTAGAAGTTTTAAAGAACTTATTCAAATTCCATCCAGAGTCCACCTGCTAATAACTGTATCGCATATCGCAATAAGTCTCTCTTATGGTTATATAAAAGGATGGTATTCCAAATTTTATTTTTAAAAAAATGTATCTTGAGCATAACTGCACCCTATTTGTAAAATCTTTAATAGATCGGTAAATGATGGTGCTTTCCTAAATTATCGGAAATAGTCTTGTATTTTGTACCTATTTTTAAATCTGTATTAAGAATTTTAATTGAAAATTATCAACCTACAGATAAGCTATTCCCTAACTTTTTGAAGCTACTGTCATAGACAAAATTTATTTTTTAATCAAGAAAAACATATTTCCAAATCAGCATGGTTTCATTCATCTTCTTCCACATGGTGTTTCATTCACACATCTACAACTACTAATCTATCTATTTTTCTACATAAAAACATTAATTCAGTTGAAAAGAGTTATCAAGTTGATCACATTTTCACAGACATATCAACGACATTTGATAAAGTAAACCACCATAAGCTACTATTTAAAATTAATTTAATAGGAATTCATGAGAAAATGCATATACATAGTTATAATTCTACTTAATTGGCCATAAACTTTCCGTTACTATTTCAAATAAAAAAATCTTCCATATTTGAGGCCACTTCTGGTTTTCCTCAAGCTACCCATATGGGTTCACTATTACTTTTGTTTTACATGAATGATTGTAAAATTAAAAATTCAACGGTATGTCGATGACACCAAATTATTTTCTATCATTAGATCAAATGATCTAGCCTTACAACAAGATTTAGATACATTTTATTCCTGGTGCATTCCAAAAATGGTTTTGATTTAAACATCAAAAAATGTAAGTGTATGTCCTTTTGTAGAAACAAAAATGTCATTCAATATAATTATTTGACCATTTGAACAGGTTATTGAGGTTAAATATCTCGAAGTAATGCTTGACAGTAAATTAAGATTTAATTCTGACGCTAGGCAAAATGTGACCACTGTAATGTTTTCGTATGACGTTTTTTCCGCTAAAATAAACTGTCATTTTATTTTAAATTTATATAATATTATAATATATACTAGGGGCCCTTGTTGAATAATTATATTTCAAGTTGAAGTCAAATTTAAAGTTTTTAAAATAACACTAATTAACGTACTGACATAGACTTCGCACGATATAGCAGAAACCACTCGTGTTTAATAAAAAGTTTTGTGCTTAATAAGTTTTATTTAGGACACATAAATACACGTCCGTCATATACTGCTTCGTTTCCGATATATTCCCTATAATAAGTAGCATTTAGTGGATAAAATTACTAAAATAAAAAATTTTGTCATTAAAGAGGTATGTATATATATACCTACATAATACATAATTTTAATAAAAACTATATTATTACTACAAATAACCAAAATTTAGAAACAGTTACTTAAAAACATAAAAATGAAGAATTCAAGTGATTTGTTTTTTTGTTGTTTTTATATTTTTTATTTTAGATGAATTTGTTTTTTTGTTTTTTTTTTGCATATGTACATAAATTCATTTGCAAGTACATAATATAAATTATAATAACTGATTTGTTTGCTTTTGTTTATTATTTTCATAAGATCTCAAATATGCATAATGTATTTGCTGAATAATAAAATCATATGAGTAAAAATTTTCCAACTGTGTGCGCATTATTGTTTTATATACAACTTATATATTATATATATCAGAAGTTCATTAAGGAGTAGGAGAATCGAAATAAAATGAAAAGGTGTCTACTGCGCAGGTTCCTAAATGCTTGTAAATTATAATTATAGATGTACCATTCTATACTATTTGTGATAGGAATTTTCTTTACATAGATTCTCACAGGACGAACTGTGGATTATCGGAGCTCATCGCTAATTCCCAAAGATTACATAATAAATGCTCTAATTATGGCAGACCAAATTCCACCATTTTTTTCTCATTTTTTTCTTATCATCAAATGTTAAAATTTGAATTGCAATTTGCTATTTATTAATAATTATTCATTTTAAACTGTAGTTTGTAAGCAAAAACCTGTAAGGATATTTCTGTAGGTTGAAATGAAATAAATAAATAAATGTTTACATCCGCTGAGCTGAGATCGAATTCAACTCTATATAGCTAGCTCATTTTTTTTATATAGAATGTCCTGAAATCTAACACAGTTTGTCTTTGTATATTGAACTGAGAAGTTAAAATAATATCCTATAATTGCCAACCAGCAGCGACTTGATGACGTAGAATCTAATTTCGAATTCTTTATTAACGGTTGACTGTCAGTGTAGTATAATCTAGTTCGTAGATGGGATTTGGAATAATGATAACACCATTTACGCAGCTTTAGTTAATTGATTAGGCACAAGCAATGTTCCATCTAAGCTGCGCAAGTGCGCAATTGCGCACGCATGTTTTTTTTAATTTGATTGTAATGTAGTTAGTAATGTAGTTAGTAGTTAATGTAGAAATTTGATTGTAAATATTAGTTATTTAAAAAAAAAAAAGTCCCAAGAAATTTTTTTTTAATAAAAAATTCAAAAATTCAAATAAATACTTCCTTAATAGGCTGTGCAAATTGTTATCGATTTAAATAGTTATAGTATAGCTAAATTAGTCAGCAAGATTGCAGCAAGATCGAGAAAATTGTACAGAAAACATTTCTAGAACAAAAGTTAATAAAGATAACATCAAAATTATAATAGATAATGTTGTTTTGGTTTAATTAAAATGAATTTTTCAATGAACTCAGTCCAAGAAATAAACAATCATTTTGCGAAATATGTAAAGATTTCAAAAAAATGTAGGAGTAAACATTATGCTTTGAGTGTATCAACCACGTTATCCAACAAGAAATAATAAGTGAAATAAGAATGGCACAATTCTATTGCTTAATAGGGGATGAAAGTACTGATATGTCCGTTTACAAAATGCTAACTATTTATATAAAATACCGCTTTAATTTTAATTAGAAAACTGTTTTTGCTTATATAGTACAATTAAATGTATATGACGGAAAATCAGTTGTGGAGTCCATAAAACTATTAATTTGGATATGCAAAAGATGGTAATATTAGCATCCGATGGAACTGTAGTAATGCTGGGAGCCTATAATGGTGTAACAGCACTATTAACACAAGAAATTGGTTACTTAATTTCACAATTTGTCACGCATTGTGTGGCACATAGAGAGGATTTGAGAAACGATGATGCGTGTAAGGGTATATTTTTTTATTTCCCCAAGTAGAAATATTATTGCGAACAGTATATACCATGTTCTATCGTTCATCTGTTAAAAAACATAGTTTTGAAAAAATGACAAGTTTAATGGATTGTGAAGTTTTGGTATTCCGGCTTCTTAATGAAATACGCTGGCTTCTCGTAATTTTGCGATTATTCCGTTTATTCGGAACTATGATGTCTTAACAGAATATTGCAAAGAAAAGATTGATAGTTCCAATTCAGTTTATCCAATCACACGATATTGCTTAACAGCTTTAGAAAATAATGTAAATCGTATGTCATTGATTGCATTAAGTGATGCTTTTACCGAATTAAAAGAATTATCAAAATATTTAAAAAAAAAAAAAACTGTCACCTATGGAAGCGCAACAATATTCTAAATTGATCATCACATCATTGATTTAATTTACTGAAGTTCTTGAAGATGAAGGTAAGAATTATATGAAAATATCATCTGGGATAATTATATTTGTTGAAAAGTTCTGCTACCATTTGGATAAATGATTTCCAGATGCTGACATGGACCTTTGGAATGCTTTTGATCAAAACGCTATTGTCAACATGATTTTAATTATGGCAATGAAAACTTAAAACGAAATAATTTTGGAATATTGAAATCTGAGCCCAAACATGGATAATAAGATAATAATGGATGAGTATAAACATTTAAAATATTTATTTACGAAAACATTCAAAAACAATAGTTGTAATTCCAATGATTTACTTCAATTGGTTCTTTGTGAAAATAGTTTTCAAAAAAATAGTTTTTTTTCTAAATTTTTGTTTAATTTTTTAAATAATTTCATAGCGCAATTTATTTTTCTTTTGCTCAGCCAAAAAACAAATTAGAGGGAACGTTGAGCATAAGTGATTAAACATAATCAACCCAGTACTTTCGTGTGACAGAAGGTACATAAATTTTACAGCCTAATAGATTTTGTTATATTTGACATTTCAATAAAAATACTAAACCCAACACCGGTCGCCATTCAAAGCTCAAGCAATCTACTTAAATATAACATTTTTTTTTTTCAATTTATTTAAATTAAAACTTTTATTTTGTTCCATACAATCTCTAAATCAGATTTAATTTTACACGATTTTATAAAAACTAATAATTTATATTAAAATAATATTTTCAACAATTTTATATAACTCTTAAGGAAAATCCATATAGAAAATAATGATACTACTGACCTTAATAATAATTTAAATTAATGGTTACCATAACTATATAAAATATGAAATATATTTTCGTAATACTAACATTAAAATGATAACAACAACGACAACAATAAAATATGTTAAAGTACTATTTTTATTCTAAATTCAATATATAAATTTCACCCCCTATTCTGAATTTTTTTTACTATATAAAAAAAATTTACACATATTTATTGGTCAGAACAGAAAATATCTAAAACTAAGTGTTTTCATAGAGATTCACAATTTATGATTCCATTTTAATAACGATTTTCTATTTTTTTTTTTTTTGTATGTAACATTAAAAAAGGACATCAACAACAAAAATTGTATAATATATATTTTTTTGTTTCCTACTTTTATTTTCATATATGTTATGGTCTGTAGAAGGATGTAATCATAATTTTTAAGGAAAGCTGTGTAATATCATGTACATACATATTACATACATAATAAAATTTAATAAAAAAAAAATAACAAATGTTTGTCCTAGTTACTAGTTATCTTGTAATACATTCAATGTTAATTCTGGTTATTAGATTTTTGTTATAGCAGACGTTCCACAAAAACAAAAATTTATGATTTCAATATTTTATAGTTTCAACATTTTTGAGATCACATATTCGTGTGTGTATATGTAGAATATATTATTATTTTTAAGAATGTTAGAATAGAATTTAAGTGACTGGGTATAGTGGTTATGTATTTGAGTATTATTTATAAGGTAGTGAATATAAATTTCGTTTGTTAAATTGAATTTAAATATTGGATAACATGCAACTGATGTTGATCGGGTATTTTGAGTTGCCTGCAATTGAAATTGTGATCTAAGATGTTTCTCTGTAGACTTCAGTCGCATTTTTAATGTCCAAAGTTGATCCATCAACTGAACAATTGTTGCTAATGAATTTCAATTAATTTTTATTCCTGTCATCTCTAATCAGCTCGTTAGATTAATCGCAATTTTTGTATTAGTTTTATAGATTCTGATTATTTTAGGATCATCATAACTAGTATATTATAACCTGAATAAAAATCAAATAGTTGTCTTTAGACCAGGTATACATTATAGACTGACAGTCAACCGTTAATAAAGACGTTCAAATCAGATTTTTTACCAAGTAGGCAATAACTGTAGGATATTATATTAGTATCTTAGTTCATTATATAGAGTAAAACTTTATTAGGTATCAAGACATTCTAATATACAGGCTATTGAGGTGATGAATGACCGAGCTAGAATTAGGCTGAAATCAATCACAGCTTAGCGGATGCAAACATTTATTACGATGGCTTATTGTGATATTGTCACAGTTACTAAAAGGTATGTGAACTCTGGAACTAAAGACTAATTTCAAAAATTCGGAATGGCGATATTTGACATATAATAAAGATAATTTATGAAAATATTAAAATGTAGAACAGACGCTGAGGCTTTTAAGAGCTACTAATGATGACTAATCTGACCGATTAAATAACTAAAATTTATAATTTTAATATCTGAATATGTGAAAAAACATTAAAATATGATAATAAAAAATAATTAAAGAATAAAATATGAAATCATTGATAAATGTCAACTTGGATTTCAAGAAAATATGTCATGGAATTTCTATTATCTACTAAATAAAAAATATGTTTGGGACATGACAGAAATATCTTCGATGATAAAAGATCATCATTACTGTCATTCTATAAAATGAATAAAATATTTTCAAAGCAAATACATACCAGGATTAAATGTCGAAATTAAATTTTGAGCACAATGAGGGTTAATTTCATTACAAAATTAAGACCCACATAAGAAAACAATTTGACACTAAACACATTTGAAAGAGAAATAATTATTCACTCTAACAGAAAACTATCAGTACTGAAATTACAAAAAGATACGGACTCAGAATATTCCGACCCAAATCCCGACACAAAAAAAATGTACTCATTAAAATCAAGTTTTTGTTTTATTTTGGAAAAACGGTATATACATCATATAAATTAAAATTTATAGCATCCATAATACAATCTGATTTCAAACTAATGATTTTCATATTACTAGTCCAGATGTTATAATCAAGTGCACAAGTATTACATCATGATGATCCGCTTGCATGATGTCAATTATAAAATGCTAATATCCTATATGCAAGTTCGCTGATTATATAAACAAATATATATCTTGTTCTTAATTTGTTTGGTACCACAATATTATTGCATTATTTTTAATGTTAATGCAGTATATTTTAGTAAATTTCATATTGTTCGTTGGATCTACAAGAGACGAAGAACTATGAACTTGGGAAGCGCATAGAGTATTATGAAGATTGGTTCGATGAAATAGTAATGATTGGTCAAGCAAATGCAAAGCGTCTAACACAGATAGTGCGAATGTAGAATTTTCGAATCGCAAGCCTAAAAACTACTCATGAGTACATTGAAAAGTTTTACAATTTTGATGCAACAAAATAGAGCTTTGTAGGAATAAAATACAGTTTTGTGTGAGCCAAGTACTATTTACTTACTTGCTAGGCGCTACAGACCTGCGCCGGTCGCAAAATTCTCCTCCATTTACTTCGATTACGAGCGGAATGTCTCCAATTGGTCATTTAAAGTTTGCTCATATCTGCCGATACTTCATCTCTCCAACGAAGGTGTGACCTTTCTCGATGACGCGTTCTCCGGGGCTTGGTTTCGAAAAATTTCAAAGCTGGAACATTTTCATCCATACGCTCTACATAGTCTAGTCAATAGAGACGACTTATACTGACTTTTTTGGATAGGTCCATGTCGTGGAACAGCTGGTATATTTCGTCATTGTATCTTCTTCTCCAAACTTCTTCGTCAGACACATGAGCATAGATGCGACGAAGAATTTTTCTCTCAAAGATAAATTGACCAAGAATTTATCTCTCTCTTCGTTCCAAGTGCATGCTCGCTTACTTTTGGTAATGTCCACGATTCAAAACCATACAGCATAGTACCGGAAGGATAAGCGTTTTGTATAATTATGTGCCTTGGTACTTTGGGATAAGGGCTTTGAACGCAGTTGTTTGAACAAACCGAAATAACAACGATTTTCAAGGGTAATTCTTCGCCTTATTTCAACGTAGATGTTATTGGTGGAAATGATGTTGATTCCGAGATAGATAAACTCCTGTATTACCTCAAAATTATATGAGCCGACATTGATGTTGTCCTATATGATGTTGTGAGGACATTTTATTTGTCGACGGCATATAGCCAAATGCAGTTAAGATCTTTTGCAATGAATTTGATTAGTTAGAACGTTGCAAGCTAGACTTAATTAATACAATAGGATCCTATTTTGCTTGCATACTTGTGTTTTCGAGTCATATTATAATTAAACAAATTAGAAATTTCATATTAAAAGTACATCATCGGTCCTAAATTCATTTTCTTGTTTGTTGATATTTTTTTAAAAAAATAATTCAATTTGATTCAAGTTTAAAAATCGAAAAATTGATGATTTGCTGAATTTCCTAATGACAACCGAATTTTTTATCATTTCAAATTTAATTTTATTTAATATACATTTTTTTTTGTTTTATTTTATATTTTTATGAATTCAATATCTCAATTTAATTCAATAATAATTAATATTCTTGTTCATATTATTTTTAAATTACAATTCAAATTGATGTCATTCATGGTGTGTTCTTTTACAAATTCATTTCAAATTAAAAATTTTCCAATTCGATGTGTTTTCCAATTGATGCAATTTAAATTTGTCCATATCATTCTTCTTATGTTCATTCATTCTATAAATGTTGCATAAGCAATCATGTATCTAGTTGTAATTCATAATGTAAAATGAAATTTCAATGAATACAAATCATATAAAATTGATATGAGTATGCATAGTAATAATATTCATCAAGGATTAAACAAAGGATATTTTATTATTATTATTATTATTATTTATCTGTATTATTTTTTTTTTTACATGATTTTTGTCATTTTGCACAATATGATTAATAATAAATAAATTTAAAAACGAAAACCAAAAACAATGTCTATTTGTAGGTACATGATATAGATATCATTTAGAACAGAATTAAATTACATGTCCTGCTGTGATAATAACATCGGTAAACAAAAAAATACAATTCAATTTCTGTTTAAGAAATTTCTATTCAATACAAATTTATGATGAAAACAATAATCAAAAATAAACGGTATAAATAATACAATTGAATTTTAATTTTTGTTTTTTTTCTTATTCTTTAATTTTTAACTAGGGACATAATATATATATATATTTTGTACAACTCAATAATAATTATTATTATTGAATATTTAAAATTAGAATTGACGAATCACCCTCTCATCCATTAAAATCATCCCGCAATAACAAAAAAAATTATAATACCGTTATAATGACTAAGGATAATTTAATTTTTATAATATAGAAAAAGGACATTATAAACAATAAATAATATATATTTTAATTTAAAACCATTATTTATAGAAAAAGGTTAATAACAAAAAAAAAACAACAAATAAATAACAAAAGGATTTGAGTAAAAATTTTTATGCTTAAATAATTTTAAAAACAAATGCGAATAGAAAAATGTCCTGCAAAAATTAAACATTTTATTATTGTTTTGTTTTTTTTTTTTTCAAATTGTTATTTTTCTATTTTTAACAAACAAAAAAAATAAATCTAAAAATAAATTCGATAATCAAACATAACCATAATACAATTCACAATTTTTAAATAATAATCGCTGATGAATTTGTAAAATTCCAATTTTCATTTATAGGATATGTAAGGTGGTGTACATGTGGTCGGGATCAGGTCAAAAATAAAAATCCACCCCTAACATAAATTCATTATAAAAGAGAAGAATTTAAAAAAAAAATCAATTTGTTTTTATTTTTGTTTTTTTTTTTTGTAGATTTAATCAAATTGTTAAATAACTGTACATATATGTGTACATACATTATATGAATTCATAGATGATTTGATAATATTAAAACCAATAAATTTTGTAATATAATACTTTTTTTGTTATGCAGTGTACTTTGCTTTAATTAATTTGAATTTCATCGTCTTTCATCATATTGTTGTATTATTTCTGATATTATGTTAGAATAATAAGTTAATAATGTTCTTCAAGTAAAAGATGAAACTGGTGTAGGATCTTTGAATATTTGTGACATAAATTGTAGTTGTATAAAAAATATACAATAACATTTTCCTATACTAAAATATCCTACAGCTCAATTCTATTCCATATTTTTGAATATTTTTACTAAGATCTTACCATTCAATAAAAATTTGTTCTCTTATGTGCAATTCGTTAATTTATTATTATCACATTCTTGTGGTGCAAATTTCAAGGCACAAAGCTCATGGTGCAAAGTCCATGATACAAAGGTGCTATTCATGAGTCCACGATAGAAAAACTAATGATATTAACGATGTAAATATATTAAAGCAAATATCACTCTGTAAGGTGCATGCCGAGCTGTAAAGTCCATGATTGAAAGACCAATTTACAAAAATAATTCAAAAAAATCATGGTGCAAATTTAGCAATACAAATATAGCTATTGATGAATAGTCAATTGTGAGTTATCCTTACATCATCGTGCACTCTGTAAAGTTAACTGTGCAAAGTGCATGATGAAGCAATCATAGTACAAAGATGATGTTTTACAACTCAGACTCAAAAAAAAGTTGGGAAGAAATTATAACAAGTTAAAATAAAAAGTACAAAAAATTATAAAACCACACTGATGCAAAAATTATTACTTGGTTATTTTCAATCTGGGAGTGCAAAAGAGTATCTACCACCTTTAGATTTAACTTATGTAAATGTAAGTGCATCTGAGCTATATATAAATATAACAAACCCATCTGAAGTGTAAATATTATATCATAAAATAAATAAATGTATCTTAACTATCATATTTACAAAATTATACAGATCCTATCATCCCCTTCATTACAATTTTTCAATAACCTAAAAGAAAGTGAGGGACTATTAACAACTAAAAATACAACTCTTCTTCAAAACTATTTTCTACTATTACAAAAATAATAATAATAATATTATTATTGAATTTATTAATTTAAATAAAAGCAAGTCTGACACCATGAACTTATGAAAATATCATAATGACACCTATTGTATTTTCATCACCAAATCAACGAAGCTTGAGATTTTATCAAAACTTTTATTATTTTTATTTTTTTATTAGAAAAGAAATAAAAAAATATTAGTAACAAAAAATATTAAAATTCCGGTTCTTTTCTTTATTAAAAAAAAGAAACAAAAAAAAAAAATAAAAGAATTATTCTAAAGGACCTATGTACAATATACATAAATAATAACTTCCGATCTAATATTTATTAATATGACATCTGCCTCGTGTCCTATCCTACCTTTCTACTACCAAAAACCACTCTTCATTAAAATTTATTGTCCACTCATTATTCTTTTACTTTCTAATATTAATCTACACAAATGTATGTTGTTATCTAAATGTATTTTCAAAATTAAAGACCATCAAAAAGGATACAATATAATGCAAAAAAAAGAAAGAAACAATAATAGCAAAAAATAAAAAAATAAATCAATTTGGTTTGTAAATAACACCACTCCTTTACATGTGATAATAAAAATGAAATTTCATTAGAAAAATAATGTTCTTATTCTGAAAATATGTGTGTGAAAGAGAGAGAGTGAATGAACGATAGAAGAGAAAACAAAAGAGATAATTTATATGAAAAAATTTGACAATTAATTTTTTTTTTTGTTTTTTATATAATTCTAAATTATTAAGAAATGCTATAATAATCAGAAGAGTATTGTACAGTGTTAAATAATAAAAATTGCACAACGATTAAGCTATTTTCCACTCAATATATTTCTTTTTATTTTATTTTACTCATTATTGTTTCTATTTTCTTTTTCATTAATTTTTGAAATATTTTGTTGCACTTTTTTGGACCTACTACACATTCTGTAATCCCTAAGGATATTTTATTGAAATATATGTACCATATTTCATGAATGCTTAGACAAAATAGTGTATAAAAATTGTTTGAAATAGTAACGAATAGTTAGTCAATTAATGAACAACTGATATCATAGTAGAATAAAGTGGATAGCATATAAATAGAAGAAGGATATATGTTCAAGTACAAAAGGATATTATTTTTTTGTTATACGGTTGGATGATTTTTTTTTACTATATTTTATTATATATTTGAATATGGCTTGAGGTGAAATATTTTTTGGATAAATTATTCAAAAGGTTAAATTTACGAACAAATAATAATATAAAAACAACAATATGAACAAAATTTTGAATAATAACGGAAATATATTCATATAACAGTTTTATATAATATTGAATTATTACTCTAATATATCAGAATTATAATGAAAGTCATATACAAAAATGGTAGAGCTAAATAATTGTAAAATAATGGAATATTTTTCTGTAATAAAATTTGAAGTAGGATAAAATGAGTAACTGATATAAATGCAGGACCAATTGATAGATTAAGACCTAACAAGAGATTGTGTAAATTGGAAAAGAGAACACAGAGAGGTCAATCATATCAATTATTAATACACGTTACATATATTATACATTATACATTATAAATTATACATTATACATTATACATTATACATTATACATTATACATTATACATTATACATTATACATTATACATTATGCATTATACATTATACATTATACATTATACATTATACATTATACATTATACATTATACATTATACATTATACATTATACATTATACATTATACATTATACATTATACATTATACATTATACGTTATACATTATACATTATACATTATACATTATACATTATACATTATACAGTATACATTATACATTATACATTATACATTATACATTATACATTATACATTATACATTATACATTATACATTATACATTATACATTATACATTATACATTATACATTATACATTATACATTATACATTATACGTTATACATTATACATTATACATTATACATTATACATTATACATTATACAGTATACATTATACATTATACATTATACATTATACATTATACATTATACATTATACATTATACATTATACATTATACATTATACATTATACATTATACATTATACATTATACATTATACATTATACATTATACATTATACATTATACATTATACATTATACATTATACATTATACATTATACATTATACATTATAGATTATACATATACCTTCTGAAGCACCTAAGCATTGTTTTCGCTAAACCTGGGCGAGATCGTCACATATTCGATAGGTATCATATCACAACCCCAATGTAATGACAAGTCCTAGTCGCATTGCGAATTTCAATTTAAATTAACATACCAAACGTGATCCCAAACAAAGAAAAAAACTGCCAATTTACTCATAAAAAAATCAATTTTATTTTTTAACCGGGGGTTCATTTATTTTCCCTAATGCATTCTAACTAAATTTTGCGAAACCATAATCATCATAAATCATAATCAATTTTATAATATATTTCAATCAATCAAAATGTGTTATTTCAATTAACTTCTTTTTTTTACTAACTCAATGAAGGATCCGATTAGAAATACCCTCCCTTTTTTCCATCATACAATCACAAACAATATCACATTCTATTTAAGATACATTTAGAGTATGTAGAGTGCATTCAATTCAATATTGTTCTCATATATTTTATATTATAAAATCCATGAAATTTATATACTCATATTTAATGGACTTCATTCAGTTTGATAAACTGTATCCTTCTAAAAATGTCATAAAAAAAAAATAGGAAAAAAATAAAATCAATAAAAAGAAGGCATTACAAATGAATTTTAAGTAAAAAAAAAAATATATATTCGATTGTGTTTTAATTCTATACCCCTAAACCCTAATTCTATAGACATACATTTTTTAATATCATCCTCTGACCACATTTCAATTGAAACTAGTATTGACCATCGTTTTCATATTCATTCATTCATTTATGAATGGTTCTCAAATCGTTTTATAGTCTTTTCTACTGTTGTTTTTCTGTTGTTATTATTATTTTTTAAAATGTCCTCTTTTTTTTATGACAATTTGATAGTTGATTATTGTTGGATTGGATGATTATTCTTTATAACAATTGTTGGGGTAAAAATTTGATAACCAGATGGCAAACTCTGGGTTAGTAATGTAATCTTGGCAGAATTTTTTTTTGGTATTTAAAAAAAAATAAACTTGCAAAACCTCCGTAAATAATTATATTAGCCCAAAATTAATTATAAATAGTGTAAAATAGCCTACGTATATAATTAAATAAAACTAAAGCAGCTTCAAGTAAGTAAGATATATGTAGATAACTGTAAGTTATTAAACAGTCTCATCCTAAGTGGAATAGATTTTTACACTTTGGTTATATATTCATAATTATTCTGGGAGGGGGGGATTAACTATTTTATGCCGAATAAGTAAGTTAGTACGTAAAGAAGTGAAACAGTTACTTAACTTAACTTTTTGAGTTAGTACCGGTTGTTCTGAATTTGCCCGAGTCATTAAAAAAGAACCTCTTCCCATTTGAAAATCTCGATACTTTTACGGTCCTTTTCGAAAGTTAAAAATATCACCAACCGATAGAACATCCACGATTTAGTTAATAAATTTTTTGTTTTAATTCTAAAGCAATAATATTAATATTTGTTTTTTCTATTGTTTGGGTTTGTTAACATTAACCAAACAATACATGGTTTACCCTACTTAAGCTAGGTTTACCTAAACGCTGCGATTTAACTTACGTCCCGCTTGATGTTCCATATATATTTAAATTTAATCATTCAAATTTTATTTGTCACTTACTTTGATCCATAATTACTGGATATGGTCACAAATGATAAGCTATACAATATTAGGTTGCTAAATTGGGATTACTGGTTCGGTGGTAGTAAATTGATGGATATAGTTGAAGAAGAACAATTAGTGGAAAATGGTATATTTCTGAAAACTATATATTTTAGTAATTTGTAAATTGCACACTTTAGATAGAAACAACAAATATAGACTGATTGGTATTCCATATGGTGAAACATATCGATTGCAAAGATTTTAACCAGCTAATTTGACAAGAACAGAATTTTTTGAAAACCCAATACAAAGTAGGCTACAGAATATCAAACATTGGATTCACCCGTCGCCTTAATATCAGCCCAACTGCCGATCTCAATATCTATAAGAAAAAAACAACGAAAAATATTATGACAGAAATTTCAAGTTAAAAAAAATTAAATTAAATTAATTTTTCTTTTGCTCTGCCATAAATTACACCTACTAACATGAAAAACCCACTCAACTGCTTATAAAAAATATAAAAGAGTCTGACAGAGCTGTATTTTACCTCTATTATATACATTTTTATTTCAACTCCCTTATGTATTCCTAAAAACTCGTTGTATACTTTGTGTACCTTCGCATTGTAAATATCAAATTGACCTTGACGAAAGTCCTTTAATTGAAATAGTTTTTTTTGTTTTTTTATTAATTTAAATAAAATTTGAGTAAATATTTAAAAAAAAAATTGAATTTTTTAATAAAATATTTAAAAAATATTTGTATTTATTTTTTGCTAAATTCAACATAAATTCAAAAAAAACAAAAACAAAAATCAAAATATTATCAAAGATAACTAAACTAAACCCTTGAAAATCTTTTCGATCAATGAACCATTTTGTTACTGACAAAAGTCATTGTTTTAGGAACAAACAACACTGTTTTTTTTTTCTATTTTTTATTATTGAATTGCTCTTGTAAAAGCATCAGAATAATGAATATAAAAATAAACATGTTTACCAAAACCAGTTTTCTTTTATTTAGTTAGCATCCTTTCAAATGCAGCATCCTAAATAAATATGCAACAATAATAATTATATTACCAAGAGGGGTTAACTTATTCAAATACAATAAATTAGTTAAAAAAAAAACAGTTTACCTATTGTTAAATACAAATTTTGTATTACATGAAGCCTTGAATATGTTAATTAGGAGTTGAAGAAGATTTTTTAATAAGGGTTGAATTTGAAAATGTTATCTTCCTTTAAGCAAAACAAATATTGAATGAAGAGTTTGAGAAATCAATAAATAATACAAAAATAGGGAAACCTAAGTAATCATTTACAAAAATATGAATTGGAAATTTTGGATTAATTATCAAAAATTTGGTTTGATACAAATAGATAACCATCTCCACAAACCAATTAACCCTAACTGCTTGTGAAAACTCTAACCACAAAAATACGACTTATAAATCCTAACTAGTGATTTTTGATTATTGAAAAATGAAAAAAATGAAAATGAATAATTGTTTAACCAAAATTAGAAATAATCCTACGTCAATGTTAATTGAAAATAGAATTATTCAAAATTTATATATTAATGGCATGGAAATGGAAACAGAACACACGGTATATATTTTTGTCATAATTATGGTACCCTAGCTTCAGAGTATCGAAATATTATATTCAGTTTCAAAACATTTAGTTCCAAATATTAATCGGTAATAATCGGATATAAGTTGACCATACTTAATAACACACCGACATTTTAATATTGGAACTGGAAATATATTTGCAAAAACAAAGCAAAAGATCAAAACTTACCACGAGTATTTAATTAAAATGATGATGCAAAAACAGTAAAAAATATCAGTTTGGAGAGAAGAAGAACCATTATAATATTTAACCAAGTTAAACTGAGCCCGTTGAGATAAGTATAACAGTAAGGGTTCTTCTGATTGAATAAATATCATTGATACAAGATGACCGAATCAGATTGTTTTTTTGGCAATGCTTTATACTCCTCACGTAAAATATGTGAGTTTTCGTTTTTTCATATAAAAAGATTTTTAATTCCATTTCTTCTGCTTCATTGACACACATTACTGGTCAGTTTATTTTCCCAATCTGTACTAATTTTTATTTACCTATAATTAATCAGTAATCAAATCAAATATATTGTATTTTCTTCACTTTTACAATTTCTTGGCTTGCTGAAAATGGCTTTGTTTCTTCACTTGGTCCATACCCCTTTTCTGTTTCGTAATGTCTTTTGCTTTTAACCCAGGTTTAATCTTATTTTACTTGTGTATATATAGACTATGTATAGCATAAAAAAATAATGACCGATCAAATTTAACTTTAGATCTTTTTTTTAATTAAATATTCAGAAAATTCAAAACCATAGCGAATACATCTACTAAAAAAAAAATCAAATTTGTGTACTACAGAAATGTGAAATTAAGGCAAAACTGTGGATACAAGTTGAAAGATAAAAAACGATACATCGATATTAACAAAAATGTGCAAAAAATTGTTCGCCGAACTCTGAACAGACAAAAAAACTGAAGAAACTATGTACGCAGAATGGGCGAAGATCATTTTGCCAAAATGGCAATTATTTGCCAACCAAGTTCCAAAGCGTTTGATCTAAAAACTACTTAAAAATCGGAATAAACGAATGGATTGAATTATAAAAGACTTATGATTATGTTGAAGTAAAGAGGTAAGATTGACAAAATGAAGAAGAAAAAGAAAAACTTGCTATACCTACAATTGTACTATTGCCTGACCCCGAAATAAACTTTACTGTGAAGTTTGAGATTGCCAACTCTTTAATTTAGCATAAGTCCTTTAAATCAAATTTTCTCAGACACCCTGTATTATACTAATTTATCCTATTTTTGAACAATATAATATAGATTTCTAATTTAAAGGAATATATCTGAAAAATACTTCTAAATTTGAAGACTTAGTTTTCGATCTATTTACTTTGGATTCCTGACCATAGCGGTATTTGGAAAAATTAGCAATCTGATCTGATCCAGATTCCAATTAATAATTTACGGTAAAAAAAATCTTTAAAAAAAGAAGAAATAATTTTCTCGAAATTTTGTTCATCGTCAATATGAGTACTACAAACCAAACGTCCAAACCCCGTTTGAAAACCCCGTTTATAAAACCCTGTGTTACCACATTTAAAAAATTTTTCCCATTCTACCCCATCTTGAAAAATTTTACTCCTTTCCACTTCCTAGAATTCAAATTTTTAGCGAACTTAAATTTGTCAGCTTGGTTAATGTCGATATATTGCAGAATGCTAAAAATGCCATAAATATATCAAATAAGCAATAATGAAGAAAATTTTGAAAAAAAAATAAATGTTACAGTTGAGCAACATAAAACAATGAATAGCTCTCCAAACTGTCAGACATTTAATGCATGCCACAAAGAATATAGAAAGCTTAAGAAATGTGATCCCAAATATCCAGTAAATATTTTCATCTGTCGAATATCTACAACTAGGGGTGAACATTAATCTCGTTTATAAAATTTACTCCATTCTGCTCTATCTTGTGGGCAACTGCCTTTCATCAGTTAACTTCAATTTTCGACAGTTGTCCTAGATTTTGTCCAGTAATCTTGATCTTGGTTTACTTCATGCTCTAGTACTATACTATATGTCTAATATACTTTTCTGTATTCATTCATTCACAGTATATGTCCTACGCCTATCCTACGTCTATGCAGCGTAATACATTTCTTCGTTTCTGGTACGCGATCTTCGTCAATGGATATGCAGTAGAATAAGAAGAAGCTCCCCGCAATCTGATGCCGTAAATTTATTTATTTATTGGCCAACTTTATTTTTTTAGGTCCTTTTCCTTTTCGAAAGTCGGCCCTTTTATTTTATATATTATATATTTATATAATTTTTATTAGCCTTTTTAATTATTATACATTTATTAATTATTAAATTATATTTGAACCGATGTGGTTGTATTCAAAATTACATTTCCAGTCATTTTCACCATTTAAAAAAATGTTCCATTCTCACGGGATTCGAATCCGTACTCCTCGGTCGTTATTTGAGGAGTTTTATTTGGGGACTTTGATTTGGGGATTTTATTTTTGGATATTTAGAATCCAAAACCCTTCTTTAGTACCTCTCCAACGGATATTTTGCTTTGCAGAAACATTTTATTTCATCTCAGGAGTGATGAAGAACATATCCCCATCCATGCGGTGTTACAAAAACTCATCAATGATGAATTGGTTCTTATTACAACCCCTTGATTCGAGCTTAACGAAAAACTGAATGCTATAATGAAGAATTTCCAACTTGGCTTGTAAAACTTTGATGTACATTTTATGTAATAAACTGATAAATAAACAAATAAATTTCATTTCAAGTCATTTTTATCAATACTAACAAAATATTGAAATTAAAAGAATAACAACACTTAATTTGTGTTTTGTAAACATGAACACCATTTATGGATGACAGAAGAAGAAGAAGAACAACAATAAAGAAAATCTATGTTAAGCATTAAAACCCAGTAAAATAAATAATATTATACTTTCAATGTTGTTTTAAAGTGATTTAGAGTATACCAGATATTTGCAGAATAAATTATTTACAATTATACTCGTACAAGTTGAAAACAAATAGAATAGAACCACCCCATTTTTGTTTTCTCTAAATACACACCTACAAGAAAATCAATTAATTTTTTATTTAATACAAAATAAAATCTTTTAACAATAATCCGCCTTAAATTTAAACTTCCTACATACAAATGTATAATATACATTTTTGATATTTTTGAAATATACTTCAATTTTTCTATATTTTCTAGAAAATAATTTGAACCTCAAGGTTAATTTAAGACACTACAAAAAAAAAATAAACATAACAAGGAAACAATTTCATTCCTGATCTTTATTTCTGTTAAGAAAATAAAATACATTGACCGGTCTCTAGAATAATATTCTTCAACAAATTCAAGATATTGACCAACATTCAAACAATTGTAAGAAAATTAATTTAAAGAATAATCAAAAAAAAAAAAAAAAAAAAACAAAAATAAAAAAAAAAACTAGGTGCTGAAAGTGTTGAAATTATTCTAAGGCTATACAATTTATAATTTGTAGGTGTTTCAATATTATGTTCGTTGTTGTTACATTAAGTACAAGCAACAATGTTGAATGGTGCAAGTAAACGATTGGATAAGAGATTAAAAAGAACATGATAAATCAAGAAAAAGGACACAAATTCTGTTGATATTGCTCTGCGATGGGATTCAAAATTAATCTTACAAGAAAATAAGTAAAAAAAAAAGTGGGTAGTATAATTTTGATTGTGTGTTGTTGCTGTCATAGTTAATGTTTTTTATTAAAATAGTTGAAATTGTAAATACAAAATTTGAAAATTAAAAAAAAAAAAACAGAACTGAGATTATTTTAATAGGTAGGAGTTGTTTACACTTTAACACTGATTTTTTTTAATTGATGAAAAATATATGCAACAATAGTACTCTACCGGCGTTGTACTATCCAGTTATGAATTAATTTTAAATATTTAAATAAGGTAATCCTTGAAAAATTAAATAATCCATTTTTTGTATTTAATTTTCTTAATCGAATAAATTTTTGACCTAATGGACTTTCTCAACGGCACAGGGTGGCTCTAGTACTGATTTTCTTTAGAAAGTGATACCTCAACATTCGAGCAAGATTTGGTTCAAAAATGCACCATTTTAAATTCTAGTTAGTGCTTTGGAAGCAACAGAAATTCACTTCGACCTACAAACATATACCTTACCCAATATAAGTAGTTTTATGTAGTAAATTGTCTGTAGTAAGATCAGAAGAAGTTTAAATTAGTTTTTTGATAATCGGATTTGATTTTTAGTGATACGATATAAATCAGTTGTATTAGGCAGACATTATAGTCGCAAGCATTGTCGAAGAAAGTATATTGCTTTGTCAATATTTGTTTTTGTCAATAAAAAATATATATATATATATATATTAGGGACGTTGTCTAAATACTAAAACTTGTCATTAAAAAGCAAACAGTTTATTTTTATGTTTAATTTACCATCGAATTTATTATCGAATTTTCGTATACCACATTTTAACTCAACATGTCAAAGGTGCTACTTTTATGGGCACTTAGGGCGTTTCCGAACCTCTCGCACTTGCACTTCATACTCGCACTAAACCTGTCAAATCGCACTAAATTTAATAAATTTAATTTTGAGATATCTAGTGTACTTGAGACTACACTAAAATTTTGACAACAAATCAAGTGCGATTTGACAGTTTTAATGCGAGTATCAAGTTCAAGTGCGAGAGGTTCGGAAACGACCTAAATACCGAATTTTAGTTTCTTACGATTTTCCATTAGTATTATTTTCATTTATTATTTTGGCACTTATTGAACACAAATGACAACATCTTCAATCAAATTAATTCATTATACCTAATTCTATTTCAATTACCGGATGTTAATTGTGCATGCATAATGACAAGGTGATCGGTGGCAAGGAGAGAGAGGAACATTAATAATTCAATTTAAATTCCCGTACAAAACTCATATAAGACTAAATTTGAGTAATCATAATCCAATATGCTATTAGTTGTTCGAAATATTTTTCTATGGAATATATTTGATCAAATAATTTCGAGTAGAAATTACCCCTACGAAACAACAAATCAACGACAATCTAGTATGCGATACGTAGAGTGCGACGAGCGGTAGTAAACACATCTGCAATTTTATTTTTCAGATTTCCATTCAAACTATTAGATCAACAATATTGATCATCACCCAATAAAAGCGAGCTGTCGTAAAAGATTTTGCACGGATTGAAAAGTAAGCTCAACGAATCGGATGTGAAAGTGAATGATCAAAAAATATACGTCGACATATAAAAAATGTTTCTCAACATCATATTGATGAAAACATCACTGGTAACGCATATATAATTGAAATATTTACCTTGGAACCAGCATGAATTCCACAAACAACATTAATATGGAAAATTATTGGATCAAGACTACTATTTCGGAATATGAAAGTTTATAAATTAAATTTATAAAAACGCTTTATACTCCCGGTTTTACTTTATGTGTCACTGTCCAATGTATAACAATATATAAATTTGTTTTTTTTCAATAGAAAATTCTTTGACGCATATAGCTATGGTCGACGACAATATTCTTAAAGAAGAAGAAAGAATGACAAATTGTATATCAACTGTTGTATAACATAACAATGTTGTCATAGAAATTAAAGCCAGAAGACTAATGGTTCGGACACCTAAAACGAATTTATTGAAAATGATCCAAGCAAAAATAATGTTCGAATCCAAATTAAAAGGTAGAAGTGGTTGGGGACGCAGACAAATTCTTCGTTGAAGAGACGAAATCACGATAATTTTTTATCCTTAACTGGAGAGATATCCAAGCTTGCAAGCCACTTAAGTTTGAGCTATTCCATTTAAAAATGCTTAGTTCCTGACAATAGTAGTAGTTTTTCAAATTTAATCTAATCAACAGATGCCAGAAATTTGATAAACAAATACTTGAAAAATATTGTAGTGAAATAAAATTAAATCTAAACACGAAAATGTGCCTATAATTCTACCTAAGTTACTGTGAAGAACATAAAAAAAGAAGTAAATTCATTAGTCTAATTTTGTTATTCTACTTTTTTTTTTACACTCTTGACAGTAACTTATTACAGCTATTGTCAGGAACTATATGTCTTCGTAAATCGAATAGTTTCATTTTATTTAATTTGTTACCAGCATTATTTTTTGTCATTTATTATATCCCAATGACAAAGGATACTAGATCAAGTCGAAAAACATTTTTTTTGCTTCATCGGGAATCGAACCCGGGAAAGGCAGGCGCTCTACCTACTGCATCACCCAGCATGTAACTTAATGTTATTTGCGCTAATTTTAGACGATAGGAGGTCTATTTAAACAAATTTTATCTTCACATAATTTCATCCGCTTGCCAGATCGTTGAATTATATTTTTCTGCAATTCTGCGAATTAAACTATAAAGAAATTGACGCCGTTGATAGAAAGCGTTCCCCGATGTAGATGGATAACCACATTTAAACACATTTTTAGGCCAAGTACAGACGTACGTTTCCAGCCGCTTCTAACCTGGAGAACAGACGCTAGGTTTCCTCTTCCGTTAGTTCCCCTACCCGATTTACTACACCAAAGTTGGTTATCAGATTATTCTAAAGAGTTAAAAGTGTTCACCACATGAAGGCTGATAGTAGGGAATGTATGCAGGAGAGGCTAGGTGACACAGATTATTCTAAAGAGTTAAAAGTATTCACCACATGAAGGCTGATAGTAGGAAATGTATGCAGGAGAGGCTAGGTGGTGTTCACTGGATATAACAGCCTCTAAAACACATCACTACTCTATATGAACTCCGTTTGAAGAACACAAAATACATAAATAAAATTTCTAGAAGTTAAAGTGTACATATTCGTCTTCTGCCCAGTTTTACAGTATTGTTTGGAATCATGAGATAAAATCAATCAAAAAATTATTTAATTTGTTCTTCCTCCTTCATCGAATCTACAATCCTGGGTTGAATGAAGAATTTTAATGTAAAGGTGTAATACGAAATTATTATCCATCGTTGACGAGAAGAAAAAATTGATCTCGTCTCGTCTCGCTGAATATGAATTTCTGTTAGACACCGGTAAGCGGCGCGATAGAACATTTTATTTGTTGGTAGTACTGATCAATTTTTACTGTTAAAAAAAATTATTGGTATATAAACAAAATATGGTTTATAAAATTTTTAGAATGTATTAGTGAGGTTTAGTTTTAAAATATTTTTTAGTTTAGTACATAAACAGCAGTAAAACAGTAATATTAAAAAGAATTTTTTTTTTTCAAAACAAAAACACAATTTTAATAATAATGCAAAAAAATAATGAAAAATTGTTTATCAATCTTTACTTAACTATGTTATCTATTCAATTTATTTATTTAATTAAATTTTTTGATAAAAAAACACAAAATACTTTGGCGAGACACTCTAGCTATCGTTTACAAATTTTGACAAGAGAAAAAATTGCTATTCCGTCTCGTCAAAGGTCTAACAGAAATTATACTCACGAGACTTTTTTGACATTTGCCATCGCGGCAAATTTCCTATCGCGCCTGTGATAAAAAAATACAAGACAAATAGAAGAGATAGCTCTTCAGAGATATTTTCACGCGGTCTCGCGAGATGGGTCTAACAAAATATAGGTGTATATTATGATTCATACAATAACATATAGACATACTACACTGTTATGACATAATTTTGAAACACCGACCAGAAAATATTTAAAATTGATACAATTTTAAAACATTTACCAGAAAATATTGCTGGTCAGGTTACTGTGTGTGTGTGTGTGTGTGCAATATTATGTCTCTTTAACTGGTATAAGCTTTAAATTTTCCATCCCATACTGTTTTTCAATCAATAATATTATCAATTCTATATTTATTTTCTTCATTTAAATTCAAAATATTAATTTTTACTTAAATCAAAAATAGAAAAAAACAAAAAAAAGACAGAATTTGTTTTCAATGTCAGTGAATCCTTGAAATACACGTATGATGTGTACAAATCAAATTACATTTTATATGAAATCACAGAAAATATATAAAAAGTCCTTAGAATATGCTCTCATATCAAGTACAAAAATCTTTAAAAATGATTCTTTTTTTTAAATTGCCAATCCTTAAAATTAATCAAGAGTCAAGTTAAATCTTATCCTCATATTGTATAGTTGAAGAGTCATACTAGTAAACACAGCAAGAGCAATACAGCACTTTTGGTTTATAATTTTGTGATAGATACCTACTTTAGAATCAAATCAATTGATGATAGTCCTCTTTTGGCATCATTTTAAAATTTTCTTAGCATAACATTGTGTATGTGATTGGAGATTTTAAGTTGTTTGAATATGAGAGAATCATTTAACATGAATACTTCTTGAATATCTTAAATTTTTTTTTTTTTTTTTTTTTTTGGATTAATTTTAAATTCCTTTAAGGCAGAATTTTATTAAATCTTGTTGCGTACCACTTGTTGCATACCAATTTTTTTTTTTATTTTTATTTTTATTATATGGAATGAAGATACAATTTTAGTTGTATAGAATACAGATTCATTTTATAATTTTTTGAAGATTCTTATACAGAGATATTTAAATAGGCGGAGGTGGTGGGTGGATGGGTATTAGGAGAGAATAAAAAAAAATTTTCTATTGATTTTCTTAAGGATATCTGAATTTATTCGTGTTAAAGAGGTGGAGAATTAAATATTTTTTTGATAGGTAAAACAATTTTTTTTTTTAGTTGTGTTATAAAAAAGGACTTTCTTTCTTTAGAGAGAGGATCAAAAAGAAAAATAAAAAAAAAAAAATGAAAAACAAAATAACGGAAAAGTTTAAGAAATATTTTAAGTCTTAGTTTTTTTTTTTTTTATTTTTGGTTTTTATTTTGAAAAGTTGGTTTAGTTAAGGAATTTAAGGTTGAGAAAAATGAACAAAAGTTGAAACAACAAAAGAATGACCATAACAATTTTTTTTTTAGGTTAAGGTTTTAAGATAAAAGTTTTTAAATATTTAAAATTTAAAAAATTTTGAAATTTGTTAACTTAGGTTAAAAAACATAAAATAAATTTGTGTTTTTGTAGGTTGCAATTACTCAGAAGAACACCTAAACAGTTTAACTATATTAAAAGGTCAGTTCTTAACGATGGAATAAAGAAAATTATATGAAAAATTAATTTTTCTAACAACTCCTGTAAGTTGTCATTAACGCAAGTTGCTATCAATCGAATTCCTCTAACAATTTTTTGTTGCAAATTATCACTTTGTTAGTGTGTTATAATAACCCCTTTATTATATGTAGTATGCTCAATATTTGACTTACAAATATATGTGCCTATTACAGGTATCACTTTTTTTGTCGGATCCAAGTAATTTCAGGTGACAACACTAATTACTATTACAACTGTCACGCGCCGACTGAAAAATGCGACTCAATTGTCACTTGCAATTTATATGTGACAGGATTCCGTTTGCCTGTAATTTTGTAATTTTTTGTGTCTATATAAATTTAAATAATGGATTCTGAATAGAAAGGGTATGTAAATATTTACAAATTTATTGAAATAATTTATATATATAATATATATTTGAATTTGAATTTATATATTATATAATATATATTTGAATTTGAATTTATATATTATATAATATATATTTGAATATATTAATTCAAAAATTGAATGATAAACATTTTTGTTTATTTTAGTTTAAAAAAAAACAACAAAAACACAATTTCAAAAAAACATATAAGTAAACACATCAACCAACTTTGTATTCTTATAAAAATATTTTTTTTAAATTCAAACGTCAAATGAGTGTTTCTGTCAAAGTACATAAAAAATACGTTCAGAAATTTGTTGCTGTCGGATGAGACTTGTAATACGAAAGTAAATTTCATTCGGGTGACTGGGAAAAATGACACTGGAAAAGTGGTGTGACACCTGTAATAGGCACAATAATAAAGACATTTCGCTAGCTAGTTTTTATTCAAATAAAGCCCCTATACAATCCAGGTTAATAAAAAATATTTGATACTTATTTATTTATTATTTATTTTATTTATTTTTCTCAAACTGGGAGCCATAGGTCTTTTGCGAGGCGGCCCAGAAGTATTTATATATTTTTACGAGAAAATAATGAACAAGTAGAAGAATCAGTAGAACAACCGTCTGCAACAGATTCAACTTTACCAAGAACTTCTTCAACATCAATATTAACAAACTTGTTATGAACGGTTATTTAAAATTTCATTTCATTTCAAAAAAATTCATTATCCAACTGTTCATGTTAAACTTCATACATAATTATTATTTATAACATACCTACATTAAAAAGTAGAACAACAATCAATATGGTTTAACCGATACCTATATATACCTACCTACTATATTAAAAAAAATTTATCACTCTCTACAACATACAGTTCTACACACTTGAAGAAAACAAATATACCTAAAAATTATAAATTTACAAATATAAGAAATAAAAAATAATAGTACAAAATTTCATTTAATTTCTTTAAAAATGTATAGGTTGTTATTGTTTTTATGTGTAAATCAGCAGAACCAAAACCTAACCCCATAATATATACTATATATTTTATACGATCATAATTTGTATATAGACAGGGGTTAAAAAGAGTTCCAACGCAATTTGTATACATATTGCAATTTGTATATGTGTTGGAGTATTCCGTCGGACTTACAAACATCCAGATAAATGTAGAATAATATATATATACAGAAAACCCCGGTTAACTGCTTTTCCAAAAATGCATGATTTTTAGGTTACTTAACCGAAAAAGGTAATTAAGCGAGCTCGGTTAGTTGCTTTAATGGGTACTTATGAAAATTCGGGTAAGTTCTCCATTAGGCAGCTAAACAAAAACGTTTGATATAGGCAAAATAATATAGAATTTCACACAAATTATTTTTTATATTGATTAGGAACATATAGTTAATTCTAATTAAGATTTAATTTGATTAAACATGCAAGTACAAATTTTCATCGCATCGCAATTTTTATTATCAAAACGCAAAAATTAAAGGAACCATTCATCACAAAAAAATTAAAATTAATCCATATAAAACAATAAATAAATTTAAACTACATAAATAAAAATACTATAGCCAGAGAACTATCTTCTGATGATGAAAATGAATTTCATCATGCAGAGTGTTTTTTTTTTCATACATATTTGAAATTTATTTAAATAAAATCGTTCTTATAAAATATATTTTCCTGTCAAGGCACTTAGCCGAAAAAAAATTATAAAAAAATGCTAAAAGTGTTCAATAATAGAGGGCAGTAAACCGAAATGGATAATTTTTAGAGGTGTAATAATCCGAATAATTTAAGCATAATAATTATTTTATTATATTAATATTTTATTATATTTTATACTCAATAAATTGATTTGTTTTTTTTATCAAAGGGTTCAATCGCCACTTATCGTTTGGATAACAGATTGAACCTAGCTATTTCATTAAAATATTAGGCTAAGAAATCTGAATTAATTTGTTATATAAATTTGTAAATTTAGTATGTAAGTTAGCTTAAGTTGTTAATGAAATAAAGAATCAAAAGAAAAGTATTTAAGAATGTATAACCAATAGAAACAATTAATATTTAAAATTAAAAGAATGCTAAATTTATACATAAATAAATTTTTTTTGTTTTTATATAACACAATGTGTCATGAACACGTCAACATGAATGCTTGATATAATAATAATTATTGTAAATTTCATATAGAATATATTTACTCTTTTTTTATTATATTAGAAATTTTAAATTTTCATTGTTGTCACCACAAAATTCAAAAATAAAAATAAACTGTTCAAGAAAAAAATCCCATAATTAATGACTTCTGTTACCAATCCATTTTAAATCCATACTTTTTAAATCATTAAACTTGAATTGACAAACAGAAAAAATAAAACCACTATTCATTCCTGTTGAAAATCATTCCCTTTTCAATTTAAATCTGACTGACAATCTAGACGAAGTTGACACATTAAGTAGTGACATTTTTATAATGTTGACAAATTATGTTTTTTTTATTATTATTAAACCAATTAAGATTATTATTAAAATTGGGTTATAATGATGAGTTACTGATGTCTTTTTAAAATAACTTTTACATGAATTATTCTATGAGGTTACTTGTCTTTTACATTGTATTAATTTTCCGTTTAAGTTATGTCTATGATTTGAAAGTAATAAAACAGAAAATTATTTTAACGTTCATTAATAACCATTTTTTTAACAAATATTTTGAAAAAATATAATTGTGCTGCTTCGTATAAGTCAAATTTTAAGCTGTAATCAAAAAACTATTTTCAGAATTATTTAACAACAATTTGGCTGTTTAAATTGTGTGTCGATTGTATTTTTAAACTTATAAAATACTAGTTGTAAAGCCCGTCTCAAGACGGTGTTCTAGATTTGGGAAACTTTGGTCATTCGTTAAACACCATCTACAGCACAGCTAAATAACTTGGTAGCTAAATTTTATGCAAATAATATCTGATTGGCTTTTATGGGGTAAGATGGGTAATGTTTGGTGGATCTCCACCTAGAATTATGAGCCTTCCACCAAAAGGTATAGATTGAGGCAAAAAGTTCATAGCATAAAAATTTAGTTATTAGTAACAAAAAAATTCAAATAAATTTTATTCTATTTTATTAGAATTTTCAAAATTTCTAAGTAATATTAGCCCTTTTTTTATTCTAAGATGAATTATAAATGAAACGAAGTTTCATAACATAACTATTTTGATTGAAAACCTTTAAAAAAATAAAATTGGAATCCAAAATTATTGTCCATACTATTCATAACTTCATACAGCATTTACAATAACAACAACTTATTCATATGAAATTATTAAGATATACTATATACCAGGGATGGCCAACAAGTCGATCGACGAGCTATTTTTGGTCGATCTGTACAGTAAAAACATAGAATTAAAAAAACTTAATTTTATCTTTTAAATTCTTTAAAAAAATATGTTTAAACCTAAATTTTATATTTATAGTTTGAAATGAATTAAAAATTTAACCGAATTTTCTCTAAATTTGAATATCATTAGTTTTTAGTCATTTATCTATTTCCGTTTCCATAGAAACGAAGTGAAAAAAATATAAAATAATTATTACTGCCATTTAGTTTAAATTTTAATTTAAGTAGGCTTTGCATATTTATGTTTACATGGTAGTTTTGATGAAAAATACAACACATTTGAATTTGTTTGCTATTTTGCAAAACGTGTGTAGCATTACCCTAAAAAGGAAATTTGGAACGGTATTTCATGTCACTTCATGCTAAATATCAAACAGATTTCCCAATTAATACTGCAATTAGAAAACATAAATTGACATTTTAAGTTATGTTAATGAATCAATTATTTTATTTTATAACTTTATTTATCGTTCTTTTTTTTGCATGGTAGATCGACATTTATTTAATAATGCCAAAGTCGATTGCAAGCTAAAACAAGTTGGCCACCTCTGCTATATACATAATATAATATAATATATATACATATATTTATTGATATACAAGTGTTGTGTTCATAGTTTACAATATTCATATTAAACATCATTAGATATATTTTGACCTGAGTGAAAACCGAAAAAGAATAAAATATATATCACATACATTTTATTTACAATAACAAGTTCTTTATCTGAAGTAAAAATAAAATACAGTTTTTTTTTCTTTTGATTTTACATTTTTATTAATTTCTTCTACTTGAATATTCTTTATTATTATATTCTTTATTATAATTGTGATATTTACAGATGTCACAATTAGAAGTCTTTTCATTATGCATATGCAGTACAATACACACTAAGTATTTTTTTTATTGTTTTTTTTCAATAAGGAGATAGGTCTATGTACATAAACAAACTCAGCAAAGAAGAAAAAGTGTTGTTTACTTTACGTTTTCTTTTGTTTACTATTTTGTTTTTGTTATTTTATTTTGTTGTAGCAACGGTTGCTCCGGCACGTTGGCAGCATTGTTATGTTTTATTATTATGTTACGGAATATGATAACTTATTCAATTTATTTATTTACTTAAATATTTATATTTTTTTGCAGGGATATACAGTAAGATTGTGACCTATAATCATACATTTTTTTTTAGTTACAACCTCTTCAATCACTTCTGGCTGGCTGACTGTAACTGCTCTACATTAAAATTCCTACAAATGTAAACATTTAGCTAAATAAATTAACTTAATTAAGCCTCTGTGTCTATGATTTGATGCTCTCGGGACACCGCGCATATAAATTGTTCTATATTTAATTTTACAGAATTTCAGGGGTGACAGCACGTAACTTGTTACAAACATGTTGTCACGCTATTTTTGAAAAACGGTAGCACGTAATATTGTTTCGCTACTTACGGCAGCACGTAACCTTTGAATGTTTACGTAACATTTGAAATGTTTCGAAATTTTTTTTTTTGTTTCAATCCCAAAGTAGCGTTTCAAAGTACATGCTGCCAAAACAATTTTGTGACGCAGGTGTTTTGTTGCAAAAAAAAACTTTTGTAACAAGCTACGTGCTGCCACTCCTGATTTTATTCTAGTTTATCCGAGAAACTGAAATATAATTAAATTTTTTTTATTAATTCTAAGGTTTTGTATTAACATTTTATACCATTGTTAGCCAAAATATAGTATGCTGCACGGATTTGCTTCACAAAATTCATCCATTTAAGCTGGTGTGTTAGAAAGAATTTATCCCACCTACTCAATTAAGAAATTTTGCACCGTCATACCTCTACAATTCTTTTATACTCAGCATCTGAGAACCAATTTTTCTAAGACTAAAAACAAATGTTTCAAACATAGCTAGTTTTCGAAACAATGTGAGAAACAACAATGAGACCATTTATAACTTATAGTTCTAAAACTTTGAAAAATATTTGATCCTGGTAATTCAACCCCGCGATGGTATCCACAGAATCCGTATCATAGAAGTACCCAGAATGTTGTAGGGCGATATACACACATGAATGAGCTTAGAATGAAACCCACAAGGCACAAGAAGACCCGGTCACTCAAAGGACACCTGCCGGAGGACCATAAAACAAAAGCTTGTAAAAAAAACATAACATGGGAACAAGTTAAATTAGCAGCTAGAAATCGAGTACGTTGAAAATGTTCAGTGGAAGCCCTATGCTCCCCCAAGAGGAGTAAGGGAGAAAAAAAAATAAATAAATAAACACATAGTATTGCAAATGAAATATCTACACCTCAGATTGGGTTGGAACATAATTTATTATCAGAGTGTGAAAAGTTGAAGGTTTTGTAAAAATTTTAATGGTCAGTTGCAGGGTTGTAAGCATGAAGTAGAAATACCAAGTTAGACGGCTCGATATAGTTGGAATTTATATTCAGAAACTTGGTGTAAGTAACCTAAGATGATTTGATGAAGATTATACTTTTTTAAAAAACGTTTTTAAATACGCTTTCGACGACCTGTAGCACTGACGAGATAGAAATGAATGATTCAGGGGTATTAATGTGATGTGAACACTTTTAAGACGAGTATCAATGTGAAGACTTTCAAGCCCATTGAAGAATACATTTTCATTTCACATAAAAATTACCATATTACAACACTCCTTATATAATTCTAGACCCGATGGGTATCCTGGTTGACCTGGTGTACTCCTTTAACTGTAGTTACTTGATAATTTCTGAAATATCTATGATCGTATCACTATAATATAATTACTTTATGAATTTGATACATTTATTATTTAATAAATTGGTTCGGGGGTTTGCAGACGGCAGCTTCCGACAACTGAAAATAAAATTATTTAGTTTTTAAAGCAGAGCACTTCATAGTGTAATATTCAAAGGTATGAACTCTAAAGATCGTTAGATCGTAAGACTCTAAAAATCGTTAAATCGGTAGAAAGCAACACTGCCAAAGGTTATCAAACATGAACAAAATAACCTCCGTTAACAGATCATGTTAAATATAATCAAATACTTGAAATCGACAACAAAAATTGTTTAATGTACTTGAAATGGATAAATTAAAATGGAAAGAGTTTCTGAACACCTTGTGTTCATAATTATTATTAAATGATTTATTCTACATTTTAGTTATGAAAAAAAATGTTTAATAACCAAAAAACCCATTAACCTAAACCCTTAAGAAAATATCAAAACTAAAACGAAATTTTCACAAATCACACGTACTTTCCCTAGATTCAAAAAAGCAAATATTAAATATAAAAAGAACTGACTACCTACTAAAAAATAATAATAACAATAATAATAAAAATAAAAATATTACTAAATCACACACAAATAAAATCCCCAGGATAATAAATTATTACAAATCAAAAAACTAAATAATCAAAAAAAATAAATAAATAAAAAAAAACTGACATCTTCAATAATGCTCTTAATAAGTATGACAACAACAACAACAAGAGCAACAACACCATAATGTCAAGCAATCATTATCAGCCCAACGAATTCTTACACACGTACATATTTATTACAATTAGAGTCCCAATCCCAACTATAATAATAACAACAACTACAACATCAACTACCACAAATAAGAACTAACTAACTTTGTACACTCATTCATACCCAATAAATCATTCAATACTAATAAATCTAAAAAGAACAAAAAATAAAAAAAACTATAATAATAATAAAAAATTAGATAGCATAAAATTCCTAAAAAAAACAAAAAATCCAAAAAAAATTGGCATAAAAAAAAAATTCACAAAAATCACCACAAAATAGAATAAAAAGAACAAAAAACGCACAATTTTTGTTTTTTACCACAATTTTCAGGATTACAGCCAATACGTGACATATATTACCTTGTGTTGTAGTTGTTGTAATTGTCTTGTATTGTGTGTTGTTTATGAAAGTAAAAGTATTTTTATTCGCAATAATCCGCTTACACAATAATATAAATAACAGTTGAATACAGTGATCAAAATTTTGATTAATAATGGATCAACATAGTGGTGGCTTGTCATATGCACTGTGGGTCAATACTAAAAAGTTTATTTTCATAGCTTAAAAAGAAAAAATATATCCCCCCCCCCCTTAATAAACAATAAAACAATTATTTATTCGAAAATTATTTGATTACTTTCTTCCTTATGCCACAAATCTTGATGATCAAGAGCCTGGTGCGCAACTTTGCACTCATTCAACTGCAGTTACTAAAATGGCATTGCACTCATTCAACTGCAGTTCCTATAGAGGGTTCACAAGTTGAGAATCTAAAGTTTTCTTATGTTTGATAATACGTCATTTCTTCAAAGAAATTGTAAGATATCTCTCAACACGGAAACCGTAAAAGCCGTTTATATATTTTATAAAGTCATAATATCTCAGATTTTATAGATGACACTGAGTTACATCACAAACTAATTCACGTTAGATTAGAATTAAATTTAAAATTTCAGGAGGGAATCTGTCCCCTATATCATCGCAGCTGCAAATGGGCTTATTATGATAACCAGTGTCGGAGTCATTAGGAATACCTGTTTTTGTGAAGACACTCTGGATATAATTCTTCAATGGTATTTTATCCACCAAAACGCAGATACGTATTCCCATTTCTGGGTTTAGTCCCATTTTCGGCCACATAAGCTTTTATATGCCCAGAGTGCAATTCTGGCTTTCTTTAGAGCATTGTTTAGCATTCCAGTTCAGATGTTCATCAAGTACGATCCCGAAGTAATTTCTGTGGAGTTAATTCAGCCACTGAAGACTCAAAATTTCACGTTAATAAACAGATTTATTTTCTATCAATCTGTTGCATTTACTTAATATGTATCAGCTCTATACTTCAACAAAAATAACCCAGCTAAAACAGCTTTATAAGAAAAACGACTAGAACATATTTGACAGTATTAGGTTATGTGTAAATTAAGGCTTTCCGGTTGTCTATTCCCCATACACATGTCAGTTCAAAAATATTCTCGTAAATGAAAAACTGCATAATATTTCAATCTGAATTGAAATATTTCAATACATTACAAATCTGAAACTATTTGAAGCTGTTGAGATATGGAACTACAAAATGATGGTGAATTTGGAATACCCTTATAGAATTGTATTTGACTTCTATATGATTACAGATAGTATATAATATACATCTCGATACAATAGTATTGCTCTAGCAGTTTTTCAAATGAGAATAATGATTTGGCAAATTTATAGGACTAATTGTAAAAACCCGTACTTCTTTATTTATTTAATTTTTTTTACTTAGAATTTAGAAAAATTGAATGAGTTAGGTTTTGAATATAATAATGCTCAATTGAGCTTGTCTAAGTGAATAGAAAAATATATTTTTGCACGTTTTTGATATTAAATAGTTTATTTTTGATCGTGTATTGTTTTATGATCATTGACCAAACGTTTTTAAATGCAGAATAAAAATCATGTTGCAATAAAGAAATATTTTTTAAAACAAAGGTTATTTTCACTGTACTTTGGAAGCACTGCTAAAAGCCTTAAAAACCAATAATGTTAAAAACCCTTAAAAACTAAAGGTACAAAATCGCGTAGATACGTCGGTTCAAATCCTGGGCCAAGATTTTGTCCTGTTAAGTTTTAACTAATTTAGAACGGAATATACATAAGCGTATGAGTTTGCATGTGCAATCAATTTGTTCTTCGGCGTCAAAGGGTTAAATAATTTACTTACGCAGAAACGTCATGAAAAATTATTTTAAATTATGCGAATCTGGCTCAAAACAAATCTTATTGTGAAGAAAAAACATGTATTTCTAGAGAATGGGTAGTCCCTGAAGCCTCTTTCGATGATTTACTACTATCTGGAAAAAAAAAAAAATATTTATCATAGAAAAATATCTTTATGAACATCTCGACAGTTTTGAATCGAAATTTGGAGGCCAAGAAGAGCTTTCCGAGTACCAAGGCCTACTCTAAAGCCGAATTGTGTATGTAATACTAATTTTGTACTTTCACATTTCTTATAGATTCGGAAGTGAATAATTTTTAAAAAGATATTTAATGTGAGCTTATAAGTCGATGATCATTACAGTTTTTTTGCATTTGATTTTTTAGGCATTGTCATAAATGTTAATTTCAGACATTCTTTTGGGAATATTCCAGTATCATAGATTTGATTAAAGTTTCTTTCTAAGATGGTTAGATTGTCATACTCGATTAATTTCTAAGGGTAGTTCATCAGGACCAGTAGCTTTATTATTTTTAGCCACGTTAATAGATTTCCTTATCTCCTCCTTTGTTATCGGAATGGTTTATGAGATGCTAGAAATCTTAACAATAATAAGCCTTGATTTAATAAACTATGATTAGATATATATTTTTCAGGTACTTTACTTCTTGACGATATAGTAATTGGAATTGACGCACTCAAAGTAAAATATCTGGAAAGAGATGTTGATCCAAATTCTTATCAATGCCATAGGGACCTCTATTTTGATGGTATTAACTGGATAGAAATATCTGGAAGTAGATGTTGGTCGAAAATATTACCAATGTCATAGGGTCCTCTAACTGAGGATGTAATCAATTTTTTTTTATTTTATTAATATTAAACAAAATTTGGATTGTCACCACTGTACACGCATTTCTTGACATTATATTAATTCGTATTAATTTTTTTTTTTGCTTAAACGTACTGAAGTTTATTTTCCTATTATTTTCGGTGATTATATATATATATTTTTTTTGTTGTGCTTATTAAAATCGGATAAATAAAAGAAAAATCTTAACTGAATTAAAATTAAATTAACGGCTTTTGTTCAATTTTGCACATAATGATGACATTTAATGTTTGAGTTCATCCACAAAAAAAAAAAAAACAAACAAAAATTTGAATATAATTTGTGAATTGCAATACAATCAAAGCAAAAAAAATAATTTTTATTCGTAAATAAAATTTTATTGCAAATTAATGACAACTATACATACATATAAGTATATACATTATCTAATTCAACTACTATTTACTACAGATTAGAACATTTTCAATTCAAACTAAATCTTTTGTTATCAATAATGATTTGGGTGAATTTAATTTATCTTCAACAATATCAATTGGAAATTTTGTATTACCAAATTTAGGTACACCAGTTTTAACAAAATTCTCATACATATCCAAAAATTTAATTGATAATTTTTTTTCAATATCTGTCCATGGATATTTATCTCTTATATTTGATTTTAATACTAATAACATATCATCACCATGTATTGTACCAAAATTTAAATCTGTACGATTTGATATTAAATTAGCATAACCATATGGTGGTGGATTATCATATATATAATAATAAATGTTACCACCACCATGTCTATTAAACTCTCTTTGAAATTTAATTGCATCTTCAATTGGATTTATCATTAATTCATCAGATATCATACGTTGTATATTCCAATAATATTCATCGGTTAATTGTGTTTTTTCATTTAAACCATACATTCTTCTTAAATATGATGTCATCATATCTTTCTCATTTTTATTATTATCATCATAATAAAACATAATCGGTAGAACATCATCGAATTTTTCATTAAATTCAATTAAATTTTCAATACCATTTGAATTTTTATTTAATAAAATCGCTGCTAATATACCACCTTCATCAGCACATCTTGATACTAACCATGGTATTTTTGCTATTTGTCCATTATGAATCAAATTTTCTGGATAATCAATAATGAATGGTTCTGTTGATATATTATTTCGTTCAACAACTGGTCGAAATATTGCAATTGGATATATTCCTAAAAATTTTGTAAATAATGTAGTACTTTTTTGTACCAATTCAATAGATGGAATTTTTTTTAAACAATTTTTAATTTTCATTCCATTTTCCATATCACAATTGAATTCATTTGCCAATATAATAGTTTTATTAATTGGTTGTGTTGAATAATCAAAAGCCCATGAATTAAATGCTGTACCAGAATATGAAATAGCAACTTTAATTAAATTTTCAATATCTTTTGACAATAAATGTAAATGTACACTTGAACCCCCCGCTGAAAAACCACTTAAAATAATTTGTTCTGGATCACCATTAAAATGTGCAATATTTTGTTTAATCCATTTCAATGCTAATTTTTGATCTTTTAAACCCATATTACCGGGTATTGCTTTACAATTTGTTGTTAAGAAGCCCAATGCACCAAGACGATAATTTAATGTGACAAATACAAATTTATTTGTTTCCATTAGAATCTCTTCACCAAACATATGATCTGAACCAATACGATATGAACCACCATGTATATATACAAAAACTGGATATTTTTTTTTAATTTGTAAATTTGGTGTAAATACATTTAAATATAAACAATCTTCACTACCATTAACTGTTTCAGTTTCCATATCATATTGTATACATTGTTGATGAATTTGTTTTGTAGCATCTCTAGTTTGATTCCATACCCCCTCATATGGTTTGGGTGGTTCAAAACGATTGTCATTGATAGGTGGTTCAGCATATGGTATCGATTCAAATGATATATAATTTAATTTTGATTTACCAATTAATTTGCCATATGATAATTCTACTATATTAGAATCATCAGTTATTACAAATCGAAATAAAACGGTAACACATAATAATAGTGATAGTTTTAAATTAAATATTTTTTTCATAACTAATGTGTGTTATCGTTATAATTTTGAATTTCGAACTGTATTCGAAATGAATTGATGTTGTTGAATTTATAGTCAATGATGTGATCGTGATGATTTCGTGATATTTTATCATTAGGTATAATGACAATGCGAATTTAATTTTTGATTTAATTTAATTTTTTTAATTTTAATAGCAGGTAATGGTTATGTATTATATATGTAGATCTTCAAAACTATAGTATTAATATAACATAATTTATTATTAATTTATTGTATGACCTATGGTAATAATAATAAGTACATAGTTTTTTTAAATATGTATAATCAAATTTTAATATTTCATTACCTACAAATTGCATATTAATTGCAATTTAAAAACATTTTTGAACTATTTTTTTATTTTTTAATGCAAATTTTGATTATTGTTTTTATACATTATGATCCAATTTAAGCGATCGATTTAATTGTATAACTAATTGTACGAAGAATCTGGATACGTGTTTACACATTCACAAAATCCATTCAATTGCTAGATTTGTTTTTGAAAAAACGGTCGGTTTTGAAATTATTTTTTAATTTTCAAATTCTCTAAATTTGTATTATAACCAAGCGTTGTAAAAAATAACAGAAAATTAATATAAGGAGAAAAATTAACTAAATAGTAATGTGAAGTCCTTAACAAGTGATAAATTAATTTATTAAGTTCTAAATAAATTTAGTTTTTACTATAATTTTATTAAAATTTAGGTTTTACAAGACGCGGGAATTTGGTTTCGTTTTTATAACTCACATATTGGTTTCATTGAAATCTATATAAGAGCTTTGAAACTAATCAAATTCAAATTCCTAGCTGTCCAGGTAATTTCAACACTACAATAATTATAATACCTACTGATATGAGTTGACTTCAAATATATAAAATCTACCTATATAAAGTAGTTAATACAAAACAACACAAATCAATCTATTGGAAATAAATTAATACCAAAATTCATATTTTGCCATATATAAGTTGTCAAATTTAATCGTATGAAAATTAGATGACTATTCTATTTAGTTGAATAACAAATATAAAATTGAATTGCATGAAAGTATGTACGTTCAATATGCAACGAATTCAACAAAATCGTACAACTAAATCGAACATGTAAATGCAGAGTAGCTAGTTGTATATAGAAAGTTAATTAGATTAATTCGAATTTAATACATTATGAATTGTATAATTTATTTTACACAATAAAAGAAAATTTTAATGCAATTTTAATGTTAGCAGAAACAAATATCGTGACTGTGCAATGTAAAAAAACTTTACTATCATATAAAACTTGTATTTACAATTAAATTTAGTCTAAACGGAGAATGGTTAGCTAGCTTATCTAATTCATCATTGATAAATTAATAAAAATATGGAGAATGTAAAATGAAAAATGTAAAAAAAAACTATTCCAATTCATAAATTCAGTATAAATAATGTTGCTTGGTCATCAGATCGACTTTTTGTAAGCCTTAGTGATAACAAAATTTTAAAAAATCTGTAAAGGACATGTATTGCTCGTTTACTGTTTAGTATTATTGCTATTAAAATTGAGTACTTCTTCAAAGCAATCACTTGATCTAACTAAAACTTGATTATCCTAGGTGCAGATTAATCAAAAACTAAATAAATAAAATAAACGTTATTTTTTTTTTTATTTTCCATTTATTTTCCTTAACGGTAATATTTTTATTTTTTATTTTTTTTTTTTTTAATTATTTATATTTTTTTTAATAGATTTTATATTTCTCTTCTAGAGCATACAATAATTATTTCATTTTTTTCTTTTACTCTTTTCTTAATTTCATTTTTAGTGATATTTAAATTTTTCAACTAAAAATATTTTTAATATATTTTTTACTTTTTTTTTTTTAAAATAAAATTCTCAATCAAAATATATACTATTTATAATAAATATATATATTATTTATTAAATATTATAAATAGTTAGTAATTTAATTTATTAAAATAATTATTTTTTTTTTTGTTTTGTTATTTTTTTTTTATTTAAATTAATAATTGATATTTGATATTTTACCATTTAAAATTTCTAAAATTTATTTATTGACTTTTTAATTATCATTTCTTTACAAAAATTCTATCTCATTTTAAATTTGAACAAAAAAAAAAAATAAAATAACTTGTTTTAAAAATAATGGAATTTTGAATATGTAATAAAGAAAAAATTTAAAAAAAAAAATTATTTAATTTAATAAAAATATTAATTTTCTATTGATTTTTAAATTAATAATAATTGTAAATAAATTTTTAAAAGCAAATATTTTTTAATAATTATAAAAAATTTTGTGACAATAATGGGCATAATAATACCGTTATAATATTTTAAATTATAGAAAATATTTCTTAAAATTATTACCATTAATAAATGCAATATTTAATTATATAAAAACATGTGAGTCCATGTTTATTGTGTATATGTAAACCTTGTTATTTTTTAGCCCTCGTTGCATTCGAATATTGGATTGTATGTAAATTAACATTTTGTTCTTTAACACTGTTATTTTTATTTATTTAGTTAATGTAACCATTCTTAATTTTATTTATTTTTATTTTTTTATTTATTTAGTTAATGTAACCATTCTTGTTTTTACATTGTCTTGGACTATAAAGTTGAAATACATATATACAAATCTGTGTATCGCATTATATACAATTTGAATGCAAATATTCGAATAATCAATATCGAATTAATCAATTTGTGAAATGGATTTTTTTTAGAATTTATATTTTGTTGCTGTTGATAATGACAATATTTACGGCAGTATAATTTTGTTACGCTTTTGAATTAGATTTTATTTTAAATAGAATAATCATTCTAAAATTGAATTAAAATTTATAAATATAAATAGTTAGAACTCCTAATTTATTTGGTGATACAATATGGGATGAAGTGTTAAAAAAATCAATTATTCTAAACAATTAATTGTTATAGTTTATTTTTATTTGTGATTTATTTATTATTTGAATAATCACAAACATTTTCATCATATTGATTTGAAAGAGTTATATATATTCATTTTAATGTTTTAAACCACCAATTTTAAAACACCAATATTCATTTTATTAACTTTAGCATTCATTTTTCGCTATGCCTTTATTGGGCCTATATACTATATCATTTCATTTCTCATTCATTTATTTTGTATATTGATAAATTATTCTGAACAAAGAAGTCTTAACAACTACAGAAAACTTGAGTATAGTGTTCTGACAGTGTTGAAGCGACACATGACAATCATGACATATTTTACACATTAATCACGACATATTGGTTAGAATAAAAAAAAAAATATTTAGGCCTTTCTGGCTTTTATGATATATTTAATATTTAATATTAATTAAACATTTAAATCAATTGAATGTATTTAATTCAATATATGTAAATAATAATTTTAAATTAAAAACAAAAATTTAACAAACATATTAGCAAGGTCGAAAACAATTACAAAAAAAAATAAAAATTAATTTGACATACAATATTTTTTTTTTCTTTCTACTCTTCTCATGTAAAATAAAATTTAAATTCTAATTATTTTTCCTTTATTTATTAAATGTTTTATTCAATTCGAATTGTATTTTTAATTTATTTTTTTAATTTTATTTTTTCTTTGATATTTATTTGCTACGAAAATTCTATTTAACAACAATTTATATTATTAATTAATTGTAAATTTTCTGCTCTAAAATCTATTTTTTTTTTTCTTTTTTTTTTTTTTTTTTTTTGTTGACAACACTTTAAATTTATATTATTTTATTTTTTTTTTTTTTGTTTTATTTGTATTTATATATATATATTTTTTTTTTCATTTTAGGAAACTTTAAAGAGGTAAAAGTCTTAAAATTCAACAGTAAAAAGATTTTTTTTTATAACAAATTTTAGAGATAAAAAAAAATCATTATATAGGAAAATTGTGTATTTCGCAATCTTATATATATATTTATATATATATAAATATAAAATAATTAATTACTTAAATAAATAATTAATTTAAAAAAATAATGTATAACAATTAATTGGCAATATTTTAGTAAAATGTTTATACATAATATATGCATATATGTATATAAATATGTACATTTTCAATGAATATACATATTGTATGTATAGGTAGGTATTATTAAAATTAATTAATATTTTAATTATATTTATATTAATTAATTTGGAAATTGAAAATTAAAATTATTAATAAAGTACATAATAGATAAAGAAATATGTAAATACAACAAAACGTTATGCAATAAACTGACAAATTTATATAAAATAGTAGTTAACAAAGTGATTTTATTAAAACAAAAATAAAATTAATGTAGGACAGAGTAAATTTTACTTTTTTAAACGATTTTAAATTTATTTTGCTTGTTTTTATACAATATGTATATATGTAGGTATATATTATGACCCACTCTATTCAATTTTCAAAATTTTTATTTCTAAATTTGAATATTATTATAACAGTAATATTTTCTTTTGGTATATTATTTTATATTCTGCATATGTTATGCCATTCAGTAAATATAATATTTATTCAATGTTATATTTACATATTTTTGAGCATTTTTATATTAAAACTATAACAAAAATATAATTAATAATATTGTATTTTATAAATGGGTATATAGTTTTAAAAAACAAATTTTATTTTGAAAATTTAGGTATTAAAAATTCTAAAAAGCAGTTTTTTTTCTAAAATTCTTTAAATCTATACAACAATAAGACTACCGGACGTTCATATTACCATCATATTCTACAAAATTACAGCATTTCCAAAAAAAAGTGTTTACCAAAACAGAAATAATTTTGAAAAAATTATAAATAGTATAAAAAAAATGTTGATAAATTAAAGTTCGATCAATTTTTAGAAATTAAAATTAAAGAAGTTAATTTCCAGTTGTTAAAAGATTAAAATTCAAATTATATGTATTTTAATTAATTTAGAAATTATTTCATTTTCGATTAAATAAAGGGAAACAATTACCAAGATCAACAATAGAAGTTTAGAATAATTTTATTTTTTTTACTTTTATTATTATTTTTCTTTTATTAATAACAAATAAAATTAGAATGTATTTGAACACATTATTATTTTTTTTATAATTTCAATAATACCTAAATACAAATATTATTTCAATCTTTATATTATGTATTATTATTGTAGGTTTTGTATAACAAATATATAAATTTAAATCAAATTACAATTATTTTCATATGTCCGTTCATATCTCAGGACCAAATCAATTTTAATTATAGAAAAAAACTGTTATTGAAATTATAATAAAACTGTTATATTATATTCAAATCACAAAAGAAAAAATCATTAAAATCAGTAGTAAAACAGTTAAAACAAAATAGATTAGAATTAAAAACTATATCAATTCAAATCTAGAAAAATAAACCTATTTATTTTTAGTTTAAAAAGAAAAATATTGTTTTCATACAGAATGAAAAAGATTTATAACAGATAAAAATATACATAAAAAGTGTATTACAAAGTGTTTGTTGTATATCATATTTTATATTATAACTTTTATACATTTTAACTCCTAAGAGTCATATTGAGTGTTTTTCGTATTATGGTCTATGGTGTATTAGTTAAATACTAGAATACTGTCATTTTTGTACTCGTATAATTTAACTCGCACTCGTATAAAATAAATGTTGTATATACATTCAGTAAAGTTCTGTATTAACACTAAAATACATTTACGTTATCCAAACTGATATTTCAATTGTGCTTGTATATAATTTTTAATAAACAGTATAATAATATAACAGTATTCTATACCAAATGGTATAATATAATTAATATACAATATGAATGAATTGGAATTTGTATATAATATAAATGACATACATTTTCAAATGATTATTTTTACATAATTTACTCAATCCATTTTTGTATACAACTTTTAGAACGAGTTATTTTTCTTTGTATAACAGTATTCATTTTCTTTATACATAAATTTTTATCATGTACACAAACCATGTTTTTTTTTAAATAATTTCAGTTACATTTTAAAATTTGAATTTTCAATCATTTTCAATTTCCTTTACATATTTTTTGTTTTTTGTAAATTTAATTAAATTTAAAAAAAAAATATTAAATTAATAATACAAAACAAAACATATTGAATTATATAATTAAAAAATTTAACTTACTATCTAATATATTTAAATACCATGTTATTATTAATAATAAATGAATTAAGAAAATTTTCATAAATTTTACTTTTACTTTTTTTTTAATTAATAATATAACAGTTACAAAAATTATTATTTCTAAATTATTATGTTTTGGATTATTATTGTTTTTGTTGATAAATATTATTGGCATCAAAATTAAATCATTATCATTTAATTTAAAATATATTATTGGATTTTATTATATTGTTTTTTTTTGGTGTTTTAAATTTGAATTTAGTATAATGTTTCTTTGTTTTTGTTAAATTACTCATAATTATAATATATATATATACATATATATATATACTACATGTTTCTATTTCTTTAATATAACATCTTTTGAACAATTGAATTAGAAATTAAAAATTACTAATAAATTGAATTTATTATTTTTTTTTCCTTTTTTTATTTAATGACATTTTTTTTTCTGATTTTAAATTTTAAATTTGGGACGAAAAATTATGTAATTTTTATGTTTTTTTTTTGTTTTTGAAAATATTAATCGATTTTATAATTATTATTGCATTGTTATTAGTTTAATTTTATATATATATACATATATATAGATTTTTTACTTTGACGTTTTTGTAGTTGTATAACGGTGAGATTGCTTGCCAATTTCGTTCATAATTGCTTGCCATATTTTCATATTTTTTATTAATTTTTTTTGGATTTGTGTTTTTTCCATCTTATTCCTGGCGACTCAGTAATGATACAAAACGAAATAATCTTAGCCAACTGAAAAATTTCCCTTCTGTAAATGATCCGGTTAATTCGGATTCAGTCATATTTATTTGAGATTTTTCCGATGATGATGAAAATGATTTGCTAGCACGCTTATGTGCTTTTACTGCTGGCGATCCCATTTTCATTTTGATTTTTTTTAATTGATCAATAGTTTTGGTTTAAATTTAACAAAATCTAAAATTAGAATGAAACAAAAGAAATGAAAAATTAATTAATAAATTTTTAGTGTATTTAATAAGTTTTAGTAAATAAAAATTGAATTTATAAGGTGATGCGTTTTGCCAAAATCGATATTTAAAAATTTCTTCAGTGATTTCTTCATATTGACAATAATTATTATTTAGGTATAATAATTGCTTTTTACTAATATAATTATTTATATTAAATATATATAATATAATAAATTTTTATATACTAAGCAAATTGTTTTTATAATTCTTTCTCTTTTTGAAATTTTGTTTGTCTACGGTTTATTTTTATGTAATAATTAAAATCTTGTTTTAAGTACGTTAACAAGTTTAGTTGATCAAATTTCATAAAATTTAGCTCTTTATTATTTTAAGGTTATGTTTGAATTTTTTGTAGTTAACAACAAGGTTTTTAATTTTGATTTTAGCTACTACTAAAACTGTTATCCATCCTGAAAATATCATTTGACAAATTAAATTTCAAAAAATGAAGAAAGTACATAAAATTCAGATGACGCGATAATTAAATAAAAGAATAGAATAAAACTAAGTTTTATTTAAACATTTTAACTACTAATCATGGCTTTTTAGGGTAAGTTAAACAAAAACGATACACAAATTATAGACCGAAAAAGTTTGTGAACATCAAGATATATTCGAGAAAGGTATTATCAACTCTCGAGATTATTACAAGTAAAATACCACTTTAGTTAATAACAGTTATTTTTATTGCAACGTTACTTATAATTTATTCATATATACAAGCTCTTACTAAACTACTGAAACCAGAGATGCAAAAAAAAAATTTTTTTCGTCTGGTTCAGTTTTGGTTTAAGGTTAATTTTAATTTTTGGTTTTGGTTCTAAAAATTTCAAAATTTGGTTTTGGTTTGGTTCTGGTTCAATAAATATTTTTATTTATGATTTTCGGTTCGGTTCGGTTCGGTTTTTGTTCAATTTTGTTAAAAATAAAATTATTTATATACATTACAGATTACATATACTATATACAATCTTCTTAAGATGTTGCTGCATTAAATTTTCGGTAAATTTTTAATTTTCAACATTTGACTCTTTTCGTATTGAATTTGACTTTTTTTTCGTTCCCTATAAACAAATTTTATCTTCATGACTTTCGATTTCGACTATCAGTTTTTTTTTGTATTAGTTATGTTAAAATTTAAAATGTTAAAAAATAGATTGAAACATGAAGCAAATAGTTATAGAAACCACTATATATTTTGTTGGTTTGTGGTTCGGTTTTAGAACTATTTTAAGAAATGGTTCGGTTTTGGTTTGGTTCGCCCAATTCATTATAAAAGTGGTTTGGTTTTGGTTATGATTTTGGTTCGGAAAATATCAATGGTTCAGTGGTTTTTTTTGGTTCGGTTCAAAAACCGGTTTGCATCTCTGACTTAAACTGAGTAAATGAACTGACTGACTGACGTTGTAGGTACTTTAATCTTTCCTATATATTTATAGTTTAGATAGAATTTTCGTCAAGAGCCACGGAGTGTTTTGTGTAATAACTCTGGGGGCATTTGTCTAGTACCGGTTCTGATCAAGATCCCAGTATTCGCAAACAGTGGAAAGTAAGACCCTCCTTGATCCATGACTTATTTCTTTAGTTGGTACAACCACCATTAAATTAATATCGATCTACAGCGAACTGATAAGCAATCTTGTTATATTTAAATTATTACACCTGTGATTTCAAAATATTATTCTGAATAAATTAATAGTATGTATTTTTTTTTTCTTTTGTTTTTCTTATTATTTTATTTAGAATTCTTCTATAACTATTAAAAAATTTAATCTTTTTGTTAACATAAAAGCATTCGACCGCATTCATTAAAACCAATTAAAAAATTAAAAACTCATATCATTTCAAAAATAACATATGTAAATATGATACTTAGTATACTCTAAACATACACAACAACAATAATAATGTAACAACAAAAGGGACTTGGAACTTATAGAAAAAAAATTTTTTGTTTTTGTTTTTTTTTTTTTTTTAAGAAAACAATATTTAAAAAATAGAAAATTTCTATGTATATTCAACTGCGTTACTAGGCCATAAACAAAATACATATTACGAAAGACAAATAGAATATAAATAATAACAAAATAATAAGAAATAATAAAAAATTGAAACAGCTTCATAATCTCCGGATACTCACATGTGCTCAATTGTAAAAAAAAAAAAAAAAAAAAAAAAAAAAAAACAAAAACAAAAACAAAAATAAAATTGCCCTACAAAAAAAATTCGAAATAATTATTAAAAGGTAAAAAAAAAAAAAAGTATCTGAATTTGATATACAATATTATGATCATTACAACAGCTATAAAATATCTTAAGATTTAAAAATATTCATGTATACAACCTAGCTAGTGCATGTTAAAATATCTTAAAGATACAAATTCATATACTATAATATCTAATATATACAATTTCTTACTATAATAATAATTGTATTTTGATATCTTTATTGTTTTATGTATCATTGTACATATGTAATATTATATTTATATCTATACATAGATAGATATGAATATCTAAAAATACATAAATAAATATAGGTAAAGTACATTTATTATCTATTATACTGTTGTTTTTCTCTATTTTTTGTTTTCAAAAGAACAATAACAATAAAAAAGATTAATTTCCATAGTTTGTTTGATTTTCTTCTTTTATTAAAATTAAAAAAAAAATTTCCAGGCTCTTAACTTTCATTTGGACCTAATTCGGGAAAATACATAAATATATCCATGTCTGTTTGTATACACTCTTGGAAATGTGATTAAAGATATTATTATCGATGACATCGTAAATGTCGTAAAAACAAATTTCATAATGTAAAAAAATCTAAATTGTCAATGTTAACCGTAAAATAAGTTGGCACTTGGCAACAATGTGCAATGACAGCTTTCTGAGACATTGTGTTCCAATTGATTTGTGATCAAAATGAACAGAAAGTTCTTATTAACACTGTACAACATTGAGTTTTTAAAAAAATTTTTAAACCCAAATATCTGTCAAAACGGTGGTGAAGACATCATCAACAACAATAATTGTGATCATGGGGTCAATGTCTCAAACTTTTGTGAGCTGTTGTAGACATTTAAGATCATGTGGACGTTATATTCAACTTTGTGTTGTGACATTTACGATGTCAAAGTATTTATCTATTATTGTGGTGTAATAATAATTAGAGAAAATTTTGACAGATAGCGTTATAAATAATTTTGACATATTGAACAGCGTTATAAATAATTTATATGTCAAAGATATTTCTCTATCACTCCACAGCGTTTAAACGTCATATACGGAAAACAAAGCAATCCTAAAGAAGTCAGCAACTTCTCGCCATCAGGAAGCTGTATACAAAATTATTATCAGAATGATAATATGAAAGGTGGATAATGTTACAATAATATTCAGTGACATTGAAATCAATTCAATGACATTGGGTGTTTGGAACCAATTTTCATAATTACATAAATAACATCTAAGATATATTACTATATAACGTGACTAAGAATACATCATAAAGACTAATCTAGAGAATTTTAAGAGCTTATTTTAACTAAGAATCATAAGGAATAAGGAAGAACTGCAATAATGACAACTATATTATTATTAAAAATAAAAAAGGGACGTAGCGACTACAAATTCACTATTCAAAAGTCAAATATAAAGAGTATTTAAACACCTCTACAATCTATAAAAAGAAAAAAATTTAACCTTGGAGGAAAAGACAAATTTGTTCAACTCCAAATACTAAACAATATTTGACTTATTTATTTCAAATCAACTATCAGTCATAATATGTAATGGAATGATATGCTTTGCCCACCATTAAGCAGAGTATTCCGGTCAAAGACCATTAAAATTTAGAATTTCTGAAACCTAACAAGATATTTTCATATGATTATTTAGTCCGTGTCCAAATGACTATTCAGTCCATAATGGCCCATTGAATTTTTAATTTCTCAATTTGGTAGAAAATATGGTTCCAACTGCTCATTACATTTTAATCTTGCAAAATTTTATAACATATTCTTTTGAGTTGGTATTTCTGTTGGGTATTTTAAACTTGATTTGCTAGTCATTGCAATTTTCACTAAACGATTCATTCATTCAGCCCAAACTATTCCTACAGTTTCTTTACCTAATGCCATTGCAACAAAAAAACATTCTGAGAGTCATACATATTATCAGTGACGCCGACGTTGCGTTTAAATATTTTCCAAATTTCACTTTGAGATTAGTGCAATTATATTCTTAAACCGCTTACTCTGACAGCCTGAAATATATCAAAATTTTGAATAATTTCTGATCAACCCGATCGAATAACATATTTGTGAAATGGAAGTGAATATCATCCAAGGTTAAGTATGTTTTAAGTTTGATGTATAGCATGATCCACTTGTAGGCTATTATGATACTGAAATTTATATTGTAACCTGTTTAATACGTTGATCGAAGATCTATGATTGAAAGTTGATTACTGAATCGATTTTGAGATCCAATCGTTTGAGAGAAAATAATTCTAGACTTCATTAACATTTTTAAAATATAAATTATTGTTGTCTTCATGAAAAATTAAAGTCTGCATAAAAAATTGCTCCGTCATATGCCCCACGGATGTGGTTGTAGAACAGTGATGATGACGATAACAAATCACATTTTATTCTACTGACAATTCTTCAAAGAGAGTTCAATACAGTTTTCAAACAACATCAAAGCCTACATTCAAAAAAATTACACTAATTCTGACAAACATTTAGTCAATTTTTTTTTTTTTTTGAATTGAAGGTGTCTTTAATTAGATGTCCATGAGTGTATAATAATATAAAAGAAATTATATGGCATCTCATCAACATGTTAAGTGAAGAACGGCAGCAATTCAAAAAGAAAAAAATAAAAATAACCCGATGATGATAACAACAATAGTCAAATAATGTACAAAACATCATCACATTGAAAACGACCTTATGGTAAAGATACACGTATATCTATGTATATATGTTATTTTGTTTTTTCTTAATCTATTATTTGTTAAAAACAAAGATGCAATTTTATTTCATAAACAAAAATACAAATAAAAAAAAAACACTAAAGTAAAAACTAGAGTGTGGGAGTTTAGAAACTTTATACATGCATATATTAAATTTGTATTTTAATATAATGAGTGAAAACAAAATAACAACATTGATAATAAATGAATATAAAAAGATGAAATTTTAAACTTAGTTAACATAAATAGCATCAAAAAGTTAAAACAGAAAATTCTAAATCAGAATACAGAGTAATTTAATGTTTTTTTTTGTAGGTATGCTGCAGAAGAAAAAAATTTAAAATTTAAAATAGTTTAACCCTAAAGCCGAACAAATCACGTAGTATGTCAATATTACTCAATAACAGTTAAATACGAGTACTGTTATAAATGATAATGTAACAGCTCATTGAAAGGAAAACTCTACAGTCATACATTCATAAATTTAGTACAATGGTACCATATATTATAATGTAAGCATGTACAGACCATTAAAGTTGAAATGTCTAATAGTAACAACTGACATTTAATGACAGTTATTTTGTTTGTCATAATTACATATTTTTTTTAAAGTTTTGGGCAATTCACGTAAATGCAAATATAGTGTTGTCAAATTTACGTAACTGTCAAAATGTTATTTTCTACAACTACGTATAAATGTTTGACAACACTGGTTAAGTTCATATAAATGACATGTGGAGTAAAGCAGAATTCGGTCCACACATGTTATATGATTTACTTCAATTTGTATTTTATATGCTTGAAATCTGGAAAACATTTAATCAGCAATCAATATCAAAATCAATCAAAATAATCAAAATAACAATCATTTAAATATAAAAAATTATCCTCAGTAAAACTAATTCCTGATGATGTGGATTCACCCTTCAAAATAGAGTTTTGTTTTCATTGAACCGAATTTGAAAAATTGATCGTATATATTTTTGCTATTAAATACATTTTTATTACTTTCACAGAACATAATATTCTTCTATAGTATATTTTTATATGTGTATAATATATACATAAGTATATTATATATATATTTTGTATATATATATATATATATATATATTTTATTATATATTTATATATATTTTATTATATATTTAGATATATTTTATTATATATTTTATATATGTATAATATATACATAAATATATATATATTCATATATTATTACATATATTTTATATTGCATATACATACATATATACAATTTAAAGAAAAAATAGTAACCTGAATAGCCATTTAAAACAATTAAAGATGTATAGACAAAAAAATGTTAATTCAAATGTCAATTCAACACAATGCCCATATCACAATAAACAACAATAAAACAAAATAACAATCAAGACATCTTTATTTCACAATGCAACTTGCATGAATGCAATTTGAAAGAATGAAATGACAGAAGTTATTTAAATAAAAATTCATTTTATTTTATCTATTTCATTTTAAATTCAATCCTCTCGAGTGAAATTTAATATTCAAATATTATATTATATCAATTAATAATTTATTTATTTAAATTTATTACAATATTTTTATGTATTTATGTTAAATACGGATTACTATTTAACTTTCATTACTGACCGCTTGAATAATATTTTTTTTTTATTTTTGTTATTCTAACCTGTTTTTTTTGTTTTGTTTTTGTTTTTCATAACTTTTCTTTTGATAATTTAGAGTAGCAGTAGATATCGATTAATTTATAATTTGTTGGTTTTTCTTTTCTAATAAATTCAAGGTCATTTAATTTTATGCACAAAAAAAAATGTTGGCAATTCTCATCAGAAATAATTCTGTGGTTGGTATAGAAATTTATTTTATGTGTATTTAATTGTAAAATTTCAATGGTTGCATTTGAATACACAAAACTAATTAGAAGTTCATAGATTAGTAAAAAAATTTTTTATAAGAGCATTTACACACGAACACACAACTCAATTAACAGAATATTAATTTCTTCTTTCAAGAATAATTTAATATTAAGAGTGTTCAGTAGATTTAGAACAGAATCGGACAAAACTGTTTTGGGCAATGACAATAAACTGTCAAATATTTTAAAATCACTTAGAAAAATCTACTGAACATTTTCTTGACCTTTTTTGAACTTTTTTGTCCTAATTTTTGTCTACCTGTCAAATTTTTTTGTTTAACTGTCAAAATTTAAAGAAAAATCAACAACAAAATTTTGTCAAAATTGTTCTAAAAAAAATTAATATGTTTTAGAGAATCAACTGAACATCGATCAGATTTTTTTCAGAACCTTTCGGACAAAAAAGTTCAATTAACGGAAACTACTGAACACAAAAAAGTGTGTTTTTGGTTTTTTAACTTTAGATCGTTCTAGATCGTTCTAAAATAGTTTATTAAACGAACTAATTTATTTGCATAAACTGGTAAGACTTTTTTCATAATCCAAATGTCAGTTTATTTGCTGAAATACTTCGACTATTTACTCTGTACAGTTGTTGTATATATTGACAACAAAAAAGTACTTTAAAGTATTGACATTTATATTTTACTTTAGTCAGGAAGGTTTTGGGAACATGGGTTTAGGAATATTAAAATTTTTGGAAAATTAAAAATTTTGTTTTAAATACAAAAAATTATTTTAAAGTTTTGTCGTATATCCTTTAGTCAGTTAAAGTTACTTTCCAATCAATTAGAAAAAAATTGTAATAAAAATGAGCTTTTCAAAGCCAACTTTAAAAGCAAAAAAAAAACGACCTATTACAAGCAAACTTTTGTATTTTGAGAAGATTAATTGGCGCCTAGCTGTCAATCGTAATTCTAATAAAAATGAGCTTTTGAAAGCCAACTTTAAAAGCAAAAAAAAAACGACCTATTACAAGCAAACTTTTGTATTTTGAGAAGATTAATTGGCGCCTAGCTGTCAATCGTAATTCTAATAAAAATGAGCTTTTGAAAGCCAACTTTAAAAGCAAAAAAAAAACGACCTATTACAAGCAAACTTTTGTATTTTGAGAAGATTAATTGGCGCCTAGCTGTCAACCGTAATCAATACAGTGTTTATACATTCAGAATTTCTGTTGGCTCACTAACCTACATGTTATAATTTATTTACTTTTATTTATTTATTATTTATTTATAAATTACATATTATGATAATTTTCAACATTTTTTTCAAAAAGTTGTCAATTTTTGATTAGTTGAAATTATTTGACAGCTTCGAATTTGCCTCTGCGGATTTTAATTTGAGCTTAAAGGAATGGATGCGGTTTTCATACCACCTTCTAATTATAAAATGGAATGTAAATGGCATCCATTCTTTTAAACTCAAATTAAAATCTGCAGAGACAAATTTGAAGCTGTCAAAAAATGTCAACTAATCAAAAAATGATAATTTTGAATATTTTTTCGCAGATTGTAATTTGAAAATCCAGCTTACGAGTTTGTTGACGATATTCCGGTAACGCCAACATTTTTGATAAGCAGAGTATAACAATAAATTTATTATTCTTCACAATCTACACTACTGCACTTGAAAAAATAACAGGAACAATAAAACTCAAGAATAATGATAAATCACTATAAGTACTTAAAGTGCTTAAAGTGCTTGTTAAGTAAATTAATTAATATATACTTATAGTTAATATGTATATACCTACTTATATATTTTTAATTTAATATTATTTACATTTAATTAAAATTTACAAAATAAATTTAAAAAAAAAAAAATAATAATAATATTTGTTAAATATTAACATTTGATCATTTTAAAATGGAAAGAAACATCAAGGCTCATTGGATTCGCAATGACAAACAAAAAATTAATCAAATTACGTAATTTTGTAAATGAAAATATTTTGTTATTGTAAACGAAAACCCTTAATATAAATTTACGTGTGTGTGTATGTTTTTGTAATTAATATATAACTGGATTTGCAACATTAAAAATTATTATTAATCATCTCGTTATTTTTTTCGAATAAATATAAAAATAAACAAGCGTTTAAAGTAGCTATAATAAAAAAATATATTAGATTTGTTCGAATACAAGAAATTGTATGAAAATTTTTAGAAATAGTTTGAAATTTTCATTATTTTAACTTAATTCTCTCAATTTTAAATTTTTGCATTTTTTTGTGTTATTTTACTGTTATTAAGTATTGGTTTGTGAGAGGAGTGAATTAAAATAAAATTTCTCGTACATGACAAGTCATAACATAATATATGTATAATGAAAAGTAAAAACTACTATTAAAAAAAAAATTAAATAATAAAAATACTCTTTTTGAAAATAAAATATATAAATAACAAACCAAAAACAACAACAACAATACATTTTTGACGTTTTAAAGCAACAACAACAAAATTTTTAAAAACTTTACAGATAGATTTTATTTATTTATTTACTTCAACATTTCACTCAATTGCTCATTTACTGTAAATAACAAAATAACTGTCACAAAAACTTCAAAAAAATTCAAAAAAATTTATGAAATTCATCGTACTCGAACAAACAATCTTATTTGATTTTGATAATCAGATTTGTTTTTAGTGATATGTTTAGATACTTTTATTCCATAAATCTAAACAATCTTATATTATAATACACAAGATGAACGACGTGGTGAGTTGAAAAGCAAGAATAATTGAATAGTAAATTATTTACTCTACAAAAATATTAAAATTTTAGCAAGTTCTTGGTGCTGAATACATAAAACATTTCAAATAAATGACAGTTATTCCAAATTGAGCGACATCTATACTCTAAAAGAAATTTCAATCACGGACAATTTTTAAAAATAGCTTCATAAAAATTCTGTCATTTTAAGTAAACACACAAACTTATGGAAAAAAATATAAAAACAAAAACACAAACAAAAGTCAGATCAGATCATACTCATCAAAAATTATATAATAAAAGTTAGTTCATTTGCCTCTGCTTTCATTTAAAAAATATATGCAGTAAAACACGGTTATAGTCTTTTCCTAAATTTCAGTAATATTTCTGACTATAACCGTTTTGTGACTACAGGCGTAGTCAAAAAAAAAATTGCATCTTTATAAACAAAATCAAATTCAATAAAATATCTTTCGTATAACAATTTTAAACTTTATTTTATTCATAAATACATAAATAACAGAATTATTTAATCACTAAATATACATATTTGTAATAAAGAACAGAAAAAAACTATATATAAATCAGTTTTTTAATAAAATAATTCACTTTTAACTGTTTTATTGAAAAATTGCGGTTATATTTTAATGTGACTTATAAAACGACATCGATTGCATGAACTTATGAAGTTTATTACTTTCTTTCAAACAAATTGTTGACTATAATTGCTATAACAGAATTGTGACTACAAACGATTTTGACTATAAACAAATTAAAAACTATCGATCTACTAGTATGTTGAGAGTAATGAGATTTTATTGTGTTAAGTTGTATTGAAATAAGTATTAATTTCGTCATAAAGTATATATAATATATATATTCAAGAATCAAGCGATCCAGAAAACAACTACAATTATACCAAAACAAATATTTCTTTTTATATAAAATTGTGTTTTAAAGAACTACTTCTGTGCAATTGCACAGGGGACTCACTAGTATTTTATATTAAATTTCAACTTAAAACTCCAAGTAAATTTAATATTAAAATTTAAAAACAATATAATTAAATTTTTATATTCATTGTTAATTATATTAAAACACTTAATAAAATAACATTGAAACAGCTTCTTCCCCTTCAACCCCTTTCCAAAAACACAAAACACAAATTTTAATAGAATTTTCACACACACATACAAAAGATCAGCTTCAAGGCAAACAATACGACAATAAAAAAATTTTTAATTTATAGTTTCTTTTTAAGCTTTAATTTCATAATAATAAAATTAAAATTTTATTTTTGTTAAACTATTGAAGAAAAATCATGATACGAGATAATAAAATTGACAAAATCTAAAAATCAAAATAAAAAAAAAAAAAACAAAAAAAAAATTCACAATTAAATATTTTCTTCTAAATATGGCGGCGCCGACGACATTTAATTATTTCAAGATATCGTTCAAATTAAATTGAATATTTTTCAATGATTGACCCGATTTCCTTCCAGGGCGAACATCTGTTCATCAAAATGAAAAAAAAAAAAAAAATGTATATTTTTTTTTTGTTATTTGAAATTGCGTTTATAATTTTATCTAAATTTATCTCTTTTATTTTTCACTTTATTTTGTTGATGATTCCATTGCAATTGCATTTTCTCGTGACATCAAACATACACACATACCTCTGCTGACAGACTATTTAGAGAATTTAATTATTGAAAAATTCGTATTAAAAAATAATAAAAAAAAAAAAACCAAAAACAAAATAAAAAATTAGTTTTGCTTTCAATTCTCAAATGGCAAAAGCAAAAAAATTGTATTTATGTACCTAGTAAAAATTTCGAAATTAAAATTAAATAAATAAATAAATTAAGATAAAATTAAAAATGTTGCCGTCATTGATTTAAAAATAATTGTTTTTTTTTTTCTACTATACATAGCTAATATCGAATTGTTTATTATTTTTTGTTTTATTCTTTAATTTTCACACCCCTACTTGACTTGATTGATTTTTGTTTTGAAATTTCAGTAATGTTCATTATGAGAAATAATTAAAAAAAAAAAAAAAGTAAATTGCGGAAATTTAGTCGTAAAGATTTGAATTCTGATTATAAGCTAATTATCTTCTTTGTAATTATCTGTTATAAATTTTAGAAGTTATGAACGATTTGGGTGAACGTAGATAGTGTACCGAGTATTGTTAAAATTACTGTAGTTTGATCCTTCTAATATCCTGTGGCCTCAGACATATTGGCTGATTGGGAAATTGACATCAAAGCAATAATAGCGTTTATCAAGGACATAAACCTATAATTATGAGATAAACAGACGATCGCGATTACCAAGAACTTCCCATTATAAAAAAAAGTATCCTGCAGAGCTTGAAGAATTCCGGAAATAGAAAATGGTTGATGACAGAAAAACCCGAATAAACATTCTTCCGTCCTATAGTTCCAAATTTATTTTTTAAATCGGCGTAAGGGATATTTTGCACGTAACATATGGAGTACAATTCGCGGGTTTTCTAAGCTTTCTTAACAGAGTACAAAAACGCGTAATTCGCCTCATTGATGATATAAATGCTTCATTAAGAGTTGCTCCATTTGGTCATAGTCGTATCGATGTCGTACTCTATTTTACAGATATCTCGTGGGAGTAGACACACGCTCGGAACTAAAATCCGCCCCTTAACCAATTCCATCGAAGAAAACGAGAAGCTGTAAATGCCAACACCTACACCGTAGAAATATCAAGATGGTTTAAGCATAAGACTGGGTTATAAAAATTCATTTATCGTCAGAACATTTAGATTCCACATTCTATTTCACTACACATTCGCATTCCACTACAAACATTCCCAAGAAGGTATAATTTTTATTTGTTTAATTTACAAAAATTCAAAGTGAACACTAATAACATAGTTCGCAACTTCCCGCCGAACCTTTCTTCTACTTCTAACGCCCTAACAATCCTTTTTCTTTTCTTTTCCAAAAGCCAACGGTACGAAAGTATAAAGGCTTTTCTGACCTAAGTTTTGGCTAATAATATAAAGAAAGAGTCTGACAAGTGTAGAAAAATTACATGTAGAACAATTTCATCTTCCCTCTCATATCACTATAAACAATTTCGGAGGTCTATTTGCAAAAATCATTTCATTTAAAACTCTAAAAGCCCTCTCATATGCTTTATAATAACACATTACACTGTTACAACATTTACTATCATGCTAATATTCACTTCACTATAGTTTAAAAACAAAATTTACCAATTCTAGGATCTTAAAAATCAGGTGTACATCCTTGCTTTTAAAACAAGCAATTAGAATTATCCTTTTTTGATGTTTTTTTTATGTTTAGTATGTTATCCGTTTTGTTATTGATATATTATAGTTAAAAAAAAATTTGAATTTGGACAGCCACGGTCATGTGCATATCATATTTGAATCATATTACGGGCACGAAAACTTTAGATTTAGATTGTGGTCTATAATCGAGTGAAATTTTGTTTAATAATTCAGAAAAAAAAAATGGCCCGCCCTATGCCCCACGGATGGGGTTGCAGGACATTGATGATGATGATAATGAATTCAGAAAAATGTCTTCCAATCTTATAAAGGATTCTATTATAATCCATTATTGACATTATCTCGGCCAACATAATAGGGGTTTTCATAAACACATACTCTGCAAGAGCAAAATATTGCAGAAAAACATTTTTTTTTAACAGTTATTAAATTTGGAATTTTCTACATTTGCAGTTTTGTGTTATAAATAGCAACACAACTGATTGTCATCTCTATTTACTATAATTTTGCAGTTAGCATCCTGCTAAGTTAGAAATATTTGTGAACAAATTTCATTTGCAACAATTTGTTTATGAACAAAATACTTATCAATATAGGCAGGCAATTTTGCAGTTTTCCTGCTAAGCTAAAAATGTTTATGAACAAACTTCATTTGCAACAATTTGTTTATGAACAAAATATTTGTAATATAAGCAGTGTTGCCAATATTGCTTGTTTATGAAAACCATTAATAACAGACATTTTGTATTTTTTCTTCTTCAAGTCCTGAATTTTAAATTCATCGATACCAAAAGCCCAATAAAAATTTAAATTTTCAAAATTTAATGGTCACTTCCGTCCACATTAGATTATATTTCAATAAGTAAAGTCACTAATTATCAAAAATATACATAATGAATTTCCAAAAAAAATTTAATTCATAAAACCTTCGATTATCTATTAACAATCGTTATTTTTTTACATTACGTTCTAAATTCCACACCTCTATATATGTAAGTAATTATAATTATTACAAAATGTACAATATACACTCATATCTAATAATTTTCCGAATTTATGTGTTATAGGAAGCAATCAATTTGTCATCAATAAACTGAAAAAAAAAACTTCATATCATCATAACTATTATTGGCAAAATCACTGACATTGAATGATTTAATGTGATCATCGTCGCTATTTAATAAAGAACCCTTTTTCAATTCATAAATTATTGATTGATTGATGAATCAATATAGCCAGTTACAACAGAACTTAAATTATATTTTGTTTTTTTTTTTATTTTATTATTTTCAATTGAAAAGCAACTACACAACAAAAACAACAACAAACAAAAAAGAAAAACTCAGCACGATCCAAAACTTAAAACAACTTTTTATAATAGTTTAGTGTTTGTTTTTTTTTTTTTTTGCTAATTTCTCGGGGCAAAATTCAAAATGTCAATTGAAATATAATGACGTCATTTGTATCAAAAACAAATAAAAATCATATTTTATAATATAAAATACTATCATAAGATATCATATTATTATTTAACTGCCTTACATTGACATTTTAAAATTTCAAATAACAAATTAGTAACATTAATTTATGGCATTTTATTGCTCCAGCAAGAAAATTTTTAATAAATAAAATATTGTTCATGTAATCTAACCGTGAAAATGTTCACGGTTAAAAATTCAATTAAATGAAATAAAAAATTTAATTTTAAACTTAACTATTTATTAAATGTATAGTTAAAGATAAAATAACTGATAATTTATTTAAAAAAAAAAACAAAAAAAAAAAAAGAGAAAAGAATAAAAACAACAACTAGTTCACCTTTGGAATTAAGCAAGTACAATGTAGGCACACACATTAAATGCGTATTACATTGAAGCTATTGTACTATTGTTATGATGTAGGTTTTGTATTTATGTTTTTTATTTGATTGAAATCAGTACGCAATTTTATCTCCAAATATTATATAGGTAGACATAATAGGTACCATATACACAATACAGAATATTTCAAAAATAAATTCAAAATAAAAGAATTAATTATTTTGATGATCTAATCTCTTTTTCCATTTTATTTATATGAAGTTATATACCTCTCTAAATGTTCATTAAAATTAAATAATAGTGAATAAGTGAACACTTATTCTTCTATTTTTTTTTTTTAAATAATAATAAAATAATAAAACGGTTAATTTTAAACTAGAAACAGAATGAATTTGAATTATGTATTGTGAAGGTTTTATCAGGTTTAAAAAAATTTTGAAAAATATTTAAATTACATACGGGTTATTGTCAATTTGACATGTACTGTTATGTAATTGTTAGTTGAAATATTTTATTAGAATATTATATTTCAATATTTAAAAATAATTGTAAATTTGGTACGAACTTTTTTGTTTTACTGATTTCAAGTCAAGTTATTTATATCAGATTCTGGTGATTTGTCCCGAAGTTCGAATTTTACTATCGAAATCAACAAAATTCATAAAATATTGACTGATTAGTATTTTCTATATATAATCATTATCATCAATGTACTGTAACCCCATCCGTGGGGCATGGGACGGTTTTCTATATATGTATAAATAAAAATAACAAACTGTTGTGTTTGTGTACTGTAACTCAGTAAGTACAGCCCCAGTAAATTACAAAAATTTGTTGTTCAAATTTTCATAACGTCATACTTCATATTCGTGTGTAAATTATTGTTGTTTTTCATAATCCTAAAACATATAACTTATTAGACCCAGCTCGTTCAGGATCTCTTTTTTTTGTCATATTTCATATTTGGTTGTCATATATCAACGTGTATTATTTCAAAACAGATAAAAACTTAAAATTAGATTAAAATACGCAAAAATTCACTTAATTACGTCCTCCCTTAAATTTATTTCAAAAGTGACATTTATAAAACAAACAAAAATGAAAGATAAAGCTATGAAGTTATGAAATTATTTGAAGAGTGAACCACTATTACTATATTTGTATATTATAAAAAGGCTAATGTATAAGTAATTTGATAGCATATACCGCAATGAGCTGTATGCTGCCATGTTGGAATTTGGTGTATCAGTGAAGTTCATTCGATTGTCAAAAAAGCACAAGATGTGCTGTGGTGATTGGTAATAACAGTTTTGACTTTTTCCAGACGTGTACCGGATTTCGACAAAAAGATGCACTATCATGCGCCTTCTTCAATCTAGTACTGAAATGTATAGTGCGGCGAGCGGAAGTAAACACGATCAGCACTATATTTTTCAGATCTGTTCAGCTACTAGGGTATGCAAGGACTTGGTGTTTTCGAGAAAAATTTCTTCCGCAATTATATGGTCCTGAAAACGACGATAGGGTCTGGAGAAGAAGATATAATTCCGAGCTCTATGAGCTGTCTAATGAGGTGAACGTAGTCACGATAATTAAAGTCATGAGACTACAATGGCTCGAACACCAAGACCAAATGAACGAAAATACGTCCGACAAAAATAGAGGACGTTGATGAGTCAGGCCATAGAATTACATGGTATGTTGGCCACCTAAGTAAGTAGTAAATATCATAATGCTAGAATAACGAGAAGCTTTGTTTATTTAGAATTCATACAATTCAATGTGAGTTTTGGCCTTCAATACAATTTTTCTAGTAACTGAATTTGCTGAATTTGATTTCTAACTAGCTTCAAAATTGAAATCTTTTATTTTATACTATAAACCTTACATATGTAATTTTTTTGTATATGGGTAAAATCAAAAAATAAATACTGCGGCAATGTTTAGCAATTCAGCATATGCTAAATATAAGCTGAATTGTTAAACAATATCGCAGTGTTTATTTTTTCATTTCACCCTATGTCATCATGATTATGTATATATGTCATTTGTATATGTCATTTAATGCCATTTTTTTCATTTGATAACTGCTTTTGACTTTTTTTTGTTCTTTGATATGTTCCTGTTAGAAACTTAGAATTAATTACATTTTCATACATTATATGTAATAGTTTTTGATTATTTTTTTATAATAATTATATATATCGCTTAAATGTGGAAAGAAAAATTCAATTAAACACCCATACTCTGAACCAGACTCGAACCGGGGCCTTGTGAAGTAGTGAAATGATATATAGTGGTCATATCCTGGGGTGGCAGCACGTAACTTGTTACAAACGCTTTTTTTTTTTGTAACAAAACACCAGCGTCACAATTTTTTTTATACAAACGCTACTTTGGGATTGAAACAAAAAAAAATTTACGAAACATTTTTGAAAATTTTTTTTTTTAACACACGTCAACTATTTATACCGGAAATTTTCATTTGTGACGCTAAGTAAAAATGAGCGCTTCAAATGTTATGTGCTGCCAAAAGTAGCGAAACAAAATTAAATGTGGCGAAACAAAATTAAAAATGGTGAAACAATTTTACGCGCTATTATTTTTCAAAAATAGCGTGACAACATGTTTGTAACAAGTTACGTGCTGCCACCCCAGAATTGACAGATAAAATAATACGATACAGTTAACAGTAAAAATTATGAAGAGATATTAGTTTTTAAAAACTAATATTTAAACACGGCCTGATAAAACCGAATATATGTTCGAAAACCTATACAATAAAAATTCATATTAATACAAAAAAAAAATAACTGTACAAAACAGGAAATATTTTATAAACATTATTATTATTGTAAGAATAAAATTCATTTTTAATTATTCGCAATTGTTAAAATTAACACTTTTTTGTAATATGACATGATGTCGTCAAAATGTCTTGTATAAAAATATAATACATTTAATTTATATTTGACATTTATTCTATTTACTACACTATACATTCAAATGTATTACGTTACATTACATTAAATGTGTGTTCTATTTCTACCTTTATGTCAATTGTTTATTTTTTAATATTCTTGTTTTTATTGTTTTGATAAAATTTCAAATATCAAATGTCCAATTCAAAAATGATGTAAAGCGAAGGCGTAGATATAGATATAATTTTTGACATTTAATATGTCAGTAATATAATAATAATAATAATAATAATAGTAAATAAAAAAAGAATAAAACAAAATGTGTATTTATTACAGGAATACAACAAAACCAGCAGATTTATGGACTTGTACGTATATTAGTTTTCAATTATCTAGAGCGACCTCTACGATCAGATGTGATTTGATTTTATTGTTTTTGAAAACATTTTTTATTAATTTTTTTTTTTTTATTTGTTTTCTAATTTAATAACCAAATGCAGTTTTTATTATTTCACTTTTATTACATAGATTTTTATTTTTTTTTTTTTAACCTACGCACTAACAAAATTCTAAAAACAATCTCAAAACAACTGATTATCTATTTTCTAAATAAATAAATTATATTCTCATTGATGAATTGATTTTTAATAATAATATAACACATTCTTATTTTTATGATCTTAATATTTTTAATACATTTTGGATCAACCTACATAATAGAATTGTTTTTTTTTTTTTTTGAAATTTAATAGAGAGAATTTAAACATTCGAAATTGATTTTTTTTTAAATTTATGGACATAAAAATTTAAGAAATTTATAATTCTATTCAAAAACTGAGTGATTGATAAAAATTTAATTTGCAATTAATCAAAAAATGATAGATTGAAAGATTTAAATGATTGGAAGTGAATCGTTAAATAAAATATTTGATTTCCGTTATGATTTATTTATATTTTAGAATAACTCTGCAGTGCTATTCATTTCAAGCGATCACACCTTCTCAAAACTATTCGAAAGTGTGAAGAAGTAATTTAGAAAAAAAAAATTAATTATTTTAAGCACAATGTTGCAAGTCTTCATAATCAAAATTCAATTAAGTAAAATTCAAGCAAATCTTTTGTTCGTCGATTTCACTTAATTCACTATAAATTATTATTATCGAAAGTATTAAGTTATTAATATTCCGCACCAAAGTGGGGTAACTGTAAGTTTTTATATTCTTTTAGCTATAGTAACATTCGTCAAACTGGATGATAATTCCAGACTTCTAGTAAAAGATAAAATAAAGACAATAGGTATGTATGTTAACTAGCAAATTTATATAAATTTGCACAAATTTATCCAAATTCATGTATGTTTACTTTTTAGCTCTTTACATATTTTTGAGAAATTTAAAAGAATTTATTGTTTAATACGTGACGTCAGAGCTGTCTTTCCCTGCTTTCAGTAATGCTGAATTTACGATCAATCAATTAACATTTGATGCGACTGGTCAACTGTCAAATTGACAAATGCATACTTTTGACATCGCTCGCGTCTTTGATATTACCGAACATAATTTTTTGATTTGTGAATTGTAATTTATTGTGTGTATTTTTGGTTAATTATTTAATTTTTTTTTAAAATCCGTTTTTTTTGAAAACATGTACTAAAAATAGATTGAAGTTACATATTTTTATATTTAAAAACCTATAGAACCATTAAACAAATTTTTACTACACAATCAAAGAACAAAACAAATGAAGATCAACAACTAATCATAAAATTTTTTGCTGCTTTATTTGTATGCTCAAATTTGACTGCCATTTTACATAATCGAAAGCATGACAATCGTCAATTTATTGTCGTCAACTACATAACTGAAAGCGTGATGACAGTTGATTTTTTTTACAGTTGCAGCGGAGACGACATTACCGAAAGCATTAAATAAATTTTTGCAAACATGAAATTTCTATTTGTAAAAATTTGCTGTCAAATTTTTGTTGTTGTTTAAATTGTTAGGCAAATATTTCGCATTTAAATAAAAAGTAGACCACCTTAATACATATTTTAAAACATAGTTTTTTACTGACAAACAGACCAAGAAAAATTATTTAATTTAATTTTTTTCCACAAAAACATTAAATAATTGTACAATAATTTCAGAAAATTACAAATTAATTTAAATTTAAAAAAAAATTTCATAACCTAAAAATCAGTTAATTTTTGACATAAAAAATGTTTGTAAAAATGTATGCAAATTTTGCGTATGTTTACTTTTTTTCACTGTAGAATTTTATGATCAAGTGATTTCTCCTCTAATTTACAAATTTTTGTAAAGTAAACATACAGACCTAATATCTCATGTAGTATACCTTGTTGTAAGCTGTGACGTTTTCAGAAACTCAGTTATGACAAACCGAATATTTGTCTTCAAATTATTTTCCAATATTTTTTTTTACACATTATTCATCTCATGTTTTCCAAGTGAGCGTATTATAGCAATATAATAGGTAGACATATAAGTTGACAAAATTATATTTTAATTATATGTGACGTATTGGTGGAGCTTTACCATCATGATTGTCAAATGTCAAAACAAAAATAAATATGAACTAACTACATTTTTTTAACTCAATTTTATTTTACTTCATTTTCGGTCTGATTTTCGTTAAAAAAATTTCCATCAACACCATCAATTGTCAAGCCGCCAATTTCAAAAGACCTAGAATATAATGTAAATAATGTATATACCTACATATAATTTGAACTTTTTATTTTATAAACATTGAATCATTTTCAAATGCGCTGTACTACGTAGTTTTATTGTTTTCTTTTTTTTTTTTTTACAAGATTTATTTTGTTTTAATTTTCGTTATACGAAATGTTTGAAAAAAAAGGTGTTTGCAATATACACAGTTATATAAATTAAACTGAATGTGTATTTGATTGTGTTGGTATGTATTATATATACTATTCTATATCATATATACAATATATAAAATACTATATCCATGAATTCTGAGCACAATTTTCTGAAATCACAAAATTGTGTTGAAAAAAAAAATTAACAAAATTTATAAATACATATAAAGAAAACAACAAATTTGTATGCAAACAAACCTACATACATAGCAGTTTTTCTTTAATAAACACATGTTTACATAACTTTCTATATAAATATATAGTTGTTCTCTTCAAGCCCCCTATATTAAATTATCTTTAACTAGAAATTTATCTGTATACGAATATACGGTCGTTTACTCGTTTGTGCATTCAATATGCATACCTATAATCAATACAAATCTATAGATATATAATACATATCCTTACATGTGGTTTATTCGATTTTACCCTGGCAGATAAAATGCATACATCACTTTTTATTTTAATTTAATGAAAAAGATCGGTATTTGAAATAAGTCAATTTAATTGAAACATTGCGTCTCACCATCTGAACAGTATTGTGAGAGAAGTTTTTACTTTTCTCTCACACTTCTTCGTTTCCGACAAAAGATGTTAGCTTGTAAAATTTTCTTCAAAAATGAAGTTGCTTCACACAGTTGCGACCTGCCAACAAAAATATAAAAGCAATAGAAATTTTTAACAGATCAGAAAATTATACATAATTTACACAAAATTAATGTTATGTTAAAAATTTAACAGAAATATAGTATATTAGATATTTATATAAATTATTTGGTTTGTTCAGTAAACTGTTCTAAAATTTTTGTGCTCATTAATTTCCTGTAATTGATCGATATTCAATAGATTTTTTAAAACAGTTCTAAATTGATATTTCTTGTTCCGAATTTTTTTTTTAGAACAATTTTGTACAACTTTTTTGTTCTGTAAATTTTTACAGTTAAACAAAGAAATCTGAAACTAACTAATAATTAGAACAAAACTGTTCAAAAAACATAAAACAAATGTTCAGTATATGTTTTTGTTTTAAGTAATCCTGAAGTGCTTTTATTTGCATTTAATTGTCTTTTTCTATAACAGTTCTGTCCTCTTCTGTTCCAAATCTACTAAACAAATTTATTATTCTAATATTTTAAATTTAAAAATATCTTACAAGAAATGAAGTGAAAAATATTTACGCACATAATATAAAGTGTCAACAATTATAATTGATAACCAGAATCAGATAATAAATAAATATCTATAACCGAATCGGTGGGATAATAGAAAAAGTTAAATCTATAAATGTGGCAAGCACAAATTGCAATCGAAGGACACTTAATATAGAATAGTAACATTAAAAGCTACTGTTATGGCCATATAATGTACTATTGATACTACAATACCATGTTTGAGAAAGCTAAATTGATGTTTGATTTGAGCATATTTACTAAATAGTTTGATTAAAATTAGTGGACTGGATTTTATTTTCACTGATTTGGAAGTTGTAGATATTAGCAAGAGAGCTACATGTTGTTGCTTATATATATATAAAAATTGAAACGTAGTTTTTTTTAAATACATTATTATTTTACATAACCGCAATAATAATACACACTGGGTGGCGCAGTAGGTAGAGGGCTTGCGCTTCAATCGAAAAGTCCCAAGTTCGATTTCCGTTGAAGCAAAAACAAAAAAAATGCTTTATCAGAATTTACATATACTACGATCCCAGCGTCATTGAAGTTCGTACGACTGATTAAATCTAAAAAAAAATTTATTAAAGTTAATATATAAAGAAAGTTTATGAATTTTTTCAGATTTTTGGTATTTGGTATAAAAGGTACAACATTAAGGATTTCAAATCATGTTAGAACAAAAATTTATTCATAATATTAATTAACAAAATACTAATTTATAAAAAAAAATATCAATTCATTTAAGTTCGTACGATGTACATTAGTATTGTGTAGCAACACCTTTAGGTGTACTCGTACACTCCTAATACCACATTGCCGTTATCAATTCTTTTAGAAATAAGAGTCTACTAGGTTTGCCATATTTTTTATCTCAAAATTTAATCTGCGTTATCATTTGAATGCTTCATTTATCAATATGCCTCGTGGCAAAGCACTTAGTGATGATTTACGAGAAAAAATAGTTAATGAATTTAAAAATTTAAAATCTTATAATGAAATAGCGAAGCAATTCAAAATGGCCAAAAGTACTGTCCAATACATAATTAAAAATTATAAAGAAACGAAACCAATGGATAAAAAGAAGTACGTGTGATGCAGATGATCGATGTTTAAGAAAAATCATTACGGAAAATAGGCGTGCAACAACTTCCGAATTAAGAATCTTTGAACGGACAGAATAAAAAATAGTATTTCAACCTCTACTACGCCTCAGGCGAATAAAATCTATGAGATATGGATTTTTTAAAGTAAGTTTATCAATATTAAAAAAAAGAGATTTATTCTAAAGACATTTAACTGCATGCAAAAGCAACGCCATTGCTCACAATTAAAAAAAAACAAAGGTTAGCTTGGGCTAAAGATCATATCAATTGGACGCAAGAACAATGGAATTCTGTTTTGTTTAGCGATGAATCAAAATTTGATGTTTCGGTTGGAGATGGAAGAAGTCGTGTTTTGCGTAATAAAAATGAAGCATATCATCCTGATTGCTTGAAGAGGACAGTCAAATTTCCTGCGAAAGTGATGGTATGGGGATGTATGTCTAGTAAAGGAGTAGAACAGTTGTGCTTCATTGACGGCATAATTAATGCTGAAAAATACCAAAATATTTTAGCGGGAATATCTATTTCCATCGATAGAATATTTTGGGTTTGGTGATGAAATATGTTTCAACAAGACGATGCAAGCAGTCATGCTGCTAAAAGTACTCAAAAATGGATTGCTGAAAACAAAATTAATGTAATGGCCATCATCAAGCCCGGACCTAAATCCAATAGAAAAACCGTGGAATAGAATGAAAAAAAAATTAAGATGCTCTCGGCTCTTGGACAAAAGATGAATTGAAGCAAAGACTGGCGCTAAAACCAAAGGATTGGCAGAAGTAGTGCCAATCTTTACAAAAAAGAATGGAGTGCGTTATTAAAAATAAAGGTGATGTTAAATATTACTAATGTACATCGTACGAACTGAAATGAATTGATATTTTTTTTTTTTAAATTAGTATTTTGTTAATTAATATTATGAATAAATTTTTGTTTTAACATGATTTGAAATCCTTAATGTTGTACCTTTTATACCAAATACCAAAAACCTGAATAAATTCATTAACTTTGTTTATATATTAACTTTAATAAATTTTTTTAGATTTAATCAGCCGTACGAATTTCAATGACGTTGGGCTCGTATATAGCCCCTTAATACATTAAATCTAGACGGCTACAATTCGCCAACATTATGTATTTTCATTATGTAAGTACAAACATACATACATACATATGTACTTTAAATTGAGCTCATAACAAATTATGCTTAAAAACTAATTAAAAACAAATTGTTACAAAAATATACTATAGAAATTAAAATTATTTAAAATTTAATAAATATTTTTTTTTTTAAAACAAAAATGTATTTTTAAGATAAAAAATTTTAATTTGACATTTATATTTTCCTAAATTTTTACTTAAAAAAAAAAAATATATATTTCAAAGAGCTCAGCATGATGTCATTTTAATTCTGAAATGAAATGCTTTTATACTATACATTACAGATAGATTCCGATTATAATTAAACATTTTTTTTTTTTAATTTTCCTAATGATGCTCATTAAGTCGTAATAATTTTGTTGTTTTTGTAATAAAGAATAATTCTTTAAAAATGTCCTAATCTGGCTCTAAAGTTGTCAATTTAACTAATAATTTTAATGTCAAAAATATTTTAAATATTATAAGTTAATTATCTTCTTTTCTCAAAAAAAAAAAAAAAAAAAACACAAAAACATGCAATGAGTGGGTGATATTATTATGTCACGTGTAAAGAGATTTTTTGTTATTCTCAATTTCTCATACGTTGTTTAGATTGCATTGTTGGTTGACTTGACTGTGACAGCATGCAATAATATTAGAATATTGTTAATGTCAATATATTCATTTTTTTTTTTTTTTTAATATGCATGCACCTACAGTAGAATAGAGCAAATGTATAAGAGAAAAAAAAGTCAAATTAGGAAATACAATATCCAAATAGAATTGAATAACAGCATTTTTTTGTTAATTGATTATATAAGGAGGCGTATATTGAACAGAAATTATGGAGATTATAGAATAATATTTTAATGACCAGTTAAAATTTTTAAAAATAGAAAATAAATTAAAATAATTAAAATTTTATCTCTTCTGTTTAAGAAGAAATCAAATGTGCAATGCAATGAAGAAAATATTCTATAGAATATTTGACATTTTAAATTGAGATCAGATAGTTCAAAAAAATGCCAATAGATACCTAGTTTCGATTCATGATTTACATTGACTTTTAAGACTGTAATTCTCCTAGTTTATCTTTTAAAATGAGAATTAATAAATTTTTAAATTGAATTTTTGCTAAATCGATTGATTTTCTATAACTTCTAGTACTCCATCCATCTTGCACTCTTATCCTGCATGCAATGTCGATACATTTCAACGGCGCGGAATGTCAAAAAAAGTTAAAATATATGAAAATGTATTAGAGTAGACAATGTGAACAGCTTAAAAGTTTAATTCATTACAAAATGTCAAATTCACAATTCATTGAAATCGTTGTGTCATTCGATTACAATTCGTGCTTGCCACATCATTAGATTTAATTTTTCTATCATCCCACCGTCTATGTCTACTTGTCTTACATGTCTAACTTATTATTTCTAACAAAACGTCATCTTCAGGTCTGATTTTTCATCTTCTTTTTTTTCCGTAGCCAAAAATAGCTCAAATAGCATGTAGTTATGGTACTCACTGGTACTACTGGTAAAGTATAATACTCAGCTAATAATATTTTTCATTTAATTTAAATAATTTTCGCAATGTCATTAAGAATTTGAAATGTTCAACGGCGTTGAGATTGGCAGCAAAAAAATAATATTTTATAATGCCGTGAACTTTCAAAAGAGAAGTGTGTGTAATGCGTCGACATTGTCTCCAGTGTTAGACACATGACATTTTTTTGATGTTTTAAAACGTTAAAAGATTTATATATGTCCGCATTAACTTTTCGTTCGTTTAATTTTTTTTTTTTAAGAATTTTGACAGATATCAATGATATTTGATGTTTAATAATATTTGCAGAGCTTCTCTTGGATATTTGGTTCTCATATATTATAAGTAATTCTACAAGTTTATATCTACGATATAATATTTCAATTTAATCAGAGACATGATCAAGAAGGTTTAAAAACATAAATATAAAATGACGAAACGTCACAAAAATAGCAAATAAAATTGAACATAAAAACAATAGCATGAAAATGTCATTTGTTGACGTTTCCCCAATGACAACTGCATGTCTGGGAGCAGTCTTAGAACAAAACGTGTTTATACATTATTATTTTTACACAATTTATGCGTTAACTATAATGACGTGACGTCAAAAAAAATATAAAATGACGAAACGTCATAAAAATTGCAAATAAAAGTGAACATAAAAAGAATGGCATGAAAATGTGATTTGTTGACGTTTCCCGAATGACAATTGCATGTCTGGGAGAAGTCTTAGAATAATACGTTGTTATACATTATTGTTTTAACGGAATATATGCATTAGCTATAATGACGTAGAACTACATATTATGTAAATGTCAAATTAATTAACGAAGCTGATATAGATATTTGTCAAAGCATATGCCAACCCATAATGACATATGAACATAAGAAAATATTTCTTCGACAAACAACAACAAAAAGAAATTACATTATGCCGAATTCGGTTTGGATGGAATTCTATGTTTAACTAAAATTTAACGAATTTTCAAATTCAACTTAATTGCCGCATATATGTCAATTGTGGGCATTCGCATGTATTTTCTATACTTATATGGAATATCATATATGTGATATGTCATGACATGCAGTTCAATGCCATTATATAGTTAGCGCATTATTATATTAGTCGAGTACTCATTTTATTATGGAAAACGTTATAACGAGTCTAAGGGCGTTTCCGAACCTCTCGCACTTGCACTTGATACTCTCACTAAACCTAGTCAAATCGCACTTAATTTGTTGTCAACATTTTAGTATAGTCTCAAGTTCACTAGATATCGCAAAACTAAATTTATTAAATATAGTGGGATTTGACAGGTTTAGTGCGATTATCAAGTGCAAGTGCGAGAGGTTCGGAAACGCCCTAAAGAGTACCTTAACAGTAGAAAAATGATTAATTTTACACACAAAAGACAAATCAATCTTTTTCAATACAACTTTTTATAGTAGGCACTGTACAGAAAACACTAAAACCGATTATTTGCTGAAAACTACACTAAGACGTTTATCTTTTTTTTTTAATTATTACGATTACCACTTAAAACAATTGATTAGTTGCAGATATCTAATAAAAAATATATAAAGCTACCCTATAATAGAAATAGTTATTATCTCCAATTTTTAATTAAATTTTTATTTTTAAATTATTTCATATCTAAAATAGGGTATACAAAATAATCTGATTCTATTTACAATCTATCCACTTAGAAAACCATAATAATAAAATAGAAACAAAAGTATACCATATAATTTCAAATCTATATTAATTAATTATCTTTATATTATCAGAATGAATGTGTGTGTTCAATTTACTTTGAAATTCAATTTTTTGAATCAATACAAAATCTAATAATAGAAAAGTAATTCCAAAATTTATTTAGTCTGCAAAGCATATATCCTTTAGTAATAAATTGTATACATCCATAATACTTTCACAAGATACTGATTTTGATACACTCTGTATTTAAAAACATTAAATTTCACTTGATTTTTCTATAATAATGGTTTTATATCATGCAACAAACTGGAATTGACAATTGCATCACCACAAAGAAAAATTATTTAAAAAACGTTAATTGAATATCTGTGGTTGTAGTTTAGATTGCGCAATATGAATATTTGGGGATTAGGTGCATTAACTTTAAAATAAATCGAGACTAATTATTTAAAATTTTCGATAAAAATTTAATGGAATTAATCATTAAAAAATAAATTTATTTTTTTCTTCTCCCAATATGTTTTTTTTTTTTAACTTCAAAAATACTTTAAATGAAATCAGTTCGGTTTTAGGCAATAAATTAGAAAAATTAAAATTAATGGGAAAACATTAAAATTATTAATAAGATCAATATTTTGCTTGTTATTTGGAGATTTTTTAAATGTGACTCTTATTGAGAAGTGTTTTATGGCAGAAATTAGTTTGTATTTCAATGTTTGTAAGCGTTCGGGGGCTAACCGTTGTAAATTTGTTCTTATCAGATATGATTTTAAAGCTGCACTTGATTTAATGTTTATTAATTATTATTTTATTTAATAATATAAAATTAAATTATCTAATATCTGTGACTTACAAAATGCAGTGAAACCGTAAAATTTACAATGTAATATTTTTCAAAATGTATATCAGAAGCTCTTGACTTTGTATACTATTACAAAATGGTTAAAATACGTAGTGGAAATGTTAAATAAGAGCAGAGTGTATAGTAAAAAAATGTTAACCACATTTTGTATACATCTCAATGTCATAAATAAAGCTACCAGAATTAATTTAATTATAGGGAATTATAGCATATATTTTCGGTGAAAAAATAAGTTTATTGCCAAATTTTAGCACAATATGTTAATAAAATAAATTTTTGCACCGAAAATATGTGCCGTGCCAACTTATGAAGATCTGGCAATATCAATTATGGTATAACGAAAAAGCATAATTCAAACGTCAAAAGGTATAGGTGTGTATTTATATTGTCAAAATGGTATTGTCAAAATGTAGCAAAAGCTTTATATATTTTATAATAAAGTGATTATAAAAGCTTTAAACTATATTAGAACAATATTTTAACGGTATTAAAACTTTGTATACTGCAGTTTGGAAGTCACCTATGTATAATGAGCTGAAATAATTTCTTATGGAAATATCTGCTTAAAGATTACTGTACTGTTCTGAAGTGCAAGATTAAATTATATCAAAGTAATTCAGATAAAATAAAAGAATATATCAGTTTTTGATGATGGATGAGCAAAAAAAGATAAGAATTTTTTGAAAGCAAATCCTTATTAGCTTCATCAGAAAATAGCAAATCAGGACAATGGACGCATAAAAAAAATAATGCCTCAAATTACTTACTAACCATTTAATTATATACATAATATTTTTAATTTAGAAGATAGATTATGAAGTCCAATAAATTATAAGAACAAAAAAAAAATATGGTCTTTGAAAAGTGTATATATGGCTTGCTGGAATTATTTTCGAACGTTATGACTTGCGGTTAATAGAAAAATTAATCGAATGTATAAAACAATAATATATTAATTGAAAAATAATCATAAATACAACATAATTAATTTAAAAATGTTGCATTTATTTTTATTTTAAATATTATGTTTACACTTACTCTATTACCTTTACCAGTCTTCTGATAATAGTGTAAAGTCGTAAATCGATCAAAATATTATTTTTATTATTATTATTATTGAATTGACCATAATTTAAATTATATCCAATTTTATAAGCACTAGTTGCAGAGGCTTTCGGCTTAGACCGATCAAAATATAAAATTGAATTATGAAACAAATTTAATGTTTTTGGTTGTTGTTGTTGTTGAATATTTACATTGTTATATAACACCAAAATATGAACATGAATATAACTAAATTGGTTAAAAAACAACAAAATACTAGTTATAGGAGATTAAGCTGAACCAAAAACCTTTTGAATTTCTATAATGAATGCAATGTGGTATAAAGAATGACAGGAACTGAAGTTTGACTAAATATGATTTTTCTTTTATAACAGTAAGTTTTAGGAGTTGTCTCGTTCATCACAATAGTACTTGAACTCATCAGTAGGTATTTGTAAAGTTATACTACCTATACAACTACTGATTTTTGCTTTGATTGATTTCATAACTTGTTTATAGATGTCATTAATACATCTGTGAGTTATAAACCTTCACCAAAGTCTTAACATAAAATCTATCATATTACTATAAAATAAATTTTTAAAATTATAAATTATTAAAATTTCTATCGTATTACAATTTTAAATAATTAAACAGAACAAATTCTATTTGTTTATGTACATACATTGATACATATATATATATTTTTCTTTCATGTTTGTTCATTGTGAGTTAAACAAAAGTCATAAATTCATTTAAATTTAAAATTTAATTAATTGCACTATATTATAATGTAGTACGCATTTACATAATATATGATACGTGGGAAAGAATGTTTGTTCAATCTCATAATTTTGTATATGCATAATTGTACTGCATATATAATGCGACGTAAAATGTCAGAATTTTATGTTCTTTGCTTTCTACTCATACTCATATACATTGTTTTATTTAAAAGTTCATAATTTATAATTTAACAATAATTAAAATAAAATTTATGACATAAAGTAACAATTTTAAGTACCTCTAAAACAACACAAAAAAATTATTTAAAACAAAAAACAAACTTAAGTGCCACTAAGAAAAATTCACATACTCAAAAAAGAAGATTAATTACCATTTAAGTTATTTCCTTGAATAAAATTTCGATTTAATGTGTTGTAATTAATAATTATTTAACAAAAAACCTACATATGTATAGAAAAACAACAAACATTTTAAATTGAATGAAATGAAAATCACATTTTTTATGAATTCTTTAACCTCATCAATTTACAAAACTAACGAAAATCAAAAAAAATTAAAACAAACTTTAAAAACACTAAAGAAGTAGCTTTCTACTTCCTAAACATTTGTTCACTCATAATCATTATTGTCCAAAATAAGGTTACAATATATTCCTAAAAAAAAATTAATTATATGATAACAATTTATTAATACCTATTTATTGGGTATTAAAAATAAATTTTATATAAAATATTGTAAAATTTTAAATTTTTAAACAGTGACGTTACGCAGTAGTTGTTCATTGCCCACCCCAATTTTTATAATTAAATAAATAAAACAGCAACACACTTTGTTTTATTAAGATTTATTTTTTTTTTTCCTTCTACGGAGGTGGCCCTAATATGTCAGAGCCGGCATGTAGGCTTTTTAGCCCTTTATGCCGTCCTCCACCCCTCAACTTAGTCGACCCTTTTGATAAAGGCCAATAGGTTTGGGGGATTTATCCTGCAGAAGTTTTCTGAGGTTATGTAGTGCGTTTCAAGCAGCCTGAGTCTCAGCCTTGAAAGAGCTAAGCACTCTCCTACAACGTGTGTGGAGGTTTCTTCCTCTTCCAGACAGTGTCTACAGGTTGGGTCGTCACTTAGTGCTAGTCTACACATGTGTTTATTCATGTGGTTATGACCAGTAAGTATGCCCACCGTCTTCCTACAGTCTCCTATATTGAGAGTTAGCAGGAAGTTGGTTATTTTGGTGTTTATTCTTGGTGCATATATTTTGGAGACCCTGTGGCCTTCCATACGCTCCCAAAGAATATTTGCTTCCCTTTTCAGGGTGTTTTCTATTGATAGTATAATATTACCAATAGATATACTAACTGCTGGTTCCGGGCCATAAATGTTTCCCGCCGATGATCTGGCTAGTTCGTCAGCCTTCTCATTTCCAGTCAGACCACTATGACCCGGTATCCAGATCAGTTGTACCTTGTTTCGGAGCCCTATGAGGTTTAGGGCTTCCGAACATTCTCCCACCAATCTAGATTTGATGATGTTACTTTCAAGAGCTTTTAAGGCAGCCCGACTGTCACTAAAGATTCTAATGACTTTGTTAGACCATCTTTGCTCTTTTATTATTTTCACTGGTGCGTTTATGGCAAAGACTTCAGCCTGGAATATAATATAAAGAAAAAAATAGATTGTACCAAGTTAACTATAAATGAAATTTTAATTTCTAACGTCATTCACACTTAATTGTGTATAATTAATCTTAATAAGGTAATTTTAAATATTTAAAAGCTTTCATATTATAATTTTATACACAAAAAACAACGTATTTATCCAACCTTATAATATATGGTAGCCCTTTAAATAGAGTCCCTTAATAATTTTGATGACATACTTCTAATTGTTATTTGCAAAATGTAATCAACTGTCAGTATGGAATGTGATGATTTGATTAATATTTATATTTTGGTTTGTTGGAGTAAAAAATTTATATCTAGAGGGGTTGGGGTCTGTGCCAAAATTTCAAATTGATAGAATTTAGTTAAACTAACAAAAAAAATTATTTTATATATTTTATATACAATTATATATATTTTTTTTTCAAATTAATTTTTTCAATTAATAATTTTTTTGAAAAATTTTTTAAATAGCTATTAAAAGATTTGCTGTTAGAGAACAGTAGGTAATAATAAATATTTGACGTTTAAAAACATAACCAAAAAATTTTAAACTACTAGAAATAAAATTTTCAAAATGAGAGCTCTATATAATTCACTTATTGGCTCAATTTTGTAAAAATCACAAAAAAAAACAAATAAATATTTTGATAAAAATTTCTATAAACTAGTTGAAAATTGATACTCGTGATACCGATGATTATTTATTGTATTGATTATAAAATCAATTAAATTGTGGTGATTCGCGCGTCACCGACTTATGTATCTATATCTATCTACCTACATTCAATATAGAAAATAAAACTCAAATGCACTCACTTGATATTAGTAAATAGGATGGTGTGTTGGTTTATTTTTTTTTATTTGTCCTTTTTTTGGTGAACAGAATTTCTATTGTATAATTTGGTGGTGAATTGTTGACATCTAAATACATCATAGTACATAAGAAATTTCCCAAAATTTTATAAAATACCCATACCCGAACATAAACTTACAAATTGATGCAAAAAAATTTCTTTGAAATAGACACATTATTATGTTTGTTTGAGATTGATTTTTCTTCTTGAAAGAGAGAGATTTGAAACAAAGAAATAAATTTGACTCTTAAATATATTGTTAGTTCCGGTTAGAGTGCAAATAAATCTAAATTTTTTTAAAATTTAATCCATTTACAGTGTACCAAAATATTAAAGTCTATATAACCCTGCTATCGGTTAAAAAAGTTAACTGTCAAAAATAACGATTACAGTTATACAGTTGACGACAATAACTGACAATCGTCATGCTTTCGGTTATATAAAATGGCTGTCAAATTTGGGCATACAAGGCAGCAAAAAAATTTATGATTAGTTGTTGATCGTCAATTTTGTTAATTTTTTTGTGATGGATTGTTAAAACGATTTGTAAATAAGAAAAGAAAAATTATTACCTTTATTTATTTATGAATTATAATAGCACCATTTTATTTTAAATTACTTTTTTTTAATTCATAAATCAAAAATTTTATGTTCGGTAATATCAAAGACGCTAGTATGGTATGCGTATGTAAAAGTATATACATATGTCTATTTAACAGTTGATTGATTCAATCAAAAGTTAATTAATTAATCGTCAATTCAGCATTATCGAAAAGCCGGGTAATACATTCGAATTCAGAATACTATTGACAATAAGGTTAATCCATAAAACACAATCTATATAATTTTTAACGGCAAATGCTGATACTGTACCTTTCATACCAGCAATAAATCTACACTGATTTTAATATACTGTTACAAAATTTCTATTATTTGTTCACCAGCATACCTACTCCCTTAGAGTGCTAATATTTTCGTTTCTCACTTCATTTATTGCTTTTTTTTGTTTCTTTGAAATAAAATTCACAAGGGCATTGGAACCATAAAAAACTACATTACCTACACTATAAAAATAATCACATTTTATAAAACATAAAAAAGCTATATGAAAATAAAAAATTGAATAAAATTAAAACCAAATAACAAATATCATAAATTTTAAAATTATTTTACATAAAAAATAAAAAAAAAAAACAAATATACAAAAAAAAAAATCAAAATACAAAAAGAGAAAAAAAAAACTTTGATCAAAAACAGCTGCTGTTTTTGCTGATTTTTACTTGAATATCATGCAGTAATCTTTTAAAATCTAAAATGACACAACATTACAAAGTTTTGGTTGTCTCGTGTTTTCAAAAAACAAACTCTTTTTATGTCATTTCGTCTCCACTTAAAATTTTTAATTCCATTTCAACAAATCATTTTATTATTATTATTGTTTAGAAAAGTGCTATACCAAACCACCATCATCACCACCACGAGTCAATAATTTTTTTTTTTAAATTTGTTTCTTTATATTCACAGCACAAAAACCAATGGAGCAAAAAGCATAGGAAATAAAAATTATCAATTTTATCAAAATAACTTTGAGAAAAATATAAACAACAACAACAACCACAAGAAACAACAAGAAAAAATTAAATTAGGCCAAGTTTTTTAGGGCATTAGAACTAAAATGCGTAAAAGTTTGTCTTTGTTCCACAGAGCAAAAACAAAACAAAAAAAAAAAAAATACAAAAACAAAAAAATTTGAAATTAGAAGGCAAATAATTGCATAATAAAAAAATATTTTAAATTAGAATATAGGAAGGGAACTAACTAGAAGGTCTTAAAATTTGTCGTCGATTAGATATACAGCATAGTTTTTGTTTTTCTACTATGGAACATTTTAAATTATTTTGTGACAATTTAAAAAATCGTTTTTTGTTATTGTTTTATTCTGATTTTCTAAGTTAATACCAATTCTAAAGTATTGTGGAAAGATTTCTGTCCAATAAATCGCACGACTTTTGATTCTTTTTTTTTCTAATGTACATAAATTATTATGCTCTATCGGAACTATATAAATTTTTTTTTTTTATTGGGACTTATTTCTAAAGATTATGTCAATACATGACCATAAAATAATAAGACGAAAAATTTAAAAAACAAAAAAAAAAAATAGTATATTTCATTTCCAATTAAAAATGTTAATAATTGGAAGTAATTGAATATAATTTTGGAGAAGGCAGACTAAATTTAAATAATGTGAATGAAATTAAATAGAATTGAAAATTTATGTAAAAAATGTAGTTTTAAAAATTATTTCATAAATATTTAGACAAATTTATTTATATTTCAAGAATTAATTACAAGACTAATATAGAATGTCAAATACAAAGACAAATTTCCTATACCTTGATCGAAATACATTCTTGTTTATGTGCAGAAATATTTTAATTAAAATATTCTGCTTAAATGAATGAAATTTGAAAAATTATTAAAAATTAAAATGTATTTATTCACATCGAAAATAAAATTCTATCAAGGACTGTAATAAATTAAAAATATTTTTTGTAGGTGGACTTACAATTTTGTAGGTCGAATTGAACTTTTTATTTAATTTCACTTTAATATTTAAATTTGTATCGGTAGTAAACTGATAAGCTGGTTAAATAGAAGTGAAATTGTAGTGATTTTAAATTGAAGTTAAAAAGTCAGTTTGAAAGAAAATTATAACGGAAAAGTTAAAATATCTATTTTTCAATACATTACACATTATTACATTGTATATAAATTGTAGAAGCGACTTATAATATAAAAATAAAAAATCATTTTTATTTACTTGAAACTCAGTGTTGTTATGGCAAACATATTGAAAAAGTTACTACTCCCACTATTTATTAAACAGTGTCATCTGGGAACACCGGTCGAGTTACCCAACATTAAATTAAAAAATGTCATGAATGTAATCATTAAATTAGGCATTCTTAGAAACTAATATGCATGATTGCATTGCTATACGGGTAATCACAATAAGTACATTTGCATATAGCACTTTAACCTTAGTACCTTATCTTAAATTTTATTATTTTTGCAATTATATACTTTGCCATTATACAGTAATTTTCAATTATAAATAATATGATTTATATTATATGCTCACATATTATGTTCTATTAAATTCATTATTTTTCATAATCTTAGATTTAAAAAATTACCCTAACATATTTCAAGGTGACAACAATTATACGCATACAAACACGCAACATATACAAATTATTTATACATTCATTTCTAAATAAATATTCTTAAAATTGTATATTTTAAATTGTAATTACAAACAAATAGACCTCTAAAAAAACAAAGATCCTGCATAACCAGTAGCAAACGAAATTAATAAAAGAAAAAAAAAAGAACAACAAATTAAAAAGCAAAGAAAAAAACACTTACGTAATTTTTATTCGTATATCGTTTAAATTTTAGCGAGTGTGCAATGCAAACACTAGAAACAAAAATGCCCAAAAAAAAAAATGAAATTACATTCTTTTCATATAAAATTTATTGTTCTGGAATTTAGATTTCAACAAACGTTTTTTAAATACTTTTTAAAATGTTCATCATTCCAACATGTATTTTCTCGTATTCAAACATGTATTTTATCGTATTCAAACATGTATGATTAATTCATGTAATACAAATTTGATCTTGTTTGATAGTGATGGTTATGTTTGAATGGTTGAAAAATTAAATGTTTTGGTAAAAATTGTGTTCTTCTTGGTTAGGTGTCATAAAGCCTAAATCATAATGGTTGTGGGTGAGCTAGAATGAGATATAACTCGTAATCTTCACTTCAAAAAGAGTAGCACGTTTTCTCACAATTTATAAAAGAGAAAAATTAGCTATTTCAAAAGTATATAGATTGAAAAACAAAATTATGAAAGGAGACAACATTATAACTGTATGTCATACAATTGTAAAATCCACCCTAACTGCTTTTACACAGAGATTTGGATTTTACACAGACATTTTGTATGACATACAGTTATAATTTTATCCCCTCTCATAATTTTCACCCCATAGACTTGGAATTATATAACAAAAAAATTTCAAATCAATGGAATATTATTAATATAATTATATCGTTTTATGATAACAACTACAAACTATTTGATTGAAACAAATTTGAGATAACAACTATGTGATTGAAACATAAAGTCTTATGATTCTAAAAACTATTGACAAAGTCATTTTTCCCAATTTTTTATTGTACCCATTATGGCTTATTTGTTAATGTTTTATCACATTCCACCTCATTTTGCTTCTATGTATGCATTATCAGTTGCGGAAGTTGTCTACCATATAATCATTCTTTTTAACTAGCAGTTCGAAAAAACTATTTTTGTATTGACCCACCTAATAAAATTTTTCAACAAACATATCCTGATCCTCCATCTGGTTGTCGGTTCCATCTTCCCTTTAAAAATTATATTAATAAAATTTATATAAAAAAATATTGACCGCAAAATATTCGTAAATTTCGTAATTTTTGTTTGTCCAACGAGCATTTTCAAACAATGCTAGACCAACATGTTTGAATGTAAATGAACAAGCAATTTTTCAATTTCATTGTATTATTATAATCCTTTTAAGTTACCGACTTTTAACTTTTTATTACAGAAAGCTTCTTATTTCTATAAAAAAAAAAGGCTAGCGAAAAGTAATTGTTTAATACCATTGGTGGGAGCAGGAATATCCCTGCTTACGTTTACAACATAATGTCCACATTCATACATGTTTGATATGTTTGAAGTCGTAATTATTTAATTGTTTCGTTTTACTATCATTTCTATCTAACTTAATGATTTTCTTTTAATTACAAGTAGTGAATATAATTTTTCTATACCGAGCTAAACATGTCAGTAGTGGGACTATCACAAATTAGCACCCATCTCTGTTACTAAATAAATATTAAATCAAAACAATATGCAAATAATAATTTTTTGTTGTTGTTTTTATTAAATCTGTGATTCATCTATTTCAACCTTAAAATTCTTATTTTAAGGACATTTTCAATTCTAGGTTAAGTAAATATCACTATAAAAAGCAATTTTTTTGTGATAATTATGCTTTAGTTATTTTTTTTTTGTAATATGTGTGTATGCATATTAAAAAATGTAAAAAAAAAGGATGACAAAAAGAAATATTCTGCGTTATTTGTTTTTTATAAAAGCTCACCACTTCAAATATCTTAAACATTTAGTTTTATATATAGAGAACATAAGGTATACCTAAAAATTTGAGTACTTTTTGAGGAACTACTCTTTACAAAAGATACACCTAATGTACATATATATGTATATTATATATATATATATATATATATGTAGACAATATTACACAAATACACTAACGTATATGCGATATAAACCATATTCTATAGAAAAAAAGGTTTTTAGAAAACGAACGTATAGATTTCTATTTTTTTTTTTTTTGTTTTTTATTATTATTATTTTTTATACACATGAGAAATTTTAGAATTCCTATTTTATATTTTCTGTTTATTCAGCAGTAAAACTAAATGAAAGAAAAATGCAAAAAAAAAACAAAATTGAAATTCAAGGATATGTGAATAAACTTGTTTAAATCAGCAAAATTTTATTTACGAATTTCTAAAGTCCTTAATAACAAATAGGATATTTTGTTAAAGAAAAAAAAATTGAATTATTTTTAAACAAGGATATAGTAACAAGGTTATTAGGTTGTCATTTCTAGAACTTCTTTCTGATCCGTTCATAAAAAAAGGAATAAAAAATGAAAAAAAAAAAAATAAAAAAAAAAACAAAATCGTTTAAAAGGATATTAGAATGTATATTAGAATGAATGAATTGAACTTGGGTGACGTAAAAAATATAAAAGATTTATTAAAATATATAAAATTAAATCCTGATTGAAAACTTATTGGTTTAGAAGAATAGATTTAAGATCAAAATTAGAAATTAATTAAATTACATACATATAATAATAATAAGAATAATTGAAAACATATACATACAATTTTTGTTTATTTTTGTTTACTTCAATAATAATTGATTGATCTAGGATCCATTTTTATATGTATGTATGTATGTAAGTTTTGAAAATTTTCTATTTAAGCATAAAACAAAATATTTTCGCCCCCTATACATTTCTTTTCTTCTTTGCACGGAAATTAGACTCATATTTTGTATTTATTTACCATGAAACATGAGACGTGAATGTCAACAATTACATATTACATAATAGGGTTGGGAATAATATTTCCAACATAAACTATTCAGTAGGCACAAAAACCCGAAAACATGAAATCTTCTTTGGATGAAGGCAGGTTTTGTTTTTGGGATTTTATCTTTCAAAATTTTTGTCCTACTGGTGATTTTGCTCTTGCGAATTTATTTTTAGGGATTTTATCCGCCATTGGAATCAAAATTATAATTTTGGAATTAAATTTTAAATGTGGACACAATTTTGAATTAAGAATAAAATTTTGAATTCTGGAATAAAATGGTAGCTTGATGTAGACAATATAATTTGTATTTTTCTTGTTTTTACATTTCGATATTATGCCATCATATCAACTAAACCGCAATAGTAGAAAATGTTCTAGAATAGTGAAATGAAAATTACAACTGTGTTGACAAAATGACAGTCGGTGACATCGGAAATCTATCCAAAAAAATTTCAACCGATACAATGTACATACAAACACAATATGTCAAATTTTCTGAACTGACAACATTGTGTTGGCAACATAATGTACTTTTGTTACAATTCCGATCACTCTAAACACAATATTGTCGCACTGAAATAAACGTCAAATTAAATGTCAAAATAATGTGCTCATTATGTATTATACTGTGCTTATACTGTACTATACTTAATACGAACAATTTCGAAAATTTTTTTTGTTTTTTTAAAGAAAAATCTTCTTCGTGCTTTAGCCTTTATGGTTAATACACGCATCTTTCCTCCATGAGTCTATTTCGTATTAAAATTAAATTAAGTTAAAATAAAAAAAAAAAACATTTTTTGTTTTAACACTCTTGAGATTAGCTTAGACAGAATAAAAATCACCTTTTCCTGCTTAATTAAGTACGGTAAAGCAATTTTACACTACAATATTTTTAAAACACAAACTAAAATTTATACTTATTTTTCTTAAACTTTTTCTTCCTCCATCTTTTTTATTTATTGATTGCTTCATAAAAAAAAGCTCATCACAACTATACTGTGTATCAACAAATTTTGTGATACATAATTTAACAACCCATAAATGTGGTGCAAATAAGCCGCGGATACACTGTCAAATTAATTACCGATCATGAGACAATGTAAACATTTTATTTTGACATTTAGGATCATATGTCAATGTGTTGGTGACGTTGTCGATATATTTACGATGTCACGTAGTATAAAATCACTATCAATATCCGTCTTTTGATGATGAAGTATTCGAAATCGATCAAAACATTAATTAAACTCAGTAAAAAATTTCTATATTTATTATTTACTGCTGATTTACCATCAAGGCAACACACCATATGATTGCAACGTTTGCAGACGATACAGCAGTTCTATACCTTCAGGTATTTTTTCTCAATGGCATCCTTTCATTTTCAGAGAAACTCAGATGACATAAATAATTGGTTAAAAAAGTGTAAAATTAAATCAAACGAAGTCAAATATATCGACCTTACTTTCTCTACTATTGGAAATAAATCTGTTCTCCAGTTAAAATCAATAAAAATACGTTATTGATGGTGGAATCGGTTAAATATTTGGGGGACCCTTGGACCAAAAATTTACCTGGATGAATAATAATGCAGCAAAAAGTAAACAACTACGTCTAAAATTTTCCAACACTATAGATTGAAGTGTCAGAAATTCACAACTTTGTCAAGAAAACAAGGTATAAAAGTATACTGAAGCCAATATGGACTTACGGTATCGAGCTGTTGGGTATTACAAGCAATTGAAACATAGAGACTACCAAATGTTTTCAATCAAAAGTATTTAGAATCTTAGTCATACAAAATGACTTACAAGCGAAATCTTTGAAACAAAAAATAACTGTTATGTACAACCAAAAGATATTGAACCTGGTTAGGAAATCAACTGGTGGACTGGTTGAACCAAATCAATTTGGTGAAAAAACTGCTAAGGAAATCAGGTAGTCAACACGAACCGTTCATCGTTATCGTTAGAGTTATTCGATTGTAATCGTTAGTGTCATTATGTATTTCGATGAAAATTTGATCGAAAGAGTTTAAAAATGCTGCCATTGTAAAATTCAAATCTACGATGAAAATGACATATGTTTGATTCTTTGACTGTCAAATTCAAATTATTATACGAAAAAAAAAGTTAAAAGTATTTAAATAAAATAGAAATTATAAGTTTTTATAAATAAAATGATTTCAGCAGAGTTAAATTTTTCAATTTCTGATAGTGCTGAAAAACCCTATCAAATTGCAGAATTAAAAACAATCGAACATATATTCGGGATTATTCTAATCCACTGGATTTGAAAGATTATACGTATGTTATTTAAACATGAATTTGATGAGTTATTATCTACATTATTAAAACTATTAAATTAGGGCAAAAATTGAAATAGCCAATAAGTAATATACGTCGATTCCAATTATAATTAAATTGGTTAGTGTATTAAGATTCTGTGCGGTTTGTACCAAGCAAATGATTTTCATGTCGGACTAGCACAGCTAATTTTTTTTTGTTCCTACAGAAGTTTTATATGTATTTGCAGTTTAGAATTATGTGCAAAATGGATCAAATTCCATTACGCACTCGAAGAAAACAGTCAGGCAAACATTATTTTTATAATTAAAGCAGAATTACGGAAATAATTGGAGCAGTAGATGGAAAGCTTATTCAAATTAAATCACCGAAGCAAAACGTACAACATTTATGTTATAGTAGAAAGGGATTTTTTAGCATTAATGCAATTCTGATAAGTTTATATTTTATTGTAATTAGTTTACATTATTATAACAGTTTTTGTTTTTAGATGTGATCATAATCAGGTAATTGGTTTTGTGAGTGCAAAATATCCTGGTACCTCTTTGGAAAATTTATAATGGTGTCTCATTATTTACACTAACTTTTCATATTGCAGTCTATTTGTAACAGGCCTTTCATTCCTATTAAAATTTATTTCAATAAAAAATTATTATGAAGAATAAAGTAAAATACCTTAACTTTCATTTCAACTTTTAAATGTATTTTTATTTAAAAAAATATCATAAATATAAAACAAAACACCAAGTGTCCAAGCGCACTCTTTTATTTTATCCATTCAATTCAAAATTGAAATAATTTGTACAAAATCTCTCTTTCGATGTATCTTTCGTGGTAAAATTTTACATCGATAAACTTTATCGATTTTGTCGACAATTTCTGAACGATATCGAAATACATAATGGCAATTTTGCATTTTGACATTTCATTCGATCAAATCGTAATCGTTATCGAAATACATAATAGGCACCTAAGACGCTTCTCACCAGCAGACCTTAAGCCTAGGTTTACCACTTAATGCTATCCAATATAATGTACATCCTAGGAGTATATTTGTTGAAATGTACACTTACAAGCCATTACACTACTGAAATTTGTATGCATTGTCATAAAAATTAACAAAATATCTATTAGTTTTGTTTAAACGTAGAAGTAATAAAAAAATATATATAAATCTGAAGTTGCTAATATTTATTAAATATAATATTGCATAAAATGTTACATGATCTCAAACAAATATACAGGCTTTGAATGTCCTAATTTAACATTTCAAAATACATCATTATTAGATACTAGCAAAATAAATGCTAGTTTCTTTTTTTCTTTCATTAGATTCTTTATTCCGAAATTACAGTATGTTTATATCACTTTTTAATTTTCTAAAACACATAAAAGAAATATTTTTTTTGTAATCAAAACTTTGCCAATTTTTTTTTTTTTTGTATTTTTCGTAGGCTGGTGGGGATCTTCAGAAAGATACAATGAGCCCCGTAGCTTGACACTGTATGTAGGATACTTACCTACTAAGCCACACCCTTCTTAAAAAAATAATTTTTTTTGAGTGAAGTGAGTTACGCACACAATAATGACAAAAATAAAAGGTATAAGCAGGGTATAAGTAGTATAATGTATAATATTATACAATACAAATATGCTGATACACATGTATATTATTAATAGATGAATATATTCGTTCAATATATTTTCTCTCTTTTTAATGGAAATTATTTTGATTGCTAGTGTTAGTACTTTTTGAAAATTTTATATATTCATATATACACAAACTACTGCTACATTTTCAATATTTCAGAAACATGAATAATTATTGTTTTTTTTCAAATAATTTAACAACAATACTTTTCTGTGTAATTATAGAATACGGTAATAAAGTAAAAGAAAGTTTAAATTGAAAAAACATTGTTATTTTTATTAAGATTGATTTTGATTACTTTTATTTTATTCATACACAAAGATTTTACTAATTTTCTATTTAAAAAAACTATATTGGCCTAACACTAATCTTTTTTTTTTTATATAACAGAAAAAGAAGTACCATACCAACAAATTTGTATAAAATGTTTGTATTTTTGTATGGTATACTCGTACTCACTTCCATTTAGTTATAATTCGTTAGTTGGGTTCCATTTAGTATAAATTATACCGTATTAGCGTTATTGTGGCCTCTGGGAGCGCAAATTTAAAAATGGGATCTTATTTTCATATAAATTTTGTCTTTTGTATACTGTATAGGGATCTTATTTTGCTATATGAATAAACTGTTATTATGGTATTGTGTTATTTTTAAAAAAATAATTCAAAATTTTGTATCTAAATTGGTAAAATTTACAAAAAATACAAAAACATTTTCATCAATAATTTTCAATTTAGAGTTTATTATCCTACTCTACTTCTATCAAGTTCTATTGAAGTGAACAGTGAACACTTAACACTGAAAATAAAATAATATTTTTGGAATGGAGCATGCAGAACATACAGAATACAGATACAGCAAATAATAAGTAATTTTAAGTAATAAGAATAACCTTTGAGTGAATTATGTTTTTTTTTGTGTTAAAAAGTTTGCCTTTTGGTTATTAATGTTATTATTCCATATTAAACTATTGATTAAATTTCTATTAGTCCTTATTATTATAAATCAAAAAAAATTGTTTTTTTATTTATATTATTATTATTATTTTTTATTTTTCCTTATTATTTGCGAAGAAGACTAACATTAAATTAAAACAATATAGTTCATGCATTTAATTTTTCCTGCAAAGGTTCAGCATGGTAGACAGGGGTTAAAAAAAGCACCAAAGCAATTTGTATATATATGCATTTGTATACATATGCAATTTGTATATGTGTTGGAGCGTTCCGTCGAACTTACAAACATCCAGATAAATGGAGAATAATATATATATAATAATATTGTCCTTTATTGAATGGATATTCAATATTCATATAATGTTACTTTTAAGTATATTATGTTTCAGTGTTGATGACCATGAAGGATATTCAAAAAGCAATTTGAAAATTGTGAAAAGAAATGAAATGAAATAGAAATGATATTCTACCAAAGTGTAATTTAATCTGAGAAGAAGCAAACAAAAAATATATTCATATTGTTCTAAGTATCGATTCGATTATAAGTGTCAAACAAAGAAACTGTGCTCCAAACAGTTACAAACAGGAGTAAATAAAACAATTATTGTATAGACTCATAGATCAAATTAAAATTGTTTATGAAATTTCATTTTTTTTAAATAAAATTAAAAACAAAATTTTCGTCACAATAATAAATTTAAAAAAATTTAAATTTGTACAAAATATAATATTTGTGGCCTCGGTAGCCGAGTGGTAAAGCACTCGAATGTAGTAATGTAACGACCGAAGGAGCACGAGTTCAAACCCCGTGAGAACCGAAACATTTTTCAAATGGTGAAAATTAATGAAAAATGTAATTTTCTATACAACCACATCGGTTCAAATATAATTTAATAATTAATAAAGATATGATAACTAATAAAAAAAAAAAAAAAATAATATAAATATAAATATACAATATACAAAAATATATACCAAATAATTAATATAGTTTAATAAAAAAGGCCGACATTTCGAAATGGAAAAGGACCTATAAAGTTGGCAGATTTATCTGTACGATCAACTGTTAAAATAAATAAATAAATATAATATTTATGACGTATTAATGGTGTAATACACATCTTACATCAACATGAAACAATTCCCAAAACATTAAAATTAATATCCATATTAAAATAAAAAATTACATATCCAAAATTCAATTCAGATTTTTACCACTCCCTATATACGTTTTAACCTTGAAAATGAAAATAAGTGGAAATCTTAATAAAATTTATTTACAAGAGACTAATCAGTTTTTCATGTCTTAAACTTAGCATCGTTCATTTATTTTTAACCCTCCCCCAATTAATGTATTTCAATTACATTCAACTTATATAAAAACTTACAATTATTATTCTTCAATATTATGGATTTAATATTTTAAAATTTTAATTATTCACTGAATTGTAATAAAAAAAAAAAAAAAAAACAAAACCAAAACCAACAACAACAATTTAATCCTCCACTTTGAAAATCCCAAAAGAATATTTTTTCAAGAAAGTGTATAATTTCATTGTAAATTAACCACTTTTATTATTAAATTATTCATTCATCATAATATACATGATCCTCTTACACACATTCATAATATACAATTTATAATTTATATATACATATTATATGAAAAAATAAGAAAAAAAAAAACAAATTATGTCCTTGTAAAAGGACTTGAAATTTATAAGAAAATAAAAAAAAATAAATTAATACACTTAAAAACAAGTACGTACATAACAAATTACAATGTACAATCTACAATATACAATTTTGTTATTTTTAATCCCCGAATATGAATTTCTTATGAGAATTTCATATTAACAAAGAATAGAATTCGTGTCATGGATCGCATGTCCTTAACTTTTGACATGATTTCTTAGTTTTGTTTTTTCTCTCTTTCTATTTTTTATTTTTCGTTTTTGTTTTTTTCCTCATTAAATTTCAATTCATAAACTTAATGTTGCAACAATAAGAAAAACAACAACAACAAATTATGAATGGAAAACTAAGCTTACCTTTCCGTTTACAAAAAAAAAAAAAAAAAAAAAAAAAAAAAACAAATTATATAAAATATGAAAAATTCAATTCAGAAAGAGCAACAAAATATCCTTTTTTTATATAATACAAATACATATACAATTACAACTAAAGCTTTTTTATTTCTTTCACAAATTCAAAAATACTGAACAATATTTTTTTTGTTGTTGTTTTGTAAATAAAAAAAGCTTTTCCACCCAAAACTAAAATTTAATTTAAACAATGGCAATGCAACCATTTTTTTTTTATGTCATATTTTACAATGTTAACATTTTTAAAAACAAAAAAAAAATATGTTTTTTTAATAAATGTATTATTTGTGTGTATATACATTTATTACAAATAAAATATCCTTGCAAATAATCCCACAAAAAGAATACTCTTTCTGTATATATGAGGATTTATTTTGCAGAAATCCTTGTAATGCAATACAATTTCTTTGCAAGGTTAAAATCTCTTACATTTTGAAATTAAACATGAAAAACAAAAAACAAAAACGTCATTAAAATTTATTGCATAATTTTATTACATAAGAGTGTATATTATACTCATGTAAAATTGTAGTATAATTTAAATATTTTTTTTTTATTTTCAAAATCTTAAATGTCAATGTTTGGAAATTAATCATTACTAGTTAATTTGCTTAAAGTTGATTTTAAAAATTTTATAACCATTCAGAATGAAAAAGAAAAAATATTGACGAAAAGCATGTTGATTAAGAGATTATAGCCCTTATAAAGATCAATCAGTATCCTTGGGATTTCAAAAAGTTGTCTGGATTACTGAGGAAGTAAATATAATTTAAAGGGCCTTATTAGACGATTCCAACTAATGTATTTTCTTTTCTTTGTCTCTAACCCTTGTCTTGTCAACAAACTACATTATTGTGGTGGGGATATTTGTGTTGACTCCGAAGAAGAATTTGACAGACAAAAATATATGTACCACACCGTATGCATTTCACAAATACATAAAATCAATAAAAAATTTTGTTGGCTTCAGAGTCTCGGAACTTCAGAGCAATAAAAAATGTTGTTGGCTTTCTTTTGTTATATACAAAATTAATCGTATATAAGTAAAATTCAGATAGCAGAACAAGCTAAAATTTAAATCGAAATGAGAAATATTCACTAATACAAAGATAAGTGTTTATGATTAACATTAATAACGGAATAATAGCAACCTGATGTAGTATATGGACCTGTTGTGTTGACGATGACTTCTGCCATCGTCTAATAAGGCCCAATAGTTGTTGTACTTTTTTGATTAAGTAAAACGAATATAGCAGAGTAGTTATGCTATTTTTTGCCAATACAAATTTTATTTTCTTTTAAAATCCGATAGATGGCTTTACAATATTTAGTTTTAGTTAACAGTAACAATAGCTATAAGAATAAAATACAATGTCAGTATAGGTTATATATTATTCATGCAGTTCCAAATCATACTTCTTAGTATTTGCCAAGCACAATAAATTAAGAGAGTAGTTAAGTAATCTTTTTTCGGATAAAAGTTTTTAGTTCTTTTAAAAGCCCATAGATGGCTTATTTCAATGATTTTAAAGACAATGACTGGTTCTAGGTTTCTATGATTGGCTCTAGGTACAATCAAAATTTAAACACAATTCGGTAGAAGTAAATATATATAATTTCAGTATAATTTTCCTATTTGATGGCATTCGTAATCAGACATTGATGGAATTCGCAATCAAAGTAAGCTAGTTACAAAGTATAGTTATAGTTGGGAGAGTAGTTAAAGTATTTTTTAGAATAGAGGTTTTTATTTCTGTTTGAATCCAAAAGATGACTCTTTACAGACAATTTTATTTTTTTTTTTTTATTTTTTATATATACATATACAATCTTTGTACAAAATACAAAATATATAAATTTTTATTTAGATTAAGAACATATATTGTAACTGCTTAAATTAAACATGAAATAAATAAATTAGTATATTACTTAGTACTTAGTATATTTAAGTATAAAAAATTAATCGATACGTACGGGTACATACATTGGTATAAAGCTGTTTAATGAATTACGCCCAGCTTTAGTAATTAAAGCTTTCGGCATATAATTTGGATTTTACATTTTCAATTTTCCAATTTATTTACAAATAATAAAATACTTTTGTTATTTGAAATTTATTCAAAATACATTATTAAAAAATTTAAACATTAAATAAAACAATTAGAAAAACATGTTAAAGATAAACATATGATTGTCTTCTTTATTGAGAGAACAAATAGACACAGTACTTATTTTTTCACATTATTGCCAAACTTTTCTTAATTACTTTTAGCTACTTTAAAGTACATATTCTGTAAGCAGTTCATATTATGTTCAGCAGATGATTAATATTCATTGTATTATTTCATTCTTAACTAATTATAGCTATTTCAAGCTACTAATAGAAAATTATAAACGCTGTCATATTTAAATTGTTTATATACACACCTTTATCCAAACAAATGCCATTTTAATTTACGTGTACGCAAGCAGGAAGTCTACTGTAAGAAATTTTTATATATTTTAACTTTGTGAATTCTATATTACTGTAAATTTGTTCAAAATAGTTTTACCCACATCATTATATTTAATCTGTAATTTGAAAAAAGTATGGTACAAATATCTAAACCATTTCACAATGGATTTCCATTATTATTTAAATAGAGACATAGCGAAATTAAATATTTTTTTTGAATTTGTTCAATTTTCAATTAGAAATTTCAATTTAAAATTTATTTTTAAGGATATTTTAACATACAAAAATTTTAATTTATCAATTTGATCCAGAATTAAATTTAAAAAATTTTTTTTTTGTAAATAAATAAATTTTTTATGTATGCGGTTGTTGTCTAAGATAAATCAATAAAAATTAAAATATATTCATAGTGATAAAAAAAATTCATAGTGTCAATTTCACATAGTGTCAATTTTTTTTTTTTTGTAAATAAATAAATTATTATGTATGCGGTTGTTGTCTAAGATAAATCAATAAAAATTAAAATATATTCATAGTGATAAAAAAAATTCATAGTGTCAATTTTTTTTTTTTTGTAAATAAATAAATTATTATGTATGCGGTTGTTGTCTAAGATAAATCAATAAAAATTGAAATATATTCATAGTAATGAAAACAATTCATAGTGCAATTGAATACAATTTTTTATTAAACTTTCTCGACCGTCGAGAAGCAGACAAATACTCGTAAGAGTTTAAAAGCAAAAATAAGGACAACGAAAAGTTTTGATTCGAGACCAAAATATAGTATTGATTGCTACTTCTACTACGTATTTACAATTAATATTTGTTTTTACTGTATAGAAGACTTATCGCTCCATTTTATAGCACCCGATCCATTCCATTAAAAATTCATGATAAACTACATCACAAACAAAATTGTCATTAATACATCTGACAATAATTTATTGAGTTGAAATATCTTAATCTGTTATCACATTTAATCCACTGGCGGCTGCAATAATATGAGACCAGCAATTTAAACTACAACTAAATTATAAACTAATGTAAACTATAGCACAATTTGGTTAACTAAATTTCATTACGTATACAATCAAATATTCCACATTTCTTATCAACTTATCATAGTTTGCTATTCTGAATGTTTTATATGTATATATATATGAATATATATATATATATACTGAATATTTTTATATGTAATTGATTCTAAAATATGATTTTTATCTTTTTGGAAAAAAAACTTTACTAAACTCAAAAAATATCATACTAAGAACTAGTACTTTTTTTTTTTTTACTAGATTTCTAAACTGATATAAATCCAATAAAATTCTATTAGTTCTAAAGCAAAAAATTTTTTTTTAATAATAAAAATAACAAAAAAAAAATATTACAAATATTAAATTTAATTATAACAACCCTAATTAGAAAAGAGGTAATAAATTTCATTTATCTACAATACATACTATGTATTCTATTCAAACTGACCTACTTTTAATATCAAACTTACGAATTTATTGATTTTTAGATTATTTCACTGCAGTTAAAAATGTGTATTTTACAAAATAAAAACAACTAGACCCTATTAAATTCATAAAATTTCATAAATTAAAAATAATAAAAAAAAAAAAAATCTAAAATTGACATTTCAATTTGATAGTTTCATAATTCTTATAAATCAGTGATTTTCAACATTCAATTTTTCTATAATTCAAAATGGTTTTCAATAAAAATAGCAAAAATTAATACAATAAAAAAAAAATTATTTTAATTAATTTAATTATTTATTTAATAATTATTTATTAATTATTTTAATTTAATTAATACTTAATTTTTTTTATCAATTTTCACTACACGTGGGTGTATAGGACTTCGCAACAGCATCTATTATTTGCTGTTATTATTTGCTATTAATTGCGGTAGTGGTTTTGATACTGTACTTTCAGTTTTCAATCATCATTATTTTCACTCAAAATAATTTATTAATCTGCTTTTTCTATTCCACTTATTGTTACTGGCGTCACTTATCGTCTAGTAGAATAACCGAGTTTAACTCTACATGGTATTTGACTTGTGCTTAACATATTGTTAAATTGCATTTTTCTGTCAGTCTACCGATTAGATTTTTATACTTTTAAAACGTCAAAAATACATTGTAATTATTACATTGTAATAAAAACGTCAAAAATACATTGCAAAAATACAGTAAAATTTACTCTTGTTTATTGTGTTGCATATAAAAATTTACAATAGTTCTATAGAGTAAATAAAAGGTGTTAAAGTAAACACATATCCTTTTTGTTATAGTTTTTGAACTATTTTCTAAATGTAAAAATTAGTCGCAAAGCAGTGATGAAGGAAGTAAGTTGCTTCCGAAATATCGATATTTGTAAAATAAATACAAATGATTAGTGAAAGGAAACTCGACTTCTTTTATTCCATAAATCTAAATATATCACTAGAAACAAATCTGATTATCAAAAACAAGTAAAAATTCTATTTTCTAAATATATAAAATACCGTTTTTTTCTTTTTGTTTTATTTGTAGATACTAAAATTATTCAAATGTCCTTTTCCGTAACACTGTCAACTTGGTCAATTATAATATTAAAAAACACTGAAGAGAATTCCATATAAATGCTCCGGACAATACAAAAATCAGCAAATCGAGTAAATTCAAATATTTAGGCATTTTATACTACCATAACTATCCATATAAAGACCATATATAGAGATATGAATGCCTTTCTAACATTACGTAAACTTTTTTATTCGAAAATTCTGTGTAGCAAAGTCAAACTACTTTGTTACAAGAACCTGATAAGGCCAATATATTATAAACTTATGTTTGTCCAATCTGGTTTAACATCAATTATCTTCTATAATGGAAAAAGTCTGAATATTTGAACGAAAATGCCTAAAAGAATGTACAAATTTGAACATAAAACCTACATCAAATTATATCTGCACTATTATTCTAATAAGGCAGTTTATTCAAAGGACAACATTATCAGAATCGATAATTTTATTATTCGTTTCATACGAAATCATATCCAACGGAGCAGCGAAGTTCTAGAAAATTCTTTAATAAGCCACGCTTGGTACGAAAATGACCTATATATTAAATAGGTCATTAGACACGGGATTTATTTCGCCAGAGGGATTTGTATTCCTAGATAAAAATAATTACATCGAAAATAGCTAATTTATTCCTATTATATATCACTATAAAAAAAAAATAGTTGGAATAAAAGAGTACCACTAGGTATCACAATGTAAGTGATGTGAATGATGCAGATATATTTTCATTTGATAAATATGTTCCCAAAATCAACACAAATTAAAAAATTCCAAACTTTTATTTTGGAAACAATTAGGATTAGGGTAGGTTATAATTATTAGTTAAGTTTTAGTTGTTAGAGTTAGTGTAGTGTAGTATTTAAGTTTTACAAAAAATTTGTTTTTTTTTCTAAAACTGGTTTTTTTTTGTTCTGAATCAATCTTTTCCAGTACCAAAATTAGTCCATTAGTTATTTAAAAAAAAAAATAATATTTAACCATAGAGTAATCATATAAGTAGAGTATTCACGTAGAACAATATTTGTTAATAATTTTCTTCTAAAAATGCCGTCCCATTTTCACTCAATACCCCAAAACACTCAAATATAATTTTCGAAACTCAATTATTTTTACTCAAAATTTTTTATTTATTGAGGAGAATATTTCATACAATGCCTCTATACTTCTAGCCTATTCACAGAATGATTTTTTCGGAATTTTATCGAATTACGATTTCGTTTTAAGTTTTGTTTTAGTTTTGTGTATAAAAGTTTTGCTCTCCCAGTGACTAGGCTAGGACAGGGATGATATCTTTAGTACTATAGTACTAGATTTAGTACTTTCAGCTCTTAAAAAAATTTTATAGTACTTTCATAACAAATCTAGTATGCATTCAAAAATTTTTGAATTTTTTAAAAATATTTCATTATAAATTTGCTTTTCTTTAAAAATACTTTTCAAAACTGTGTGTGTAAATTAGTGGTAGCGAGGTAATTTATTGTTAATTGTCGAAAATTTATTTGACTGTTGTAATCGTTGTAATTTAAATTTTTTTAAGATGTTGAATAAGTAAGTTTAAAATAACATCAATATTATATATTATTGCACCTTAAAACAATATTTAAATTATTTTTACACTAATGGCTTATACAACCTGAAAAATTATCCCCCGTACCCATATTTGAAAAAAATCAGCTGTTCATTTTCATAAGTATAATTGTTTGTAATAATGATGTACATCCTTAGATAATGAATATACATAATGTACATAATTAATTTTAATAACGATGAATCAAATGATGAAAATTAACCGAAAACTAAAAAGTCAAAAATCAATGTTATCCTCAAAAGTTTCGCGAATCTTGGAAAATGAAATATGGCTTTATTGGTTGCTTTATTTCGGACAATTCGAAACAAGGTAAATAATATGTTTGTTGGGTAGGTATTGTTGGCGGAAAATCTCACATTAAAAGACATGAATTGGGGCACAAACGAATATTAAAATGAAAAAACAAGAGAAACAATTAATTGACAAGGCTCAGAAATTTGAAATTGCGATAAGCTTGTTCATTGCAGAACATAATATACATTTCAATCGGCTTTGAATCATTTGAATTCTTGCCTTAAAACTAATTTAACCGACTCCGAGATTATTAAGAAGATAAATATAAATATAATAAAGGGACAAAAAATATTATAAAATCAATTACCGGTCCGAGCAATTTTCAAAATATTGCTAACATTAAGAAGCGGCATTAGATTAAAATAATTAGTAATTATAAATTAGTCATAAGATTTTTTTTTTAAATTTATTTTAATTTAAAATAATAAAAATTTGAAATAAAAGTGAAAATAAAATTGAATTAATTTTGAACATAATTATGAATTATGACTACATTTTCATTATATTTCGTTCTGTTTCACCTTTTTCATGTATTTAGTACTTTTAGGAGCTTATCTAGTACTATTTTTTTATAATTTTAGTACTTTGAAAATTTTCAGAATATCATCACTGGGCTAGGATACTATTTACATACGTATGTAGTTTTGATTTATATGAAGAGTGTATATTGTAACATCGTATATGTGTTCACCATACATTTACACATCTAATTCAATACAAAAAATATATGTATATAGAAAAATGTAAACAAAAAAACACAATTAATCGCAAAGATAATGAATGAAATTGTATCCATACAATAATATGTCAATGATAGCATCACATAATCCAGAAATTTTTTTTAAAAATAATGCTAATAAAAGAGTAAAATTTATTAGTAATGCATTACAAATCCCGAACTTTGTACGGAATACCATTTTGTTTTCTTTTCTCAGAAGTTGGTTAGAAATCGTATTTCTATTTCAGATGAAATAATTTCTGAAGAAATAAAAACAGCCAACAATCCATATAAAGAATAAAATGTCCAGTTTTATTTTTTTTACTTACTTTTTTAAATTTTGATAGCTTGTTTCTTTATTTGTATTCATAATTATATTATGTATTCATATATATATATATACTATTCATATTATTATCTACGGTAAGAAACAGACAAAATTAACAAAACCAAAATTGCTGAAAATTTAAAAATACATATAGGTACCTACTTTTCAATAGAAATCAATTTGAATTATTTTTAATTCTACAAAACCAACATTAATTTTTTTGTCCCTTTCTTCTATAAAGTTTGAAATCACAAATTTCATAAATCACATTGACCAAATAAAGATATCCAAATAAAAATATTAATTCTTTAAATTTTAAAAATTTAAACCAAAATAACAACAAATACAGCAATATTCTTGAATTCTTTCAATTTCTAAAAATCCATGGATCTGTTTACTGAACGGTGTGGTAAATGTACCAGTTAATGTATCGCGGTTAATGAAAATGGATCTGAAAAAATTCTAGATACATTTCATGGATCTGACTTTTTATATGTAAAAACAACAACAACAATTTTTATGTTGAGTGTTGTGACATCTACCGTAAGAAAAATTAAATGTTTATATTTTTTATGAAAGTTTTTAAATTTAAATCGCCATTATTTTTTGAATTAGTATGAAAATTTAAACTCTTAAGGAAGATTTATGTACATAAAACTTAAATTAAGAGTTATAAAAAATAAATTATATGTATGATAATAAATATTATTCCATTCAAATTTAATTTATTTTTAAAAGTACTCATTATATTTGCCGGTGATGGCGCTAGTATTGCGGTAAATTTTTGTGTTGAATTGCGTTCAGTGGCCAGATATATGGTACATGGATCCAAAATGGATTCCAGATCTACCGGTTAATGCTACTGAACGAACCTATTGTGTAATTTTTAATTTTTATCACATAAGTAAAGTAGAAATGCGAGCAGCGAAATAAAGAAATATAAGTATATACTGTAGCATGCACATTCGCATATATATACATTTTTGAGTACCTATACATACAACTTTTATATCGTTGACACTGTTGGCAGCATAATAACAAATAAATATGTTCATAGATAATAGGTACACAAATTTTTTTTATTTATGAGTACAAAATACATTGCGCTCAACTTATAAGCAGTTAAAAATTGACTAATATTATTTTGAGTGAACACAGAATTTTGATATTTGAAAAAGTGACTAGCAAATTTTGTTCTACGTGAATACTCTACTTATATGATTACTCTATGATTTAACATAATCAAAATTATATAATTTAAATATGTACGTAATAACCAATTAATATTAAATGTAAGTAAGAGAGCTAGATATAAGTTAGCCATATGAATACTTTAAGTTATATATAAGAAATTCTATTTTTAAGTTTTGTTTTGGAATTATTAATTATATATTAGAAATATAAATAAAACTATTAAAAAAAAGAGAATTATTTATTAGACTATTATTTAATAAACTACAAAATTGTGAAAAAATTTTAACAATAAAAAATATGCAAATTTTCATACATGCAAATTTTTTATTCAAAAAATTCCCATCAACATAAAAACAATTTGCCAAAGGTTGAAAAACTCTGATAAAATATGAATTCTATTTTATTAAACAGTTTATTTACATTTCTATATTAAAGAACCATATTAGAGAGAACATTAAAGAATTATTATTATTATTTAGTTCAAGTCAATTTTAAAATAACAATTTCATTTTTAATTTCATTTTCATAAAATACAAGTGTTTTTCCATAAAAAACAAAAATAAAAAAAAACAGAATACCATAAAAAGAAAAACCCTCATTTCTAAATAAGTCCTTCAAATTGCCATTTTATGTATGTATATGTGGTGGTCGTCGTCGCCACAAATGACAATTATATTATATATTTTCACTATAAATATTAAATAAAAAAAAATACAATAAAAAAAAAAAATTAAAAAATAAAAAAATGTTCATTTCATTTTAATTTTCATTTTGAATAACATTCAATTTCAATTGCAGTTCGCGTACTTTTCAAATATTTTATTCTTATTTTGTTGTTGTTGTTGTTGTTGTTCTTGTAATTATTTGTTTGTTTGCTTGTTTGTTCATTGCTCTACTTTTCATCATTTCATTTCATTTTTATTTTTGAAGTCGATTCATGTCATTTTTATATTTTATGTCATAAATCATATATATATACAATATATATGTATACAGAGAAAATTACTCTACATGAGATTAGAAAAATAATTTTTATTTCTTTTACTTTACTGTAAAAAAAAAAAAAAATGAATTTAAAATATTTACACAAAAAAAAAAAGCGTGTTTCATAAATTGACGCGTGCGTCAGTCATTTTATTCGTTTTTGTTGACAGACGAATTTAAACGATTTAGAATAATGACATTATTTTTATTTTTGTTTTTTTTTTTGTCCATACTTTTTTATTCATTTTAATTTTTTAAATGTCCGAATTATTATTTTTATTATTCATTACATTTTCGTGAATCATGATTTTTCTTTGTTTAAATTTTGTTTATTTTGTTTTCAATAGACCTACTACACATTTTAAGAGAGTCTAGATAGATATTTTGACGACAACATATTTTTTTCAAAAGTCGTGCAATTTCAAATTGTTTTGAATTTGTACTTGTATCGTCGAACATGGATATGATGTGCATATAGGTACTTTTGTAAAACACTTGAATCAAAATTTAAATTATGTATGCTCTAAATAGTATCGCCTCCGCATATTATATATTTTTTTTTGCTGTAATGTCTGTTTTAATAATTTTTTAAAACAGAAAAAAATGAAAAAAATTTTAAATTTTCAAATTTAAAATAAAGAAAAATTTTCTGTATGCACTTTTTGAAAATTAATGCTTCGAAAATAGATAAAATTTTGAATTTTAATTTGTTTTTTTTTTTTTTTGCTTTAATAATTTTTTTAATTTTAATTTGAGAGTCAGCGAGATAGCGCCAAAAATAATAATTTCTAAATGGTACTAAAATAAGGTTGCCATAGTAACGAAGTGTAATCAAATTTCAGAGAAGCAAAATAAACTCATTAACTGTTAGAAAATTTCTGCGACATTGAAAGCGCAATAGATTTGTATTACTGCACACTAAATACAATGTAACATGTAAAATGTATTACTACACAGTAAATACAATATATCATGATCCTAAATGCAAACGAAAATATTTATAGAAATTAAATTGAGATTCTAAATGCAGTTTTATTGCATATTCAGCATATTTAGTGCACATAAAATTTACTGTTTGTCTTTTCTAATACTATCGTTGACACTTGAAAGTTAAAAATCCGCCAATATTTTTTAAATAGAATTTTTTCTGTGCTTACGAATTCATTATTTTTTTTGGATTTATTCTTAAATATACCAAAATACTAGAGACCCCTATTTATTAATTATAATTCAAGTTAAAGCCAAATTTAAGGTTTTTAACAGAACAAGGATTTAAATATTATTCACTATACCAATAAATAGGTATAAAAAAATAACAATAATAGTTTTGTTTATAACTTACTACGATACACATTACATTGTCTATAACTATACCTAACCTAAGTACCTACCCACATCTTGTGATGAAAATAAAACTCATATGCTACCTATGCAATGCACTCTTTGAAATTGAAATTTGTATAAATAAGATGGTGTACTGGTGTAGGTGTGGTGATTTATTTCCCCTCATTATTGATGAATAGATTGAATAATTTTGAGGTGAAATGTTGACAACTAACTCTATTATAATATATGATGTTTCTATATTGTCTAATCGGTAGTTTAAATTTCTAGTCTATTATGCCAGACGGTAGAAATGGGGCGCATGGGGCGAAACTAAGTAGAATATCTACACTGAGCTATTTTGTCAAAATAATGATTAAGTCTAAGAAATTGAAGTAAGGTCTCAGAACCACAATCAACCATTTAAGCTATGCCGAAAACCCATACTTTGTAATTGTAATGAAAAAAAAAAATAATAAAAAAATAAAAACACCTATAAAAAAAAGTTTATTTTGAATGAAGTTGTATGAATATAATTGGCAATGCATTCAAAATAACAAATTCATAATCAAGAACGTCTAAATACACAAATTGTATTTATATGCAAAGTATAATTACTGTATATATTATACATTATGATGTTTATATGCGGTATTAATATCGCAAGTAAACTTTTTTAGCTGTAATTTAGATGTAACGGTAGCTTTTAGTGTTCTAATAAAGCATACAAAATTAAATTAAATTAATCATACACTTTTAAAAACTGTATACAGATATAATGATAGTATAAGACTAAGCGCAGACATGCCATTTTCATTTTTGCAACTGTTTGATTGCACATTTGTGTTCCATTAGTTCATATGAATGTGCGTAGATTTTATGTGTGCTATGCTACGCTTTCATATAAATTAATGGAACACAAATGTACAAACAAACAGTTGCAAAATTAAAAATTGCATATCTGCACCTAGCTATGCTCTTATCAGAGTTGGGTCGTATTCGAGTAAAAGTATTTAAAATACTATAAAAAATATTTTTTTTTGAGTAAAGTATTTATTTTGTGTTCCCATCCCAAATACAAATAGATTATCAAAAATAGATCAAAATATGGAGAAACAAATATTAATTATTTAACACCTACTATATTTACAATGCTTTACGTATATACGATAAAATGCTTTCATAAAATCATTGTATAGATACAACAAAAAATATTTACTCATATAAGATGCATTGTAAAAAACATTGGAAGACAAGCAAAAAAAATCTTTTAACTGCTAGAAAAATCAAAAAAGTGTTTAACTGGTGGGCAAATAGCGTTTATAGAAAATAGTTTAACTGCTGGGCAATAGTGACATTGAAAATGCAAAATATTTGTATTACTGCACACTAAATACAATGTATCATAATCCTAAATGCAAAACAAAATATTTATACAAAGTATTGAGATTTTAAATTGCAGTTTAATAGTTATATTTACTCGTATATAACATGCATTCCATAGTGTTAATTAATCTATTATTCTACTGACTTAACATGAAAATAATGAAAATGGAATGAAATCTAGTTCTATGGAATGAAAATTGCTAATCTAGTTGATGACAAAGAATATTTGTCTGGGATTATCTAATTACCGAAATAGCTACATTAATATGGCTGCTATATACAGAAATTTCACTAAAATAGTGAATTAAAATAAATTTGAACCAAAATAATTATCAAAAAATGAAAGTCTCATTAAAAATAAAAACAAAAAAAAAATGTTAATTTATCTTTGCAACCCATAAATTTCCAAAAAAAAAATTCCCAAAATACCCGATAATATTTTCTACTAAATATAAAAAAAAAAGCAAAAATTATACTAACCCATTTAAAGTTTAAAAAAGTCGCTGCACTTAAAAATAAATATAAGAAAAAAAATTATTATGTAAATTTCAATGAGTTAATTGGGTCTTTTTACTTCCTTTCACCTCATTTAGAAACCATTTTTATGTTATGTACATATTTAAAATTTTATAATTTTTATTTAAAAAAAAAAAAAAAAAATAAGAAAACAAATACAACAAAAATTTCAAATATTTTTTTTTTCTACAGCTTTTTGTTATTTTTTTTTTTAGTTTAAGGAGAATGACACAATTTATAGGCCCTTCGAATTTTATTTTTTCGAAATTTTAAAAATGTTTAAATTTTTTTATTATTATTATATTGTATATAGTCATGGTATATAATATAATTGTTTGGGTGTTTAAGTATATATACACATAAAAAGTTCTACAGTTCATATATTTTTGTGCAATAAAAAAATTTTCTTGGAACTTTTCCGAAAAGAAAATGTCACATAAACATTTATTTATTTTTTTTTTATATATATAGTTTTTTGGTTTTTCTTCTATTTAGGCCCCCGAAAAAAATAAACAAAAAATTTCCATAGATCTCCATCATTATTCACTATAAATAAGATTAGATTATTATTACAAGAAAATATTAATTTGTATTCAAAATGTTGCAATAAATTTAGATTTTGTTGCATATTATACAAAATAATAATATAGTGTGGTCGTGGTGATGCTACTGCTGTTTGTGATGTGTGTTTACAACTTGTTGTAAGTCATTAATTATTTATTTTGTAAAATAGAGAAAGGGACATGAATTTATCGACTTCAAATTAGACAAAAAAAAAAAAAAAAAAAACAAATATTAATGTTATGAAATTAAATTTTACAAATTAATTTTGATGATTTGTATGTTTTATACTTTATGTTTTATGTTGGGAAATATTTAAAAATAATTTATTAGATTTTTAAGAATTTGTTTTTTTTTAATGCGTTAATTCAGAACGGTGGTGAATCAATAATAATTTAATAATCAAAAAAATGTATCGGAAATATAAGAATATAATTAATTAATGGTGACTTCATATGTGGCTGATACTAATAAGATCTATGAAATTTTTTTTTTTTTTGGAAAATTAATGATAAACTAACTTTGTAACCCGTCATAAATGACGGAAGCAAAATAAATCCTAGTTTCTTTTTTTCTTTCATTAGATTCTGTATTCCGAAATTACAGTACTTATGTTTATATCACTTTTTATTTATTTTTATTTATGTTTATATTGGCCTAACACTAATCCTTTTTTTTTTTTATATAACAGAAAAAGAAGTACCATACCAACAAATTTGTATAAAATGTTTGTATTTTTGTATGGTATACTCGTATTCACTTCCATTTAGTTATAATTCGTTAGTTGGGTTCCATTTAGTATAAATTATACCGTATTAGCGTTATTGAGGCCTCTGGGAGAGCAAATTTAAAAATGGGATCTTATTTTCATATAAATTTTGTCTTTTGTATAATGTATAGGGATCTTATTTTGCTATATGAATAAACTGTTATTATGATATTGTGTTATTTTTAAAAAAATATTCAAAATTTTGTATCTAAATTGGTAAAATTTACAAAAAATACAAAAACATTTTCATCAATAATTTTCAATTTAAAAAAAAACAATATTTTATTATCCGACGTAGAAGTAGAGTTTATTATCCTGCTCTACTTCTATCAATTTCTATTGATTGAACGGTGAACCTGAACCGTGAAGTGAACAGTGAACACTTAACAGTGAAAATAAAATAATATTTTTGGAATGGAGCATACAGAACATACAGAATACAGATACAGCAAATAATAAAAAAAAACAAAAAAAAAAACAATAATAATTTTTTTTGAGTGAAGTGAGTTACGCACACAATAATGACAATAATAAAAGGTATAAGCAATAAAGTAGTATAATGTATAATATTATACAATACAAATATGCTGATACACATGTATATTATTGTGTATAATTTTAAGTAATAAGAATAACCTTTGAGTGAATTATGTTTTTTTTTGTGTTAAATGCTGTTTGCCTTTTGGTTATTATACCATATTAAACTATTGATTAAATTTCTATTAGTCCTTATTATTATAAATCAAAAAAATTGTTTGTTATATTTATATTATTATTATTTTTTATTTTTCCTTATTATTTGCGAGGAAGACTAACATTAAATTAAAAAAATATAGTTCATGCAATCAATTTTTCCTGCAAAGGTTCAGCATGGTAGACAGGGTTTAAAAAAAAGCACCAAAGCAATTTGTATATATATGCATTTGTATACATATGTAATTTGTATATGTGTTGGAGCGTTCCGTCGAACTTACAAACATCCAGATAAAGGCAGAATAATATATATATATAATGAGTGATTTCCAAATGAGTGAGAAGCACTGATACAAGTAGTCATATTATTGAATTTAAAAAAAAACATATGTCGCTGCAGATTCTATATTTATTCTTGCTCTAAAACAAAATATGCTTGAAAGACGTTGTACTCTTTTTTGTGTATGAAGTATTATATTCAGAAATTAATGAAAAATTTATTTATTTATTAATATTTATGATCATGTAGACAATGTGTCAAGTTTTTGTGAGCCTTTGTATACATTTAAGAACATGAGGACATTGTATTCAACTTTGTGTTGAGACATTTACGATGTCAAGGTAAATTTGCTTTAAGCCTCTTCTATCTTGGAAATCATTCTAGTAGGAATGCAACCTGCATGGGAAAGTTTTAATTACCTACCAATGAAGATTTAATTTTATTTTATTTTATTATTTTAATTGCATATAAATTTATAGCCAAAATCTAGATACCCATTTCCGGGTAGGATGTGGTGGGCAATCTCTCTATTACAAATTTTATATCAATCAGGGAAGAGCTTAACTATTGAATATAGCACTACACTTCCCACTTCAGTGCACTGCTATATTCCATAGCATAACTATGGAATATAGCAGTGCACTGAAGTGGGAAACACCCTGAATCGTTTATATTAATTTTATATTGTTATTTTTTAATAATCCAATCGGGTTTAATAACTAAAGATACTTAATAAATAAAAAGTAAAAATACAATATTTACGTTTTCATATGGGGGTACAGTGTTACATTGTTTTCACAATTATGTGATATGACATTTTCTTTGTTTTTAATTATTTTAATGTTTTTTTTATCTCTTCGTTTTATATCCAAAAAAATTTATACCTCTTTCACTTCCTTTAAATTTGAAATATTTATTTTTAAATACCTTAATAAAAAAACAGTAACCTATTTATGCTCGCATATATAGATATATATATATATATATATATATATAAATATATATGTATAAAATTTTTAATTCAAGGTACAAACGTGTAACAAACAAAGTCCACAAACATAAATAAAAATAATAAAAATTAAATATTTTACGATAAGCAACAAAATCCCTTACTATCACAACAAATTCTAATAAATGTCAGCCCCCAAAAACAAAAATAATAAAATTTAATAAAAAATTTATTTCTTCACGGCGTATTTTATTTAAGTGATCTCAAAAAATCTTTTTATATTGCACTTCATACCTATATGACTTTTTTTTCTATTCCAAAATAGTGTGTATTTTTTTTCAAATTTATGTCATCAATGGATCTTTACACAAGTGCATTTTAATTTAGTTTCTCTTGTTGTTGTTGTTGTTGTTGTTGGGCTTTTATATTGTAAATTGTGATAAGATTTTGTGAACATGTTATGTAAATAACACTTAGGTAAATATTATGTACTTAACCTAATAAAAAAAAAATGCACATTACTCTCCAAAATAATAATAGTAATAAATAATAATAATAGTAAAAAAAAAAACTAAGTGAGAGAGAAATGAATAAAAATCACTCAGCGATATGTGTTTAAAAAATGTAAACATAAGAATTAAACAAACAAAATATGAATTTCCGGCATCGTCGGAAATTTAAATCTAGGATTTAAATTCACTATATATACTATATATATATATATAAGTATAACTAATATTTATTTCAATGATGTAAAAATTGTGAGTACATGGTAGGTAAATTGGCTTGTTCAGTAGTATGAAACCTTTTAATTTATATCAAAGTCATATTTAAAATTAATTACCTCTAACGAATTGTTGTTGAGTGTTTTTTTTTTATAAAAGAGAATTCTCATAAAGGAAATTTTCTCTTTTTATTTTTTATGGCTTTTTTTTTAAATCATTATAATTACTACTGCGTAAACATTTTGTCAGTTTATAAAAATATGACTCTATGAGAATTCAATATGTATCAGAACAGTAAACTGTCCCAATACTCGGGATATTTATCACAGACAATGGGATATTTTTTTACTCTAGTTTGGGATATTATACACTGATAAAGGGTATTTTTAAAATATTAGGGATATTTTTTTTTATAATCTTATATTTTCGAATAGTAAGAGAGTATCAATCATCTTTTGTTTGCGTAATGTAGTCATAATCGATCGCTATTAAGAGAATACAATATATAGACCTATTTTTCAGCTAATAACAAAATATTCTAGTTTGACGAATATTTGAAAGAGGCCGAAAAAGTTATCGAATGATTCTAAAAATCACAATCTATTGTGAAAATGAATAAAAATCACTCAGCGATATGTGTTTAAAAAATGTAAACATAAGAATTAAACAAACAAAATATGAATTTCCGGCATCGTCGGAAATTTAAATCTAGGATTTAAATTCACTATATATATATATATATATATATATACAATATATATACAAAAGTATAACTAATATTTATTTCAATGATGTAAAAATAGTACAGGGTAGGTAAATGGCTAGTTCAGGAGTATGAAACCTTTTAATTTATGTCAAAGTGATATTTAAAATTAATTACCTCTAACGAGTTGTTGTTGAGTGTTTTTTTTTTATAAAAGAGAATTCTCATAAAGGAAATTTTCTCTTTTTATTTTTTATGGTTTTTTTTTAAATCATTATAATTACTACTGCGTAAAAGTGCGCTTAAGCTAGAAAACATTTTGTCAGTTTATAAAAATATGACTCTGAGAATTCAATATGTATAAGAACAGTAAATACCAATACTGGGGATATTTATCACAGACGTTGGGATATTTTTTTACACTAGTTTGGGATATTATACATTGATAAAGGATATTTTTAAAATATCAGGGATATTTTTTTTATAATTTTATATTTTCTAATAGTAAGAGAGTATCAATCATCTTTTTTTTGCGTAATGTAGCCATAATCGATCGCTATTTAGAGAGTAGGTACAATACACATATGTACCTATTTTTCAGCTTATAACAAAATATTCTAGTTTGACAAATATTTGAAAGAGGCCAAAAAAGTTATCGAATGATTCTAAAAATCACAATCTATTGTCAAAATAAAAAATTCATTGACACTCTACATATCATGATATAAAATTCTTTATTTAATATATTTTAAAAATTAAATTAAACAATGCCACAAAATTAATAATGAAATAAAATCATGTCAGTGATTGCAAAACAATTAGCTTTTTCAATTCAAGTCATTGGCCAAACACTTACTACCGTCAAAAATCACTTCCATTTTTATAACACTGTTGATATTTTTGAAATATTCAATTAAAATAAGCTTTAGTTGCGAAAAAATAACTAAATTTTTATAGCTTGCAGAAACAAATGCACAAATTGAAATGTCACGCACTGCCTTAATATTTTGTTTTTGTTTTTTTTAAATTCAATATATTTATTTGTCAGTATTTTCTTAATCTATAATATAATATAATTAATATATTACATATAATAAATTTAATCTTATAGCTAAAACTTATATTAATTCAAAATTATATTTGTACAATACAAATTCATACAAATTCATTTAGTATTAATTAATAGAGAAAAATATATAGGTTATCCACCCCTGAAATAGTGCATCATTTGCTAGTTATCATTTCAAATAGAAATTCATATTCAAATATTTATAAAGAAATGCATTTGATTGGATTAAATGTTTTTTTAATAATTATCGCTTCATCAGCAGCAACAACAGCAGCAATAAATTGTTTGTAACAAAAAAAAAAAAATAACACAAATGAATGCAATATGAACATAACAACATCGTCTTGGCCTAATTTTACTCTGTTGTATTTTTTTTTTTTTTTTTTTTTTGTGTGTGATTAACACTTATGTAAAGTTCTCGGTTCCAATTTGTTGATATTTTTTTTTTTTTTATTATAATTAAATACTAAGGTCAAAACGATGAAATAAATTTAAAGCTATTGAAATTTAAAAAACGAAAAAAAAAATTGATATTGGATAGAATTACACAAATGTGATGCAAAACAAACCTGTTGAATGCATTTTTTTTTCTTCAACAACAACAACAATATAACTTAATTTCATGTTATAATTCAATGGTTTTTTAATATAGGCTAATCAAATATTTTAGGATCAAAATGATAAATTTTTTTATCAATTTTTATTATAAAAAATTAGTTTTTGCTTTTTTTAATCAAATTATCTTTGAGAACAATTTTAAATGGAAATGGAAAGCGGTTAGGTTTAAAAAATGTTATTAAATTAAATAATTGTTAAATAAAATTAAATTTGAATATTACGTATAACTATTTTTTATTTATTTATTTATATTTACATTATCTTATTACACTTAAAATTACAATAAATATAAATTTATTTGTAAGCTCTAACTACTTATTGATTTAGGTACGTATAACTGGATTTTATTTAATATATAACTAATATTTATTTAATTAGGTGATTTGAATGGAAATTATGTTTGACTGTAGATTTAGATTAGCCTATCGCAGCTTATACGAGTCAAATCAAAAACTGAGTTTATTTAATTTAAATAAAAAAATAATAATAAAATTTTAAATTTTAATTGTTTTGATAATGTGCCTTCATAACTGTTGAAGTTTTTTCTATATCGATATAGGCAAAAAAGATGAGTGACTCAAAAAGTATGAGTGCTGTCATATTTAGTGGCTCAATTAAAATTGTAAATAAATTCAATATTTAATTGAATAGATATTTCTACACTTCAAGTCATACGATTCGATTTAAGCAATAAATTGAAAAATTAATTTAAATAAACACATTAAAATACGTTTAATATTTTATTTTTTTCTTTTTTTTGTCTCTTGCTATTAAATACTTTCTTTTCTATTAGTTCTTGTTGATTATTTTCTACTGTATTCTAACTCTGTATAAAATATTTTCAAAATTGTTATTTTAATTTTGTTATGTTTGGGAACTGCAAAATTAATATTATAACCATTCTAACTGCTTCAATAGTATATTCGGCAGCATGCATAGAAATTTAAAAAAATAGTTCTATTTTCATTTGGAACATAGGCAATCAATTATGGTATCAATCTGATGCTTTCTAAAAAATTTCGAATCATACTCTTGTAAAATAGCTTTTCTCCATAGTATTGTGAGATCTACATTTAGGCTTACTGCTAAGTAATAATTGCACTCTAAGTAGCTCTGTTGAGCTCCAACTAATTATGGGTCTCCTTCAACTGTTGCGGCTTAAAACAATTGCTTTCTAAATTTTTTTTAAATCGAATCACACTCTAGTAAAATAGTTTTTCCCCATAGTATTGTGAGATCTACATTTAGGCCTACTGCTAAGTAGTAGTTGAACTCTAATTAGCTCTATTGAGCTCCAATTAATTATGGGTCTCCTTCATCTGTTGCGGCTTAAAACAATTGCTTTCTAAATTTTTTTAAATCGAATCACACTCTAGTAAAATAGTTTTTCCCCATAGTATTGTGAGATCTACATTTAGGCCTACTGCTAAGTAGTAGTTGAACTCTAATTAGCTCTATTGAGCTCCAATTAATTATGGACCTCCTCCATCTGTTGCGCCTTAAAACAATTGCTTTCTAAATTTTTTAAATCGAATCACACTCTAGTAAAATAGTTTTTCCCCATAGTATTGTGAGATCTACATTTAGGCTTACTGCTAAGTAATAATTGCACTCTAAGTAGCTCTGTTGAGCTCCAACTAATTATGGGTCTCCTTCATCTGTTGCGGCTTAAAACAATTGCTTTCTAAATTTTTTTTAAATCGAATCACACTCTATTAAAATAGTTTTTCCCCTCAGTATTGCACGATCTATTCTAGGCCTACTACTAAGTAGCAATTACTACTAAGTACCGTTCAAAGCAATTGCTTACCAAAATTGAATCATAATCTTATAAAATGGTCCTTCTCCACATCAGTATTGCGGTATCTACTTTTAGGTCTACTACCATATAATGTACCAGTCAATGCTCTAACACTAAATATCGCAAAGTCAAAATAAAAGAAAAACAGTAAAACAACTCAATAAACTTCCTACATTCCAAACCAGAAAAAAACAATTAATTTCACAACATTTTTTTTTTAAATAATTTAATTCTGTTGATGATTTAAAAACTTTTTAATAACTAAATAAAATTCCTGCAAAATTTATTAACTTTTTCCAACAAAATTAATTAATTTTTAATTCTCAATTTAATTCAGAGCAAAATTAATTCAGTTTGAATTATTTCGCGGAGATTAAATTAGATATTAATAATTAGTGGATAATAAATAATAAATATTACAAAATTAAATCACAATAAGTTTAATTAATTTTTAATTATGATTTGAATTCATAATGAAAAATAATAAAAATAAATTTTTAGTTGTTGAAAACAGATTGCACTATAAAAGTTTACATTAATTAATTAATTTATAATTGGTATTTCTAACCCAGCCTCAACCACAAGTCTTCATTAACAATTACTGTCTCAAGATAGTTTAAATATCAAATATATACAATAAGCAATACAAGTAGAAAACTAACTGTTTATCAACTCATATTGAACCTCCATACCCAAATCAAAAGTAGACTGAAAGCGAAAATGAATATAACATACCTACAAAAAACCAGTAATGAATATAGTACATATATTATGAAGAAGATGTGGCCAAACCGACCAAACCGACCAAACACATGGCGAATTTAATTCACAATAAACAAATTAGCTCATTAGAGCGCTTGATTGTCAATCAATAAGTCTCAGGATAGATTTCTGATGAAAATTAAATGCTTTATGGATTTTTCGGACTGGACCCTTTGGCATTGTGATAAAGTAAATTACAAAAAAAAAACATAATGGGCCTACATTCCGAAGGGCCTGAAAGCTGGTCTGCATACTAATATCGAAGTAAGCTTATATAAATAAATAAATAAATTAATAACCAAACGACTACAATTTAAACCAAAAATTGTCCTTAAACAAATTGAAATCATAAACGAAAAATACCATTGAAATGATGCTTAACACAAAAATTAGCACAGGCTACAAATTCAATGAGCTGAAAAGCCAAATTAAAATAAAAACACAAAAAAAACTATTTTAATCCCAAATTTTAAATAAAAATTTTAATAAATTTTCCCAACATCAAAAGCTTCAAAATATTTATAACTAATTATATTTTCTTTTTAAATTATTCACAGAATTGGTTAAAAAGGATATTGACCCAAATTAAAAAAAAAAAAAAAAATTAAATTGGTTAAAATAACAAAATCAATTTCCTCATAATATATTTTTTTTTTATTTTATATTTTTTTAAAAAAGGAAATATTTTATTGCAAAAAGAAAAACAAAAATTCACAAGGATGAAAAAAAACAAGAAATTAAAACAAACAAAAAATGTTAACTAAAATATAATTCAAAATATCCTTTTTTGCTTCTATATCATTCAGAAAATAGAAAATAATACAAAATGAATCCCTAGAAGGAAGGCAACAAAAAAAAAGAATAACAAAATTTTCATAACTTGGACAAGGACATCCCAATTTATTATTATGTTTTTTTTTTTTGTATCATACAAAAAGAAACGGCATTTTATTGCATAAATATAAATACTATAAACAAACATAACAACAACAACAATTTATAACAAAAATAAACAATACAAATTTAAAACAATTATTTGCAAAGGATATAAATTTTAAAAAATAAAAAAAAAAAAATAAAATAACTGTACATCCTTATTATGTTTTTATTTTTTTTCTCTTCTTAGTATACTCTCTTCTATACTTTTCTAGATCTTCAATTTACCTATACATCTATAATATGGAACAGTGCATCATCATAGACATTGTTTTTGTTTCTGTTTCTGTTTCCGTTTCTGTTTTTCATTCATAAAACAAAAACTAAAAAAATAATAAAAAAAATAAAAAGGATCGTCATCCTTGATACCATTAAAATTTTTATTTCCGTTTTACATTTTCATATAGACAATATTATTTATTTATATATGTAGTTATTGTCATGAAGCAGAAAGAGACTGTTCTATCTATCTATTTCAATCTCCTGCCTAATTTTAAAATGTATTAAATTAAAAAGTGAAATAAAAAATGAATATTTATTCAGCTTAGTGGAATGTAATTTGGTTCTATACGCCATTTTAAAATATTTTTTTTTATAACTAACAAAACGTATTTGTTAGATTAATACTCTGTATGTTATAATATCAACTTAAGCCTGTAATTTCCATCTATAAACAGATTATCCTATAATAATATCAATATTAAGAATCTCTATAGGTTGGCCAAAAGCTCGAAATGTTTTATTAAGTATAATCTATACGAGAAAATCGAAATACAAATTTCATTATGTCAATATGAATTTCTTTAGATTGATGATATTGGATTAACAATAACTTCTGTCTATCTGGCTATGCATACTAGTTAGATTTCAAATAACAACCAATCATTCTCTTTAAATTAGTATATTTTTATTTACAATGTCATAATACCACTTGAAATTAAAAATTTATTGAAACATAATTACCGAAGCAATCCTATCAATCAATTTAAAATTTAAAACATCAATTACATTGTTGAGAAGTCTGCATACAGCGCAGAAAAACTGATTTAGAACATAATGAATTTATATGTAACGAACTAGATGTCATTGCTGCATGCAGCGATGCCAGTATTGTACAAACTCAATTTCGCTATGTAGCGCTTTACAGAAACTACAAAAATAAATAATTTTACTTATAGAATGTCAAAATTTATGTCAAAGGACATTACAATAATATTGAATAAATTAAATTGTTATGTTTAGAGTAGTGCTGCTACATTATCTTCATGCAGTGCTGCATACAAATGTCTGATACATGTAGAAGTGCTTTAAATATCAACAAAAAGCTCGGTACATAATCGTAAATTACTAGAATGTATACAGCATTTATTTTCATTATCCCTAGAAATAGATAAGAGATCTAATACAGCATCTAAATATTTTAGTTTAGTTATTTGGGTTGCTACATCTAAAGTTTAGTTCTGCTGGAAGTTGGTTAGATATACGAACAGTTGTACGAAATTATCTAAACAAGATTAAATCTCACAACTGTGAAATGACTAGTGACAGTCAAAAGTGTTTCTGTACATTGGTATTTCCTTTCACTGTCACTCGACTGTACATTGATATTTTTAATAACTTATAGTCAAAGCTTGAGATGTTTGAATGTGTGAGTAAAAATTGCATTTTAAATTTGTTTTCAAGACATAAACTTCATAAGAGGTATGAAGAGGAATATTCACAGAGGTATGCGGTATTAGTAAAAGCAGCCCGTTGGTCACATTGGCAACATTGGCCTATATTCCACGAAGGGTTCTAACGCCATGATTAGCATACGTTTCATAACCCTTTGCTAACTAAAATTCCCTCTATAAAATTACTTTGTAGGAAAAGGGATTTAATTCCCGCTCAGCATATGCGCCCGTACCTACGAGATATATATAAACAAGGAAAAGATCTCCGACTATACGACGATGTCCAAGAGAAGCAAGATAAGCAGTAACATTTGTGTCATTGATTAGACGAATAGCCCATTTTTGGACCTTATCCAAAAGTTTTTACGCATTACTAGAAGCTCCAGCCCATATGTGCTGCGTTTTTTTTGCAGCATCGATCATTCCAGATCATTTTTCGATTTAAATGCACACTTAATATACTGAAGCATTCAAAACGCTGATGTTTGTCTTCCTAAAACAAAACATCAGGATCAAAAATGGAAATTTTTTTGAAGATGGTACAGCTCTGATCCAAGTACAGCTCTGATTCACGAGTAAAATTGTAGTTTAAATTCGATAAAACACACTTCGCTCAACAAAATTTTTCTTTATTCGATTTTCTTTGCACCTTGTATAATTTGAAAATTTAAGGTATATCTATTCCTTGTTAAGATACACCTACTCATAACTTTTATAGCACTACAAATTTATTGTTTTTGGCTCACCCAAGACAAAAATTAACGGTAGTATAAATCAGAAGAGAATTGCACCGTTATTAAATATTAAAATAAGCATCCTTTTTTTAATACTCTTCTTGTATATAAACACAAAACAAAAAAGAGAGAGTGGGTGGCATTATGTCAATGTATTAGTATATTATTTGAGTATGTATTTTTCTTTTTAAATTTCAATTTCTATTAACGTTTTTCTTGTGTTTTTTTAAATAAACTTAACAGAAGCTTTTAAACCCCTATACATTACATAATTTTCTCCTACCACTTTATCATTATATATATATATATATATATATATATATATATATATATATATATATAGTTATATACATAGATCAACCCCTGCTGTTTTAAGAAAGCACTTTTTGAAATGTTTATGTTTTTATTGTAAAAGAAAACTGTTACGCAAGAATTACTGAAAAAAAAAAAAATTTCTAAGAAAAATTTGAAAGTTTGAAAAAACCTTCGGTAAAAAAGTCTAAGAGTAACAAAAACAAAAAAAACACAAAAACAAAAACAACATTTCCTCAGGGTTTTATTTTACATTTTGTTTTTGTTTTCTCCCTTTTAATTTTTCATTTCCCTGATGATGGATGTATTTGTGGGAAAGGAAGAAGGTGAATTTTCTTTGCGGCTTATTTTTAACCAAGGATAAAAATTTGTTTTTGTTTTTATTAGTTAAACTTCGGTTGAATTTGTATAGCTGTAATTTTTGAGATTCGATGTAAAAACGGAAAGTTATATATTAAAAAAGTTTGTTTTGCTTTTTACTTTTTTTTTTCTTTTGAGTCTTATCGAAGATTATTTGAAATTTATCGAAAACGTTGATAAAAAAAAAACTTCCTCTAAAATGAGAGAAGAGATTTTTTGATAAGAAAATTTAATTATTGATAAAAATAAAATGTACTTAATTTTGACTTTTTTTTCGGAAATGATTTTTAAATTGAATTTTTTTTTAAATTATTTGTTCGAAGTCAGATTTTGGAATAAGATTTGATAAGATGTTGGAGCAAATCGAGCTTTCATAATAATGTTGAATAAATTATTAAAGTAGTGTGGTAAACAAAAACGAAAACGAGGATGGATTAGCTTTTGTATTTATTTCTTATAGAGGTGGTCCTAGTATATCAGGGCCGGCATATAGGTCTTTAGCTCTTTACGCTTTAGCTTTTGTATTACTTGCATAATGTTGTCTTTTATGTCCTAGTTAAGTGACATGCAGAATACTGATGATGATAATATCTTGTTCATATTACATTCAAAATTTAGTGTCATTACTGGTTGTTTTGAATCAAACTAAATTAATTTTCATTTGTGTAGTTGGATTCTGAATCTTGACTATAAAAAATTTAATAATCTAGATTCTAAGCAAATTCTTAAACAATTGATTTTTATTTTTAATTTATTTGTCTGTGTTATTGTCAAAAAGAGCGTTAGCTCATACAAAGTGATTCAGAGTCATACAGAGTCATACAATTTACTGATTTATACAATGTCATACAGAGTCATACATTTTTTTTATTTTTTATTCATTTGTTTGTGTTATTGTCAAAAAGAGCGTTAGCTCATACAAAGTGATTCAGAGTCATACAGTGTCATACAATTTACTGATTTATACAGAGTCATACAGGGTCATACATTTTATTAATTTTTATTTATTTGTTTGTTTTATTCTCAAAAAGAGGGTTAGCTCCTACAAAGTGATTCAAAGTCATACAGAGTCATACAATTTACTGATTTATACAGAGTCATACAGGGTCATACATTTTATTAATTTTTATTTATTTGTTTGTTTTATTCTCAGAAAGAGGGTTAGCTCACACAGATTGATACAGCGTCATACACAGTCATACAATTTACTGATTTATACAGAGTCGTACAGAGTCATACATTTTTTATTTTTTATCTATTTGATTGTTTTATTTTCAAAAAGAACGTTAGCTCACGCAGAGTGAATACAGAGTCATACATAGTCATACAATTTACTGATTTATACAGAGTCATACAATTTACCGATTTTTAAAGGACTTATTATATTCCACACCGTAATTTTTAATTAAAAATCTTAATTGGAAAATCTGACTGCACCTTATGTGTAAAAAAAAATATATCTGAAATGGTAGTTTTGAAGTGCAATAATTGACTGTTTTAAATTATAAGAGACTACAACACTGAATTACAAATTACCACTTTGAATTGCAATTGATTATGTTTAAATTACAATATCGACTATTCTGAATTTAAACTTAATCTTCTGAAAATCGATTGATTTTGCTTGAATCATAATCGAATATTCTGAATTGTAAAAGACTACATTTGAATCGTTAATGTAATGTACATTTGAATTCTAAACTGCAATTAACTTCGTCTGAAATACAATTAAATATGTATTATAAATTTAAAATGACTATTCTGAATTATAACTGTCTAATTTTGCATTTAAATTGCCTAGTATGAGTTACAATTGATCATTCTGAATTACAAATGACTATTCTGATTTGCAATTGACTATATTTGAATAAAAATTGAGCATTCTGAATTCCGAATAGCTAGTTTGAATTACAATTAACTATAAAACTATTCTGAATTATATAACTGTTTAAGTCTACAGTTCAATTGACTAGTATAAATATCAATTGATCACTCTGAATTGTAAGTTAATATTCTAATTTTCAATTGACTGTACATTTATTTGAATAAAAATTGAGCATTCTGAATTCCTAATTACTACTTTGAAATACAATTAACTATTTTTTATAAAGTTAAAATGACTATTCTGAATTGTAACTGTCTAAGTTTGCATTTCAATTGACTAATATGAATTAAAATTAATCATTCTGAATTGCAAATGATTATTCTAATTTGCAATTGACTATATCTGAATTAAAATTGAGCATTCTGAACTCCCAATGATTACTTTGAAATAGAATTAACTACGTATTCTAAATTGATAATGGCTATTATGAATTGTAACTGTATGAACTGATTAATTACTAATAGGAATTATATATTATCATTTTGAATTACAAATGACTCTTCTGGTTTACAATTGATTATATCTGAATAATAATTGATCATTCTGAATTCCCATGGACTACTCTGAATTCTAATTGACTATATTTATGAATTGTTCCATTCGAATGTTTTGAATTAAATTAAGATTCCTACTGTTTTGAATTGCAATTGACTATTCATGAATTATAAATTGGAAAAGATGTGTGGTGTTAATACAAGCACATTTTCTTTCATTAAATTTACTATAGTTATAGGTAAAAATATTAAGCTTGATAAATAAGTGTTCTTCTTTCGATTTAATTTTTGAAATCGTAGGCTGTTAAACAAAAATTAATTAATACAATATTAATAAATTAATTTAAAACAAAAAATCAAAGACCTTCACTGCATATCAAAATAAAATTCTTATCATTTCATTGATTAATTACGTTATTGACGTCATAAATATATTATACTACCCCTATACTATAAGTATAGCTTTATACAAACAGATGATTAGTTTTTTTTTTCTCTCTCTCTCTCTATCTCTATTTTAATAATGTTAATTAAATACCCTCGACCTAAATTTTCAATTTATATTTCTAATTGAAATGAATATACTTATACACTTATTTATGTTTTGTAATTTGTTGTTTAAATTTCAATTTATATTTAAGAAATAAAAACAAAAAAAAAAGAAACAAAAAAAATAAAATCAAAATATCAATTAAATAAAAATCATGTCAATCAAACAGGGATTTAAAATCTTTGAAATGATAACATTAATGATTCAGAAGTGGGAATCCCATTACCTTTTTACAGTTCCAAGATAAATACCATAACTGGTTTTATCAGATGCATTATATGAACAATTATATCTATATATAATACTTTTTTTTTTTTTTTTGAATTGTTGATAAGTATATCAATTAATTTAAATGTGGGAACTAAATCTAATGTATAGTAACATCGCTTTCATATGATAGCAATATGTAGTACTGTTTCATTTTAAGTGATAACCAAAATTGTATTATAAAACTATTTCTAAAGAACAATAGTTGAAGAACATTTTTTGTTTTAAGACATCACATGTTCATTTAACACCATGTTCTGAGCTGAATTCGTAAATCGGGACTTTTTGGAATTGCTAACATAATTATATGGTTGGTTAGATGTGCCTCCCGGCCCGTTGTACCATCATTGTACCAATTTGGAATTTAAGCAGGTCCAGTTTCTAATAATAAGTACAATTTTCACATTTAATTAATTCATATACATCAGAATATTATAAAATAAATAAATATTCGTAAAGTATTGCTAGTTTTATATTATGTAATAAATTGCAGTTCACTACTACTAGATATAACAAAAATAAAAAATTAATTTTTTTTTCTCACATTGTACAGTAAAAAAACAAAAAATGGTATAAAATTTTTCGTCCATCAAAAATGGTAATAATTATTATATTAAGATGACCAACTGTATTTGTTTTAGAATTTTTTCATTAATCTTTTTCTGATTGCAGTAACAAAAAAAACTTCTAAAACAAATTCAGTTTGTCATTTTAATAATAATTATTACCATTTTTATAATTATACTAAATTATACCAACTATTAAATATTATTATATGTACCTATCTATATTACTAATTAGTAAAAATTCTAAATTGAATATGTACCGTTATTTTAACAAACAAATTTATCTATACATATACCGAATAACATCAAAAAAAAATTAATATAGTAAAGAACCTAACTACATACATAAAATTTAAATTAAATTCATTATGACCTAGATTTAAAGGTCATTTAATTTTATTATGCTGTAAATGTATGTATGTACATAAAATCTATGTAATTTCATAAAAAACCATTTTCGTTTTAATTTAAAATTTTAAAATTCAGAATTTTTTAAATAAAATTCTCAACATACGTAATACGGTATTTATTATTATTATATAGTTCAATAATTTCATAAATTTAATTTATTATTATAATCTCTTTTTTTATTTTAATTATTATTTTTTTGATAAAAATCATTACGTAAAAAAACATATTTTCAAATTTTCATATACATTTAGTTATCTATTTATTTTCTATTTTTTTGTTTTTCATGTTTTTTTTTTGATAATATTACAAAAACAAATATGTGTACATATATATACACACCCCCTTTTTCTATATATATATTATATATATATATTACAAATATGTATATTATAACAGAAAAAAAATATATTATATTAAGTTTTAGAAACATCTAACTATACAAAACATTCAAATTGGATATAACTATATATATATAGAAAATAATCAAAATGAATAGATAGAAAAATAGTGATAGATAAAAGAACAACAACACTAAAATGAATATACCCTTCTTTGAGCTTTGTGTAATATATACATACACCTTCTCTGCTACACCAAAAAATAAAATAAAAATAAAAGCTAAAATTGTAACTCTTAAAATCAACCACTAAAATCAAATAAACTATTAGCTAGCTATATTATGTGTATATTAATATATATATATATATATATGATATATCCCAAATCCTAAAAATTAAGTCATAAAAAACAAATAACAGAATATAAAACTAATAAACCTTTTAATCCTTTCAATTGTAATTTCAATTTCAATAATTGCTGTTCTAGAAGTGAACATTCATTTTCTTGCATAAACAAAAACAAATCACGAAACAAAAGTAATAAAAAAAATAAAGACTATCAAGTATACTGACATGCCATACCTTTTTTATAATATCTACCATAGTTGAGAAATTAAAGAATATAAAATTTAATTATTTCAATGAATTTTGTTGCTCAATAAATTTTCACAATAAAATTTTCCCAAAAAAAAAAAATTTTTTTTTTTTTATTGCTTCTTTTTATTTTATTTAGTATTGCTTTTGCAATTCTACCGTTATTAATATATATACATAAACACATTAATACTATATATATAATGAAAACTAAACAATATATTGAAAAGGAAAAGTTTATTTAATCCGAAAATAAGGAAAAATAATATAAGATACATATATGTAATATAAAATTAATGTTTTGAGAATTGTCTTCCGGCCCCCCCTCCCCCCTTCCGTCAACCAAATCGATTACATATTAAAAGGCATATTATATTAAATAAATAATTGAAGAATAAGAAAATTATGATATTTAAATAAAAACAATAAGATAAAAATTTGAACGAATTTATTTTTCACCTGATTTTCTTTCTCTTTCTTTTTCTTTTGTTATCAATAATTCAAGAATTAAGGATCATATATTTATTTTCGATTCGAGAATTGAATGAAAAGGACCTTTTTTTCTTATACATATATCCTTTTCACATTCATATATACCCAACCCATTTGAGATATTTCAAATCATCCCTTTTTTCCCATCATTATTTTCGAAATTGAAATTGAAATTTAACAATTTATTAAAAATAGAAAATTATATGATAAGAAATTATAAAGAACCGTTTTAAAGCAAAAAAAAATATATTTCGTTGAAATTACGCACTCTTTTAAAGTTTTCAATTAGCTTAGGGAATTTGGGGGGAGGTGAAAATAAAAAAAGAGAGAGTAGGATTTTTCAAATCCTTAAAGAGAAATTTTATTTATTTTGTCAATTCGGTTTTTTTAAATATTTAATAATTTTATTTATTTTTTTCTCATAATTCTTACGTTTTTTATTTTGTGTTGTTTGTTTATTTTTTTTATTTTTATTTACGCACTACTTATTTATGATATTTTTTTTTTTTTATGGAACACTTTGAAATAGATATACTTGTAGTAGGAGTGAAAAATCACTTTATTTATTTTCTTTTTTTATATAATTCTCTTTTTTGAAATAACGAATTTCTTTAATTTTTTTTTTTTCAAAATTTACCTTTTAGAACACTTTATGTTTTTTTTTTTTTTGCTTTTATATATTTTCAATTTTAATTGAATATATTTTTTTTGCTTTATTTTAATTTAACAAATGCAATTTTTTTTCTTTTATATAATATTATATATATATATATATATATTTTTGTTGAATAAAAGATTTTGCGCAACACACAATTTTCTTAAAATCGTACAATAAGGAATTTTTTTATATCCGTTATGTTGTAAAATTTATGTAAAATAAACTACAGCAAAAGAAGTCAGCTGATTGAATGATTTGAAATGAAAAATTTACAAAATGAAAATACACAAAATAGATTTTAAAGTTTTGGTTGGTGTTGTGTATACGGGTTTAGTAGGGTAAACAAAAACAACAACAAAATATAAAATAATACACAAAATATAGTGAGTTGAGTGAATATTTACAGATTTTTATGAGTTTTTTTTTACTTGCTTCAATTGTTTTGCTGTTATTATTTTATTTATGTTGGATTTTTTTATTTATGTTTTTTTGAGTTATAAATTACAATTCTGAGTATTGCCATATAAATGAAGTTTTTGGATTAATATTTTTATATATTGGGTGTATTTTTGTGAACAGAGACGAGCATATAGAGTGTGTTCAGTTAATAAAAAAAAACAAGATAGAGCTCAAAAAAATTTTTTTTAATTAAATCTATTTTTTAATTAGTCTTTTATTTATTTATTTATTCAATTTAAATCTCAAGAGAGCCAAATCGCTCGTAGAGAGTATAATATAATGTATTCGAAAATTATAATGAAATAGTAAACGTAATAGCAAGTAATAATTGAGTGGGAAATAAAAATTAAGATAAAGTAACATCAACAATCAACAATTATTAATAATTAATATTAAGAAATTTAAAGACGAATAGAAATGAATAGAAATTAATGTTAAACTATGAAATAACAAATATTAAAATTTAAAAAGATCGTTGAATTTTCCGTTGACCCCGTTGGTTCTTACTCCACTTAAATATTATAATAAAATAATTAAAAAAATATTTACTTTACAATACTTTATCCTTATAGTTTTATATTATGTATATTTATTTTGAATCAATTATTAAGTATTTATTATCATATAGATAACTAGTAGCACCATACATTTTGTTTTAAATGTAAAAATTAATTTTTGACATTATTAACATTCAACGATGAGCATCGTGTTCTGTCAATTTATAGTAGAGTATACTCTGAGGGTGCTCTGAACGCAAAAAGGAATATGAAGCTCAAGCTCTGAACGCTCTGAGCGAAAAAAAAATACGAATTTTTTTTCTGACAGTTCATGCTTTGCTTTGAACTAAAAAAAATACATCAATTGTTTAAATTAAAATTTGAAAGTTTACTACAATGACATGAGTTATACATTGTAGTGAGAAGTATACATGTATATAGATCAATATAGAATTATTAAGTATAACTAACAATTAAAACTATGTTATATGACAACACGTTTAGTCCCCTTATTTAAAATATCGTGTTCACCAGTGATCATAAAAATAAAATTGCGTTCCAACTCCACCACTAAACATTCAGGAAAATAGAACGATAACTAAAGGATATTTTAATGAATTTATTTTATCTGAAGCAAACAACATTAGGATATATTACACACGCTGTTGTAATTGTATCTTCTTCCATATTATCTTTAACCCTCTTTCCTTAAACAACAAATTTAATTTGAAGCATATATTCAGTTTGAAAGAAAGGTGAAAGTCAAAGTAAAAGAAGATTTAATTCGAATAGCATGTGATATGCCCCATTAGGTAGTTCAAATAATTTACGTTCAGATATTGATGTTTTGTAATTACGTGTTGAATAAGTTAAATAGAAGAAGAAAATCTCGTAGATGTATTGTTATTATAAACACATTAAAATAAGTTTATTTAGAATTAATATCAAAAAATATTATTTAAATCCAATTTAGGTGTTAAATATTAATTATTTTATCATAGAGGAATTTAGTTAATTTTCGATTAAATAAATAGAAAATGTGAATTAAATATGTATTCGGAATAGTTGTTAGCGGTTAGCTCTTAGATGTAAATAGTTCTTACTAATGAATTATATTGAATCAACGCACATATTTCATAAATTAAGTTATATATACATTTTGTATCTTTATCTATTTATTTTGTTGTTATAATATTAAATATTCTGAACCGATCTATATAATATGTAGATATATTTTTTTTGACAGTTATGAATTTGTATTTATTATATTTTTAACACTTTAAATAAGTTGTATGGATTTTATGAATTTAAAAGTACAAAAAATAAATACATATAATAAATAAACTTTATAATAATTAAAGAACAAATTCTAGTTTGAGCGATTTATCTAAATATAGATGATTAGTTGTTTGACTAAAATTTAAACTTTTTTTTAAAAATAATTATTCCAAAAAAAATAAAAACAATAAAAACGGTATAAAAATTCAATAAATTTCAAAATATAATCTCAAATTTACTTATACTATTTAACTTAAATTAATTAAACATTTATTAAACGACAGCAATAAATCCTGCCATTAATATTAAGGTCGCTGCCTTGGGCATTTGAGTCGAATATTATTTACAAATACATTTATTTTTAAACTGCTGTCAGTCGTTAAACTCTGCATTCCATTTCAATTAAATAATTTAGAGTTTATATTTATATTTTAATTCCATCAGTAAATACTTACACCATCTTACAATATAACAAAAAATTTAAAATTTACAATACAAAAATTCCGAAATGTCAAAATGTTAAATACAAAATCAAACGTCAAAAAAATGGCTTGAAAATTTTAAGTTCATTTTTTGACATTCTCTTTACTTATTTATAACTCAAATGGAAAAATTTAAATAGCAGAACGTCAGAATGATGTAAATGAACATTCTAATATAAAAATTATATCAAATCAACAGCTTTTGAATAATATTTTATTTAATATTAATTATTCTACTAAATTAAAATGCTTACACCAAAATATTGTATGGTAACACTTTTTTACTAAATAAATTATTCACTCAACAATTACAGAATTTTCAAAAAATAAACTTGAGTCGATTTATATCACTTGAGTGAAAATAATATATTCCATCAAACTAGGTACATACACAAATTGTTTTAATAACGGTATTTAACTACATTATTTAAAATTTTAAATGTTTGATATAAATTTGTTGTATATTTACATTTAATTTATTTAATTTTAAAAGTGTTATTTAAAAATAATTATTCAAATTTAATCAATTAAATTTATTTTACTTTGCATTTATGTACATACTAACTACTTACATGATTTTTTAAGGTTAAGTAAGTGGTATTAATATTATTAGACATACAAAAACTCATTTTCAATTCCTTTTTATTTAATTTTGAAATTGTAAGTCTATAATTTAATTATTTATTTAATTAATAATTTATATTATTTTCTTATCGCAAAATTTAATACTTAAAAAAATATTATTTCTAATTGTAATAATTCAAATAAATATTTGATTTCAATAACAAACTATGTACCACAACACAGTCCACACTCCACAGCCGACGCTATAATTATTGGATTTGTGTGGTGTGGTATCTACGCATATGTGGTGTCGTGGTGCATGTACTGAGCTATTTTTGTTCAATTATTTGGATTTCATCATTTCATCCACTAAATTTTTCAACTCAAATAGTTTTTGTATTGAATTGAAACTTTTTAGAGCAATTTATATGATATCATTTTTAAATTTTAACTATACTTTTTTATGAAAAACTAGATGTCGCTACAAATTACATTAAATGAATTGTTTAAAATGTCAAAATTATTTTATTTTTTTATGGCATTTTGGCATTGATTTTGATTAGTAAAATAGAAAAAAGTCTAAAATCCTTTCCCAATTTACAGCGTTTTTCGCCAATACTTCAATCAATCGTGAGTTTCGAGAAGAGCTACATTGGTTGCAAAAAAAGCAATCAAATTTAGTAAGTAAAATAATTTTTTTTAAAAGTTTTAAAATTAATATATTTCTTTTGAAATAAAGTGTTAAGTAATATTTTAAAACATATTTAAAACAAAATAATATTAAATTATGAATAAAAATGAAAATGTCAAAAATTAATTAAAGAAAAAAATTTTTTTTTTGCAATTGTGAAATTACATAATTCTTAGTAAAATTTCAAGATCAAGAGTTACATAAATAATTCTAATTAGTATCTATTTTTAGTGAATAATTTTTATTATTTTGATTTAAAAAAAAACAATTAAAAAAAAATTTTTGACAATTTATTTTTTAATAAAACAAAAATTGCAATCTCGAGTTTGTGACAACTCAGCTCTAAGTTTAAACACGTGCTTTAATTGTAAATAGGAATTCAAGTTGTGGTTGTGGTATATAGTGTTGTGCATTAATTATCGAACTAGTTTTGTAAATATGTAGAAAGAAAATAAGAAAAAGAAAATTTTATCAATGGATAGAAAAAATTACCTAATAAATTTTGCAATATCATCACCATACTTTTCCCACCTGTTCTATATTATGAGCATATGATATTGAATTCAAGTTGAATGTTGAAAATGAAAATTAAGAGTTACGTAACATGAACATTTTTATCGTTTTTTTATTTTTGCATTAATTAAACATTTTTAATATTGTACAAATGTATATGTATATATTCTCAATATTATCGTAGTTTATCATAACCATCTCATCTTTCTGCAAAAAAAAAAAAAAAAAAATTGTATGTAATATGGAAAAATATGATATTGAATATTGAAAAATTTTCATTCACAAATACACAAATAAAAAAAAATTGGGTCATTTCATATACTCCTTCACTTCAATTGAATTTGATTATTTAATTAAATTTAACTTTGACCTTCATCCTTAAATTTAGAATTTAGAACAATAACTATTATTAAATGACATTTAAGTATTAATTGTTATTATGGTATTGTACGTAAGTAGGTATTATTTGTAATGAATATCGTGATAAAATTTAATACATTTTTTTTTTTATTTTTAGCTCATGTATTTTTGCTTTAAACAACTTTCATTTCATGAGAAGAATATTATTTTTATTTTGCGGAAATTTGTTTTTTTTTGTTGAGACTTGAACTTGAAAAAAATTTAATAAATATAATATGATGGCTACTACATGCCTGATTAATAAAATAACTAGGAAAAATATTCTAAAGTCCAATGTTAATGTCAACTAACGGTTGGAATTATTTTGTAGATATTTTTTTTCTATTTTAATACTATTGTTTTTTATTGCTTTACAAAGCTTTTTAATCGCGTTTTCTACTACGAAATTCTTTTTCAATGTTTTTTGTATTTTTTATATTTTCTTTTTTGTTTTTACATTGCATTTTTTTTTTTTTTAAGTCTACTGATTTTGTTTTTGTATTTTCTCAATTGTGTAGAAAATTGACTTACCCAAAAGAATTGCATTGCATAAGAATTTAGAAAATATGAATAATTTTAGAATGAGCTTTTTATCAATAAATTTAATATATAGTTTTTTCCTTTAATATTGAAGTTTCCGTGGAAATGGATCTGATTTTATAAAACTTAATTTAAGAGATTATTAAATGTTCGTGTTACATTAGTGACTCGTGATGCAAAACTCTTCCAGGTGTCCTGGACAATTTGTTTTAAATTAAGATCTTAGTTATTCAATTCAAATCCATCAACTGTTAATAACTGCCGCTCCTATTATTAGTATTTATTGTTTTTTGAAGCAGTGATAATCATTATAACATTTAATTGGCAGTACTCATCGCGTGAAAGAATGCATTTATTCAATGCTTTATATGAAACATTTTTATCGAACAATTTTTTCGTCCTTCGATCGATTTCTACTTTTACATCATTTAAAGAAGCTTTGTTTATTTTTTAGCTATTCAAGAATAACATTGACAGAAATAATTGGTCAGTTTTTTTTTTTACGATTTCTATTGCAGCAATTAATATTTTTGTCATTCATTTTTTTTTTATATGAATTTGTGAAGAGTGATTTTAAAATTGATTGCTCCAATATATTTACACTTTATTACAATTTATTATTTTTAATGAGAAATCTTAGTAGTTGAAAATTCGAAAATTGAATCAAGAATCTTGAAACATACTCAAAAGTAAGATTTGTATTCATCATAAGTTTTTTAATGGTAGACGAATTAAGTACAATTACGAGAATTGAATAGAAACATTTTAATTTGAACCACTGAAAAACATTCTATATTTCAACATTTTACATTAATTCATATAAAATTATATAATCAATTAATTGTTATCACTAATTATATAAATTCTCTATTTTAGAATCAAATGTTGCACGTATAACGGTGTCAAATTGTAGAAATATAATTAGGAGGTCAATATCTAAAGATAAGACTGTAATAAATATGAAGCCTCTTCCATTTGATTTTATTAATTCTGTTATCAGTTTTGCAAGTGTTTCAAAAGAAAGTTAGTTACTTTAATCTAAAAATTATGTCTAATAATCTTATCTAATTATCATATAATATCTAAAGGTCAAAACTATTTCTCTAACTATACAAACATGTACATTTATGTATACATATATATATATAATTTTTGTTGGCAATGAATTTTGTTGCTTATGTTGTTATCTAATAAAAAATATTGCGAAGTATTTTATTTTTAATCAAATTACATAATAATAGAGCAGTATTAAGTAAGCTGATGATAAATTAATGCTAATTACCTGAATATGTGCTAAAAAAAATTCAATAGAACTTTTAAATTTATTTTTTTTGTTTTTAGAACTATAACGGGCAACATAACATGTATTATATTTTTTCTTATTTTTTTTTTTTTTGGGAATTAACTATTAAAATTTCCAGAGTAAATTTTTCAAATCTCATGATTTTTAATTTCAATTTTGTATAATTTTTTTCGAATTTTTTACCTTAGTTTTAATTTAATGAAAGTGAAATTAAATACAAACTAATGGTTGAATACTATTTTAGAAACATGTTGTATGTCTGCCGTGGTAGCTAATTTTTGAATCACTCACCTTTTTTTAAATAGACAAAGGGACTGATTACAGCGTTAAACATCTTAATAAATTTTATTGGAATTTAAGTGATTATCGTAGCTCTCACTTCTGTTTCTAACACACTCGACTGAAATAAAATTTGGTATGAGACATCTTACAAGCTCACGAATCAATGTTTTAATAAATTGAATAAAGATGAGTCTATGTTCGGATATAAATTGAACGGTTTTTCTTTTTTTAATTCTTTAACTCTTTTTCTCTAATGTACTTCATAAAATAAAAACTGGGTAATCCTAATGAATCCCATATAAAAATTATGGATTAATTATTTTTTTGTGACAAGTTTTTATTTTAATTTTTTTTTAAACCAAAACAGAAAAATATTTTCTTTGGACTCTGTTTATCACTTTTATTAATTTTAGTGAATGTATCATTCACTTTCGGTGTCATGATTAAAAAAAAAAATGAATGATAGAGTTCGTTTATTATTCACTGGATTTATTTAATAATAGGAAAGAAGTTAAGAAAATTTTGTAAATCCAAAATTTAATAAGCTGATAAATAAATAATATAGATAAATAAATATGTAATAATGAATGTAGACTTATATTTTTATGAAAGTGGCAAATGGGAATGGAATGAAGAAAATAGATATGAAATAATTTTTTCTATGTTATTTATAATTGTTAAACTTTGAAAAATGTAACTGACAACAAAAAATTACAATATCACTCACAATAAATTATCATTATTATTATTATTATTATTTAAATGAAAGGTTTATGCATTACACCGATTTGTCTCTATCATTCAATGGTAACAGGGGCCTTCCTACATATAAGTACTTTTATGTAAAAATATTGACGATTATTGCAGCAATCACTCTCAAAACGTGAATTTCAAAACACTATTAATAAATTATTATTATTATTATTTTTATTATTATTATCATTAACATCATCATTATCATCATTATTATTATAATCATTATTATTATCATTATTATTATTATTATTAAAATGAAAGGTTTATGTATGCCACCGATTTGTTTCTATCATCCAATGGTAGCAGGGGCCTTTGAACATATAAGTACTTTTATGTAAAAATATTGACGCTCACTGCACACTCTCAAAACGTAACTCAAAACGTGAATTTTAAAACACATTCACAATAAATTATTATTATTTAAATGAAAGGTTTATTCATGACACCGATTTGTCACTACCATTCATTTTCACCATCACTTTCATTCACATTTTAGTGATAATGATAACAGGGATTTTGTACATATATACAAGTACTTTTAAGTAAAAATATTGACGATTATTGCACCAAGCATTCTTAGAGTCATTCCCTTTTTTTCAAATTCATTAGTTGTGCCTGTCTTAACAGACACTTTTTGAACTTCACTTCACTCACAACACTCACTTTCTTTGAATAAATATTTTTTTTATCCATAATAAAAAAAATTAGTGACTCTACAAGTGACTGCAGCGATATGCATTTTTTCACACTTTATTTTTTTTTCACAATCCGCTCACTTATTCAAAAACAAAGTGAGTGTTGCAATACCAAATGACTCATTCAGACGAAAAACACCTTCTAGATAAGAAATATGGACACAGAATTAATAAAATATTTTTTTTTTTAAAATTATAATACGTGAATTTAATCGCATTGTCAGTCGTGTCGTTTTTGCTTTAATCATTTTCAATTTTGTCGATCGATTGAAAACAGATTTATTGAGTAACAATGAAGAGTTGAAATTCCGTTAAGCTTTTATATATAGAATTAGATTAATACCCTTATCATGATTCTCGAATCGAATGTATAAGTAGACGAATTCGCTGTCATGCGATCATGAATAGCGAAGCGAACTTAATACGTTACAACCGTAAAATAAAAAGAAAAAAAAATATTTTGTTGTTTTTAGAGTAAAAATGAAGGGGAGGGTAAATTTTTAAAAAAATGTTAGATTATTTACAAAATTTATGAATAATATAATTTAATATGATATTATTTGCAGCTATAAAAAAAAAGTTTGATAAGCTAATGTAATTGAGAGAATAATGATTAGGCTTGTGGGAACAGCAAATTGGAATAAAAGTGCATTAAAAGTGTTGTGGAATCGATTTGCAACCGAATTAAATGTATTAAGAATATATTAAATATATATAAAAACAACAGGCGTAGGAATAAACTGTAGATGCTCTGTTGAGCAAAGAACAAAATCCAGAGAATCCAAATTAATCTAGAGAGCCGTTCTAAGTGTTGTTACAAATTCAAATACACTTGAAAAAACCTAAAATGAAAAATAGCAGTAAATATATCTGAAACAATCGAAACTCTGAATTATTGCCAGTTATAATTTCCTTCATCGTACTACACTGACTAATGTTATTATTGCTAATATATTCTATTTGTTCTAATTTAAGCCTTCAATTTATGTTTTATTGAATTTAAAATATAAAATAATGCATTTTTATTCAACTGAAAGTTTTTTATTAATCTAAATATACTTGTCAAAATATTTAATTTTCAAGTGTTAGGTTAGCAACGACTTTTTCACAGCGAATAAATTTATTCGCGAATCGTGATCACATTTACGCGAACGTTCGACTAGCATATTCCATTCGAGAATCATGATAAGGGTATAAAATCTTTAATGAATCACAATAATTCTTGCTACTTGTACAATGTCCAATTATGTGTCTAAACTGCTACTATCTGATTAAGATTTAACTATATCAATATAATATAATCAAATTTCTAATTTTTAACTTAATATTCATTTTTTGAATCGACTCATTCTATTGTTCGTAGTATAGTACTCAACATCAGCCGAATCTAAACTGGCTAAGTGTTTTTTTAAAACAATTTTTAGATTGTAAGTTTCTCGAACACTATTAACTATTGTTGGTTTTAAGAAAGGTTGAACTGTAGATGATTTGGTCATTTTATGGTCTAGTACCAAACACAATAAATTGAAAAAAAAAAATCTAGTATTAGGACTTGCTACAAACTTCAAAATTATTTCTTGAAATTTTTCATATCAACTTTTAATATCCATACTAACCCACTTATTTTATATCATTGCATGAGACAGATAATCGTTTCACTGAATTAAGTCAGTTTTTTCCAAATTTTTTATATTTAATTTTTTTAAATTTCAAATGAAAAAAAGCTTTTTTATTGCTCATGTTTTTTTATTTTGCTTTAATTATCAAAGTAGTGGAATTTCATGAATTTTCTATGAACAGAGAAACAAACTCGTGATCTTCTCACCGTAAGCATACCATATACATCTATGTGGATATTATTTTAGAATTTTAATTATTGTTACGCGAATTATTTAATTGTGTTTATATTATTTTTTTTTTTTTTTACAGACGTATAAATTTTTCCTTAAAACCCATATATGTTATAATGTATTTATATTGAATTTAAAATTTACGTCATTATATCGACAGTGTAACATTGAACTACACGCTTAAATTCAAAGTTGAGATCAATGGTGTGTGTTGCTTTTTTAATCTGTTACCATGTGGAAATGTTGTTAATTGTGATTTTTTAATTATGTTTTTGTTGTTGTTTTTTTTTTGTATAAAAAAATGAATTGTTGAATATAAAAATGAGACTTGTATATATTGACCACATGGTTGGTTTTACTGTTTGGGATGAGTCAAGAAACCGGTTTATTATTTAGTTTAATTTTTTGTTAATAAACCTTGATCGCAAAATGGGATTCTCTGTAGTTGTAGTTGAATTTAGGTTTATGCAAAATTTTTTTATAAATTTTTATTTCAAAGTTCAAGAAACCCAAAAACAAGCTTTTAAATAAGAAAGAGAAAAAAATTTAGGGTAAATTTTTTTATTGTTTTTATTTTTTTTACCTTTGAATGGAAACGTGTACAAAATTTAGCTTAAAGTAGAAAAGTATGATTGTGATTATTTTATCTTTATGATATGAAGTATTTTTATGGCATTAAAAATTGCATTCTAACTAATAAAAATTTAATCATTGATAACTGGATATGAATTTTGTTATATATACTTGGGATTTGATAAGACGAAAAATATGTTAGAAAAGATAAGAAATTAAAATTTTTCGATATATTTTTATTATTATTACTTAAATTTGGAAATTTTAGAGTTTAGTTTAGCTAAAGATTTACATAAGCCTTGTAAGTTATTTCATTTCGTTATTTTATTTTCGTTTTGAAAATAATTATGCACACAAAAAACACTCGGGGTGTCAAATCTTTGTAATATAAAATGAATTGCACCTACGTTCATTATTTTAAAATAATTTATTAAATTATAAAAAATTTTTTTTTCATTTTAGATTCAATCTTAAAGCTTTAAAAAAAACAAAAAAAACTTTATTTCAAACATGGGTGTACCAGCTGGTGATGTTGAAAAAGGTAAAAAAATTTTCGTTCAACGTTGTGCTCAATGTCATACCGTTGAAGCTGGTGGCAAACATAAAGTAGGACCAAATTTACATGGATTATTCGGTCGTAAAACTGGTCAAGCAGCTGGTTTTGCATACACAGATGCCAACAAAGCTAAAGGTATTACATGGGGTGAAGATACCTTATTTGAATATTTGGAAAATCCAAAGAAATACATCCCTGGTACAAAAATGATATTCGCTGGTTTAAAGAAACCAAATGAACGTGGTGATTTGATTGCATACTTAAAATCAGCTACTAAGTAAATAAATTAAATAATTTAACAAAAAAAAAAAAAAAACAAAAAAAAAATGAAATAAAAATATTAAATTAATTATCGAAAATAAAAATAAATAAATATTAAGTAGTAAAAATCTATTTAAATTAAAAAAAATAAACATAAGATTTACGGATGCTGCCATTCCCATCGCGTAAATTTTTTCTTTTTTCATTTTCTAAACATTGATTAGAAAACAAAAAATATTTCAAAAACAAGAAAACTCTTGTAAATTTTAATAAAAAATTTTAGTGGTGTGTCATATCTCACTTTTTAAGATATATAATACATATTTATATTATTTTATTTAATTTTTTTTTTTTTTTTTTTTTAAAAGGATAATTAATTTGAGTTTATATTTAATTAAAATTAATTATAATTATAATATTATAAAATGTACACAAACATACAACTGGTTTGTAAGTATTAATTAATAATAATATAAAATCAAATTGGTGCTATCTCTAAAATGTAACAACAAAAGTAAAAAAATAAAATTATTTTTTTTAATTTATGGCATCATACTCGCGTTACGTTTAATATTATATGATCCAATCATAAATTAGTATTTTCATTACTATTTTAAAATAAAATAACTTAATATATTTGAATTATGAATTAAATGAAAAATATGTAATTGTAAAAGTTTAAAAAAGAAATATTTTATTTTATAAACTTCACACATAAACACACCAAATGTAGAAATGTAATAATTATGTAAATTTATTTAATTTATATTTTTCATTATTAAGAATTTTTATTTTGTGTTTATCAAAAACTCAAAATGAAAAAAAAAAAAAGAAATTAAAAAAGAAAAAATGACGAACATGTAAAAATTAGTATAAAAAAAAAGAAAAAAAAAAAAAAAAAAACAAGAAAAATAAAAAAGTAAAAACCAATAAGAGAACAAAACAAAAAAAAAAAAATTTTTTTGAGAAAATTATTTTTAATTTTAAAATTTATTTCTATTATTCTAAAAATAAATTTTAAAATAGTTAAACTGAATTGTTTTAGAAATGAGATTGATGCCAATGATGTTTGTTTACACTTGCAAGTTAAATACTTTTTTTTTTTTTTTATTGACCCATTAAATAACAATTTGATTATTTCGATAATCGAGAAGAAGAAAGTATTGTGTTCCAATGGCAGCTTATTTGTATTCCAAGAAACGTTGATTAGATTTTCTGAGGAAGTTAACTATTCATTAAAACTAAAACAATAACAAGTATCTGGAGTAGGATTTGTATTAGGGCCCTATTACACATCAATCATTCGTCAATCATTCATCCATATATTGTCAATATATTGACCGTTGATTGATGAGAAATGATGTCATCAATCATGCAAGCAAAATTTCATCAATCATGTCATCAATCATTTTTGACAAGTTCAGCTGAGGCAAAAAAGATTGCTTTTTGGGGAATGTTCAGATAAGGTTATAATATTAATTTGTGATGTAATTCAAAAAGAATAATTTTTATATTAATTTGAATAATTATAGCAAAAAAATAATTTGTTGTTTTTATACCCTTTACTTTACTTTAAAAATTCAATTTAAATTGAAGTTAAAAACATTCCTCTAAAAATTATATTTTTAATATTCATATATGTTTCGAAATTATCAATATATTCAGAACCCTTCCACAATATGTCATTGCAAAATGTCAAAATATGGGTAAAAAGATTGATGAGTGAATGATTGATGTGTAATCGGTCATCATTATTTTCATCCATATATTGACAATATATGGATGATTGATTGATGAAAAGAATGATGTGTAATAGGCACCTTAGTATCACAATTATGCTGATAACTTTTAAAAATTTGTGGCATCAAAAATTTACTAAAATAGCTGTATTAAATTCAAAATATTGGTAAAAACTTGTTTAATTTGAATAGGTTAAGTTAAGGTTGTGATTGGTTATGATTTTGTTATAATCATATGCAATCATATTCGAACATTTAACGAAATATATGTGACTATTATATTTAGGATAAAATTAAATTCTCACATTCCCCCTAAGTTAGATTTAAGATCAAAATTAGATAAAAAGATCTAAATCTGATTAAGATCAAAATCTGAATAAGATCAAAACCTGATAAAAAGATCAAAATCTGATAAAAAGATCAAAACCTGATAAAAAGATCAAAATCTGATAAAAAGATCTAAATCTGATAAAAAGATCTAAATCTGATAAAAAGATCAAAATCTGATAAAGAGACTTGGTCTATTCACTTTTTGGACATGAAAAAATTTATATGGGAAGAAAGTTTAATAAGTGACTACTGGATAGACATGTATCAGAAAATAAAATTGATCCAATATTTAGTAAAGAATTTAGGAAATTAATTAGAAACATGGATTGAACAAAAAAATTTGAAAGTGACCTAGTTTGATGAATTTGAATATATGGGAGACAACTATTTGATATTAATTTGAAGATTGTTACAAAATAATTCTTATTGTCTTGCCAAGTACTACTACAATAATCATTATAATCATATTAGTTACTGTAAGTTTTGGTCTTGCCATATTTTCCACATTTAAATGCTTTTGTTTTTTTTAAAGAACAAAATCAACGTGCTATTTAGAGAAATAATTAAGAAAATTTTACATTAGTAAATTTCAGTGATTGAATAATTAGTGATTGACCGTTAAGTTTTTCATTCGGTTACAATGCATTTGAGTGACTTTTACCGTTATAAAGAAAATTTGCTAACTGATTTTGCTCTTTTTCCATGCAATTAAAAATTGTAGTACGAAAGATCTACCTAAGTTACTTCATTGGCTATTATAATTAACAAATAATAATCATTGGTTAATGTAACTTATATTTTTATATAAAAAAGAAGAAAAATATTTTCAGAAGCTGAAATTTAGTGGATGAAACGTCGTTTATATGGAAACTAAAATGAAAATTTAAAACCAATGCAAAAAATTAAAACTTTGTACTTTGTAATAAATTAATATGAATCATATTCTAAATGTTAGAATCTACCTACTTGCCTTTTATTGTTTTTGTTTGTGCTACAATGATTGAATCATTCCAGTAATGAAATAAATCTAATGAATTATGAAATTCGTAACATGCTTTTAAAAATGAAGCTTTCGTTGGTGTTTGAAAGTTTTTTAAATCAAAAGAATAATGTTGTTATGTATGCGGTGCTGTAAGTTATTACTTCGATAAAATTTTAAAAATAAAATTTGGTGCTTAAATTTATTTAACTAGGTAATCAAATTGTAAAAGCTGGTAAAAGGTTAAATTCTTCGGTGAATGACCAACTATCAAATTAATTCTAAAACAGTACATACTTTGAACAACACTGAACAGTATAAAATTTTTTAAAAAATTTACATACATTTTCTCACCAATTTAATTTACTGTCATGCTGTTATTAGTCACCAATGTAATTTACTGTCAGGGTGTTGTACATGCTGTTATTAGTGAATACAACAACCATAATTTTATAAATTGTTGAAAATTAAAACAAAACAAAAATAACGGGAATTTATTTCGATGTTTTATTCGATGGTGAAAAGTGAGTCCTTGAATTTTTTTATGGTTGGTACTTGGTAGAAAAATGTAAAATTAAATTTTAACAGTAATTCAAAATTTTTTTTTTATATTTTGTTGTAGATATGATTTAACAAACAGTGCTACTCAAAAATTAGCCAAGTCAAACCGAATAGAATGTATATCAAAATAAAAGGATTGCGTATACACTATTTAATTTAATATTAGCTATTTCCGTACAAAATTAATTTGAAATTATAAATATATAAAATAATTCAATCGTTCGTATTAATTCAAATCTAACCGACAGTTGCGAATGTTACAATTTAAAATTTAAAAGTGATTTTATTTATGTATCTAAATTATTTATGATAATATTAAATATTTTGTATGCTTCTGTCAAATAATGTTAAACAATTGAATTACGTATATTTAACTGTAAAATCTTCAGACATTTCTATTGAAGCATAAAAATCAATTAAAATTCAAAATTGTGTGGTATGAAATACAGTAGTGTGTGTGTGCGATAAAATCTGGACAGTTTCAATTCCCTACAAAATCTTACAGATAGTATTTTTAGCTCCTTCACCTCCAATTTTTAGTTGTTTTATGCAACTCAGGTAATTATGCCATTATAAATTGCTTAGTTAATAGGAAAAAGTGTTCATTAGTGATGAATAATTCAACAAGAGTGTGGATAAAAACCAAGAAGCGTAAAATAATGTCAAAATTAAGTGTTGGTGAAAAAAGCGTTGTAATTGCTTTATGAAAGAAGGACTGTCAACACGTGATATTAATCAGAGAATAGAACTTGGGAGATAATCTGATACGGATTTCATTAAAAAATTTGAAAGTACTAGGAATACAGAACGGTGTAAGGGATCTGGTAGACCACAAAAGACTTCAGTAGTTGAAAGATAAATTTCTGGTACCAAATGTGACAAATGTTCCAAATGTTCCAAATAGAACATTCACGCGGGAAATCTTGAACTTGTCTAAAAAAATGTTGAATCACTTGGTGTTTCCTGACAAGTTCAAATTCAAGCTCCTTTTTGGAGATAGGAGGTTACAAGATTTGCGTAGAAAATGCGGATTACGGCTTGGTGATGGGTGCATTGAAGAAGTTTGGGGTTGCTTCCGTAGGAGTGTTTTAGGTGATATGGCATTTGTAAACTGAAAAGTAATTGCAGATCTGGACATAAAAATACCGTCATGGAGAATCACTGGAGCCCATCAGTTTTGGGACTATTTGTTGCAACTGAAAGGTTAATTTTTCAAGAAGATAATGTACCAGCAGTGTACACGGAAAAAAAGTTAATGTTAATTTTTTATTGAACTATTTAAAAATTTGGAATAAAATTCAGGTTAAAAATGCTCTCGAATTTTATTAGGTCCGGTTTTATTTCCAGTTGTTGGTGAAAAAGTACTTAAGTGATACTGCATACACACTATGAAATGGCTCGTTTATAGTTCAGATCTTAATCCTATTGAAAATATTTGGAGTGTAATTAGAAAAAAGCCCTACAAAGCAACCCACAGACAATAGAAGCTCTAAAAAAACAAATTCAGATAGCTTGGGAAAGCATCATTACAGATTACGTCATTGAAAATTTGATTGAATCCATTAACAATATGCGGGAAGCGGTAGTAAAGGGAAATGGTTAAGTCTGAGCTTGTAGTATAATAAAATAATTTCAAATTGTGATATTTATAAAATTTTGTTAGAAAAATTTTGTTTGGTAGTAAAGTAAATCAACAAAACAATATGCTTAAAACGAAAATACTCTTCCAAATCCCATTAGAAGGCATATTAATTCATATATGGCATCCTATGTTGATCGATATTATATAGATAAGAAAGAAATTGACCAACATCCTCAGACAGCAGAACCAACCAGATATAATATTTTTTTTATTTTAATTGCTTTTCAAAATTGCTATATAATTGCAAATGTTTACACTGTTCATATTCTTCATTCTACGGTGTACGATTGTACGATTGTATGATAATATTGAATAAAAAACGAAACAAGCAGATATTTGATGTTTTCGACAAACTGAATCTATGAGTTGCACATAATTCTATATATTGATGTAGTCACTAAAATTAAAGTCAAATTAATTCATTGTATCTCGGACATATTGAGCGGAAGGTGCGTGTGAAAATGCTTCAACCAAAAGAATCTTAAAACTATTAATCCCTAGTAGGTAACAATTTTCAAACAATTTACCCTTTCGGGATGTGGGTCGATCATTTTTGTCTCATTTATCTTATCCCAATGACAAATGGTACTGGAGTTTAACCGGCAAAAAAATTCAAATACTCATAGTATGCTAATTTCATATGCAAACAATTACACAACACAAACTGCAATACGTAGTAAAAAAAAATGTGTTAATATACAGTGTTTAAAAGATTTTCGCTTTATATTGATGCTAATTCACAGTACAGAAGATTACGAAATGTTAAGATGGGAAAATAATTTTGCGAAAGTAGCAATACGTGGTTAGGCTTCTGGACAAGATCAAAAAATCTATATAGCATTTTAATTCGAGCGGGAGTCGAAATTAGGACCTTTCAGTTGACAGGCAGACTACTTTACTTACTACAACCCCACCAGCGCAATAGTTAGAAACATATACATATATGTATTTCAAATTATTGACTATTAAAATCTACTAAAGATTAAGAAAAGTGGAAAATAATATTAATTAAGGTCAAAAATGTACAAGGTTTGGGATGTAACAAATAAAGTACACGACACATAAATTATCCTCTTTAAGCCATATATCTTTATATTGATTTATTAAAATTGAATTTATTGATTACCTATCATTGTCAAACTAATAACCAAAAATGAGACATGACTATATATGAGGCTATATTTTTAGATAATATTACTGTTAGAACAACCTCATGAAAGAATGAAAAAAAAAAATTTTCATTCTGGAAATTACAAAAAATGTTTTTTATTATTATTTTTTTCACTAAATTTTGGGACTAGTAATACTGTCCAACAACAAAAACGAAACAAAAATAAATTATGTTTTTTTAATTCATCTTGATTTGTACATGTCCTTGCAACAAATTGAAATTATTTTATAAGGATCTTCAATTTATTTTTGTTTTTTTTTTTTCGCCTTCCTATGTACCCAAAAATCTATGAGCCGTATTGAAAAAACAAAAAAAAATTATTTTTATATGGTCTAAGGATATTGTATTCGACAGGCTACACATACTTTGCTATTACATACATTCCAGTATTTATATTATAATTATGTTCTTAAATGCAGGGCAGGGTGTTTTCTTCATTTAATATTCACCCATATTCATGAAGACTCATCCCTGAAGCGATGAAAAATTGACCCGCGTGACGTGTAAATAAATTTGTATTACTTGTGAAAAATTTCGTTATGACGGCAAAATTGTCTTCCATAAATAAAAATTTATTTAGACGTGACGCAGGTCAATTTTGCATTGCATCAGTGATGGATGCGTGTTTAAGAATATAGGTGATAACTAAATGAAGAAAATATACTGCCCGTAAGCATAGAAGAACATATGAATATTTTCACAGAAGCGTTGATCGAACTTTTGACTTTTTCCATGACTGAAATAAACAATTGTAATTGTTCTAAGAAATTCATGCAGTTAGTCTTAGTGATTTAAATGACCATTGGCAATTGGCTTTGTAAATTTGAATGATTCAATTTAGATAACATTGATTTTTTACTATACTTCAATTTTAAGATTCTAGATCTATAAAAATTAAAATATTTTTGAAAATAGGAGAAAAAAATTTAATATGCATTTCTACTACATAAAGTGTTATAAAAATGTTTGGTTAACAAAATGACAACAATCTGATGAATCAAGTTAAATAAATGCGCTTAAAAAAAGAAATACATAATCAACCCTACCAGGTGAATTGATTTATTCTACACTGTCTAGGCTTAAGCTTTAGAAGCGTTATTCAATTTTATTCAATTCAGTTATATTTTACATTCCTGATGTATGCAAATAATGATAAAATATGAATGAAACATCCTGTATATATGTATATATCAATATCTACGAGGGTTGGTCAATAAGCTTTTTTTTTACAAAGTAATAAATTATGATGTTGTCAATTAGAATTTTTTTTTCTTAATTTAATTTTACACATTTTGTCTATCTAAATATCAAACTACATAGCATTATTTTGTTGTCTGAAACATATTGTTAAACATGTCTTTGTAATTTAATTATGATGATGGTTTCATGGTGTTGTTTTTAAAGGTGCTGGCTAGTATAAAACCTTTTGTACTTGCTTACAGCTTAATTGCGATAGGATGGAATAGGAAAAAAAAACATTTTGCATAAAGTAAAGCCAAGCATTTATTACCATGGATTTCTGTAACTATATCTAGCGGAAAAAGTCAAAATACAGACCTGTCCATTATCTAGTTGTCTATATATTTTTGGCTTGGCTGAAGACAACTTGTCGTGAATATATGAAGCAAAGGAAGAATATTCTTGACAATCTGCTCTGTGAATGCGAATGTCTTGCTTGTAGTTGACTTCACTCTTGGAATCAGTATTTCCCGAACGATGGGAATATTGCCCAAATAATGTCTTCCTTTTCATATTTTAAAAATAAAGTGCTTTCACTTTTACACTCTGTTTTTATTCTGAAACTGAGATGAATCTGAATTTCAGCCTCAACTTTGCCTCCATCATTTGCGTGATCATAAATAATTAAAATAGATCAAGACTATGCATAAAAAAATAAGTAAAAAATCTCATGAGTATCTAATGCGAAGAAATGGCAATAGAAAAGAATGTGCGGAAATCCCGTTAAACAAGGAACTATAATCGCATGATATATTCCTTTATACTCCATTCCAAAAACTTTATCCAGAGTGTAAATAGGGAGTTAAAAGTTAGTGGTATAAAAAGAAGTGTAGAAGTAAGATCTGATAGAATAGAATATTGACAATAAATGTAAGGTGCAAAAGAAAGTATTAAATTCTCTTGTAGAATGAAATTAAGTCACTGAACTGAATGTACGATCTGTATAGATATAGAGTGTAATAACAAAGTAAATTAATTCACAAAAAGTGATATTAGAAAGCAAATTAGAACACCTGGAACAACTTGCCAAACATATCGGACTACAAAAATCAACTTGGAGAAAACCAAAGAGCTATGACAATAAATAATTCACCAACACAAAACATCTAAGGTTGAAAGGAGAACAAATAGAATTTGTGATTAACTTCTGCTACTTGGGTAGGGCTCAAGACGAATATTTTGGTTGATTCATTGGTTGAATTGAATGAAGAGAGTGGATGATGAGACCCTTCAGTCCGTTGTATACCGCATTCTAAGCAATTTCCCTTTCATAACTCTGGCCAGAATTCATGACATGCGTAATAATTGCATTCTAATGAACAGAAGTATATCACACTTATACTACACATATACCAGACTCTCTCTCACATCACTTTCAATTATTACCTTTAAAGTTTTTTTTTCTTACACCTCTTGAAAGCATAGGGCTTTTACTTGACATTTTCAAGACGTAGAAAATAGATTAAAGAAAGCAAGAGCAGCATTTGGGAGATTGCAATTGATATGGAGGAATAGGCAAATATCTAGAGCAACTACACTTAGAATATTCCGGTCTTTTTTAAAATCAATCCTGACATACGGCAGTGAAACTTTGTTAAAATCAAAAATCCTCAACCAGAAATTACAAATCATCATTAATAAAAGTTTAATGATAACATGGCAAACACAATAATTAACAAGGACCTCTGGATACTAACCGGAAAAGAAGCCATATCGAAAAAAATCAGAAGAAGGAAATGGATATGGATAGACCATACACTCAGAAAGCCGTAAAACAATATCGCGCGAATGAGCTTAGAATGGAATCCATAAGGTACAAGAATCACCCGGTCGTCCAAAGAAAACCACCAAGACTATAAAATAAAAACTAGAAAAAACAAACATAATGTGGGAACAAGTGAAAACTGTAGCTATCAATCGAGTACCATGAAAATGTCAAGTGAAAGCCCTATGCTTTCAAGAGGTGTAAGGAAAAAAAAACTTCAAAGGTAATAATTGAAAATGATGTAAGAGAGAGTCTGGTATATATGTAGTATTTTTTTTTTTTTTACACGCTACCCAAACACTAGGAAAGGATTCCTTTATACAAAATTATTGTAGGTGTGGGTAAGGAAAAAAAGGATTTGGAGAGAAAAAGGATGATAGAGGAGAATTGGGAGGTAAGTAGTAGACGAACCTGAAGAGGTTCTTTTTGAAAAGTTGCAAATTGTATAATGGAGCATTTTTGTCGGTAGGGAACACGTGAGATGGGAGCATGTTCCACATTTTTGCAGTTCTTACAATAAAAGAATTTCCAAAACCAGTTTTAGACCACCTAGGTATTTCCACAGTGTAGAAATGTGCACTTGAAGCCTCCCTAGTGTTACGCCGGAATAGTTTAAGGGGAGGCATTAGTGATTTTATTTCATTAGAACAAGTGTCATTTCCAACAAGATATCTATAAAAAAGGGAGAGAGCTCCAACATTTCGACGAGTGCTAAGAGGAGTAAAGGTTAATTGGACGACAGGGTCGCCAAATAGGCGTAAGGCGCGATTTTGAATTTTGTCCAGGAAACCTAGTGTAGTTAGGGAGGCGCCAGCCCATATGTGAGAATTGTACTCCATCTTAGGTCGGATATATACTTTATAGATATTGGCCAGATCTCTTGGAGAAAAGTAGGCTTTACATCGAGAAAGAAAACCCAAACATTTGGCAGCCTTCTTAGCTGTATCAAAAATATGCTCATTCCACTGCATTTTTTGGTTTAGCTGCATGCCTAAAATATTTAGATTTTCTGACCTTTGCAAGTTTACTCCTTGAAATCGCAGGGTGGGGACGGGTTGATCTCTTTTACAAGAGATCAAACAGCTTTGAGTTTTGGACGTGTTGAACTCAACTCTGTTTACGATACCCCAATCGGCTATTTTTGCTAGGTCATGGTTAAGTGAGCTAGTCATTATATTTCTCTTCGAGCTGATTGAGGTAGAGGTGACGTTTGATTTCCTTAAAAAGTCGTAGGATGCCACCAATGTACTGTCATCAGCAAAACTATGGATTGGATTGAGGGTTGAAGAGAGCAGGTCGTTGATGAAAAGAAAAGGGTAGGTGATAAGGCAGAGCCTTGTGGAACGCCAGCATTTATTGCATAGTTGTCGGACATAAAACTGTCGACAACGACACGTATACTTTGGTTCGAGAGAAAGTCCTCAATCCATTTGCAAAAGAGGCTGCCCAAACCAATAGCCTGACATTTGCTCAGAAGAGCAGAATGCCATACTCGATCAAAGGCTTTTGAGATATCAAGAGCTACAATCTCAGATTCACCGGTACAATGAATGCTGGTATTAAGCTTAACGCAGAGAGATGTTAAGTGTGATATACTTCTGTTCATTAGAATGCAATTATTACGCATGTGATAAATTCTGGCCAGAGTTATAAAAATGAGGTTGCTTAGAATGCGGTATACAATGGACAGAAGGGTTTCATCATCCACTCTTCATTCAATTCAACAAATCAATCAACCAAAAAAAATTCTAATCCAGTGTATTCGACTTTAAAAATATTATATTTAAAAATAATAGTTTTAACAAGTCCGAGAAGCTTTTGACTGATCCATGTTTATTTTTCAATTAGATATTTAAATTCTTTTATTAAAAGTGATTTCTTTTTAATGTTTATGTATGAGTGTCAAGTAGCGAAAAACAAAATCTAATTTCCAATTTTTATTTCAAATCCCGACTCGACATATTTTTTTTTTTTTTATTTTTTATTATTTTTATTTTTTCATTTGTTAAGAAATTCATTCTATCCAGAAAAAAACCCACATCTGTGTTTCATAAGAAAAGAAATGAAAAGGAAAATTTTGAATGTATATTTTGTCACTTAGGTAGCACTAAGTTAGGTATCTAAAAAAATATTATTAGAATATTCGATTTAAATTTCAATATTGTTTGAAGAATAAAATTAGTGTATTAGACTTCTTAAAATGTCTTTTTACTTTTAACATGGGACTTAAAATTTCGAAAAAAAAAATGTGATAATTCTCAATGGAGTTGAAAAAATTTATTCAATTTGGTATGAATGATAAATTTGAATGAATCTAAATATTAGAATTATAGAAAATAAAGAACGTTTGTATTTTAAACGTTTAATGGAAAAGTTTATAATAATTTTCAATATGTTCCTGTAATGGTGGGGATTATTTTAAGAAAATAAATAAAATATGTTTGATCTATAATTAAATAGACAATAATTGATTTCGTTAATTTAAAATTTATTCGTAATATTTATTATTTATTTATTTATTTGTATTGCTTAGGACAAACTGTTTACGAAACAAAATTATTACATAATTATTTGAAACAAAATAATTATTAAAATTAAAATACACTTTAATAAAACAAAAAAACAAAATAAAAGAATAGCAAAATCCTAAAAATATTTTTGATAGTGTAAAGTCAATGTTAAAGTTATCTTTGTTACCTATAATAAGTATTCTATAATTTTTTTCCTTACAAGTCCTCTAGGAAGCGTAGGGCATTCACTAAGCTTTGTCAATTATCTCTATTTTGCGCTATGGTCTTAATTTACGACCATGATCTATTTATTTTCCCTATTTCTTTCAATACTGTTCTGTTCCATTTGTTTCTAGGTCTCCCTATGCTTCTTTTTCCTTGTGTTTATCAATCTAAAGCTTTCTGGCAATCATATTTTCTGGTCGCCTGATTATGTGCCCGATCCATCTATATTTTTGCCTTTTTATTTGTATTTCGATAGGATCTTCTCCCCACATATTCCAAAGTTGGGTGTTGGATATTCTGACTGGCCACAATATCTGGCATATTATTCAGAGGGACTTGTTTATGAAGACCCGTATTTTGTTTGTACACAGACGTTGAAAATTCTCAGCTCAGTATTTCTTGAGATCTAACCAGATTTCCAGATATTTCTTAGTCTACCAAATACCATTATTGACTTCCTCCATCTGTATCTTTGATGCTTCCTAGATATTTCGTCGCATGAATGCTCTTTTGCTCCATACGCCAATTTTTGACTTTTTGACTTATAAGTTGTTCTATTAGTTTTTAAAAATTCTCTTTCTAATGCTGTTGTCAGAATTATCCAATTTAGTTTTCGAGATATAGAGTGCGCACTTTGCTCCATAAGCCACATTTTTTTCATTTTGTAGTGCTCCTTTGCTCCATAAACCAATTTTTGGTTTATGGAGCAACTTTTATATGAAAAAATCAGTATTTATATTGTTAATTATTTTTTGCTCCATATGCATTACCATGCGCAATGAGCCATACATAATTAGAATTATATTGAGTACTTATTTGCTCCATAGGTATTTAAGATTACCATTACAACCATTAAATTTACCTATACCTATGTAGCAAATATTGAAAATTATTTTTTAACTAGCTTTGTAACCCGTCATAAATGACGGAAGCAAAATAAATCCTAGTTTCTTTTTTTCTTTCATTAGATTCTTTATTACGAAATTACAGTACTTATGTTTATATCACTTTTTAATTATTTTTATTTATGTTTATATTGGCCTAACACTAATCTTTTTTTTTTTTATATAACAGAAAAAGAAGTACCATACCAATAAATTTGTATAAAATGTTTGTATTTTTGTATGGTATACTCGTACTCACTTCCATTTAGTTATAATTCGTTAGTTGGGTTCCATTTAGTATAAATTATACCGTATTAGCGTTATTGTGGCCTCTGAGAGAGCAAATTTAAAAATGGGATCTTATTTTCATATAAATTTTGTCTTTTGTATAATATATAGGGATCTTATTTTGCTATATGAATAAACTGTTATTATGGTATTGTGTTATTTTTAAAAAAATATTCAAAATTTTGTATCTAAATTGGTAAAATTTACAAAAAATACAAAAACATTTTCATCAATAATTTTCAATTTAAAAAAAGCAATGTTTTATTATCCGACGTAGAAGTAGAGTTTTTTTATCCTACTCTACTTCTATCAAGTTCTATTGATTGAACAGTGAACCTGAACAGTGAAGTGAAAAGTGAACACTTAACACCGAAAATAAAATAATATTTTTGGAATGGAGCATATAGAACATACAGAACACAGATACAGCAAATAATAAAAAAAAACAAAAATAATTTTTTTTGAGTGAAGTGAGTTACGCACACAATAATGACAAAAATAAAAGGTAGAAGCAATAAAGTAGTATAATGTATAATATTATACAATACAAATATGCTGATACACATGTGTATTATTATGTATAATTTTAAGTAATAAGAATAACCTTTGAGTGAATTATGTTTTTGTTTTGTGTTAAATGCTGTTTGCCTTTTGGTTATTATACCATATTAAACTATTGATTCAATTTCTATTATAAATCAAAAAAATTGTTTGTTTTATTTATATTATTATTATTATTTATTATTTTTCCTTATTATTTGCGAAGAAGACTAACATTAAATTAAAAAAATATAGTTCATGCAATCAATTTTTCCTGCAAAGGTTCAGCATGGTAGACAGGGGTTAAAAAAAGCACCAAAGCAATTTGTATATATATGCATTTGTATACATATGCAATTTGTATATGTGTTGGAGCGTTCCGTCGAACTTACAAACATCCAGATAAATGCAGAATAATTATTTTTTAATGCTTGTTTGCTCCACCTGAACACAGATACAACTTTTATTTGACTTTGAATGAAGAAATTCGTTGGGTATGTCGAATATTCTTTGTAAATACTCTAGGAATAAACCAAAAAAGAATATATCATAGTTTTAGCAATTTTTGTCTACTTGATTCTAAAAAACCTATCGCTCGTAAAAAGGGAAAAGATAAGAAAATATTTACCCCTGAACAAAAGTTGGATGAAATTCGGAGGCACATAAAAAGTTTTCTGTAGTAGATTTTCACTACTGCCGTGCAGCACAGTGAAAGAAAATATCTAGAAGCAGGTTTATCATTGACCAAAATATACAATTATTATCTGAAGGTAAAATCTATGCCATTAAAAATAAATATGTATCGCAAAGTTTTTAATGAAGAGTTTAATTTGTCGTTTTGGGTGCCAAAAAATGATTTATGTAATAAATGTGTTTTGTTCAAAATAAATTCCAATCCTACATCTGATGAGATTCATTCTAATGATTAACACAAGGCAGAAAAAAATATGGCGAAACCCGAAAGAGATTTGGATTGTACAAATATGGATCCAAATCACTGTATCATTTGCAGCATCATATCATCGATTTACAGAATGTAATTACTGTACCAAAAGGCAATCCCTCCTATTTTTTTTACAAACGCAAATTAAATGCATACAACTTAACTGCAATGTCAATTATTGTATCTGGACAAGAAAAAATTACATATTATACCATATGAACGGATGCACAAACAGGAAGAGGAGGTCACGATCTAGCTAACGTCCTAATCAAATTTTTGAATAAAATTTGCCTCGATACTTCAAATTTGAGGAAACTTATTTTCGGGAGTGATAGTTGTATACCATATAAAATCGAAACAAAATAATGTCGCGATTACCTTAAAATATTTTTTACAAATATCCTTAAACTGATCCAAAAATTCTCTGAACCCGGTCACTCACTGTTACAAGAAGTTGACTGTGTGCATTTAGTGGTAGAGAAATATTTAAAAAATCTTGATATACATATAGTATAGTTCATTTAATAAAATTATTATTAAATTTAAGCTTCTAAAACTAAACTAAAAAATTTTCAAACTGTACAAAAAGATTCGACATCAAAAATCCGAACCTTTTCTAATCGAAGATTAGATAAAAAAAGTTAATATAAAAAAAATAACATATAAAAAAGTGTTGGGTACACCTTGAAATCTGTTTCCTGCTAAATTGTCAGTCCTACGAAGCGAGCGTTTTTGTCCAAAAAAAGACGGAGGATTTAGAATAGTTAACACCTTTTTTTGCTTCCAGTAGATAAAAACTATTTTAAAACCATATTAAAAATTTCAAATTAATTGAAATTTCTTGTATCTTGGTTCAGTTTAACAAAATGTTGTGAAATGGCTGTTATTATATATATATTATTCTGCATTTATCTGGATGTTTGTAAGTCCGACGGAATACTCCAACACATATACAAATTGCAATATGTATACAAATTGCTTTGGCAATCTTTTTTAACCCCTGTCTACCATGCTGAACCTTTTCAGGAAAAAATACCATTGCATGAAATATATTTTTTTAATTTAATGTTAGTCTTCTTCACAAATAATAAGGAAAAATAAAAAATAATAACAATAATATAAATAAAACAAACGATTTTTTTGATTTATAATAAGAAGGACTAATAGAAATTGAATCAATAGTTTAATATGGTACAATAACCAAAAGGCAAACAGCATTTAACACAGAAAAAAACATAATGCAATTAAAGGTTAGTCTTATTACTTAAAATTATATACATAATGCATGTGTCTACATATATTTTTTTTTTTGATTTTTTGTTGTTGTTATGATAAGGATCATAGCATTATAGCTTTGCCATACCGTATGCATAGGCTGTATAGTACTATAGGTATATATATATATACTCTAATCAGAAATGTGATGCGATGATGAGTTAAAACTGTTATTTTTTTTTATTTTTTTTTGTTTTTTATTTTTGTTGTTGTTATGATAAAGATCATAGCATCATAGTTTTGCAATACCGTATGCATAGCCTAATAGTATTATAGGTATATATATATATATATACTCTAGCCAGAAATGTAATGCGATGATGAGTTAAAATTGTTATTTATTTTTATTTTTTTTGTTTATTGTTTTTTTTAAATATATTATATATATATATCTATATGATATATAAATTTATGATCGTATATAATATTTAGTATATATTTTGGGGTTAGGTTTTAGTTCTGCTGATTTACACATAAAAACAATAACAGCCTATACATTTTTAAAGAAATTAAATGAAATTTTGTACTATTATTTTTTATTTCTTATATTTGTAAATTTATAATTTTTAGGTATACATAATTGTTTTCTTCAAGTGTGTAGAAATGATTGTTGTAGAGACTTAGAGAGTAATGATTTTTTTAATATAGTAAGTAGGTATATATATGGGTATCGGTTAAAACATATTGATTGTTGTTCTTCTTTTAAATGTATGTTATAAATAATAATTATGTATGAATTTTAACATGAACAGTTCGATAATGAATTTTTTGAAATGAAATGAAATTTTAAATAACCGATCAATGGTTCACAAGTTATGAACAGTTTTGTAAATACCTATTTATTTGTAGTAATTTTTTTTATTTTAATTTTTCTCCAACACGAGTTTTTAATTTATTCATCAAAATAAATATTATGTGTACCTACAATATTATTGTTTTTTTATATTTACAATTTTATTTATTTTTGTTTTTAAAATTGTTTTCGTTCAAAGTTGTGGCTCATTATAAAATATTATTTGTTCGCTACGAACTTTCACGCTAAGCTTACGCAGCGCATGTTATTGAATATTAACAGGATTAACTTGATTCTGAATTATACGATAAATTTTCAATGTTGGCAAAAAGGATGTCGCTAAAATGATCGAGTAAATGACCGTTAGGGAATAGAAAATTTTGCACCTTACTACAAATATTCTGTTTATATGGTAATTAAAAGCGTAAAATAATACAAAAATAAAGGTATGATAAATTAGTAAGCAAATACGTATTTTTCTTAAACTTAAAATGAAAACTCTAATGAAGGAAAGAAATGCTAGAATTTATTTTGTTTCCGTCATTTATGGCGGGTTACCAAGCTAGTGTTATTATACTTATATCAAAATAATATAATTAATGAATTACAAAATAAAATTAAAATAAAGAAGTAAAAACTTAAACTTAAAATTTTTATTTTTTTTTTGCTCATATTATTCGTAATCCTTTTTAATTCTGATGAATAATTATTGTTATTAGTTTGATCATATTTTAAAATAATTTGCTCCATGTACTTAACATTAACGTGTATTTTACCCTAACACACTTTTAAATTCTTATTTGCTGCATAGTAATTGAAACTCAATGCACGTTTGCTCCATAGGCACATTGAAACCAATTCTGTGATCGATTTGTATGGTATGGAGCAAACTGTCCACTATGACTTTTATGATAAAATATCAAATATATCGAAAAATATTTGAGTGACATCCCTAAAATTCAGTATACAATTAGTTAAATAATCAATAAACTTAAGGTTGAAATTTCGACCATAGTTTTTCGGACCAATTTTTTTCTTTTAACGTTCAAACTTTCTTTTTCGATTATCTCGCAATATACTTTTGTGCGTATGGAGCAAAAGAGAATTCAGGCGACGATTTGTAACTTTCTACCTCTTCAATGGGTGTATTATTAATTTCTATAGTCTTCTCTGATTTCTCGTATTAAATCTCATTATTTTTGTTTTCCTAATATTTATTTGCATCAGAACCACTTCTTTTGCATGTTCCTTTAATATTTTTAATTTTTCTTTCATATGTCATCATTAGTTATGTGTCATGAGGCATATATTATCATTAGCATATTCTAAGTCTTCTAATTTGTTTATGGTATTTTAAATAATACCATGTCCATTAATTGTTTACCTCATAACTTGGTCAATACAATATTGAATAGGATATGTGAGAGTGGATATCCTTGTCTAACTATATTGTTGATACCGAAGGGTGAGCTTAGATTTCTTTTATATAGAACTTGTGTTTCTGTCACCGTATACATGACCCCCTGATTATGTTAATTATTTTCCCGGGGATGTCTTTTATTTGTAGGGTTTTCCAAATTGAATTGAAACCTCTTGAGAAGTCAATGAATGTCAGATATAATGGTGAGTTGAATTGATTGTTCCAATATAATCCTAATTGTATTAGAATGTTCTGTGCAGCTTATCTTTTCTCTAAATCCTGCTTGTTCTTTTTTATATATATGGCCTTGGATTCTATAATGGATTTTGTTCACTGAATTAAATATAGTTATTCACCTCTAGTTACTACATATGCTAGAGTTACCGCTCTTATTAATTTTTACTATAATTTTCTTCTTCAATTTCTCACTTATATTTTCATTTTCCCATATTCTAGATATAATTGGTTGTAGAGACTTTTGTAGAGAGTCGATCTTCACCATTTGACCAGCTATTCAGTCCGACCCTTCCACTTTGTTATTTTTCAATTTATTGATTATCTCGCAAAATTCTCTTGTTGTTGGCGGATTTGGGTTAATTCTGTTTTGATTATTACTACTATTGTTTGGGTTCTTCCAGATGTCTTCCTGCCATTCAGTGTTATTTTTGTTTATTTCTACGAACTACTCTCTCCATCTTTCAATTTGCTGTTGTGACCATTATTATTTCTTATTGGGTGTTCTTTATTTGGTCCTTTATTTGATAGTGTTTTTATCTTCTTATAAAGCAGTTTATTGTTAGTTTGCTCAGCATTCTATTAATAGGTTCATATTTGCCATAACTAGTCCTTTATTGGTTAATGATTTTAAAGAAATTGAATGAGCATAGACGATGTAGATTTCTAAAAATGATTAAGCTGGAAATGAAAGTTGTCCTTTATAATCTCTATAATGAAAATAACATTAGAAACCTCACGACTAAAGTTCAATGTACACATATCAATTAATTTTAGTCTTTGTTCGTATGGACCAATAGGATTAGACCATGACAAGTGGTGTAAAGCGAATCTAAGAAAGTTTTTTTGTATTGCCTCAATCCTATCAGTGTATACCATATAAAAGGGTGAGCAAATTTGACTTACATATTCAAGATTCGGTCTTACAAGATAGGTGTACAACGACTTAAGAACATAGGGATCTGAAAAATCTTTGACCAACGTTTAACAAAACCCAATATGTGGAATTAACTTTAATATAGGGAGTTTTAAACTTAAAATGAGAATCAAAATACAATCATAAGTCTTTTCTTGAGCATACTTTAGGTAGACTAAGGTTAGTTAAAAGAAATTGGACTTAAACGACGTGTATAAGATATCAGTGCGCATTTATTTACATTAAGTAAAACGTTATTTGTAATTGTTAACACACCAATTGTCTAACCATAACGTTATCATTATGACCTTCAAAACTTTAACAACGTTTTGAATGTCATAACGATAACGTCATGGTTAGGCGTAACCTTTTTAAAGTTTTTCATGTCGTCAGAACATAAATTTGAAGCTTACAATTAAAAACGGCTGAAGTAACATTGCATTTACAGATAAAACAAAATGTAAAGGACAAAAGTGATGCGGTTAATATTCAAGTTATTATAAAGCAGTTCGGATGAGATTTTTAAACTCTGAAATAATATCATAAAATTGTTGTGGTCATTAATACCTTTTGTTTTCAGATATTTACAGCATGCTTTTTTTTTTTGTATTTCTAAGGGATCTAAGTTCATGCAAAAGCAAAGTTAAAGGTTCGGTTTTTTTGAAATAGGAACAAATAATGTAAAATCTTCAAACATTTTATTTCATAAAATCTTAGTTATCATTTGATTTAAATCTATATTATTAAATATAGAAGTGAAGTCATAGGAATTTAAAAAAATTGATTAGTCCGTTAAAATTGGTTTTACTGAAATTAAAATTGTAGGAATCTGCTGCTTCATGATCTAATGAATTAGATAAGCAATAGCTGAAACTTAATGGAGGATGGTAAATATTTAACGTAACAAAACGGTGAGTCCAATATTCACAAAAAATAAGATTATTCCAGTTGGAAGTGATTAAATCCAATTGATTATAGCTTTTATGTTTCACTTGTACACTCTTGGTGAAATTTTATAAACATTTTTAAAAATTAAAAGACTCTACTTGTTAATTTCACAAATTTATTTGATTCCGACACGTGTTTCGACCTTTCGGTCATAATCATGGATCATAAAAAATTGATTATTCCTAAAATTTCGATGGTAATAAACCTGATTGTTGGTATTTAAATTTAATATGAAATTTTTATTATAAATTTTAATTATAAAATGAAATAGATCACAGGTGTGAAACTAGTAGTCTCCCAGAATTTGACTAAAATTGAAATTTCTGTGGATCACAAATTAATTTTTAAATTCATGAAAAATGTTCATTATTATGATACATTTTACATAATACCAGTTAATTTTTGTATTGAAGTATCATAATTTCTAATATCCTTTTATTATCGTATCCTTTATATTATGTTATTATCCTTTTTCGAAATAATAAAAAAAATAAATCAAAATACACATTTCAATTAAAATGAAAAATAATAAATATATGTAAATATAAATAAAACATGGCTAGTCATATTAAAATAAAAAAATAATATCAATATTGTGGTAAAAGAAAAAAGAAAACAAAAAAAAAAAAAAATCATTTACATTCTGAAATCTTCAAACTATTATAATATATTCCGACACCACAAAATTATTAATGATTTTATTTTAATATTGATAAATTGTTTCTTTGACTTCAATTTAACTCTTAATACTATTGTAAATGTCCATTTTACGTAGATTATTTGTATACGATTATTATTATTATCCTTATTCGATTCTATCCTCTTTTATTTCATTTTCTTTCTATATTTAATTCCATTCCATTCACGTTTTTTTTGCTTTTGTTATTGTAGAGAATGGAGATGATTTTTTTTTTTGTGGAAAACAAAATTTAAATATGTATTCTCATTTTTAATAATTTAATTGAATATATTTCAAAATACAAAAAAAAAAAAAAATAGAAATATAAATAGAAATAAATTGTGACATGTATGTAAATTACAGAAAAAAGAGAAAAAAAAGTAATGTGGAATGTGTGCGCATTGCATTGGTGAGATGTTGTTTTGGAGACTTTTTTTTTTAAAAATGAATTATGGATTTATTGTTTTTATTTCTCCAATTATAAAAATCATAAACAAAAGGTTCTTGGTTCCACATTTTATGTTCCACATTATTATTGTATTTATAAAAACAACAAATTTTCAATGAATTTTAGATATCTCCAATAATGAAAATCATAAACAGAAATAATTTGTTGGTTCCACAGTTTATGTTCCACATTATTGTATTTATAAAAACAACAAATTTTCAATGAATTTTAAATATCTCCAATAATAAAAATCATAAACAGAAATGAGAAATAATTTCTTGGTTCTACAATTTATGTTCCACATTATTATTTTATACAAATTTTCAATAAATTTTAATATATATCCTCAAAGTAAATTCAAATAATTTATTAAAGCAATGCATTATTAGATGGTTAATAACTCATTTATTCATATTAACATAAAATACAATTTCTAAAAGTATTGTGGAATATGTTGTACATTGAAACGTCATCACATACTAGATTTGCAATGCATTAACATATTAAATTGTATTACATACAATTTACATTTAAAAATATTATAATACAAAATTGTGTTGTGTTGTAGTAGATATATTTAAAATGACAATAAAATAGTTTAAAAACCAACAGCGGTAAAACTAACCACACCGATGAAGTGTACTGATTAAATTTATACTTAAGTACTACAGTGGTAAGTACCATTTACCACGCAATGAATTCTTTATGAGTGGTGCAAGTAAACATTTTTTTTTAAATAAAAATAAAGTAAACAATGAAAATAATTGGATTTTTTTTATTGTTAAATTCTTACCAAATAATTAGATGTCTTTCGATGTCAAAGTAATGAAGTATAGTTACGAAAAATAACTACAAAAGTAATTGAAACCATAATATAATGGCAATACAGCTACTGACTTAGACTCTACATGTAATTTATTTGCACAATATTTTGAATCAGTCTTTGAAAAACCCTCAACAACAGTAGTTCCACTATTAAATACACATGGTCCACTACTAGATCTAGATTCTATATGTCTCTTTCTTATGATGATATTTACAATAAGATTGAATCTCTTGATCTAAATTTAAGCGCTGGTCCAGATGGTATTCCAAATTTAATTTAAAAAAAATGTATTTTAAGTATTACTGAACCGCTTTGTAAAATCTTTAACAGATCGTTAAATGATGGTGCTTTCCTAAATGACTGGAAATACTCTAATATTGTTCCCATCTTTAAATCTGGATCAAGAATTTTAGTTGAAAATTATCGTCCTATAGCTAAACTATCTGCAATCCCCAAACTTTTTGAAGCTAAAAATTTAGATAGACAAAATTTATTTTCTAATCAAGGAAAACATATCTCCAAATCAACATGGTTTTATTCAAGGTAGATCTACAACTACTAATCTATCTATTTTTCTACATAAAACCATTAATTCAGTTGAAAAGGGTTATCAAGTTGATAGCATTTTCACAGACATATCTAAGGCATTTGAGTAAACCACCTTAAACTCCTATTTAAAATTGAATTACTAGGAATTCATGGGAAAATGCTTACATGGTTACAATCCTACTTAATTGACCGTAAACTTTCCGTTACGATTTCAAATAAAAAATCTTCCATATTTGAAGCCACCTCTAGTTTTCCTCAAGGTACCCATATGGGTCCACTGTTATTTTTGCTTTACATGAATGATGTTGAATGTAAAATTAAAAATTCAACTCTTTCATATGTTGATGACACCAAATTATTCTCTATCATTAGATCAAATGATGATTGCCTAGCCCTACAAAAAGATTTAGATTCATTTCATTCATGGTGCATTGAAAATGGTTTTGACTTAAACATCAAAAAATGTAAGTGTATGTCCTTTTATAGAAACAGAAATTTCATTCAATATAATTACAAATTTCAGGATTCTGTTATAGAACATGTTACTGAGGTTAAAGATCTCGGATTAATTCTTGACAGCAAATTAACATTTAATCCTCATATAGATTTCATAACGGCAAAAGCTTTCTCTATGCTAGATTTTATTAAACGAAATTCCATAAATTTTACTGATCCTTATACGTTTAAATCATTATATACTTCTCTTGTTCGTCCTCACCTTGAATATGCCTCTCCTATTTGGATGCCGTTTTACGCTAGGCATATAAAAAGAATTGAATCGGTTCAAAAGAATATGATCAAATTCTGTCTTCGTAAGTTCAATTGGCAACCCTATACAATGAGTTATCTAGCTAAATGCCAACTCATAGATATTTCAACACTTGAAGCTAGGCGAAATGTGGCCGCTGTAATGTTCTCGTATGACATTTTGTCAGCTAAAATAAACTGTCCTTTTATTTTAAATTTATCTAATATCTATGTACCATTTTATACTATTCGTGATAGAAAATTTTCTTTATTTAGATTCTCATAGGACGAACTATGGATTTTCGGAACCCATCGTTAATTCACAAAGATTATATAATAAATGCCATTCTATAATGAATTTTCATTATAGCAGACAAAATTTTAAAAGGAAAATCACCATATTTTTTTCATCTTAAAATGTCAAAATTTGAATTGTATTTTACTATATTAATAATAATAAGTATTAGTTTTAAAGTGTAGGTTGTAAGCAAAACCTGTAAGGTTATTCCTGTAGATTAAAGTGAAATAAATAAATAAATAATATTGTTAATGATACTTGAAATTTACTGGAGTGAAATCAATCATTTTGGTAAATTGGACATGTATAATATTAAAGTTTGGATCATTGGCATAACAAAAATATGATTGTTTTATATTTTATTTTACATTTGTGAGGTGAAATGCATTTAAGGTGTTAGTAAAGTTCAATAAAACATAAACAACTACCAACTGTGTCAATATAATGCATATATAATTATTTTAATATTTATTGCATATAATTATAATCAATCATCCAAATGTGTCAATACTGTCAATAATGCATATAATTATCTGTGAATATAACTAGTTATATCGCTCATCGCCAATTATTGTAGATGAGTGTGTACAAATAATGTGATTGACACACAATTTGCTAATATGATCCAATTTAATACTTGGCAACAAGAAATTATTTTATCTAATGTTGTAAATCTGTACTACATGTTAACTATTCTATATGAATACCTTGGGTCTTGGAAATGGAACCTCAATAGAATAATGTGTCTAAATTTACAACATTTAAATATAATTTATTATCTACGAATAAATTTTATTAATTATAATATGGGTATACAAAAATCAGTAATAAATTTAGTCTAATTTCAACTGCCAACTATGATATTATCCGTTTTTTTCGTTTAGTTGCAGATTGAAGTTGTTTAAACGCATAAATTTAAACAATACATGGCAACCCTGCCATGAGTCGAATGTAAAATCTTTTGATAGCTCCAAACAGCCAAAAATACAGTTATATGACTAATGGTACGTATCTACATATTATGTGCTCCAAACTGGTTACTGTTAGTAGGGCAAGGAAATAAAATGTTCGCCCATAATGTAAAACAAAATATTTTTTTTAACAGAAATCAGTTATAATATATGCTTAGTTCTATGTCTCAATTCGATTTGCATAATATTCGTATTGCCTATGTACTATAATAAATAAAAAAAAAAATAAAAAATAGTCTTTATTCCAACAGAATTACAAAGTTAGTAACAAATTTTGAAAACATACAAATTAAATTCATTTTTTGTACAAATGTATCCTTAATCTAATTAATAATTAATTCAAATTAAAAATTAGTATTTAAAATAATTCAGATTACATTAATGATAATTATATGTTATTACATTATAAATGTCACTACCTCTTAAATATATTAAATAGGTATTAGAACTAGAATACTAGATTATGAAATCTGTTAAAAACTGTTGGTCTATATTTTAAGTCATTTAAAGAACTTCCTTCAGCCTCAACAAGCAATTGAACCTTAAAATAATTCAATTCGCTTTAGTGAAATCTAAAACTTTAAATTATTTACCAAATAAATTTAAATAAAAGTTGACATTAATTAATTCATACTAGAATATTAAAATAAAATAAAATAAATTTAATTAATTTAAATTTACTATGAATTCTAACACAAACATTTTCAAATGAAAATCAAAATACAAAACAAAACAAAACCAAAAAAATAACCGGTAATAACAATGTGGAATCTATTGAAAAATAAATTGTGGATTAAAAATTTTTACAATACACATTTACAATCCGGATATAAATTTAAAGTAACAGTGAAAAAAAACATGATTTATAAAATGTGTATTTACATTTTTCAACTACAGAATATCCTTTTTATAGACCTGTTTTTTTTTTTTTATTTTTTTTATTTTTTTTATTTTTATAATCACGAATACAAATCCTTTTTTTCTTTATTTTTTGTTGTTTTTTTTGTTATTTTCTTTTTGTGTCTACAAAAGAAAAATAATGTAAAGGTATTAAATTTAATATTTAGGTCCTGTGAATTAAATTCTGTATAAAGGTGAATGACGCTTTTGTCATTAAATTGTATAAAAAATCATAAAAACAAAAGCAAAAAAAAAAGAAGAAAATTAATAGAAAGAATGAAAAAAAAAGAATAATAAAAAAACACAAAAGTAATGATGACTGCGAATGAATTTTGAATTACAAACAACGAGAAAAAAAAAGGAAAAACAGTGAAATAAATAAAATAAGCAGTAAAAAGTATGCCAAGGTTATTTGATGTGTGTGTTTTTTTTTTTTTTTTTTATATTGTTTGTACTTTTTTGGGGTCTTTAAATTCCACATTTGTATGTTTATTTTCGTATGTGTGTACATATTTATATAGATACAGGGTTCTTTTGTCCGAGAACTGTCAATATCGTCAATTGGACATTGGATATTGTAGGATAGATTTGGGACTAGTTGAAATTTTTTTTTTTTTTGCGTGGAGTGGTGGGAATCTTCATAGACACAATGAGCTCCGTAGCTTCCATTGTGTGCCAGATTTTTACTGACTAAACCACACCCCTCCACATTAATACTAGTCCAACGGACTAACCATTAATTTATTGCCATTTTGATTTTCTTAAAGAAAAAGTTTACGAAATTCTATCGTATTAAATCTAGTGGCTTAGTTCTTTTAAGCCTTCTGACATCATTTTGATTATCTAGCAGTTGAGTGGCCTCAACGTTAACATGACCCTCCAGACGAGCTATATGCTTTGTTGCATATCTTTTTATTTCATTTTCTATGGAAGGAAGTTTTATGCAAATCACTGTTGCGAACATACCAGGGAGCATTTACCATGTTGCGCAAGACTTTATTTTGGAATTTTTGTATACAAAGTACATGTGTTTGTTTGGCATATCCCCATATTTGTATGCCGTACAACCATATTGGTTTGAGTATCTGATTATATAACAAAATCTTGTTATGTATAGGTAATTTAGAATTACGACCTAAGAGCCAGTACATTTGTCTATATTTATTTTCAAGCTCAAATTTTTTCTTTTTAACCAGCTTTTTCCATCTAAGTTTGACATCTAATTTCATTCCTAGGTATTTAGCATTGTTTTCTTGGGGTATATTGACCCCATTCAGATTTACCAATGGTGGTTGATTTTCTAATTTTTTATTTGTAAAATTTACATGTACTGATTTTAACTCATTGAGTTTAATTTTCCATTTCTTTGTCCAGAGGTATAGCTTGTCGTTTGCTCTTTGCAATTTAATTGTAGCCTCGTCAATATTTGATCCTACTGCCATCAACGCAGTATCGTCAGCGAATGAAGCTACAGTTATATTTTTCATTTCTGGTAAATCATTGGTGTAGAGCAAATACGGTATGGGACCCAGAATACTACCTTGAGGCACACCCGTTTTAATATCTCTAATAGTAGAATACTCTTCGTCTTGTTTTGTCTTCGTCTTCGACTAGTTGAAATAACAAAAAATTAAGGGTGGGTTGTTGGTCTGATATTCGATCTAATCATTGCGAAGCTACAGATTGCCCACAGCTCTTGGGCTTTTGTAATATAGTCATGTGTGTAATCTAATATTATTTATGTATAAATAACTGTTTACCGATTTTGAATATAAGCCAATATTAAGTTTGTTGTACTTGAACCTGATGTAAATTGAATCAGTATAAATTGATAATAAAAAACACTATATGGATGAATTTTTTTTGGAAAATAACTGTCAATCATTATCAACTCAACGTTTATATACATTCAACTACAGTTTTGTTAGAATTTGTTTCATATAAATTGGGACCGGAAAAAATTTGACAGACATTTCTAATTGCATATAAAACTTTAAGGTATTTATTTGTTTTTAATTTACCGGGAACATCCATTATTGAGTTCAGTTTAGCTTAAACATTTGTTAAAAGCAAAACTGCAATCGTTAAATCTTGTAATTATTAATGTACGTTTAGTATTCGTATCATTTTTTCAATCGTCTTCCTGTCGGTCTAAGCTTAATGGCATTACCAAATCAGTTTTACATATTCTTATGGCACGATCCGTCTAGTTTTTCATTTGTGGCAGGTCTCCTTATATCACAAATGTGACAGGAATTGCGTTAATTAACGGTTTTTATATTTCAACATCTAATAACAGATTTATTTTAAAGTTCGCATTGCTATGGTACATGTAGTGTTTTGATACCAATAGTGAATATACACTATTGTTGCGAAATATAAATTATGTTTAGTTATTATTAATTAAAGAGGTGGGATGCGACATTTTAAAAATCGACATTTTCATTGTAAAATATTGTAAAACCTCTTTTTACAATATTAAAGGTTTTAACAATTTTTCATGGTGGATAAAGGAAGCTAACTATAATACCTAATGGCGTATATTGTATTACTACAGATGATCATAAAAGTTATATGCTAACATGGACTGAAAATGTATCCAACCGTTGTAGTGTAGAAGTAATAAGCTGCCTTTGAACAATTATATACAAAGCACTTCTCTAATTAATACTCGTTGGGATCTAATAATTTGAACAGATTCATGTGCTTGCTAAAATAAATTTTTTAATATGACAGCACTTCGTCAAATTTTAAGTATGAGTAAATTTGAGAGGAAATCCCCGAATTCATATTTAGGTAGTGATCGAGATTTTGGTTGGATTGAGAAGTTATGAGAAAACATGAAAATATTTATACACCGGAGAAATATCGGGAAATTATAAGGGAAGCTATTGGTATAAATGGGAACGATCATTTTCGAGCAATCTAATGGAACAACTAAAAATCAAAAATTCTAAAACAAATGTTTTGAAACAAAAAATTTATTTACATGATCAAATTAAGTGGATAAGAACAGAAGTGTATATGGTTCATATTTATATCAAACTATTCTAATTTTATTGCAACAACAAGATTAACAAATAATCGAACTGCAATTCGAAAACAGTATTTTGGATCCATCACCACATACATTACTGATCAAATTAAATAATTTAATTGCTGTCAAATATATAAAGAAGCTGACATTGTTGGGTTTGACAATTTTATAATAAAATTGATCAAAAACCAGATTGATCGCTCGCTAAAAACTTCGGAAAATGGATTAATATCCAAAATATACTATCATAACGAGGAATATATTCAATATAGTATGAAAACGGGCTTTATTGCTCCCGAGCATTTCATATTATATAGATGCAAATGGTTATATGCAAAACCGTGAGCATGTGTCCCTACTATATCATTATAATAGGAGGGCCATATGCAAAATCATTGATTTTAATCCCAATATTTTGGATAACTCGATCTTTAAATACGATATGTTTATTTCAAACAATGATAAGCGTATTGTAAGAGAATGTTGGTAGTTAGAAAATGCATACGTGTAGAAAAAAGCAAAATATGGTGTTCTGCTTCTTTCTCTCTCTCTCTCTCTCTAGGTTTAAATAGTTTAAGTTAGTTTAAGGTTGTAGTTTAACTGTGTAGTTTTTTTAATAATAAAAAAAAATATAAAAAAATTTTTGGTTTTTGAAATTTTCCCAAAAAAAAAATAATGTAAATATGAAAGTACTAAATAAGTACGAAATTCTATAGCTTAAATAACTATAAGTATATAAAAATAAAATTAATAAGAAAACGAATAGTTTTAGGTTATTTTTGCAATGTTTAAACAAAAACCAATTTTTATAAATTTTTTTTTTGGTTTGTAAAATCTGAATATAAATACAAAAACAAAAAAAAATTGCCTTTAAGTTCAATTTAATAATAATTATCAATTCTTGTTATAATCATCATCTCTTTTACTAATAATTTTTTTATATTTGGTTGCAAATCTCGATATTTTGCAAGCAACATCAGTGCTTGTTTACGAATTTTTGTTATTGAAAATAAACTTGACAGTAATCTATAATTATAATAGACAAGCATTTAAAGACCTGCGCAGTAAACACCTTTTCATTTTATCACTCTTCTCCTTAATGAACTCTTAATATGTAAATAAGTTGCATATACAACAGAAATGCGCATACGGGTTGAAAAAATTTCTATTTTATTTTATAATATTCAAACTTTTAAATAAAATGTATCCATTTTGTGTCATTCATAAACATCTTATTATTTTCTATACATAGTTAAAAGAAATTTATTCTATTAATTTTTTTAAGTAACTGTCTCAAATTATTGCTTCCTATATTTTGTTCATTTGTAGTAATCATTTAGTTTTGGTTAAACATATGTATTATTTATATATATACCGCTTTAATTTTATCCATGTGCCTGCTAACGACACCAAATCCTACAGGCCGATATCTTTGCTCCCTACAATATCGAAGTTAATTGAAAAATTACTATTGATAAGGATTCAACCCCTCATAGAAAACAGGAATATAATACCTAATCACCAATTTGGGTTTAGGCAAAAACACTCAACAATAGATCAAGTACATCGAATAACAGACATTATAGAGAGGGCACTGGAAAATAAACAAATTTGTTCTTCAGTATTTCTAGATGTAGCCCAAGCTTTTGATAAAGTTTGGCATGAAGGACTCATCAAAAAGCTAAGTTGTTTGCTCCCTAAAAATTATGTTCAATTATTTTCATCATATCTCTCAAATAGAGTTTTTCGAGTTAAAAATGAGAATGAATACTCCTCTCTAAGAGATATAAAAGCTGGAGTACCGCAAGGTAGTATACTGGGTCCAATTTTATATTTGTTATACACCTGTGATATACCCGATGTAGAAAATATAAAAATAGCAACCTTTGCAGATGACACAGCGTTGATGGCAGTTGCTACAAACAAACTGCAAAAAGCTAATGACGAAATTTCCAACTGGTGCAAAAAATAGAAAATTAAATTAAATGAAGCCAAATCTAGTCATGTAAACTTCACCTATAAAAACATAGTAACTCCTCTCTCAGTTAAAATTAATGATGTCGTGATTCCATACGAGAATAAAGCTAAATATCTTGGCATGACCTTGGATGCAAAACTGAAATGGAAAGAGCATGTGAAAATCAAAAAACAAGAACTCCAGTTCAAATATAGAGAAATATACTGGCTGATTGGGCGGAATTATACGGTCTCGACCTATAACAAAGTTTTGATGTATAATCAAATATTGAAGCCAGTCTGGGCATACGGTATTCAAATATGGGGATGTGCTAAACAAATCCATATTCAAACTATCCAAACGTACCAAAATAAGGTACTGCTCAACATAGTCAATGCTCCATGGTATGTTCGCAATACCGATATTAATCAAGATCTGAAGATCTCATTTATAAAAGACGAAATAATGAAATGTGCTGCACGGCATAAAACTCGTCTGATACAACATTTCAATACCGAAGCTTCTAGCTTAATTGACAATCAAAACTTTGTGAAGCGACTAAAACGAACAAAACCACTTGAGTTAGGTTAAAACCTTTTATCTATTAAAACCTTATTGGATTTTGGTAGATCAAAGGTATCTTAGTTTCTTTGAGTTAAATGTATATTAATGGTTAGTCTATACGACTAGTTTTAATGTTGCAATAATGATAGGAGTTTTTAGTGGGTTAAAGTCCAACAGTCCTTCAAACTGCCTTCCTCGGTAATAGGTAGTCCCTGAAGCCTCTTTGGATGATTTACTACTATCTGGAAAAAAAAAAAAATTTTTTATCCATTAAATGCGACTGACTATAGGGAGTATATCAAAAATAAATCAGTATATGAGGGAGCATTTACGCGTCCAAAATAAAACTTACTAACATCAAAACTTTTAATTAAACATGAGTGGTTTTTATGTAATTGAAATTGAAAAATCACTTATAGAAACTTATATCTTTTTACACAGAGAATTTCAGTTCAGTCCCTGTCATCTTTCGATACATTTAACACTCGATTTTCTGATAAATAAAAACCAGTATCAAGAAATTTATTTTTACACAAAAAATAATATCTACTTAGCTTTAATTGTAATTATTCATTACACTGAAAAAATTTTTCCTAGTAAGATTGACAAAATAATTTTGTAAGCTGTTGACAAAAATTTTTTATTTATACAACAATTTTTTTCTATTTTATCAAAAATGTTTGTTTGCTCAACAATTTTTTGTTAATTTGTATATATTTTTTTATAATTTTTCAAAAATTTATAATTTGTAAAATGGAAAATTACGTTTGTAAAATTGACAAAAAAAGACTAATATGTTTTATCCAAGTGAATAAAATTTTGTTATCCTGACAAAAATCCGTTTAAAATCAATATTTGTATATTTGACAAAATTTACATTAATTTAACAAAAACTTTTACTTTGCAGTTGTTTGCAATTAATAAATTTTTGTTAATTCTAGAAAATTAATTTTGTCAATAAGAAAATTATTATTATAATTTTTGTTACTGTCATAGTCAGATTAACAAAAAAATTTTTTTAACATTTGACACACAATTTTTATTCATACAACAATTTTTTTTCTACTTTAGTTAAAAAAAATATAAAATTAAAGGTGCGGTTTTATGTGAAGTTGTATTTTTGAATTTGCTTATTAAAGAGTTCATTTAAAAGAAAGTGAAGAGTTAAATAAAAAAAAAAACGAGTACAAAACACTGAAGAAGTCTGCAAGTAGTAGACGAAATACGCGTATCTGTATGATAAGCATATCAGTAAAATTAAAAGGAAAATATTCGACTATTTTCACTGTTATAAAAAAAAACATTTGAAAAATTAAATTAAAAAAAGATATTAGAATTAAGTTAAAAAACTAAATAATATGAAAAATTTAAAGCTCAAATTTATTTACTTATGTATTTGCGTTGTTATTGTTAATGAATTTTGTTAGTTTTATATGAATCTTGCAATTAAAACATTTATTAAAAATAGTAAATAATTTGAAGTAGGAAACGAATAAATTTTACTATTTTATTAAATAAATAATTTGAAGAAACAGTATGAGCACCAAAGAGCTGGAACAATCAGAAGGTGAAGCCTTAACATTTTTAAAATATTTTAAACTTTATTTGCATAATTTTGAAGAATGTAATGCAATAAAATTAAATATATAAAATTATTTTATTTTAAATTTTTTAAATGTATAATAATGAATTTAATTTTTTTTTGTTTTCAAATAATAGAAATGCTATCAAATAAATTAATTGTGAATTAACAGACTATTATTGTTTTATTTCTAGCTGTAACAATAGCATGCATTTATTATTCAGACACACATATATTATACAGTGTTTATAAGGGTTGTCTTGATTCGCTAATATAAGATATGGTTCCACATTTAACTTGTAGGATACTGTATGCATATAAATAAATAATTTACAGATTAGTTTATCATCAAAAAATGTGTAAAACCAAAATAAGTGGTAGTCCATATAAAGCTTTTTTGAAAATGTAGTTTTAAGTTACAACTGCATTTTTGCAAATACAATAGCTATAATTTGTTAACAGTAACAAATATTATAATAAAATATCAAATAAGTTATTTTTAAGTAAGAAATGCTCTATGGAGTAGCTCCAAAATTTTTGTTTTATTATATTATGTTTAAGAATATATAATAAACAAAAAGTAGCAACATTTTTTGATGATATATTAATCTGTAAGTTATTTATTTGTATATGCATACAATATCTTGCTAACAAAATAATTCTGTTAATTCGACAACTGAATAGAGGTTATTTTGACAAAACAGAATTTTTGATTTAATAAAAACTTCATTTAAATAAACATATTTTTTTCTCCAATCAACAAAATATTATTTTCATTTCAACATATTATTTTATTATATTGACAAAATTTTTTAGCATGACGAAAATTAATTTCTAGCCATATTAAGAAATTTAGTTTTGTCATTCCTACAGATTTAAATTGTCATGAAGAAAAAATTTTTGTCATAATATTACAGAATGAAAAAGATTTTGTATTTTTTGGTCATATTTACTCATTTTTTTTTTTTTTTTTTTTTTTATGCATAGCCAAAACACTAGGTGGGAACCTTTTATACCAATTGGTACGTTTGGCTAGGGAGGGAAAAGAAAATTTAGAAAGGAGGACGGTAAAAGGGAAGGAGGACAATTACGAACGAAGGTGTTAATGTTCGTCTTGAATTTGTTTAGGCTATAAATATAAAATTTGTCATGTTTTGGGAACACATAAGATGGAATTTGGTTCCACATTCGGTATTTTGAAGCTATAAACGAATTTCCATAACTTGTCTTTTGCCATCTAGGGATTTCGATGGTGTAGGGATGAGCACATGCTGCCCTTCGTGTTTCGCGAGGGAAACGCTTAAGTGGAGGTAATATAGATTTAATTTCCACTGGGCATGTGCCGATGCCTACGAGATATCTATAAAAAAGTGAGAGAGCTCCGACTATACGACGATGTCCAAGAGGAGCAAGATGGGCTGTCACATTTGGGTCGTTGATTAGACGAATAGCCCATTTTTGGACTTTATCCAAATGTTTTAACGCAATACTAGAAGCGCCAGCCCATATGTGAGAATTGTACTCCATTTTGGGTCGTATGAAAGCTTTATAGATTTTCAAGAGGTCACAGGGGGAGAAGTAAGCCTTGCAGCGGTTAAGAAAACCCAAACATTTGGCTGCGTTTTTTCCAACATCAAATATATGATCATTCCAGATCATTTTTCGATTAAGGTGCATACCTAATATGCTTAAGCTTTCAAACCGCTGAAGTTTATCTTCCTGAAACAAAAGAGTAGGATCAAAAATGGAAATTTTTCGGGAGATTGTACAGCTCTGAGTTTTAGAAGAGTTAAACTCGACTCTGTTTTATAATTTTTGTTGGCGCTATATTTACCTAGTTTTTGTCATTTTAACCCAAATTTTTGTCAATATTACCTAGTCTTTTTTTTCAGTGTAGGGGCCCCTAGTTAAATTATTTAATTTAATTAACTAAAAACAAAAATTCGATTAATAAATTAAATAAACTTAACAAAATTCATTTTAACCTCTGATTTTCAATCACCCTGTTTATATCATCCAAACATATAATATGTGTCTGTATGTTTGTAATAAAAGTACATAAAAAACAAATTAATCTTACTTCACTTTTTTTTAATCCTTTTTTTTATCCTTAAACTTTTTTTTTAAATTTATTTGATTTTTTTGTTTTTGTTTTTGATTTAAATTCAAGAAAAAAAATTATGAGTGATTTTATATCGAAGAATTTGTATGTGATTGTATGTGTGTTCTGAAAAAGAATGTAAAAAAAAAAAATTAAATTAAAAAACAACAAAACAACAAAAAGATGTAATTTAAGTGTACATTATAAAAAATTAAGAAAAAATGATGAGAATTTAAGTAATGATTATTAAAGAATGAAAAGCATTTCTAATTAGAAATCAGATAATAAAAAAAAAACAAAACAATGAAATCAAAAAATGAGTAGAAAACGAATTTAAACCAACAAACATTTTTTTTTTATTTTAATTTTGGATTTGCTTCTTTGATTGTAGTAAAAAGAGATTTGTTACAAAGTCATATAAGAGAAAATGTTTTCTCATTTTTTTGAAATTTTTTTTTTTTTATTTTAATTAAAATTAAAATTTTTGTTTATTTTTTTTTTATATTTCAGTTTATTAATTGAAAATATGAATTGATCATACCTTCATTTTCGATATGTTTTTTGGTTTTGTGTAAAAAATATGCACATTAAGGTTTTCTATTTGTTTTTTTTTATTTGTATTTATTCATATTGGATTTGTATTGAGTAGGAGGAATCTCTTTGATATTTTAAATTAAAATTTGATTTATTTCATTGATTGAATTTTGTTGTTTTTTGACAAATGATAACTTTGTCGAAGAAGATATTAAAAATTGAAATTGGAATTACAAAGTTCATTATAGATAATTAATTATATTGTTTACACTCATCCTCATATCATAATTATAATTAACAGTTATAGTGTTTCTACTATGGGCTATATTATATGGTTTCATATTATGATCTATTATTCTGTTTTAATTGTAATTGAGAGGATTTAATAACATTTATAATAATTATCAATTCTTGTTATAATCATCACCTTTTCATCATCATCATTATAAGTTTTTCTATTATAATTAATCTTAGCAATACCCTACGGCCTAGCTTATTACTACTACTACTAACTAACCTACTAATTTACTTATTACTATTAACTAATTTTAAATAATAATCAAACAGGTAGGTAGACAATCGAAATATTGGAGGAGTATTCGGGGGCCTGTCAAAGCGTGTGATATTATTACAAACATTAAGTCATCTTCCGTGGTCTTAATTTTACCACCAAATGAACATATATTAAACTTAATCTTGCTATTCTAAAGAGAAAAGACGCGAAATTCCCGATGTCATCTTCATTACTGAAATAGCTGAATAGAAAATATTAACTCCCCTTATATTTCAAACTTAGCCATCCATGAAACTGGGGTAGGATTGTAAAATTAAAATTTTCGACATTTTCTTTCACTACGAATAACATATTTAAATTTGCGATGCGACATATAGAATATTGCATCATCATTTATCTTTTTCACTCCCTTTAATAGCATAAGACCCTGAGATTCATTGAGAAGATTTTAATTTTTTAAATTATAATTTGTATTGTAATTTAAGTAAGGGGATGTAAGTAAATAAATAAAACAAGTAACAATTTTGAAAAAAATGTATAATACTAAAGGATAAGGTGAAATTAGGGTTTATATTTCATTTGAACAAGTGCCCAAATCTACGAGATATCTATAAAATAGGAAAAGTGCTACAACAACACGAAGTTTTCAAGTGGTACAAGGGAGGATTTCAGATTAAAGTTGTCCATAAGACAAATGGCACGCTTTTGAATTTTGTCTAGAAAATTTAGTGCGGTTCGTCATGCACCGGCCCATATATGTGAATTACATTCCATTGTATTCCAAATTGGGTCGTATGTATGACTTATAGATATTTAGTATGTCCCGGGGTGAAAAAAATGTTTTGCTCAAAAAGCCCAAACATCTCGCCGCATTTTTAACAATGTAAAACATATGGTCATTCCATATCATTTTATTGTTGAACTTCATACCCAGGATATTCAAATGTTCGGTTCGCTGAATACGTACACCCGTGAATAATACGGTATGGTTAAATGGGGTAGTTTTGCGACTAGATAGCTTTGAGTTTTGGAGGTGTTAAATTTTTCCCACAGTAGAAAATATTAGCTAAGTCATGGTTGAGAGTGCTGTTACTCGTTTTGTATGACCAATTGGTGTTGTAGCATGTATTTTTCAAAGATTCTAGAGTGCAAAAGAATGGATAGGATTGAAAGTTTATTGGAGAAGATCATTGATGAATATCAAAAAGAGAATAGGCTGATCTTTGAAGAACACCACAACAGCGTTAATATGATGTTTATCGGATATGTATCCGTCAATTAAGATACGAATCGAACGATTCGAGAGGGAATTTCCCATTAATTTTATGAAAACAGAACCCAGATCTATAGCTTCACACTTGAATAAAAGAGCGGAATGCCAAACTCGATTAAAGGTTTTTGATATTTATCCAGGGCTACAGTAGTAGATTCACCAGAGTTGTGAATGCTAATGTTGAGCTTCTCGCTAAAGAAAGTCATTAGATCGCCAGTGGAGCGTTGCCATCTAAAACCATATTGCCTATCACTAATGAAATCTTTGTATTCAAAATGCTTTATTAGCCTTTTGTTGACTTTCATTATTTTGGAGAGGATCGAAGGGATAGCAATAGGACTGTAGAGGGATTAGAGTTTATTAGAGGGATCGCTTTTGTCACCTTTTTTGGGAATACGATTAACATGCACAATTTTTCATTGAGATGTATATTTACCAGTCGACTATGATAAATGAAAGAAATTGACCAACGGTTTTTAAACGGCGAGTGCAATTTGTCTCACAACGATACCTGGAATATCATCGTGACCGGTCGACTTCCTTATATCAAAATTCATACGAACACTTTCACCACAGTGCGTGTTCTAAAGTAAACTCTTCCAAGAGAGAATTGGTACTTTTTGAGCTGTGGAAGGGAGTGTTGAATTTGCTGCAAATAGTTTGTGCGCAAAAAGGTTCGCTTTGTCAACTGAATCAAATATAATTCTATCATTGACAATGATCAGTGGGACTGAAGACCCATAAAAATTTATGCTTAACAATTTTGTCAAACTACCAAAATGATTTGCTATTTTGGAGGTTCTAAGAATTTTTTGCTTCAGTTTATGCAAACATTTTTGTTTTAATAATTTTTCTCAAAGAATTGATATAATAATTTCTGGGACTAAAACTATTATCGTAGAATTTTCCATTTTATATAATAAACCATGGATGGGGTTTTCTTCTCTTGCGTAACGGCTATTGTTTTCCAGAACTGTTACAATTTCATGTTCAAGTGCACATTCCTGCATTACTGCATATTCATTTATAAATTTTTCCTTGACTCTTTCAATATTCAAGTGATGGTGGGGATCTTTATTACGTACTTACCATGTATATATACTACACCACAGAACCACAGAGCATTTTACTTTGAAACTCTTGCAGCATTTCGATATTTGCTTTATTTAAAAATCAAAATGTGTATTAAATTAAATATTCATGCCTCAATCCAGGATTTGTAGAATTTTCGTGTTAGTTTGATTGTTTGGTTTGCTTTTGTACTTTATACTTGGTTTTTAGGTATAGTCAACAATGATAGGACTAGTAAACCCCAGTGGGCATTAGTGTACACAAAACACAATAAGTGTATTAAGCCATTCTACTCATCCAAAAATTAATTAATTTATTTTTCTGAATAAATTTTAATTTTCCAAAAAATTATCTAAGAAAACATTAAGATTATTTTGTAGATATTTGCTTCGTCAATTCTCAACAATTATAACCATTAAAATTTTCTAAGGAAAATATATTTTAGAAATATTCAATTTACAAATTATGAAAAATATTAATTTGAAAATTCATTGAGAATTTGTTTTTCTTCAAATTTTTTATTATAGTTATAATTAGAGAAAATATGGAATTTTTTAATTTTATTTAATTTTCAATGTAATTTATTTAATGCAAAAATTGTATACATTTTAGTCTGTGTATGTACGTGTAGTGATAAATTTTCATGAGTACATATTCTTTTTATTTTCGATATAGAAATATATATATATATATATATATATTATATATATATCCAATTATTTATTGTTTTTTTGATTAAGAATCTTAAATTTGGCAAATACAGGAAGAAAATAATATTTTAAAGTTGACGGTATTTAAATTTTCATACGTACATGTTTCAATAACATAGAAATCAAAATAAAACTTTAAAAAAGGATATTATCATCTCATATCAAAGTCCTTTAATTAGGAAAAAGTTTTCTAATTTGGGTATATATACATAGTATAATTTACTGATATTATATTATTATTTGGAATATACAAAGAAAAATAAATTTTTCCAAGATTGAACCATTTTTGATAATATATATATATAGGTTAGGTACTATGCATACACATATACATACATATATACATATTTCTTCTTATTAATTTTAAGTTCTTGTCATATGATACGAAATTTGCTTGCTGTTCCTCTAATAAGATTACCAAAGATCCTTTATTTTTTTTTTTTTAGTATTCGAGTAAATTTTAATATTCTACTCTATAGGTAGATGGTGTATGTTGTATATTTAAAATCGAAAATTTTAAGTAAAATTTTTAATGAAAATCTTTTGTGAACAGTTTTAAAGTGATAAGAGTATATGATGTAGTAGAGTGATGGGTAAGAATACATAAGATGATGGATGATGGATGATTTTGTGAAACTCATTTTAAATTTATTGCGGTGTAAAACAAGCAAATAATATGTACATGTTCTATAACAAATTCGATTATATTTCATCCTTTAAATTAGTATTCCTCTATTTTTCTTGGTCTTCTATAAAGCTAGACAAGACAGTCATATTTGGTATTTAACCTCCTAGTATATTTCGTAGAACTGGTATAAATTCAAATGATAGTGATTTTGTGTATATTGAAAATGATTATTTGTTTTAATACTAGTGCTACTTCTGATTAGATGAAAACTTGAATTAATGTCAGGTTGGGTTGGACACAAAAGTTCAAAAAAGTGCTCAGCAGTCAATTTGTGGTTTAGATTAATTTGTTTTTATTTATTTTATTTATTTATTTATTGCTCAAAAAGAGCTATTAGCTCATACAAAGTGTATTATAATTTCATGATTTATAAAACCATAAAATTGTCACATTACAAGTGGGTCCTGAAAATTAAATTTTTAAATGGTTAGAGTTTCCAGCCACGGACTTTTAACAGGAAAACTTAAATAAAGTTCGAATAGTATATTAACAATAATGAAAAGAAGAAAATATCATATTTAGATCACGATATAACATTATATTCGATTATAACTTCTGATGCACTGGTCGACGTATAGCCTTTCGAAGACTTTTTTTTTAAGGAAATATATATAGTCAGTACCCTTTGTCATTGGGATATAATAAATGACAAAAAATAATTGAGAGTATGGTATGGTATGGTAACAACTTAAATAAAATGGTGCCATTTAAGAAGGCTTAGATTAGAATAGATGGCATTAATAGTAGTTTTCCTCATTTAATTAGTTGATAAGCCAGAAATTTGGTAAAAAGGTACTAGAAAATATTTAATGTAGAAACTTGCAGTACCATTCATAATTAATTGAACACGAAAAGGTAATTCTATCTAAGTTAACTGTTAAGAACGTTGAAATGCATTAATATTGTGGAATTAATGAGGATAAACAAGTTATTAGCTGGGATAGAATAAAAATACATTCACGGATATAGTTTGGATAACTTAAAAGTATGGTAGAACAGCAAAAAGAAGCAACATTGACATTGACAAGCTGTTCAAAATGAATAAAAATGCAATCATGAATATTGTAGAAATGGATCACTTATATATGTGTGTGCTCAAAAAATGAATTAATCGCACATTAAGGATCAGATATGCAAAATGAGATTTCAGTATAAATTATTAGAATTATAAATTAGATTATTTTGAATAAGATAAAAAAGAAAAACCTTGACTAGATAGTGCTCTCTTCATTTGAACTTGTTTTTTTAAATTTGAATGCTGTTATATTTGTAATAATCACATATGCTGCAGAAACATGGTAAATAAATTATAAATATAAGAAAAAACACATTCGAACTATATAAGAAAATTATAAAAAGAAGAACAAACACATTCGAGCTATATAAGAAAATTATAAAAAATTTATTGAACTCAAAATCGTACCAATATTTTGAATGATATGAATACGAAATGAGTAGACTCTTTAAAACAGTGCAATTTTTTGAGTACATTTTAAAATTCAAAATGGTCGGGTAAAATGGAAAAAGTGGTATTGGAGGATAGAAGCAACGGAGGGAGAGGAAGGGACCGATACAGTATTGACCAACTATGGATTTTAATGTGAAAAACCGTCGCAGAGTAAAAATTTAATTTCTGCGCAACTTTGAACAGCTCGTCAATGCCAATGCTGCTTGTTTTTGCTATTCTAACGTACTTTTAAGTAAGAATATATGGCACAATACAGATCAAACTTGATATAGCATATAAAGAACCTGATTATATAAAACTCTTTACTGTCCCTACACACTGAACAGGGTAAACGCAAGCTGAAGAAGAATTGCCATAATCTGAGTTGGTAATAAAAAACTTATTAAATTTGAAAAATTATGACTAAATCTCTTCAAATGGGGAAGAAATTAAATTTTGAGCTTTTAATTCCTCTGATTGTCCTGTGATTGGTTTTAAGTCCTTCCTTCGAATTGGACGAGTAAATTTTTAATGTAGAAAAGTTGCTACAATAGACTTTTAAGCTAAAAAAAAATCGGTTAGTGATGTTCGTAAAATAGAAAATATTCTGAATTTTTTAACTAGAAAAGTAGTTTTGCGAATGAAAGAAGATGTTGAAACAAACTAAATATTCAAAAACAAAATTGTATTGATGAGCAAAAATTAACTACAGATGTTTCTTTTCTACTATAAAAATGTTTCGAATTTTACGCTCGAAAAATATCTTTCGAATCGATTTAAAAAATATATAAAAACTTTATTTCATTCTAAATGACATTAAATGTGAATAAAAAAAGATAAGTCAGGTCCTATAAAACAATTTTTCATATTTAAAACTAGAAATTAGAAAAACCACTTAATTTGCACTTCTAATTTTAAACAAAGCACAAAACACTATAAAGAAACCCACTCCAAATTTATTCAATACATTTGAATAGAAAAAGATTTTTATCTTTAAGAGAAATTTTATATGAGGAGGCCAAAAATTCAATATGAATCACAGAACCAACGTAAATGATGATGATATGTGGTATTAATAGTATTTGTATAGTTAGGGGGAGTGAGATAGACAAATACATATAAGAAGGACTTTATCATATCTACATATTATTTCCTATTTTGAAATTATTGAATAGGTATCCGTTATATAACTTTATCTTATAATGTATTTTATTCCTTTTTTTCCTTCTTGATTTTGTATTTTAATTAATGGGGGGAAAAAAAAAACTGCTGATCAAATGAATGAAGGAATGTGTTTAAGAGTATCAAAACTAAAAAACATGATCCGATTAAAATTTTTGTTTGTTATTCGTATTATGCTCTTTTTTTTTTGTTTTGTTTTTGTTTATTTGGTTGTATATTTAGAAATTTTAATCCTTAATATTGATGATTAGATCTAAAAATTTAAGAATATTTTTGAAGAATAATTTGCAAAATACACAAATTAAAAAAGAACAAAATAAAAAATAAAATCAAGATACTGATTGAAAGAGGAAGGATGATGATATTATATAGATGAATGAATTAATTAAAAATTATTTTTATAATATGTGTATTACAGGGTGTTTCTAAATGTAATTATGAAACTAGTACAGAACATGATATCAATACCAGCAAAACAAAGAGTGCTTTTAGTACTGCAGAAATGAAAATAACAAGATTATTCGATGGTACAACATTAGAGATGAAATCCGAAGCAATCAAGTGATAATTGTGTGAGTAATGTATTGTAAATTAGTATAAATCTAATTATAATGCAAATATATAGTTTGAAATTGTGTCGTTGGTTCATGAAATGAAAATAATAAGAAAGCAAACCAATTTACAAAATTAAAAATTTATTTATTTATTTATTTTAACAGTTGATCCTACAAATAAATCTGTAGGTCAACTTTATAGGTCCTTTTCCCTTTCGAAATGTGGGCCTTTTTAATTAAACTATATTAATTATTTGGTATATATTTTGTATATTATATATTTATATTATTTTTTTTTTTTTTTTTTTTTTATTAGTTATATTATATCTTTATTAATTATTAAATTATATTTGAACCGATGTGGTTGTATAGAAAATTACATTTTTCAGTAATTTTCACCATTTGAAAAATTTTTCGGTTCTCACGGGGTTTGAACCCGTGCTCCTTCGGTCGTTACATTACTACACTCGAGTGCTTTACCACTCGGCTACCGAGGCCACATTAAAAATTTTACTACTATTTTTTATTTTTTTTTTTAAATTTATAATTCTAATAGCCCTAAAATAATAATATTTTTTTTTCACATAATTAAAGAAAAATTAATTTCCTTAGAAAAAAAATTCTCAAATGGCTATACGGCGGTCAGTGCTTCAGAAGTTATGTGCTATTTTATCCACACACTTCCTGTTTTTTTGCAGTAAATTTTTTTATTTTCATTTATTTTTAATATACTAATTTTTATTTTATTAAATAATATTAATAATAAGTAATTTACTTTAACTTACAAATTTTTAAACTATGTATTTCAATTTGATGATAATCTAATTTATAGAATATGGTGTAGGCTCTACTAGGTGAGGTATGTTACACAATTTTTATTAAATATCTTAATCGATTTCGGTTATTTCACCATCTTCAGAAGACTGATGAAGTTAGATGATCAGTGTGAAACATACCTAGAGTTTTAATGTTTATTTAATTTTGATCATAATCGTATCATATAATATCATTTCACTCTGCCTACTGCGAAGGTCGGTTTTCATGAAGAATTTTTAGCTGATAAATTGGAGAGGAGTATAGTATACTGTTGATGTGTATGAGGGAATAAAATTATAATATTTATATACTAATTTTTTTTGCTACACTTCAAAATAAATTTTTTAAATTTCCAAAATCGAAAATATTTTTTTATTTGATTTTTCTTTAGTTTATTGTTTTTGTATTTTTTTTTAAATATATTTATTTTGATATTGACGTTTTAAGAACACAGAGTTCAAACCGATGATGAAGCGATGATGAACCAATGAAAAAATTGGAATGTTAACATTTACATATGAAAATGCAATTGCAATAGATGACATAATCTGAACGCTGAAACCTGGATAGTACAATTGCAATTCAAAGTGAACACATCCAATTACCGCGCGATATATTTTATATGTCTTTATTCTCTATGATAATTCTATTATTTGTTTTTATGAAAGATAGTTGGTTTAGATAAGTTAAAATATAATTTTGTCATACAATTTATTTAAATGATTAAACAGGTTAAATGATTGAATGGGACATTAGACAAGTATTGTATAATTGCTATATTGTAAATATAGGAGTCAATTGCGGAAATCTATAGCGATAGACATTTTTCTACAATAAAAAAAGTTATTGAACGCAAACGTGGTAGTCTATTGAGTAGAAAATTTTTCTATAAACTTTTAAAGTCTACGACATTTTCTTGATAGACATTGGTGGAAATTTTTAAATTGGAAATTAATTAATTTTTAATTTATTACAATTTTATTTGTTTTAAAAAATTTGGTATTTTTTATTTTAAAAAATTTTTTTTAGTCATATAAGGTATTTGGAGAAAATTATGAGTTTTATGGAAAAGATATAGAAATTATAGATTTTCAAATTTTGCAAACATTCTTTTTTCGCAACACACAATTAAAAGCTATAGAATTTCAGAATTAGAAAGTAAACTAGTAACTATCAGTATTTTGTATGATATAAACTGTCAACTCAAATTACTAAATTAATTCGATAGTAAAAATCATTCAGTTACTAGCTATCCACAGCCAAAATCATTCGATAGTGACCATCATTATAGCATCCAATCCAATTAAAATTTATGATTAATGGGCGCGGACAAGAAGTGTTATTGTATTTTCAAAATATTCCAAAATACAAAATTTAAATTATTTTTACAGTAAATATTTTGAACTACATTCTTGACAAGTCTATTAGTTTCAATAGACTTCCGCGATACCAACAAAAATTTTAATAGACTATTATAAAGTCGATTCTATTTAATATTAATAGACTTCCACGATTGACCCCATTTTAAACAATACTACTGTCAGTGTCATCTGCTTTAGAACATTGAAAGCAACAAAGGATTCAGTACTTCTGGATTTGGTGGATGGTGAACAATGATCATATAGATTATTCGGACATAGCGATATTAGGTCAGAAAATTACAGTCAATCAGGTAGACCATCAAAACATTTCAGTTCAGTAAATTTTACATTAATTTAAAATGAAACTCCACTTTTATGATAAAACTCTGCGCGTACCCAATTTATTGATTGTAACTTGTTACATTGTCTTGAAAATGAGGAAAAAAACCCAAAACATTTTAAGTAAAAATTTGGTTCTAAAATCTCCATTTTGACATTTGAAATAATTCTGCAATGTTTCATATCAAAATATTTTTATTATTAAAATGAAACACTTAGTCTGAAAGAGTTTTAATATTACCTAAGTAAAACATTTTTAATTTTTAATTGTTTTTATTTTATTTATCTCTGTTTTTTTTTTTTTTGTGAGATTCAGTATAGTTAGATAAGATTTTAATACTGATGATGTTGATGACATGAAAATACTCTTTAAGAAAACTTCATAATGATGCTGCATATGAAAATGAAAAGAAAATAATTAAATTTGGAAATATTAAAAAAAAAACGAAATATTTTTTTTTTTTTGATTTCATAATTAGAATTGCAAAGTAGTTAAAAAATAAAAATAATAAATAATGTATTGTGAATTAAAGATGTCCAATGAGCAATGAAAAAATGTAGGTCTTTAATTTTGTTCAATCATTGAAAATTTATTAATATTTTAATTTCATTAAATATGATTTTTGGAGTAGTTTTGAAGTAATATCCGGGATATGGTGAAGTCTTAAGATTACTACTGTTGGGCTATTACAGTCTTTTTACTATTTTAATTCTAGTACTATACATTTTTTTAAAGTTAAAATAGTCTAAAATTGGTATGAATTTGTAAATTGGGTTTGTGTCTAGGCTATTTTATTTTTGATTTAATCAATTAGTTAGACTTGCGTTACGAAAGCACTATACTATATACTACATTTGTTTGTATTAGTACATAATCTTGACATATTGACAGTTTTGTATAGTTAAATCGTATTACAATCACATTAAAATCATTTTGAATTGCTTAATGTATTATTGTTAATTGCTAATTTAATGTTATATACTGATGAATAATAAAGAATAATTGAAATTGAGATTGAAATTACGGTTTATAAACTTCTAAAAATATTTGTACTGAAATTAAAAAATTTCAAAATTTTTATTTTTGGTTGAATTAATGCTTTTGCATATTTTCTGAGTATTAAGTCAATTCAAATGAGCAATTGTTATATATAACAAATTCAAGTTTAGAAAAGATTTAAAAAAAAGGATTGAATTTTTACCAAGGCTTCAGATATATCAGATATATTCTATCACATAATATTAAGTCATATACATAAATTTTCAAAACCTAAATATCATTGGTGTTGCATTAAATTTGTTTTTATTATAACTTATTTATATAATCTACATAGTTGTATATTCTCTCTCTAAAAGCTGGAAACTATACAGTTGAACCTGCGTAAAATAAAATTTTTTAGTTTAATATTTTGTATGTGTTATTGTTAACGAAAACGTTAAAATGATGAATTACAAAATTTTTATGTGATTTTATGCAGATCCTATTTTAAAAATTTGTTCAAGCTAAAAGACATCATCAAAATTTTTGTTCTGCGTGATTACTCTATAATTAAACAAATTTAATTTTTTAATAATAATTGAATTAAATAAAGTTAAATTAAAATAAAACAATTTTAAATATTTATATATCTGCCGAAGTTAGAACTTATAACCTAATATACATAAATTATAAATATAAATTGTTAAAAAAATACAAATTGTCTGATTTATATTTATGATATGGAGAAGCCGGTGAATTATGGTAAATTGATACCATAATAAATGTTATATATTACTGGGGAATGTGTAAGTGAATGGGAAATGAAAATCATAATATTATGATAGATAATAAAAACATTGAAAGAATCGAAGTGTTGAAGCCAGCACTAATATTTGTATCCTTATATTCCTAAAAAGAAAAGAAAGAAACATAATTTATTTGTATATTTTTAAATAATTTAGCAAATAATTTTTTTACTTATTTATATTATATAAAATGTATAAATATAAATAGTATTATTTTTGGTTTATATAACTTACCTCATATGTAAACAAGCATCCATCATATTTTGTTGACGTTTACAAACTAATATTAATATATGATAAAATAACTACAGAAACACTTGTCATTGTCACTTTGATTTAGTTCAGGAACTGACCACTATAATTATTAATAATCGAGTATCGAAAATCGAATTTAATGGAAATTGAATGCACATAAAATAAGTCAAACATTATGTTGTTGTATCATATATTAAAAATATCATGCATAGTCATTATATATGACTCTATTAGTTTTTTAGTTGTAAGTCATCTCAAAGGCAAAGGTTAATGAACTTTGCTAATTTTTAGTTGTAATTATGAGGAAAATGTTTTACATCGCCCTCTTTTAATTTGGAAATTTTAAGCGAAAGGTTGTTAAGAAGAAATATTAATTATAATTAAATAGTTTTTTTTTTTTGTGTAAATTTAAATAAATTTTTAAGTTAAGTTAAAAAATAAATGAAATACAATTTTTTTAAGTTCAATAACATTACAAGAAAAAGTTGTTGTTGTTTTTTTTTTAATTTTGTTTTTTTTTTATTTCTTGTTCCATAACGTTTTTAACGTTTGTAAATAAGCCAACAACTTATATATTTATAACATATATAATATATACATCTTGGCGAAACACGAAGAGATAAAGTATTTGGGAGTAATAATAGATTGTAAATTAAATTTTAAAAGTCATATTAATTATGTTTGTAAAAATATCGCTAAAAAAATAAATTTTTTAAAGAAAATTAGAAATAAAATATCTAATAAGTGTGCAATTTAAGTAACACAATGATCAAACCACACTTTGAATATTTCAACACTTCCATATAATTTTTTTGTGTAATTCTGAAATGATGGGTAGATTACAAAGACTTCAGAACAAGTCTATGAGAGTTGTTCTAAGATTGAATCGCTATGCTTCTGTTCATGCAATGTTGGACACGTTAATATGGCTAAATATGGAAAAACAAATTAAAATGAATGTTTTGATCATTGTATTTGAAATAAAAAATGGGCTTTACCCAAATTATTTATGTTATATACAATTGTATATAATGGAGACATACATGAATATAATTTAAGAAATAATGCTAACTTTAAACTAGATTTTTATAGAAATAAAAAAAAAAAAAAAATATGATCATGTAGGTACAAAGGTTTGCAATTTTATAACAATCTTCCTACAGAATTAAAAATGGAAAATCGTTTGAGTAGATTTAAAAACCAAATTAAAATTCATGTAAAGGATAATTTTTAAATGAATTAAATTAGATTAACTCCATATTAAGTATAAATTTATTTTAATTATTTAGTAATGTATGAATATTATTGTAATTATAAATAGCTTTATAATAAATGAAATGAAATGAAAAAAAAACTAATTAGTTATATTTGAACTTAGTACTAAAAATTTGTACTAAAATACTGAACCCTGAACCGTATAGAACTGTATACTTAAAGCCAATATGCATAGTAAAAAACACATCTATTGAATACATTTTGAGTTAAAAAATAATTCAACCTGGTCTAATAAGTTCATTTAATTTAGATTGTAATCATCATCATCATCATCTTATAGCGCTACAGCTCTGGGTGAGCTTTGGCCTTCATCACTATGCTCCTCCAAAAAGATCGATCTTGTGCCACTTGTCTTAAATTAGGGATTTGTAGGGTTTGAGCATCGTTTTTCACGTTGTCTGCCCATCTGCTTCTTGGTCTTCCTCTACCACGGCTGCTATCGGGCTTTCTATTCAACACCACTACTTGCTTTCGGCTTTCGTTCATTCGACTTACGTGGCCAGCCCACCTTAGTCTTTGGGCCTTTGCAAACCGTACAATGTCCTCACTATCAATCATACTATTGAGCTCGCTGTTGCTTCTGATTACATATTCTCCATTCTGTAATCTATTTGGGCCGAGTATTTTTCGGAGAATTTTTCTTTCAAATATGCGCAGGCTATTCTCCTCGGCTACGTTCATAGTCCATATCTCACATCCATACGTCACTATGGGTCGTATGACAGTTTTATATATTGTCATTTTGGCCTTTCTTGATATGAATTTTGATTGAAGCAACTTTTTGTTTACATAATAGCATCTATTTCCGGCCTGAATTTTATTATGAATACAGCATTGCATACTATTATTACTTCTTATTGTTGCTCCGAGGTATCTAAAGGTTGTAACTCCTTCAAAGTTGTACCCTCCAATTGTTGTATTCTGAGTATTTCTTATTTGTTCATTTCTTGACATTTTTAGATATTTTTAGATATTTTGTCTAGACATTGTAATTAAACCGGAAAATAAATTTTTTTCTTTCTTCTCTCTACATTCATACTCTAAAAAAACTAAATCTTAATACTCCGCTATTGATACTCTATGTACGAGTATACTCTAACATTTTCTTCTCTAAATTTTTCCCTTCTTATTTTTACTGTTCTTTCTAATATATTTTGTGCTTATCTCTAAACTTCTAAGATATTCCATTCCATATAAATCTAACCTACCAGTGTAATGTAAGTACTGTAAATGTTGTAAGTAAGGGTAAGTGTTGAAGCCTCTAAATAATATTTATGTAAGTAAAATAATAAGAGTTTATAGTGTGTTAAATTTGGCCCTTCACAGTCTTTCACAGTCCTTCACTTCATTATGAACTTCCCGCATAATATACGATGTGGATAACTGAAGTACTAATAAATGACAATTTTTATTTTATTATTTTAAAATGAATTGTTTAGAATTTGGTAAATGGTTTGGAACATAATAGCAGCTAAATTAAAACATCTAATTGATTTGGAGCTGACCCAGTGCAAATTTTTTTAATATAAATATTTTTTTTATTTTTAAACTAGCTTTGTAACCCGTCATAAATGACGGAAGCAAAATAAATCCTAGTTTCTTTTTTTCTTTCATTGGATTCTCTATTCCGAAATTACAGTACTTATCTTTATATCACTTTTTAATTTTCTAAAACACATAAAAGAAATATTTTTTTTGTAGTCAAAACTTTGCCAATTTTTTTTTTTTTTTTATTTTTCGTAGGCTGGTGGGGATCTTCAGAAAGATACAATGAGGGCGTAGCTTGACACTGTATGTAGGATTCTTACCTACTAAACCACACCCTTTTTTAAAAAAATAATTTTTTTTGAGTGAAGTGAGTTACGCACACAATAATGACAAAAATAAAAGGTATAAGTAGTATAATGTATAATATTATACAATTCAAATATGCTGATACACATGTATATTATTAATAGATGAATATATTCGTTCAATATATTTTCTCTCTTTTTAATGGAAATTATTTTGATTACTAGTGTTGGTACTTTTTGAAAATTTCATATATTCATATATTACAAACTACTGCTACATTTTCAATATTTCAGAAACATGAATAATTATTGTTTTTTTTTCAAATAATTTAACAACAATACTTTTCTGTGTAATAATAGAATACGGTAATAAAGTAAAAGAAAGTTTAAATTGAAAAAACATTGTTATTTTTATTAAGATTGATTTTGATTCCTTTTATTTTATTCATACACAAAGATTTTACTAATTTTCTATTTAAAAAAACTATATTGGCCTAACACTAATCTTTTTTTTTTTATATAACAGAAAAAGAAGTACCATACCAACAAATTTGTATAAAATGTTTGTATTTTTGTATGGTATACTTGTACTCACTTCCATTTAGTTATAATTCGTTAGTTGGGTTCCATTTAGTATAAATTATACCGTATTAGCGTTATTGTGGACTCTGGGAGAGCAAATTTAAAAGTGGGATCTTATTTTCATATAAATTTTGTCTTTTGTATACTGTATAGAGATCTAATTTTGCTGTATGAATAAACTGTTATTATGGTACTGTGTTATTTTTAGAAAAATATTCAAAATTTTATATATAAATTGGTAAAATTTACAAAAAATACAAAAACATTTTCATCAATAATTTTCAATTTAAAAAAAGCAATGTTTTATTATCCGACGTAGAAGTAGAGTTAATTATCCTACTCTACTTCTATCAAGTTCTATTGATTGAACAGTGAACCTGAACAGTGAAGTGAACAGTGAACACTTAACACTGAAAATAAAATAATATTTTTGGAATGGAGCATACAGAACATACAGAATACAGATACAGCAAATAATAAAAAAAAAACAAAAAAAAAAAACAAAAATTATTTTTTTTTGAGTGAAGTGAGTTACGCACACAATAATGACAAAAATAAAATTATACAATACAAATATGCTGATACACATGTATATTATTGTGTATAATTTTAAGTAATAAGAATAACCTTTGAGTGAATTATGTTTTTTTTTGTGTTAAATGCTGTTTGCCTTTTGGTTTTTATACCATATTAAACTATTGATTAAATTTCTATTAGTCCTTATTATTATAAATCAAAAAAATTGTTTGTTTTATTTATATTATTATTATTATTTTTTATTTTTCCTTATTGTTTGCGAAGAAGACTAACATTAAATTAAAAAAATATAGTTCATGCAATCAATTTTTCCTGCAAAGGTTCAGCATGGTAGACAGGGGTTAAAAAAAAGCACCAAAGCAATTTGTGTATATATGCATTTGTACACATATGCAATTTGTGTATGTGTTTGAGCGTTCCGTCGAACTTACAAACATCCAGATAAATGCAGAATAATATATATATATAATTCAGAAAAAAACATGTAAATTGAAATGTTTTTAATAGATTTTTAATTTTTGTTGAATAACTAATAAAGTTTTTGGTATATTGACACCCAAATTATTGAAAAATATTGTACAATATATACCTACAATATTGAAAGTAAGTAAAATAATATTTGTTCAACCAAAAATAATATCTTGAAATTTGATTATAAATTTTGTTTCAATTCCATTCAAACAAGACGATTATAACTTCACTACTTCTATAGCTTTGATCATTCATTGTTAAAAGCACCTCTCAATCTTAAAAACAATTAAAACCAAAAATTTATGATATGAAAAGTACTGTTTCTAAATAAAATTAAATATTATTATTTTTATTATTAATAACAAAAACAAAAACAAAAACATTAAAACATATTTTTTTTATTGTATTATCCTTAAAATAATAATTTACAAAACAATATGTCCTGTAACCAAATTACCATAACAAAAATAAAATAAACAAAATATTCACAATTCAAAAACAAAAACAAAAAAACAAAAAAAAGCAAAAATTATAATAAATTTAGAAAAAGAAAAAAATTTTCCCTTAAGGAATCATTTTATCATCACTTTAGAAAAACAAACTGAAACAATATATTAGGATCTAAAACGAAAATTAATTATGTATCCTTCCCTCTTTCCTATTTTATTTTCATTCGTAAATTAGTCTTGTTGGGTTCTATATAATATTCTATAATGAATTGGACATCTCTTTTTTTTTGTTTGTTTATCATTTATTATTAATCTTTATTTCTATTTTAATTTAATAATTTTTAATAATTTTTTGATTAGCCCCATAATAAAAGAAAAATAATAAAAAACAAAAAAAAAAAAAATATTAATTTATATCTAAAAAGAAGAAAAACAACAATAATAAAATATCTTGATAATAATAAAGGTCCTTATAATAATTTAACTTAACATTTTGTTTTGGTCTATAATAAAAAAAAAAAAAACAATGAAATTCTCTTAGAAAAAGTCACGGTAATAAAACTCAAAGGCAAAGAAAACAACAGCACCGGAATAATAAAAACAAAATAATAATTTTTTTTTTTTTTTTTGCCTTTTTCTTTTGATAATTTTTATCCTTTTTTTATTGTTGTTATTATTATTATTTTTTTCTGTTCAAATTGAGGTTCAGGTTAAATAAGTATTTATTTAAATTTTATATTATATAAGTAGTGTAGGAGAAGAACATTTCATATTAGATCAGAACAACACTAAGTTTATTTGTTTTTAATTTCATACTGCATTTTGTATACTATATAGGTTCATGTAAGTCATATCGAGGCTTGGCATGTCAGAAATAAAGTCAAAGTCTGTGATAATCAATATTCTTTTTTTATATGTTAATTTTATTTTAATGTTATTTTATTTAGTAAGACTATGGATCCACACGTGTACCAGTGTTATAATAGGAACTGATTGATGTGCCTGTCATTGCCTTCTAAACTAACTAACATTTTAGTTTTGAACTATACTATGTGATACCATTTATTTTTGCTTGTCACAAACTTGTATTATTCTCGTTGCTTGGATAGGTACAGAGTGTTGATTTGCCTAGAGTACAATATGCTTGAAATCATATAGACATTTTGATTAATTAATAATAATAATAATTATTTATTCACTTATTTAGCCAAACAAGGCATTTACAAAACAATATTAAAAAAATTAAATATATACAAAAATAACAAAAAAAAAAAAAAAAATATAATAAAAAAAAATTAGTTATAGCCAGTTCTAGTCATGACCTATAATATTTGCAATTACAAGATAAAAGTGTGTTGCTTATAACTGGACATATAATTTTACATTTTTGTCTTGACTTTAGTTTTGCTGATTTTCTAATAATAAATTTTTAATTTTTTTGACTAGAATTATTGATCCTAAAGCATTGAAATTAAGTTAAAATATCCAAGGAAAAATGAAGCTATATAGCGACATTGAGAAACAACAAAATTGATTTTTTTTAACCCTAGAAATATATTGTTACTTGGGATTGTGATATTTGTGACTTGTGAGTAAATTTTTGCTCTCTTAAGAAATATTTACAGTTTGTTATGCATAATTCAAGTGAAATTCTCTTTGGCTACTCATGTTTTATTTAGGTGCTGTTAAAAATGCATAGTTATCATCACTTATGATACATTATTTTGGCTGGTATTACTGTTATTATTCCCATGATATTTTCAGTGTTATTCAGTGTAGTTAAGTATAGTTGCATATAGTTCGTAATAGTTCAGATTATTTGACTAATGGAATGCTAAGGCTTCTGAAGCATTTATTATACAAAAAAAAACAAAACAAAAAAAATTGTATTTATACATTTTCGTCGTTTTTACTGTGATTTTTTTAAATTAAAATTAAATTTATTAAATTACACATTTTTAAAAATATTTTTGGAATAATTATTGTTTTTAAATTGTTGTCTTTATAATAAAAATAAAAATTTTAAGTAAAATCCTATATTTTAACTCAAAACTTGGGTTGACGACTATAAACTATCATCACCATATATTGGGTCTACAGCTCAGGATATCTAAACCTAAACTTCATTTACAATTTTCCTACATTCTGCTCTATCTTGTGCATTTGTTCTCCATCCGTTATTCACATTTTTTGACAATTGTCCTCGATTTCGTCCAGCCATTTTGATTTTAGTCTACATCTAAAAAAGTTAATAAAATTAATTTGATAATTATGAATTAGATATTAAATATCAAATTTAATAGTTAATTCTCATAATAGTGTAAAAATAGTCAATAATCAAAAAATGTAGCAACATCGTATTCCTACCTATAAACACAAAGCTGAAAAGAACGCTTTAATTGATAAAAAAAGTGTGTTAGGTGCCTATTACACATCATTGTTTTCATCAATCTTTTCATCAATATATTGACAATATATTGATGAAAAGAATGATCACCGATTACACATCAATCATGCAGTCATCAGTATTTTTATCCAAATTTTGATATTTTGCAAGGACATACTGTGGAAGTGTTCTGAATATATGGATAATTTCGAAACATATATGAATATTGAAAATATAATTTCTGGAGGAATGTTTTTGACTTCAGTTTAAATTGAATTTTTAAAGTAAATGTTGTGTATAAAAATCAAAAAAATATTTTTTTGCACATTTGAATAATATATCATTTGTTTTTTTAACAATAATATTGCTATAATTATTAAAATTAATATAAAAATTGTTCCTTTTAGAATTACATTATAAATTAGTGTTATAACTTTATCTGAACATTACTCAAAAAGCCATTTTTTTACCTCCGCTGATTTTGACAATAATATTGATGAGAATTTTGACAGCATGATTGATGAGAATAGAACCACCATCAATCATTTCTTATCAATCAACTGTCAATATATTGACAATATATTGACAATAGATTGACCATTGATTGATGTGTAATAGGGGTTTTAGTAAATTTTAGCCATTTCCCTATTATTTTGTTTTGTTTAATTACATTTGACATTCTGTACTTATTTTTACCTAATTTAATTTCTTTAATATAAAATTATTAGAATATATATATATATATATATATATATATATATATATGTATATATATTTTTTAATACTTCAAAAGATAATAAAATACAAAGTGAGTATATTTTACTCATCTTTACTTTTTAGAACATAAAAATTTACCATACCTCTATAGGGTTATATAAAATATCGGCCATTTTCTGTAATATACATATATAATATACATATATTTTTCCTTTGCTTATGCTTGGGATGAAAGATTTAAAGAATCCAAAATGTGATGTAATTGTAAAAATTGTTAGTTTTAAAACAAAACTCTAATAATAGAATTGAAGTCAACTTACTAGAGTAGCTTATAATTTGCTTTGCACTGTTATGGTGCGCACTATAATTTTCCATTGTTATATAAAAAAACAAATGGTACAACTTGTTGGTGCAAAAACAGAATAGTGCAACTTGACTCATGAACTTATGCCGGCTTGATTAATAAAAAAAAAAGTGGTTAAACTCTGATTGATAGCTAACCCAGAATCTTATATAATAATACGCTTAAACGTATGTTAAACTTTTCACAAAGCTTTTACAACACGAAGCTTTTTTCAACTAGATTAGACAACTTTATTAGAACTATTACGAATTACGATAGTGTGCAAAATTTAATTTAAAGACATAAACCACAAAACAATAAAACCAAATAAAACCAAAAAAAAATTAAAATTAACCTAAAAAAAATTCACCTATTGAGCAATAGCATTGACTATAATGACTATCTGATTATATGAATTAATTTAAAAACAAAAAAAAACAAAGTAGCAAAGACAAAAACCGAATTATCAGAATATTATTATTATATCGATAAAATAGCTCTGTTAAAATATTACGATATTACGATATTACAGCAAAAAAACTTACCGGTAAAACAAATAGTAAATTTAGAAAATATATTTTTTACCTCACCCATGTTCAGAAATTCCAATAATTGAAATTTATTTATTTTATTAACAAATAATTCAAAAGTATAAATTCAAATGCGCAGTAGCATTGAGTAAATATTATATTGTACATGGAGAATCATAAACCGAAATTTACGATTTGCTAAGAACAATAAAAACAAAATATGTTATGATATTATTATCAGTTCCAATTCAATACACGGCAAGTTTAGTAAACATAAAAATTAAAAAAACTTTAAAAAGAAAAATCACAGACTACCCTTACCTACATCAGAGACCCTAGCAGGATAACAATATAACAATAAAAACTTAAGAACAAGAGAAAAAGCATAATTATTGGCTTTACCCCTAACTATAATAGTCATAAGTCGTCAATAAAAACTGAACAATAAGAGAAAAAGCATATATTTTGGCTTTACCCTTAACTATAATAGTCTTAAGGCGTCATATGATGTCATATGATACTTCGTTAAATGGCCTATATGATTTAACAAAGTCGTAACCAATCATAACCTTTACTATAATGGTCATACCTAATCATACCAAAACGTCAAAACCAAAATTTAAAATAAGTGAAATAAAAATATAAATTCTATAAATAAATGTTTTGTTTTTTTTATTTTGAGTTTTGAAATAGTTAGGGCTATTATGATACCAAAAAAAAACACAAAAAACGTGTCTATGACTATTTTAATGTGTTTTTAATGTGAGTGTGGTATGTATTTAGTTTAAATGCACTTAATTTCATATCTATACTGCCAGCGACATCTCTGTTCCCCATATTTTGTTGAAATATACGTCTCTATTAATAGTATTTGTTAGGAAGCGTTTAGGCATCAGATTTTATTTCATGAAAGTTTTGTTTTACTTATTTTTATTACATTTACAAATTTTATTGCAATTACATCAAATTTTATATCAAAAGTTTTAATTACATATCTCAAAGATAAACAAATATAGTTACAAAGTATACTATATTTCTTCATGCAAAATCCACTTTCTAAATTTGCAAAATACGAAGATACGAATATGCGTTACGAGTACTAATAATAAATACTTATAAAATAATATAAATATTCAGTGTAATTTCAGAACATTTATGAAATATAAATATTTAAATAGTAAATCAATTATTCTAAGTATTTGTATTGATAAATAATAATAATATTTAATACATCTATTTTATATTTTTTAATGTATATCTTTCAATATATTGGCATAAAACAATTAGAAGTTTATAAATACCTTTTCTCGCAAAATTCACTTTTTCATCTAGCGAAATACGAAAATGCGTGTCGAGCACTATTATTTAAAAATAAATAAATAATGATATTCTATAACAAAGTCGGATGTCAAACTTTAATGAACAAAACGTTATAAATATAATTCAAAAACGTATAAACGCTGCCTTATATAAAAGTATTCTTCAAAACTATTAGCGGTCAAAATGAATTTATAATAAATAAATAAAAACCTAAATAAAAAATATAAAAAAAATAGTTATAGATAGATCAAACAATATTGTAAATTACTAGCTATTCCCGGCGTAACATTCGCCGGTCTAGCATTAGCATTGTAAATGAAACAATTTATTTTATTTATTGATTTTCTTTATTTTCTTAAAAAAAAATCAATGTTTTACAATTATAGTTTTAAGTTTTTCAATTTAACTAATTTATTATGTAATAAAAAAATATGTAAAACATTGATTTTTTTTAAGAAAATAAAGAAAATAAATAAATAAAATAAATTGTTTCATTTAAAATACTAATGCTAGACCGGCGAATGTTACGCCGGGAATAGCTAGTTGTATTATAATATTGTAACTATTATGATCCCAACCAGGTGCAGGTAGTTGCTCTACTTTTATATGGTTGGCTGCTAGTAATTGAACCATTAAATAATCGTTAATCATTCAGATTTAAAGTGCAAATGATTTTTTTCTTTACTTTACTTTAAAACAAGAATCTTATTGCGGCTTGAAAACTGAGACTGTAATAGCCTGATCATAAAATTTCAACTGTTAGAAAAAACAAAAAGAAAAACAAACACAAAAACTTTATTTAATTGGAAATTAATAAAAAAATTTAATTATTTATTAATATTTAATTAAATTAAATAAAACACTTGTTATTGTTTCACTGATTAAGAAATTATTAAAATTTTCTTATATATTTTATTTTAACATTTTCATAAAAATAAGATTCGGCTCGTATCATTATATAAAATTTAATTTAGTAAATAATTACTTTAATTTTTTTTAAATTTATATTTTAACTTTCGAAATTTTAGTCATAACTGATTTAATTTTATAAAATTTTATTACAGTTCCAGGGCATACTAATATTATATTCATTGTTTTAATATAGGCGCGGGCTGTTAAATACAAAATAATAATATTAAAAACAAAATATATTTTTACCACTGATTTCAGTATTATAATTTAGAACTTTTTATTGTACCCCCCACCATCAACCATCACATCAGCACCACTACCCCCATTCACTTTTCATTTTTCATTAACACTCAAAAACTGAAAATGGTTTATTTTTTGAGGTGGTTTAAACAATATTAGATACATAGGAAATACTGTTGGTACATAACAATAATAAGAACGCAAACAAACAACAACAACCACCAAAAAAAAAAAAAAAAAAAAAAAAAACATCAACAATTCCTCGTAATAACAATAACAATAAAAGTTAATCTAGATAAACCAAGTTAGTAGTGGTAGAATTACCAAACCAGAGCAGCATATCTGTTGTATTCCCCAAAGGATATTTGTTCTCCCATTGTGCGAGGTTCTCTTATTTATTTATTCTATTTTTGTATTTTATTTCTGTGTTTTTCATTTTCATTTTTTTTTTTTTTTTTTTTTTTTTTTTTGAACTCGTGACAATCGTATAACACAATAATGATGACAACAACCGTAATAAATGAAGCTACTTTTTTTTTTCTGTATGAATTAATGTTTATAAAATATAAAAACGTGTAGGAGGATCGGATGTGCGAAGAGACAAAGTAAAAAAAAAAAAAAAAAAATGTTAGAATTTTAGAAGAGAAAATTATTATTTTTTCGCGATTTATTTTTTTTTTTTTTATATTTGTGGCCACTAATAATCGAGATAATGAATAAAATATACGAGACATGACATCTCTGTTGGTGTATGGTTATGTTTTATTAAAAAGGAACAAATACAAAAAAAAGCGATTTACTTAAATATAATAACAAAATAAATAAACAATTTTTGAAGTTAATTTTTTGTTATTTTGAATTATTTTACTCTTCTCTCTTAAATAATGCTTTTATTTCTCTCAAAAAAAAATCCTATTATTCTCATTATCTTTGGGACAAAATCTTAAAGAGCTAAAAACAGTAAATCTTTTGTTATTTATAATAATACAGATAAATGTCAAACTTTATTTATAATATTTACAGTTAAATAATTAACACGGTTAAGCTAATGATTAATTAAAACAATAATAATAACAACCACAACAACAATAACAACGAGAAGAACAAAAACAAATTTTAATTAGAAAGGTTTAAAATAAAGGACTAAAATGCTGAATATTTAAAATTAGAATAGAAAGGTAAACAAAAGATATTTAAATGATTTACAAAAACAAAAAACAGTCCGTTATTTTGATTAAATTTAGAATAATATATACCTTTTGATTAAATTAAAACTTTAATTATAAATGATTTAAAATGAACAGTGACTATATAGTTTAGTTTGATGGTATTTTAGTTTCATAAGGATTAAATAAAAAATTATTTATTATATTTTTTAATGTACCTAGGTAACAATAAAGTTTATTTTTAGTAAGTAAGGGAAATAAGTTCATAGGTCCTCTATCTATCATCCTCTGTACCCCAGATTTAAATTGCATACATAATAGTACCTACTATAGAATATGCTAAAATATACAGATCTTTTTACATCAAATGGTATTTTTTCACTAATAAAACGAAAAATTCCTCTACAGCAACTCGTCTACCTTTTTTTTAGTTGTTCGTTGATTTGGGGACGCCATTTTAAGTTTTCATCTATAACTACGCCGAAGTATTTATACTTTTCCTCCCTCAGCAGCTTATGTTCATTAAAATTGATGCTGATATCGCATGTGTTTTAAATATCATATATTTTGTTTTGCTTATGTTGAGCATTAGCTTATGCTACTTCGTCCAGTTATTGATTAACAACAGGTCTGAACAGAAGCTTCAACACTTTTAATGTGTTATTATTATAGACTATTGCAAGATCATCTGCAAATAAATGTGGCTTCCCAATTAGTGCCAAATCTGGCAAACTGCTTATGTAGCACGAGAACAACGTAGGATCCAATGAACTACCTTGGATGACACCAAAGTTGATTAACTCACTTTTACTTTTAACGCCCTCACATTCAGTATATTGAGCTCTCTCAGATAAATAACTCTTAAACCATTTATGCTCCATGCTTTTGACTCCACACTCATACAAAATTCTCAACAAGTAGTTTCTATCAACAGAGTGAAATGCTTTCTTGACATAAAAGAAAGGCTACTTTTTGTCTGTTATTTATCATGATCAACATCAATGTCCTGAAACCCCATCCGTGGGGCATAAAGCCGAATGAATTTTTATGTAAAAGTATCTGAAAGATGCCCTGTTATTTATGCCTAGTTAAACCTCTGAGACAAAATCGAACAAAGCTGCCTGGGTGCTTGATTCACGTTAAAAATCATATTGTCTTTTGTTCATAAGATTTGCCTTTACAAGATGTTCGACTAATTGTTCATTAACATTAGTTTCAATAATTTTACTGAATACTGTTGAAATGGGTATAAAATTGTTTACATTCTCTGTGTCTCCTGTATTTTTGTAAATAGGTATAACTTTGTTGGTTTTCAATATTTTCGGAAATTCACTGATACGTTAAATTAGCTGTAAATTACTTTTTATACAATTTGATTGTATATGCTGAAATCCCATCTACACCAGCTGCAGCGCTTGAATTGTTATATCCATTAATAATTTTTATTACTTCATGATTGTCAATTGTATTCAACTTAAATTCATAATGCTGTATTGTAAAATTTTCGGTGCCACATGTTAAGAGATACAAAATAATATTAAGATTGGTTGACTTTACTGAATCCCAACTAATCCGGACTAATCCGCTGAAACAACCAAAAATTTTTTTTAGTTAGTCTAATAAAATAGTAATCCTCTAGAACAACCAAAATCAACAAGTGGCTCATTTGAGCCATTTCATCAAAAACACAGACTTAAGTGCTAATTATTGGCTTTCCAGAAGCAAATGGAATAGTCACTTTTACCTACTTATCCACTTACTTTTACGATAGTATATTTGTTAGAACGACAACATCCTTTGATCCAGTCTCTAGAAACCTCATCGGTTTATTTCTTTAAATTCAGAAATTCGCTTCTATTTTGAATCTTATGTTTCAAGGCTCTCTATTATAATTCTTTGTATATTTATATGCAGAATAATTTAAAATTGCTCTTTATTGCATATTTGTCTATATTATGGTACAAAACCTATTGAAATCTTCATCGTTTCTTTCAATATGAAAATATTTATTTTTCTCATAAAATCCCTTACGTAAATTTAGTTATGCTTTTCTCTATGAAATTTTACTATATATTTTGTCATTGTTAATCATTTTATGCTAGTTCTATGAATTAAGACTAATACTTTTTAAGACTTGAATTAAAACTAATCTTCTTTTTTGCGAATTTCATTTTTATGTTTGATGAAATGTCGTAAGAGACAATACAAATCTGCTATCAGAGAAAGATCAAAGTTATCAAAGAAAGTGAATTTATTGTTTTAAAATGTAAATAACAAACATATTTTACTAAAGAAAGAAATTGTAGCGGTAAACCGTAAATAAATTGCTATTTTTTCTTCGTCTACTTCCGTTAGACCATATTCGAGGGGTATTCAAATATTAAATTTTAATTTAGCGTAAATATCAGCTTTGGAGGGATGACTATGTTGAAAGAATGTGTAACTAAGTGACAAATGCAACTAAAGTCTATAACGTTGAAATTATTGACATAAAATCAGTACCGAGAAACAAAACGACATTATAATAAAGTCTATTTATGATGTGTCAAGAAGCCTAATTAAAAAAAAGTTGCAACAAATTGTTTCTAAGCAAGAAGGCATATAAAGTAATTAATACTACTCTTATGCATTCGTTTCATTTCAATTACATTAGATGATAAACTAAAGTGCACAATGCGAAAGGCTCACCCGTAGCAGACTTCGCCACTTGGGAACAGCGAACAATGTGAGCTATCCAGCATACCATTGAAGAATATCCTGAGTGTAATCACAAAATCAGGTATCCTTAAATACTTAGAGATTCAAAAACCAAATTATCACAATAAGCCCATTTGCGGCTGCCATTTGTATCACTCAGATACAAAAAACTCTGATATTGACTTAGGTTTTTTTTTAACTTGGTAATTCTGAGTTATCAGTACAGAATAAAATTTTAATAATATATGAACAGATAAGCTGTTTGGATATACGATATCGAAGTAAAAGGCTGTATACTATTATTCAGATGTCATAACCCATTCAAATAATTAATGCAAAGACCATTGAGATATTGCAAAAGTTTTAAATTAATGTTCTCATTGGTTGGTATAGTTAATGCACCATACGTATATATAATAAAGATCTCCAGTGGGAGTTGCACATTGGTTTGATATCAATTTCAGAATCAGGCGATGTGTATTTCTGGATGTGTATTCCATGGTATAGCGTCGCAAGCGATTCCTCTTCTTTAAACCAGAAATACGCAGCTAAACAATATGAACAGTGACTGGATATTAATGAAAGCTCAGAAATGGTAGCAGTTATTGATACTGAAAAGTATTACTACTTGTTACTGAATTACTACTTGATACAGTTATTGATTCTGAAAAGTATTACTACTTCACTCAAGAGAATAGAATCCCCCTAGCTGGTTAAAATTTACGATAATAGTTTCTTTTACATAAATTACTATAATGACAGCATTCTTGCGTTTCGTGGGTATGATCCATGGGAATAAATTTGCCACTCACGTGATAAAAAATTTGTGAAGAAAAAATGTTATTGGCTTATCTATCCTAGATTGATTATAAAATAAAGGCGTTGGTAGGCGTTATGGGGTACAATTCCAATACAGCTAAGAGGCATGTGTGGTTCCGCTAATGTTTTTTTTTTAGTAATGGGGAGTTCTATATAAGCACGACATCTCAAGATCCATTGTACTACCTCCCTTATCTCAGTATTGTAGATCTATGTTCTTGATAAATGCTATTAGTGTTCTGATGTAAATTTCAGAATCAGACGATGCGTATTTCTGGATGTGTATTCCAAGGTATAGCGTCGGAAAGAAATATAATATGAGAGGACGATTCCTCTTCTTTCAACCCGAAACTGCATTTGTCTGTGTTCAGTCTACCAATCTTGAGCAGATGCTTATTAAATGGCTCATGATCTGTGATAAGCCATGTTAGCATTCTGACATTGGATCTAGTCTCACTGGTTACCTGATTCAGTCGTTGAAAACTTAGTTGGTTCGGCTCTTTCAAAAAAAAATTAAGTCTACAATATGTTATCATCTACTGTGGCTGATAGAAATAGATCGACAGTCAGAAAGTTAGACAGTGGAAAAAAATCTACAAAACTATTAAATTACATTTTTTTTTTAGAAAAGTATATAAATAAAAGAAAACAAAAACAATAATTTTTAAATCTCACATTCTTTTAACAAATAAGAATATTTTCACCTCCTTTTGATAATTATTAAATAATTTTAACTGATTATTGTTATTTTAATCTATATAGGATAATAAAATAATGAAGATTTTTTAAAATTACTTAAAATATATTATATTTATATTATACAATAATTATAATCCGATTATGAATGATTAATTTTTGAAAAAAAAATTTATTAATGAAAAATTATAGAATTAACGTAAAAATTATTATCCTTAATAAAATTTGCAAATTTATTGTACAATAATTTATTAATTACATTTGAATTATAAGATTATTTTCAAATAATAATTATAAAATTTAATTTATTATTTCTGTTATTAATTTAAGATATTATTAATTTATGAAAAAATATTAAATTATTTTTTTTTATATTTATGTATTTAATACCTATACAGACGATATTTTGCTTGAAATTGAATAAAACATCTGAGTTAGATTGGTATTGCATAGTAAATCACAAACTCAGACCGGATGGTTGAAAATTAGATTCAATAAAACACGCGATTTTAATTGGAAGTTTGTTATTGTCAGAATACCGTTACAAACAGAATTAACAGCCCATCCTTATTTTATATATTTGCGTTGTCGACTTAACGAAAACATTCGACAATAATATAATGTAGTTGAATTATGCTCTAAAGGTCATGATAATTGTCTCATTTCAGGAAACAAAATAAAATTTGAAGTAAATCTATAATTATAATTGACAAGCATTTAAGGTCCTGCGCAGTAGACACCTTTTTATTTTATTTCCATTCTCCTACTCCTTAATGAACTTCTAATATATATAATATATAAGATTGTATATAAAACAAAAATGCGCACACAGTTGAAAATTTTGTACTCTTATGATTTTATTATTCAGAAAATACATTATGCACATGTGAGATCTTATTAGAATAATAAACAAAAGTAAACAAATCAGTTATTATATTTTATATTATGTACTTGCAAATGAATTTATGTACATATGCCAAGAAAAAACAAAGAAACAAATTCATCTCAAATAAAAAATATAAAAAAGCAAAAACAAAAAAAATCAGTTGAATTGTTCAAATGAAGGGGCATTTTTATTAAACACGAGTGGTTTCTGCTATATCGTGCGAAGTCTATGTCAGTACGTAAATTACTGTTTTTTTAAAAATTTTAAATTTGACTTAAACTTGAAGTATAATTACTCAACAGGGGCCCCTAGTATAATTTTAACAGAGTATGTTTTGATATAGAATGGTATATAGTCTCTACCAAAACAGACAACATAATGAATTTTGTTTGTTCAATTTAATAATATAGAAAATTGTAGCCAAAACAAAGAAAGGGAATGCTACCTACAAGCTAAACAAAAATTTAATATTAAAACTTAAATTTAACTCTAAACATCATAACATATTTTGTCACGTAAATTCATAACATGAGCCTGGCAGGCTCATCTTATAATGTACTAGAAAAAAATAATTTTTAATAAATTTAAAATTTTTTATTTCAAATAATTAATTTTAGATGTTTAAAAATAACAAAATTAACAAAATAAACGCTACCGTTTTTGAAATTTCAGTACAAGATGCTGGTAATTGCAGCTTTTTAGTACTACCACGCTTTTTGATACTTAACTTTCACCAAGAGCTCTTAGAAATAAATTTGTTTTATTGGAATTTTTTTGTCCAAATAATATTGATCTCTATTTTTACTTGGAAGAAATTGGAATATAAGTTTTATTTCGACGTAAAGTTCCTACAATCGTCAATCCATTAGATAACAAACTTTTTGCAAGTTTTAACGTTATCAAATAGTTATCCATTGTAATATTCCGTTCAGGTCCAAAATATGGTGTACACAAATTCTCCACTACATTTCGAGCAAGTCCTGTTGCTCTATTATTATCTTTGTTCCCAGTATATGGAATCCCTTTGAATGGGTATGCCGTCTGAGAGTTACAAAGCCACCAAATTTTCATACCATACTTGTCAGACTTTGATTGTATATGTTGGGATGTCTACGATAAGATTTTCTGAAGGTATATATAATATTTTCCCAAATTCTTATTTATTGCTTCAAATACGTCTCGAATTGGGGATAATTTGTCAAATCTACGTCGATTACTTCTTGTGGTTTTTTCACCAAATCTAATAAAACGTAAAATTTTGTCAAAGCGGTTTACGCCTATAGTGTAGCTTTGAACCATAGGCTCCTAAAACGATCGATAAATTTGGTTATCTGATTTCGAAGAAGATGTGCAATTGCGGCAAATGATTTCCAGCGCAAAATATTAATTTTGACAAAGCGTTGTGGATTTTGAGCCCATTTTTTACCACCTTTTGCAATAAATTTGCAATGAGAAACTATAATTTCACCGGTATTATCAGAAGCATAAGCTAATTCATTTTCTACTTCTGAAGCTTCATATAAATGATCCTTCAAAATGATCAATTGCAACATCATCGAATTCTATATCGTCAAACACTTCATCCTGATTGATTTATTCATGTCAAAACTTGCATTATTAAGAGAAATTATTATGAAATATTATATGAGAGCCTCTCAGGCTCATGTTATGAATTTACGTGGTATTTTTTTTAAGCAAAAAAAAAAAACAAAAAAAAAATGTATTTTTGTAATTGTAATTATATCTATATTATTCTGCATTTATCTGGATGTTTGTAAGTTAGACGGAACGCTCCAACACATATACAAATTGCATATGTATACAAATGCATATATATACAAATTGCTTTGGTGGTTTTTTTTAACTCCTGTCTACCATGCTGAACCTTTGCAGGAAAAATTGATTGCATGAACTATATTTTTTTAATTTAATGTTAGTCTTCTTCGCAAATAATAAGGAAAAATAAAAAATTATAATAATAATATAAATAAAACAAACAATTTTTTTGATTTATAATAATAAGGACTAATAGAAACTTAATCAATAGTTTAATATGGTATAATAACCAAAAGGCAAACAGCATTTAACACAAAAAAAAACATAATTCACTCAAAGGTTATTCTTATTACTTAAAATTATACACAATAATATACATGTGTATCAGCATATTTGTATTGTATAATATTATACATTATACTACTTTATTGCTTATACCTTTTATTTTTGTCATTATTGTGTGCGTAACTCACTTCACTCAAAAAAAATTATTATTTTTTTTTTTTTTGTTTTTTTTTTTATTATTTGCTGTATCTGTATTCTGTATGTTCTGTATGCTCCATTCCAAAAATATTATTTTATTTTCAGTGTTAAGTGTTCACTGTTCACTTCACTGTTCAGGTTCACTGTTCAATCAATAGAACTTGATAGAAGTAGAGTAGGATAAAAAACTCTACTTCTACGTCGGATAATAAAACATTGCTTTTTTTAAATTGAAAATTATTGATGAAAATGTTTTTGTATTTTTTGTAAATTTTACCAATTTAGATACAAAATTTTGAATATTTTTTTAAAAATAACACAATACCATAATAACAGTTTATTCATATAGCAAAATAAGATCCCTATACATTATACAAAAGACAAAATTTATATGAAAATAAGATCCCATTTTTAAATTTGCTCTCCCAGAGGCCACAATAACGCTAATACGGTATAATTTATACTAAATGGAACCCAACTAACGAATTATAACTAAATGGAAGTGAGTACGAGTATACCATACAAAAATACAAACATTTTATACAAATTTGTTGGTATGGTACTTCTTTTTCTGTTATATATAAAAAAAAAAAAAGATTACTGTTAGGCCAATATAGTTTTTTTAAATAGAAAATTAGTAAAATCTTTGTGTATGAATAAAATAAAAGGAATCAAAATCAATCTTAATAAAAATAACAATGTTTTTTCAATTTAAACTTTCTTTTACTTTATTACCGTATTCTATTATTACACAGAAAATTATTGTTGTTAAATTATTTGAAAAAAAAAACAATAATTATTCACGTTTCTGAAATATTGAAAATGTAGCAGTAGTTTGTAATATATGAATATATGAAATTTTCAAAAAGTACTAACACTAGCAATCAAAATAATTTCCATTAAAAAGAGAGAAAATATATTGAACGAATATATTCATCTATTAATAATATACATGTGTATCAGCATATTTGAATTGTATAATATTATACATTATACTACTTATACCTTTTATTTTTGTCATTATTGTGTGCGTAACTCACTTCACTCAAAAAAAAATTATTTTTTTAAGAAAGGGTGTGGTTTAATAGGTAAGAATCCTACATACAGTGTCAAGGTACGGGGCTCATTGTATCTTTCTGAAGATCCCCACCAGCCTACGAAAAATACAAAAAAAAAAAAAGTTTTGACTACAAAAAAAAATATTTCTTTTATGTGTTTTAGAAAATTAAAAAGTGATATAAACATAAGTACTGTAATTTCGGAATAAAGAATCTAATGAAGGTAAAAAAGAAACTAGGATTTATTTTGCTTCCGTCATTTATGACGGGTTACAAAGCTAGTATGTAAATATTGACCTAAATGAAGATTAGAAAGAAGAATCGTACAATATTACGAAAAATTTAGAAAACACGTAGTTTTGAAAAAAATGAGCCTGATAGGGTAGCTTTAGGGTATTAAAAATTTTGAATTATTCTTGTCTTTCTGAACTATTTCTAATTTACTTTATTTTTTTTATTTATTTCGAAGATAAATCAAGCAAGTTACAATGTATATTTGTACACGCTGGTTGTCGTAGTAGGTAGAGCGCCTGTCTTTCAATTCGATTCTCGACAAAGGTAAAAAATGCTTTCTGGATTTTCCGACATGGTCCAGTACCCTTTATCATTGGGATAAAGTAAATGAGATGTAATAGTTGATAGTTTTGGGTATCAGTAAAATTAAAAATGGAACTATGCTACTATGAAGACGAAGTACTTCAGTATATAGTTTTCCACATTGAAATAAGTAGGAATACCATAAAAATTTTACAGAAAAGCTATATTCTATGTGATTGTGTATTGTAAATCTCTGTGGAAAACCAATTTGGGTGTTCATCCCATAGACTTGGAATTATACATAACAAAAAAATATATATATTTATTTATTACAATTATTGATAAATAAATACAAAAAAATATAAGGACGAAGGATATTGAAGTAAATTGTTGACAATATTGTTCGGTCCCTTATTACATAACACTTCTCTAGCAAAATAAATTTTGTTTTTAAATTTACTTTTAATTAAATCAAAATTTTAATTAATTATTTTAAATTTATTTTGAATATATTAAAATTAATTATTTTAAAGTATTAAAGCAAAAAACAAAAATAAAAAAAAATATTACAAGAAATTAAATTAATATACTTGCGGTTACAGAAATATGTTACATGGATTAAAAACTCATTTTTTCTGTATATTTGTTTTTGTTGTTGTTTTTGTTTAATTACTTTTTTTTTTTTTGTTGTACAAATAATATATTACTTTATGTACCTAATTTATTTATTTACAAGTAGAGTAAAATTAATTTGAATACATAAATAATTTTGTTTTTATAAGAAAACTAAAAAAAATATATTTCTTTTTTTTCATAAAATTGTGCAACTGGATAGGTAGGTAGGTACGTCTGGGTACAGTAAATTATATACAAAAAAAAGAATATTGAAGATAGAATAGAGGAAGAGGGACTTATGCCGAGAATTTGGATGCGGTACGTAGATGATATCATCGCAGTAGTCTCAAAGGATAAAATTAAAACTATATTAGATCAACTCAACAAAATACATGGAAATATAAAATTCACTATGGAAAGGGAAAAAAACAAGGAAATACCATTTCTAGACATAAAAATAATACATAATGATGGAACCATAGAATTTGATATCTACAGAAAAAACACTACTACCCAACGAACCATCCCCACTGAGTCAAATCACCCACATGGACAAAAAATGGCAGCATACTATACGATGGTCAACAGATTGGTAAATATACCATTATCAAAGGCTAACTTTGTAAGGGAAAGGCACTACATAAAAGACACGGCTAGGAAAAATGGATATAATGAAGAAATCATAGACCTAATGATAAGGAAGAAACTGCACCGCATCGAACGCAATAACATGACGAGCTTGTTCCAACAAAATAAGGATACCGAAAAACCTAGAAGGATTTGCGTAACGCACTCAACTTTCCCCGATAAGTTTAAGAAAATGTTCAAGAAACACAATCTGGAACTAGTAACAACTAGCAGAAGTCAAAAAATGAGCAGTATACTTGGATCAGCAAAGGATAAAAAGGAGATGGAAGAAGTCAACGGCATCTATAAAATATCATGCCACAACTGTTCAAAAGTATATATAGGGCAATCAAAACGGTTAATTACGGTGTGATTCCAAGAACATTTAAAGGAAGGTACTACGAATTTTAGGTCGGCAATTGCTAAACACATAATAGAGGAATACCATACAATTTATAAAACCAATTTATCATCAATGAATGAGGTACACAAAATAAGCAAACTAGACACATATGACAGTTTAGCAATTTCGAGCGTACAGGTAGATGACAGATTGAATAATGATTTAGGGAATGGATATTCACCGCTATTTAAATTAATAAAATAATTGGAAAAAGTACAGGTAAATAGCTATCTATAGTATGCAGAGAATAGGATATAAGAAGGGAAAAAATGAATTAATGTATACAGTTAGTCACAAGCACTGATGAAGGAAGTATGTTGCTTCCGAAATATCGATATTTGCAACCAAATATTAAAAATTATTAGTGAACGGAAACCTGACAACAATTTAATTATTTAATTTAAATTATCACTAAAAATAATAATAAAAAGCCGATTAAAAAATATAAAAAAAAAAAAAAAGAAGTTAGTAAATAAAAAAAAATATATATATATATTTGTAAATCAAAAAATTATCATTGCATTTATATTACTATTTGTATCCATGACACTGCAGCTCGTCGAGGGTTTTTGACTACTTCAATATTTTTCTCTAATTAACTCAGCAAATTTTGTTCAAATTACTTTGACTTGACTTTTGTATATCGATTCTAACATTATCAAGTCACTTTATTCTTTGTCTTTCAAGTAGACACTTACCACATTACGACTAGCTATTCAAAATTTTGCACAAAGTTTTTTTCTGTTGGTGCTAATAACATATTGCAGCCATTTAGGCGTAAAAAATTTATTTGTGATTCTACTCAGGGTTTAAAAAACTTCGTAGTTATTTCAAGCTTTTACTATTTTTTTACTCTTGCTTTCTAACATCGATTCAGCAAAGTCATAGCAAAAGCTTTTTTTTCGTAATTGTTTTGCTTGCGCTTTGCTGGGCATTTTTATTTCAAAAAGTAATATGCAGGAAAAGCTTTTTCATTATTTTTTTTAATAGCTACAGCAAAATGAGTTTAATACAGCTAAACAGCATTTGCTGTTGCTTTGAATTACTATTCAGCATTTACAGCACTTTACAATGCACTTTTGTTTTACTTTCAGTACATGTGCTTTTTTGTTCCTTGTTCGTTATCTTGTTGTATTGTGATTTGATTTTGTAAAATATATAATAAATATTAATTTTGTTAACAATAAAAAGTAAAAATGTCACGAAGAAAAAACTAATTGTATTTGGAGATATTTTGATGAGAATGTTGATCTTGGTAATGCGTCCTGTCAAATATGTAAAGCTATCCTAAAAAACAATAGAAATTTTAATTTAAAACAGCATATGATAAGCATCCACAATTATAATAGAAATCAGTTATCAGAAGGAAACATTATTAGTATCAATAATCTAAGTAGTAAAACAAAAACAAAAAGTTATAAAATAGAAATAAGTAAAAAAGAACTTTTTTTTTTATTTACCACGAAATTTAAATTCATTCAACTCAACCACTCTGCATGAATAAATCAGAATACTAATACGCTAATACTATACAATGTATTTGCTTAGAGAAACCAACACAGTATATCTTTAATAGTTTACTCAGCACTGCAAATAGCTTTTTTTTTACTTTGACTTAAAATATTGAAAAGCATTCAGCAAAATTCTACTGTTACTATTATGCTTTGAAAAGCAAAAGCACATGCGAGTATTTGTATGTGTAAAAAGTATAAAACTATTACTTTACTTCGGTTAAGTTGTAACAGCAAAGTGCAGTAATAGTTTTTTTTTTTTAATTTGAAATGCTGTGATAGTCAGCAACAGAAATAATTTAAGGGCTTTTACTATTTCTGCTGTAGTTTTTTAAGCCCTGTACTACTTTGTTTTGATTCCTCTGAAGTGCAATAAAACCGGCAAAAATTTTGTAAATCATTCTGATTAGTGTAGTTGCACAATAATTACTGCATTTTAGCTTACTTCCGTTTTACTTGCTTTTCTTTAGCCTGCTATGTTATTTATTTATTTTATTGGGCGATGTAAGGGTCAAAATAAATTTTTATTTTATATCTGCATTTTGGAGAAAAAAATTTAAGCGGTTGTTATGGCTTTTATTTTATGCAGGTCTTGTTATTTTACTTTATTATTTTATTCAGGCCTTGCTTTTATCCATGGCAAGTTCATATATTTGCTTTTTTCGTACAAACATTTTATCTAACATTATTTTCTCCTGCCTGAAGTACACACATAGCATTTTTTAACAGACCTTGAACTACATAATTTATTTTTTCCTTTTTAGTGCATTTACAGTTGCTGCCAAAACTGTGTAACCCTTGTAACAAGCAAGTTTTTAAAAAGTTTTTTTTTTTTTTTTATTTATCATCAGTTTTACAATCTTTTTCAGATCCATCACAAGTGATTTTGAGATGTTCGGAAATGAAATGCTTCTTAACTGTATAATAATTGATATTTCGATTTGAAATTGAAAATCATCGATCCATAGCTATGCTATTTTTTGTCTTTAGTCTGAATGGGCTACATCTGAATCGTTTATAGTTAATTTGCTGAAACTTTGCAAAACTTAATTTGTGTTCACCTCTAAACTTGATAATTTCTAAATTAATATTATTCAAAAATACACTCACACACATACACATTCATTCATTTATTTCGATGTACAATTAAAAATGTGTTTACTTTAAAATTCTTATTATTATTATTATAAATACCAGAAAATTTCAAAATAGAAAAACTACAGTAAATAAATACCAGAAAATGGTTTTGTTTTTCCTTCCGGATCTAAATGAAATTGTTGCAGTTATTTTTTGTATTGTTTATTTTACAACACTGATATAACCCACATATACATACTCATATACTAACAATAATATTTAAAAAAAAATAAAAATTGTTATTATTTTACCTTTTTTTTTTGCTTATTTTTTTATTTTAATTTTTTTTTCTATACAATTCTTATATTGTTTATGTGTTGTTTATTTGTTTGCTTGTTTGTTTGTTTGGCATTGATTATGGTATTCACAACATGTTTCATAGAATTTTAACAAGGATTGTATGTATGGCTGTAGAATGGTAGAATTATATCAATTTGCAATGAAATGACCAAAAAATTATAAATATCAAAAAGACATTCAGACATTCATGTAAATGTGTCCATTTGTACTGTACTGAAGAAGAGTTAGTTTTAAAATTATTTAAACAATAATATACATTTTTTTTTTTATATAATATTACAATGTAATCAAAGTTTAGTTTACAAAGTATTTTATAATCATCATTATGGGGATTATCTCCACAGATGACTGTATGGCTCTACAAGTCTATAATAAGACCTATAATATCTTACGCGACATTTGTATGGTGGCCAAAAATAGAACAGACGAAAGCATGTAATAAGCTAACAAAAATACAAAGAATAGCGTGTCCTGGGGCTACTGGGGCATTCAAAACGTGCTCAACTTTAGCTCTAGAAAAAATCTTGGAACTCCCATTGATTCATCTGTACTTGATGAAGACGGCAGGAATGACAGCAACAAGACTGCATCTAACGAACAATTTCAAACACAAAAGACCAGGACATAGCATGATCCTGAAGAAAACTAAACTGGGAATCGAAGCAATTGCAATGTCAGACTATATGACAAAGGCAATTGATTGTCGCAGGAACTTCACTGTACTAATACCCAAAAGAGAAGAAGTCGAAGGCTTAATAAGAGCCTTACCTCCAGGAGCTTCCGTATGGTATACTGATGGCTCAAAAATCGGGGAGAAAACCGGTGCCGGGGTATTTGGACCAAGGTTCATGTTTAGAGCGGAACTTGGCATATATCCCACTGTTTTTCAAGCTGAAACCTATGCCATCGAGGTATCGGCATTACAGTGCAGTAAAAGGGTGCACAGAGGTGCCAACATATACATAATCTCGGATAGCCAAGCTGCTTTAAAAGCTCTGGCTTCCCCAATTTTTAAATCAAAGCTTATCTATAGCTGTTACAAAAGCTTAATAAAGCTAGCCGAACGAAACAGAGTTACTCTTAATGATTTTATAGTATTTTTTGTACAGGTATTAAAATGTTGCTAGTTTGAAAAATAGTTGTCCTGGTATTCTCTTGCTCAGTTCTTCTTTCCTTTTGTCTATGTCTATTCATTGACACTTTGTAATTGCCTTTATTGAAAATGAAATTAAAAGTTGTTGCACTACTTTACTCTATTCTATGCCAAATGTATTGATTTCAAGCCAGTTTTTTTAATTGGATTTTGAAAATTAATTGTGTTGACAATCTTAACTTTAAGCTAATATTGAATATTGTACAAATAATTTTAAGACTGATTGTTTGATAGTGGCTTGATAGTATTTTTTGCAAATTTCACTAACTACATAATACTCGTATTACCACCGAATGACTAAAATCTATATTACATGTACATAATATAGGGAGTTGCTCATAATATATCACGCTGTTTAAACACAACGTCTCTAAAAGAATAAAAATAAAATAAAATTTTTTATTTTATTAGAAACAAAAAAAAATAATAAACAACAACACAATAGTAACAATGCAAAACGAAGAGAATAATAAAAGCGGTATAGAAAATTTTATAAAAATTAAATGAACAAAAAAAAACGGAATTTCAATGTCCTAGAATCCTAGATGTTATAAACAAAACATAATACGAGTAGATATTTAAAAATTATATATATGTATATTTTTAATTATATAATTGATAACTATTCAGCAAATTTGATCTATATATAGTTATTAATAATATTAATAATATACTAATTTATTGTTTTCTTATTCACATAATTTCTTTATAGTTGATAATTTAATCACTAGTGATTAAATACAAATATATAATATTTTATTAATACAAGATAATAAAAACAATTGCAATTTCATCAATGCATGATTTTAAACATTTTTCGCAACTTTTTTACTTTATATATATATATATATATATATACATAAGTATGTATGAATGTATATATGTAAATATATGTCTATATATATATGTATGTAGTACGTATTCTACTTTAAATTCTGTAAACTGATTTTTCTCATATAATATTTATAAAATATATTAACAGTCCAAATACACTTATACTATTACAAGTTCTGGTCAATATAATTTCCTAACTCTTAACATCACAATTTTTAGAATATGAGTAGTAAAGAATTTCTTAATAAAAGAATTATAATAATAACATGTAGATGCAATCTACCTTACTTTTATTGTTTAGCTTATCAATATGTATAATTAACCTAAAAAATGCAATAAATTTCACTTTTCATTTAAATTTATGTTATTTTTTAATGAAAAAAAATTTTTGAGTAAAACTAGATTCAGCAATATAAATAATTATTATATGTTACTGTTTTACCGAATAATTCAGCAATACAAATACATAAAACACATTAAATTTAGAAGTAAAATCAAATAAAAAAAAATGTTGTTCAAACAAAATTTGATTTATACAGTTACATCTACACAACCTACACTGCAGACAAAACCATCACTATTTTGTTACCTACCACAGTACAAAGGGATGAAATTTCTCAACAGGAAACTAAAATACCGTTTCTTTAAATTAACTAATTTAATAACTTTATTCTAAAATAATGTCATTACTACTTTTGAACTCATTTGAACCTTATTTTTCTTTCTTTTGTTTTTTATGTGGCATATGCAAACATATTAGCCACTCATTCAAATCATGATTGACAAATGCTGGACAATGCACAATCAGAAGTTTATTTATAAAATTTTAAAACAAAAATTAAACATGTAAAATTATATTGAAAAATAAAATCAGTCTTATTTCTGAATTAAAATATAAAAGAACCGTTTTACTTTTCAGTTGAAACTGAATAACTTTATTATACACATAATATTATCGTAAGCATATTAATGTGTTATATAGGAATTTTTTAAATTTAATTCAGCAATACATTTACATTTTAATTTATGATTTTTTCAATGACAAAAATATTTCTGAGTTAAATTTATTTATATTATCACCAATATAAATTATATAATTGGTTGAAGTCAAAAACGAATTGGGTGAGATAGTGTTTAACAATTCAGCTTCTATTTAGCATTTGCTGAATTGTTAAACACTAATAGCATAGCACAAAACACATAACTAGCATATGTTAAATATAAGCTGAATTGTTGAAAACTGTCGCATTATTTTTTTTTTTATTTCACTCATACTGTTTTACTGTTATTGTTTAATTCAGCTATATAATTACCACTTAAAGTACAATTGTAACAAAATGAAAACAAATTCAAATTAAAAATTTATTCAGCAATATAAATTACATATTAATTTTTTATTTATTTTTTTTAAATTTAATTCAGCAATATAAAATTTAGTTAATTCTTAATTTGCATTTAATTCAGTAAAATTACATATTTTTTAAATACATTATCTTAAATTTGATCTTCAAACATAATTTGTACCACGTAGCATCATATTAGTTCAGTATCATGGCTTATAATCATGTTAAAGTGTTCTGTGTAATAAGCTGGTGGGACAAAAAAAAAAAAATAAAATGATATAAAAAAATATGTAGGTATCATATGTAGTTTATTCTTTTAACTTTTATTAACAACTGACTTTTTTTACATTATAATTTACATTTTCACTTATTCTAATGGTCAAACAACATTGACAATATCTTATATTAATTTAGTGGTAATGCACTTCACCAATAAATTTAAATGAAAAGTGAAATTTATTGCATTTTTTAGGTTAATTATACATATTGATAAGCTAAACAATAAAAGTAATACTGAAATAGGTAAATTATATTGCTGAATCAAATTTTATTTAAAAGCTTTTTTTTGTTTAATTTTATACAAAAAATATCCTTAAATAATTATATGTTCTTTGATTTAATGTATTTTAAATATTAATGCATTTGGAATGTTATAAAATAATAAATTCGGTTATAAATGTAAATTTAATGCATTTTTTAATATACCTTATATTGCTGAATTAAACCGGTCTTAACTTATTACTGTTTTTACTATCTAAAAAATAAACTAATATTTCTAATTATAATTTTTTGTTAATAAAAAACGATTTTACAATCTCAACTATATTCTAATTCCGAAAATATAATTAATATATACTCAATTGTTTAATAAAAATTGGTAATAATTGTATGTAATTATTTAATTCAGCAATTTAAAATCTATGAAAATTAAAAACTTACTTTCCCTTACATAATAATATATTCAACTTAACCATATCTATTTATTAAAAATTAAATCTATCTTCCTTTAAACAGCAATCATAATATATTATAGAAATATTTCAAACTGTATAAATATAAAAACAAAATAACAAAAAAAAGGACATTCAATTCAAATAACATAATACAACTACTAAAGTTTTGTATGTGTACTACCGTTGTTATGTCTTCTCAATTGCAAAATTAGAAGTAACAATTGCAATTCTTTCCGCATTATGTACATATATTTATACACATAAATACATACATATATACATAATAATATGTTTTTGAAGGATAATAATATAGAAAGTAGAGAAATTTGTTTGTACATTTACTTATCCTTTAACTAAAAAAGAAAAGAAAAAAAATCAAGCCTTGTGAGATAACTAGTATATAAACAATGTTAAAGACTTCTTTTCTTATCCTTCAAAAATAAAAAAAAAACAGAAACACAAAAAAGAACCTTGTTTTTATAATATGTCTGTTAGTATTTGCAGTAGGGTAAATAAAAATAAATCCTAAATCTTTGTTTGTGGAATTTAAAATTCATAAGTAAGTACATATATACACACTTATCTACTTATAAATAAATATATATATATATATATATATATATATATATTATATATTTATAAGTGCATTTTAGAAGAGCTATATGAAGGATATAAAAATTGTAAAAGGATCACCTTATAAATTCAACAAAATAAAAACAAAAGAAAATTCTAAATTTGTGTGCACACACACACATTCACACACACATCTATATTATAATGTAATATAATGTTTTATGGGAAAAGTTCAAAAAGAATTAAATCGGAAGTGTGAAATATCAGTAAGAAAACTTATCAGTTAAATTGGGTCCCTGTTCATTGTCGAGATTAGTTGTTAGAATAGCTTAAAGTTGTTTTTTTTTGTTTTTATTTAGAAAATCCACTTTAAAAAAAAATTATTTTTTTTTTCTAATTGATGCAGCAGTCATTTAATAGAAAAGATGAACAGTTGTTTTTTGTTGTTTTATTTGTTATTTGAAAAATAAAAAATGATGCAATCTACTTTGTTTATTTTTCATTGAAAATTTTATACTATATAGAAGAGGTACCCCTATTAAGTTTAACAAGAAGTAAAGAAATAAAAAAAATTTTATATTGTTATATCCTTAAAATATCCTTAAAGATCCATTTATATTCTTATAATATGTTAGTATAGTAGATATATTTTCAAAATAATATTAATAGTTGTTTATAGTATATTTAGAAGAGTATAGACTAATACTGTTGGTAGATTATGATGAAACAACGTGCATTTTATATAAGGATAAATATATACAATAAATAAAAATAATAATAAAAACAACAAAACCTATACACCTGAGTCCATTTAGAACTAAAATAACAAAAATAAAACTTTAGAAATTGAAACTAAAATTAACAACAACAATAACTTGATAAATTCTATATAGTTGGAATAAGTATATGTATTGTAAATAATAGGGTGGTATAGATAGCCAAATATAATTTAGAAGAGTATGGTATATAGAGGTTGGTGTAAATATTCTTCACATTTACAAGTGGATTGTGTACTATGATAGCACTCACGACGATTCACCTAAAATACATTTTTTTTTTTTTTTTTTTGATGAGATAATAAACTGTAATGTCAACATACATATCTATATAAATATGAATGTATATATATAATATGTTATAGTATAAGACTGTATACATGTTATTAACTAAATGGAATTAAAATGTTAAATATTTATTAAAGTTTTTCTATATATATATATATACCTATACATTTTAACATTCATTTCAAGAGAAATTACAAATAATTTACAACTGTCAGAGAGTATAGGAGACACAGAAAGATAGTGATGTAGAATAATATGGAGTAGTTAAAAGAAAATAAATGTGGTTGAAATTATTATAAAAATAAAAAAAAAAAAAAAAATAACACAAAAATAACAAAATGAAATGAAAACAACTCTTTATTATTTAATATTACGTTACGGGTAGTTGTAATTTTGTAATTTTTTGTTTACATAATAATAATATATTATGCATATGTATTCCATATAGAAAATAGTTCAGAAATATTATATTTTAGATCCTTAAAAAAAACAAAAAAAAAAAAATCTAAACAATTGCACTACAAATTATTTTTTATTTCATATTTGAAAAATTTATTTGTTTTTGTAAATTATATTTGGGTCGTATTGTCTTGCAAAAATCTTTGGAAAATAAAATGTAATTATGAGATTTAGTTCAAATCTATGAGAGTGTGTCAAAACAAGGTTGTAAATTTTTTTATTATATTATGAGGTAATTAAAATAATTTCCGAAAAATTTAAATGTATCTTTAGAACAATATACAAAAAAAAAAAAAAATTAGTAAGTGTTGTATATACAAATGGACATAATATTGTAAGAACAAACTATCCCGACATTGTCGGGGTCTGACACAAAATGTATAAAATTTACTTCAATAAAAAAGTTTTATCAAAGAATATATAAATAGTAAGAAGTCTCATGTCATATAAATTTGTGAAGAAAAATTTTTGTACTGTGGGTTTGCATATTAGACCCACACATAGAAGAAGAGAAAAAGGTGTGAAGAGAACAGCGAAAACAAAATTTTTATTTTTATATATTTCTATCTTTCCATTTTTATATACACTGATATGAATATACATATAGCTATTATCTACGACATACCCACATAAACATAATATATTTTGAAATAAGTATACAGTTAAACATAAAATAATAGAGTCAATGATCAAATAACAGAATCTAAAAAAATTATAAAATAATAGATTAAAATTTATTAGTTATGCATTACAAATCGTGAACTGTCTACGGAATACAGCTTTGTTCTCAGAGCTTGGCTGATATTTTTATTTTTTGAAGAAATAAAACGGGCAACAATCCATTTCTAATAGATTTTTTATTTGGTATGAGATATACGTACATATAGGTATATAAATAGATATTTATAAATGATTGATAAATGAAAACAGACAAAATAAGCAATATCAAAAAATTTCTTTGCTGAATTGCCAGTTTTCCACGAATCGATAGAGTACCCTCGATTTAGTTAAAAAAAAATATTTTAATTTTAAAATAACGTCTCCTTCCCCTTTTAAAAAGCTGATATCTATGCTCTGGTACACCCGATATAATGTTCAGATTATTCCGAATCTGCAGACCATTAATATTTGATTAATAATTTCAATAAGGAAAATAACATTAGCCACTTTTCGTCTTAATTACAAAGTTTTTAATTGAATTAAGTTCGGTCTCTGTTCATATGGGAGTGGAATTAATGAGTTTGACTATTAGAAGCTTCGCATAGAAAATTTTAAAAACAATTGTCTGGACTGCTTCAATTCTATTGAGATGAACATCATAGAAAATTGACTGACATACTCCAAATTATGTCTAACGAGACTCGAATTTGAAAGGGATTTGAAAAGATATAGATTGTTGAATTCCTTTGACCAACGTTCTATAAAACCTAGCATCATATAATTTGATTTATTGATAATATTACAAAAATGTAATTTCAAGTTAAGAAGCATGTCTTCAAAGTAAATTGTTTTTAAAATATTTTCATCGGATGCTTAAAGTTGTATGGTAGTTTCCCTCACAAACACGAGTTTTAAAAATCAGTAAAAGAAGAGTTTGTGGTTTTTGGATACGATTTTTTATACGGTCTACCTATTATTTTCTATGAAAGATAGATGTGGAAGAGAAATTACTATAACTGGACCATTGATGTTGTAAATTGATCCGAAGGCAAGTGTTCAATGGAAAACACTGCTACAAGTCGAATTTCATTGAATACAGTTGTAAGCAGTTTTAAAAAATTAGAATGTCCTAATCGGTTTTTTTTCTTATCTATACAAAATGACCTACATAGAGATTTACAAATAGAATCTGTCGGTAAAGAAATACAGAAACCTACAAGAAGTCACGAAAAAAGGCTTCAGCACCATGTAAATGTCGAAGTAGTCCAGCTCCTGGACAACAGAAATATAGCCAAACGACTCAAAAGAGTAAAACCTTTTGAGTTAGCAAAGCCATAATCACCCACATTCTTGAGGACTCGTCGCTTGGGTGATCGGAGGTTTCCCGCTCCCACGTTTAAATAGATTTGTCTTTACGGGATTTGTCAAGAATTTCGTTATGTTGACTACCAACGAAACGAGGTTTTTCCCAAGTCTTCCATAATTACAAATTTGCTTGGAGAGCTGGTTGGTTTTTCGTCGCTGATGCGATGGGTCTTCAAGGGTATGGATGAATACGTCAAAGGAAAAGTTAGATAAACATCGCTGGATGTAGTCTACATTGAAAAATAAAATAAAGCCAAGAAAAAAATTGCTCATTAGTCCTGTAGGAGTAGATCGCAATATAGGAAGGTTGTGGTTTAGTGGGTAGGAACCCTATACACAATGTCAAGCTACTGGGCTCATTGTGTCTTTTTAAATAAACAAAAAAAGCATATAAACAAAAAAAGAAAAAAAAAATCTATACAAAATAAATGAAATATATAAAAATCTGCGGTTAGAGTCTTAACAAATCTACAAAGATGTTACAGACACAAAAATTGCTCGGCTTGAAAGTATTTATATATATGATAAAAAAAACTGTAGAGTGCAATGAACAATTCCAATGAATGTTTACACACACACACATGTTGATCGCTCTATCGAAATTGTTGTCTCAACTCTACCATTTTGCTGTACTTACCTTAATAATAAGCATTTGTATATTACAAGAAAATAAATTACCTTTTCAGGTATAGGTATACAAGCAACATTGTGAAATTACAATGTAAAATACAATATTGTAGAAAATGAAATATTCATTAAATGAACAAAGAATTTAATACAAAAAAAACCACACACACAAACAAACATTTTTAAGCTGGCAAATATGTAAATAGAAATTTTCCGAAAATATTTTTGATTTATACTAAGATAATTTTCCTTTAATTAGTAATTCTTAATTAAATTCTAGTTGTGAGTTGTATAAACATTTGGATTGATTTTTCTTCTCATAGATTTTTTTTCTATTTCTATTTTTGTTTTTGTTCTTTTGTATTTATAGCAGACTTGTAACTGGATACTGTTTTATACTACTCTCTTATATACAACTGAATGACAAATATTTGTTTTCTCTTTTATGAATTTCAATTTAATTAGAAATTCGTAAATACATATTTTTCACAATTTAGATTCATTAACTAAATTGTAAATAAATATTAAATAAGTATATTTTGTAAATATTTTCCAGAATAAGTATATTATGTATTAGGTTGGTAAACATGTGTAGTAGATTTTCAACTTTAAGTATTTAAAAAAAGTAAACAACAATACAAAATGAGAAAATTTTTCAGGAATATATTTTTTGCATTAATCAAAATGAGTTAAAGTTTCCTTGTTTTGATTTTAACATTAATTAAACATTAATGTAAATTTTCCTTAGAAATCTAGAAATATTTTTGAAAATATTTTTAAATATTAAAAAAACAAAAAAAAAATTAAATATTTCTAGTTCAAGAGTTAAATTTGCAATTTGTAATTAGATTAAAATCATATAATAACTTATAATATAAAAATACTATGAGAGAGAGAGACGGTTTTGATGCGATGACCAATGCAGGACATGTGGGTTTTCCGATAAAAAATAAGAGGGTCAACCCTGGTAGATTGGGAATGGTAATTAGGAAGAAGAATATATGAATTGCATACTTTATTGTATCAGACAAAAATAAAATTACTTATTTTCTTTAAAGCTCAATTTATACTTTAAACAGTGGTTGCAAACGGTATGATTATGTTGCCAACTATTATGACTTTGTTCATTAGCATTCGATCCCAACTTGATTTACTTAATTTTATTTTTATTTTATTAAAATAAAATGCCTATAATGTCTAAAATGTCACATTTAGTGCATGTGCTCATCCCTACACCGCACAAATACCCAGATGGCGGATGATAAGTTATGGACATTTTTTTATAACCTCAAAATCCCAAATGTTGAACCAAATTCCATCTTATGTATTTACAAATTCTATATTTATGACCTATACATAAATTCAAGACGAACATTAACATCATCGTTCGTAGTTGTCCACCTTCTCTTTTTCCTTTTCTAATTTTCATAATAACGTACAAATAGGTATAAAAGGTCCCCCCCACCTAATATTTTGGCTATGTATAAAAAAAAGAAAAGATGTAAATATTAAACTAGAAATTTACTAAATAAAATAAAAACATTGTAGTTAAAAAAAAAAACTAACTTGCAGTGCCGTATAGAGTCCGAAAACGTAATAAAGTTACTGTCAAAAACATAAAGAAAAAAAATTAATCAGTCTTAGATCTTTTTTTTATACTCTTGACAGTAAGTTAGTTAAATCACCTTTTCGTGCTTAATTAAGTACGGTACTGCAATTTTAAACTAGTAATCTGAGTTAGATTTTAGTTTTCTTTCTTGCTAGAGCTAGAATTGCCTTCCAGTATAGCCTCTATCCGAGCGATTTTCTCTAGTTATCTTCGAATTGAAAATTTTTCTTATGCTTTCCTATCATTTTCACACTATGATTCGGTCCTGATTTTGCAAGATTTTACTATTGTTGAGTCTTTTTTTACGCAGTATGTTCTTCTTCCACGTGTGTATTTGGTATTTTGTAAAGTTTATTCAAAAGTTATTTGCCAGAAGATAGATAAAATCAAAGAACATGTAATAATAAGATGTCTCATCTGGATATTTTAAATTTTTTCGATTGAGAAGCGCACGAATGAGTCCTTTTTCTCTTCCTCTATGTGTGGGTCTAATATACGAACCCATAGTACAAACATTTTTTTTCAAAAATTTATATATGAGATGAGACTTCTTACTATTTATATATTCTTTGATTAAATCTTTTAATTCAAAATGCCAGTACCTTAAGAAATAATGGTGACCAGAAAGCTTCGGCTAGGTCTTAAAAAAAACAATTTAACTAATTTTAGGCAATGTTTTTTATATAATATAAATTTAAAATTCCAAATACAATATCACTAATGCTATTTACTTTTATTTTGCAATCTGAATTGTACAAATTACAATTTCATAAATTCTTTTATTTCTGTTTAATTTTTGTTTTTACATAATTAACTAAATAAAATTAGTTCTATATTAATAATAAGTTTAAAAAGCTAAGTTATATACATTTATTTTTATATTTACATATAAGTTATATTGAATTATTCAATAGTTTATAACATTGAAATAGAGAAAAAAAAAAATCCAACCCAATCTTTACTGTCGTATACGTATTATACTTTCACATTTTTCCATTTTCATTCTATGCCATAGCTATGACATTTGCTGCCGACACTGCGCTACCAGTATATCTTTAGTATTCGTCAAAGTAATTTATCGACGAATACTTATTATTTTCTATGAGTGGTACTTCGAAATCTTTTTTTTTTTTTTTGTATTTATAAAATTTTTTTTATTAGAATCACTTTTATGAAATAAAGTAAACAAATTTCACATTTTAAGTGAAAAAAATGTAATAAGTTGAAATTAGGTTTAAATTTGTTCTCAATATGGAACTAAATATTTATTTTAATATTTTTTTTCAAAGTTTATGAAATTAATTTGTTTCTAGTTGTGAGAGCAAAATATGATGTGATAGATGAAATTAAAACTGCCAATAATTCTGAATTAACATATGGTCCTTTATAAGCACGAGTAGCACTTATCACAAAGTCTGTTAGAGATTTAACACCAGATAAATCTTTTCCACCACGTTGTGCTTTACGTAAATTTGAATAACCTTCTTCATCGAAAAGTCGAGCATTAAAACTGCAACTGCTAGCTTTTTTGATTTCTTCAGTCCAACTAATCTGATAAAGATTTTCTCCAACTCGTGCAAGTGGGGTTACTTTTCCATCTATTTCAACAAACAATAGTGGAGTATCATTATTGTAACAAGTAACAGTAAATTCACCAATATAAGCAATTTTGGTTACAATTGTGGCATCTAATGTGTTGAAAGAGTTAATATTGGAAACTTTAGGATTCACACATCCGCAAAAAGCAATCGAAATATAATTCAATAAAACTGCAGCAAATATTCATTTTTTTAGAATTCATTTTATGTGATTTATTTTGACTTTTAAGTAATTTTTTCCCTGATGATGATTGTTGCAAAAAGTAATTTTCTTATATGATCAAGATTGAATTAATGAAAGTTTGTCAAATCTTCAACTACAACCGGGTAATCTTCTATATTATCAAACAGCCAACTCAACCAATTCAATTAGTCAAAAATTTTCAAATATAGTAAAATGAAAGTTACTGAATCTGTTGAATCTGACAAAATGTGATATGACGTACCCAGTAAACACAGTAACGTCGCACCGTCGCAGTGTAAACACAGTAAAATCGCAGTGCAATTTTGCAGAAACATTACATCATTTTACAACGTAGGTGCAAATACAGTTATCAAACTATCTTCTACAGTAGGCTAATCCCCTACTTAGATAGCAGAAAACAGATTAAAAATGATTACTTCGGAAACAGAGCAGATTCAATCAGCAATCCAGTACAATGTAATGTCAAGTGGAAACCTGATGCTCCGAAGAGGAGTGAGGAAAAAAAATGTTGCTTCTTAAATACAGATATTTACCATCAAATATAAGATTATTAATGAAAGTATTTTATAAATTTTATTTTTATTTTATTTGTGAATCTTATCAAATTTTTGTAGTATTTCAATTTCATAAACAGTAGTATATTTAATTCTGTATACATATGTACATTAATGTTACCTTGAATTTATTGTGAAATAAGAACTAAATTTGTATATAATATATAATGTTTCAATAATGCCAGTCAGGCGATGAAGCAATGTATGAAATGTATAACATTGAATTAATAAAAATGAAAAAAAAGCAAACCTGATAACCTTTAAGTTATTCAATTAAATAGCACTAGAAAAAAATGCAAATCAATAAAGTGAGACATATAAATTTACCAGAATCTCCAACCATTCCATAAAGAAATATTGAGTTACTCATCGCTTGCTTATACTATTTTATTTTTTTATAGTTTATTTAATAGCGGGCGGTAGTCACTGTAATTCATCGTTGGCATAATACTAGGCCACATGTGTGTCCTTCCTTAACCATATCCCATGTTCTTTTATAATAGAAAAAAATAAAATTTTAAAATTCATTTTAGCCCAATACCAAAATTCCACAAATTTACTACAAAAATTTAATAATTTTAAATTATTTGCAATAAAAAATATTTATACAATATATTATTTTCAGTTTCATTTGAATGAGTAGACATTAAAGAGTTCCTTATAAAATCATTAAATATATTTATTTATATCTTTGCTTTTTATTCAATTAATCCATTCAATTTCATCCATAAATTGAGTATGATTTCTTTTTAAAGAATATTATCTGTATTGGCTCATAATCAAGAATAAAAACCAATCATCAAATCATTTCAATTTTATTATATCCAAGAGATATAATATAACCACTAACAATATTATTATAATATTTTTATGACATTTTTTTAATATTTTTCTTATTTTTTTTTTTTTTTTTGTAAATAATAATAAAAATACCAAATAAAAATATGCCCTCATTAAATAATTTCCACAAAAACTTTGATTCTCTGCATTGCATAACAAATGAAAATGATTTTAAGAATTTTCACGACTACTGAGGAGACTTCGACACAAAAAAAAAAACAAATATAATAGGAAGTTAAAAACATTTTCATCTGTCATGAATTTAAAAACAAAAAAAAAAAAAAATATAAAAAAATTTTCATTTTTTTGCTATTCATTGTGTACTACTATTCATTTTCACTCATTTTCTCTCATCATCTCTTCGTCTCAAACTTTATTATTTTAATATGAATTTTGTTGTTGTTGTTGTTGTTGTTCTGTTTTCCAATTCCACCAACTTAACAGTAAATAATCGCCACTAAATCTTATTTGTAAAAAGGCTGAATGAATAGGAACAAAAAAAAAAAACATTTTTCGAACCAAATTCCGTTTATAGAATATTAAAATAAAATAATATTATACAAAATACACACAAACATTCACACAAATTCAACTAAAAAAATAGAGTAGATATAAAAAAATAATAAAAATATAAAATATTCTTAGAAGTAAAAAAACAAAAAAAAAACCATTTTAGGAAACGAAATAAATTTTTTTGAAAATAAAATAAACCAACAATAGATAAATAGAATGAATTAAGCGAGAGAAAGAGAGAGAGAGAGAGAGAGAAAGTGCCAAAGAACTACTTATATTTCATTCACTTTAGAAAATATTGTTACAAGCAGCGTAAAGTAAAAATAATTGAATACGTGATAAGAAACGACATTTAAACGTCTCTGACATTGAATAATCGAACTATAAAAATATAAAACAATAACTAGCAAAAAAAAAAAAAACAAAAAAACAAAAATAGAAAAATAAAAATAAACAAGGATTCAATTTATAGAAACAATAGACATGTTCAAGGCATCGCGCATCGTACATTCTATAGTATTTCTAGTGGAAAAAATGTGATTAAAGTGAATTTTTATGTCACGATTAAAACTGTTTAGGACAACCGTTAACTTAAAGACTTGATTAATTTTGTTTTACTTCGGTTTTTTATATTATTTTCTTTTTTTTGTTCTGTATTTAAATCTTTTTGAAAAAGGACTTTCTTTACATGGGAAATATATGTAACAACATGAATAACAAAAATTACAACAATGTTCAAAAGTATTTAAAAAATGTTGTAAAACAATATTTTTGTTTTAAACAAATTATCTGATGTTGTTTGTCAGCACACCAACGTCATTAGAACATCTGATTTTATTTTGTTTATATACAGACAGTCGGAATTTTTGTAAGTATGAAGTTTTAAATTGGAGTAAAAAATGTTTAATAGGTTTTATTTATTATTTTTTTTTGTAAAATGTATATAAAGAAAAATTTAAATTGAAAAAATTTACTTAAATGAAATGCTTGAAGATTTTTATTTAAAATTTGGAAAATTGAAATAAAAAAATGTATTTTTTGAAGGTCATTCATTGGGTTTAGTTATATGATTTTTATTAAATTTTGTGAATATAATAATAATTATTGTTACTGATATTTTATTACAAGGTTATTATTTTTTCAATCATACTGCCAAAGGTCTTTTATATAAAAATTGAACTGATTTAAAAATTATATGGATTTATTATAGTTGAAAAGCTAATTGAATATAGATATAATAATCATTCAAATTATTTTGAGTGATCAATGAAATATTAACACTTGGGAATTCCCAAGGCAATTAAATGTGTGGGGCAAATGAGAAGTTCATGGGAAAGTACAATAGAGAGTGAAATATCAAAATGCTGCAGCTGAAAAAAATAAAAATTAATTTATTTGGCTATAATCCTGTAAAAATTATCTGGTACATCCAAAGGTTTTTCAGTAGGCTAGTTTTATATTGCTGAATACTACAGACAAAACGGCGGGGTCCCTGGAGGAAAATATATAATATATTGCATCTTATATGCTGAATAATGAGGTGGACATAGTCACACAAATTAAAGACAAGAAATTCTAGTGGGGTGAAAATCTAGAAAACATAGACAACTGGGATATATTGAAAATACACCATCCCAGACAATCCTTGAATCCTGCCGCGAAAGCAAAATACGTCGGGATAGACCAAATCTTCATTGGAGAAGCGAAATATTGTCAGATATGAGACAATTTCATATCTTAAACTTACGTGAAACGTAGAAATGGAGCACGGCATGCACGAGTACTTGTCTTTCAGTCATGAACGTAGTGCGATTTTAAAAATTATTGGTTAACTCAAGAATTCGGAAATATAAGCATTTTTTTATTTATGTTGTATGCTTTTAATTTGTGGTTAATTATAATGTTAATTTTTTTTTGTATCGTAAATAACAAAAATTAAGTTAAAGGAAACTGCTTCGTACTGGTTAGGGATAGGTGGAAGGTATTTTTCGGAGAAAAGAAAAAACAGGAGGATATTATGAATCAAATTGTTGATATTTTTTGAAAGTAGAAACTATATCTACATTTTTGGAAATGCCCTCAATGAAATGGATGATTTTAGATGTTTTAGCAACGAACAAATTTGCATAATTTTATCTTGCATAATCTGGATATTTCGACGGCGTAGGCATTTTTGCTGCCTGTCACATTTTTTGCTGCAATATTTTTTTTCATACATAGCCAAAGCAGTTGTTGGGGTTTTTATACCGATTTCCACATTTGGCTAAGAAGGGAAAAGAAAGTTAGGTATAGGAGGAGGGTAAAAGAAAAGCAGAACAATTACGAACGAAGATGTTAATGTTCGTTTTGAACTTATGGTGGTTATAAATATAGAATTGATCATGTTTTGGCAATACATCAGATGAAATTTGGTTTCAAATTCAGAATTTTGATGTAATAAACGAATTTTCAAAACTTGTCTTCTGCCATCTAGGGACTTCTACGATGTAGAGATGAGCACATGCTTCGTTTTTTATGAGGGAAGGGCGTAAGTGGATATAATACAGATTTAATTTCCACTGAATATGTCCCCGTGTCTACGAGATATCTATAAAAAAAAAGGGAGGATGCGCCGACTATACAACGATGTTCAAGAGGAGCAAGATGAGCAATGACAATTACTTAAAAAGCGATAATAACCAAATAAGCAGTGATATTTGGGTATAATTAGTTAAGAAGTGACATATAATGATACATATAAGTATACGACAACACATATAAGATACTGGTTAAATAGGGTTAGTTACTCCAACAATACGATGATGTCGTCTAAGTGGTATTACTATATTTAAGCTGTACCATAAAATATTATTAATGAGCATAATTAGTATTAAAAATGTCACTCTTCAACAGAAATATATTTTGATAGTCAAATTCAGAGTGTGACAATTTATGTCTTCTCGTAGAGTTTTCAAAATTTTTTAAAAATTTTCTATGTTTCAAATATGAAATCATTACGTTACTTATACCATTGAAGTTAACAACCTGTAATCCAAAACATTTTTGTTTTTTATTTTTTATTTTTTTTATTTTTATTTCGAAAATATTTTATTTAAAACTTGAGATCAGTGATTTTATGAAGAACTTTATTTGTCATGAATTTAAAGTTAGAATATTATTCCAAAATCCATTATTAGCTAAATAATTTTTTTTACGACCTTAGAATGTTGATATTTTTTTATTTTTATTTTTTTTCAAACTGTTTTTTATGGATCCATCAACAAACAAAACATTAAAATCTACCAAAAATAAAAAATAGAAAGATTGAAATGTTTTAAGGACCACCCGCTAAGAAATTATAACATTATAAAGAACTCAGCAAGGGATTTTTAAACGGTACAATAATTCTTCTATTATGTATTCTGATGGGTATTCATAAAATAAAATAAAAAAAAAAAAAAACATTTCTTCTCATTGTCAAAAGATGGCAGATTTTCATAGACATTTGCTATGAATTTATTTGAAGAACAAAAAAAAAATAAAAACAAAAAATGCCAATATTTTTGATATAAAATTAACATACCTATACACGTTTATAAATACGAGTAGCTAGATAATAAATTTTTTATTTATTGAATATTTAATAATTTACAGAATATTTAAAAATTCCACAAGGACAATCCACCAGTATTGTGGTAGATATTGACAACCAATATTGCTTTATTGTTCTTATTGCAAATTTATTAATTATCAGAAAATTGTGATGAGTCGGGTAGATTCTGCTTCAGTCATTATAAACTCTTGCTAAAAGTAAAATAATAAATCACGATGAGTTGGGTAGAAATTGTGTTTCAGACATTAATAGGCATTGCTAAAAACAAAATAAATGTTTGGCTTTAACATTAAATAATTCCTATTGCATTGTTAAGAGAGCTATTTTATAACGGAAGATATAAAAATGTTCAAAATATTTTTAATCATTTACCTACGGCCTTAGTTCGTACGTATAGATTTTACTATAGATAGGTTTTACTGTTTAAGTTAGCGTTAAGTTTTACAAAACAAAAATTCAAAAAGGTTTTTCATCTCCAATTTTCCTTTAAATTTATAGTATTAAACTCGAAAACTTCTAAATAAAAATAAAAAAATACAAATCAACTGTAGTAAAGATAATTATATATCTGTATCTAAGTAAATAGTTTTAAAAGAATTAATTGTACAATATATGGAGCATAATAAATAAATAAATAAATAAATAAATTTACCTACGGCCAATTTCGAAAAAAAGATTGTCAAATATAGCATCAAACAAAACAATTGATTTGCACAAAAGATCAATAAATAAAATATAGCCATCAACCAATAAAATATTCGATAAAATTTTAAAGTTGAAACACTGTGATGAATTTATTTATTTATTTACTTCGTTTAAATCAAACAAATTACAAGTTTTTTAAAAATATAATTTTAACATAATTAATAAGAAAAAATATAGATATACGTTCTAAGGGAATCCCCAAGAGTAACAATGGCGTGAATAAATGAGAAGTTCATTGGAGAAAGTACAATAGTATAAAAGGAGGAAATATCAAACGTGGGAAAAACATGGTGGTGAAATGAAGTGCACCACGTCGCATTAGATTGAATGGAATCCCGGATTTTCTATGTTCCATGAGACGTTAGTTCCTCAGCTTACTAATTCTACTACACAAATTGTATTCAAATATTTCACTTGGAACAAATTATTAATTTAATCCGGACCCAAGTTTAAGACTTTGATATACTGAAATATAATAATTTGGGTGAAGCATATTGAATTAATATACTCTCTTGACATGTAAATAAAATAAAATAAATAAAAAATATATCGAAAAAAAAATACTAAGTATTAAAATCATATCACAACAATGCCCTAAGTACAAAATAACAACGAAAATTCAGTATGTATTTTCAATTTTCGATACATCAAAGAAATATAGTTAATACCTTGAATGAAAATCTTTACTTAAACTTCACATATAAAAAGATGTCACCGTTCATGTTATTATTGGATCGCATTACTGGACTATAAGTCTGTCTTATATATTGATATTTCTGTGACGATTGCCACATGCTTGTAGAGCTGAAATCACAACGCCCATCAATCACAAGCAATTCCATTTGGGGAACGCGAAAGGTAGCAAATGTCAATCTCTAACACAGTGGATTTTATACTGAAGTGGTTCAAGACAGATTATGGAAATACATTCATATAATTAGAAAGTCTAGAATGTGAAATCGTATTCCACAACAGAAATAGTGTATTTGATTTGCAAAAATTTAAAACGAACATTTTTGTTTTTTTTATAGTACTTCCAGGTCTATGGGACGACCACCCTGGCTGTTTACACAGATATTTGGAATACTCAATCGCTTACAATAGCTTATCTTCAGAATTTTTATGGTATATCTACTAATGTAAATGTGGAAAATTATATCTACTGTAGAGTACTTCGCCTTCACAACAGCATGGTTCCATTTTATTTTTTAATCATAACCAAAACTCTCAACTATTTATCATTTATTTAATCCCAATGATAAAGGGTACTGGACCAGGTCAAAAAATCCAAAAAGCATTTATTTACCTTCGTCGAAAATCGAACCTGGGATTTCGGTTGGAAAGTAGATACTATTTATACTGCGCCACCCAGCGTTTACAACATTAAAAAAATTGTTCAAAATATTCTGCCGAATCGTTTTGTTGTTATTTTTATCTATTTTCTCAAAACTACTTTTATCTGCTATCCTGGCCAACGGTATAAAAGTCTAAATGTTCTTTGGTATATTTATATAAAAACAAAATGCAAATTTATGAAAAAAATCAAAGTTTTATATCTTCGCTCATCATAGAAATTGTCAATTTACCCACAAACATGTCGGCTTCAATAAGGATTTTCCATATTATAAATAAAATTTAATTAAAGTTTTTTTTTTTTAATAAAATAAATTAATTAAAAAGATTTTAACTTCGATTTAACTTATAAAAAATTTAAATTAAATAATTATGAAATTTTCTGTAAAAGCTTTCCAATTTCTATACAATTTGTATGATGATCTAATTTTATTTTATTAAATTTATAAATGTGCCAATAATATCTATAAATTTATAACAAAAATAAAAAAAATAATAATAAAATAAATAAATCTTAAAGTTGAAAAAGTTATCATTCACATAATAAATAGTATTAATTAAAATTTTATTAAAAAAAAAAAAACAAAATTACCAACCTGTCAAAACCATATTTTCAATTTTGTTTGATTTTAAAATTTCTGCAAATTATTTCTATACACTTCTGAAATTTATTTACTGAAATAATTATAATAGTGATAATATTGCTTTCATTTCATATCATAATGAATATAAGATATAAATATTTTTTATAAATTATGTTTAATTAAAAATATTAATTTGGTTCTAGGATTTGTAATTATATTCAGAATGTATAATGAGAGCTGCTGTTTATAGCCTAAATCGGTAGAATGTCAAAAAAACGAAATCAAACGATGTGACAAGCACGATTTCAAATCCTATGGAAGTTAATATTCGTCTGGCAAAAAATGTTTACTGGAACTGAAGCATAGTTTTAAAACCACAATATTTGAGCTATGCTGAAGCCATATATACTCCCTAAGCGAGTGAAAGAATAAATGATGATATTATGACGTAATGTTTAATTTTTTAATTTTATTATTGTATAATATTTGGTTTCTATTTTTATACAAGTTGATCTATTACGTTAATTTATTAATTAAGACTGTGACGTTCCATAATTGTCATTTACACTGTTCCAAATATCCACATATAACCGAACCGTACTAACTTTCAACCGAGAGGTCCCAGGTTCGATTCCCGATGAGGCAAAAAAAAAATTATTTATCGGTTTTTCGACCTGGTCCAGTACCCTTTGTCATTGGGATAAAATAAATTACCAAAAATAATTGAGAATATAATCTGGTAACAACTTAAATAAAATGGAGCCATTTAAGAAGGCTTACATTAGTTAGATTAGATGACATTAATAGTAGTTTTACACATTTAATTAGTTGGATAAGCCAGAAATTTTGATAAATAAATACTCGAAATATTGTAGATATTGTAGTGTAATATTGTAGTACCGTACTTAATTAAGCACGAAAAGGTAATTGTACCTAAGTTACTGTCAAGAACATAAAAAAAGAAAAAAATAAACGCGTTAAAAAAAATTATAATATTATACTTTAAACTTGTTATATGAATATCAACCAGGCTCAAATTTGAGTTGAGTTAACTTTTGTTGTTTATTTTAACTCGAACCAATTTCTTAAGCCTGAATCTGGCACAGTTTTCTCTAAAGGAACTAATCTTCTTAAGATGAAAACACAAATACAGGATGTGGTAACGTTTTTTAGAATTCGATCAAGAATATTTCTTTTAAAATTACACCCGATTCATTACATAGAATTAAAATTGCATACTCTCTAAGATTTTTTGTTAAACTACCATCATATAGCTTTCAGTTTGTGGCAATTTAAAAGTATTATATTTATAGTTCAATAATGATTTTTATATAGAACGAAAATAATTTTACGTATAATTACTTCATTACTTCATTATTTATATCTTATGAATGTTGTGCCTGACTCACAATTACTAACTAAGTCTAATCTGTAGACTTTTCTACCGTTGAAAATAGAAATTTTTTCTTCTATACCTTCTTTTTTTATCCGTTTATTTTTTTCCCCAGCTCTAAATGAATTTTTGTGCTTGTAATGAATAACGAGCAAATAAAGTTTGTGCTTCATTAGATCATGCTACTGAAAGACATTATGGTGGATCAGCTTTAGCACTAATAGAAGTAACTTCTGGACGTAATTCTTCAACAGTTAGGTTACATGCTAAGCCCCATATTGTAATTTTTTTTTGTTCTTTTGTTTTTAGGATTGGTGGGAATCTTCGTAGACACAATGAGTCGTGTAGCTTCCATTGTGTGTCAGATTTTTATTGACTAAACCACACCTCTCCTATTCAAACTAGTCCGACGGACTAACCATTAATTTATTTCTAATGTTATTTTTTTAAAGAAAAAGTTTACAAAATTATATTTTAATTGATGGACCAAAAGCCATACACAAACGGTAACGATTTGGTGAAAAGCATAAAGCATTGATTATGTTATCACGGTCAAATGTGTATAAGTTTTTATCATCATTTAAATCCCATAACAAAGCTTTGGAATATTTGCCTCCAGATTTACATAATGAATAATTAGGTGAAACAGTAACTGTATTTAAATATGCGCTTTGTCAATGATGATTGTTCTTCTTCAAGTTGTAGTTAGCTAAATTTCATACTCTAACAGTACGACCGACCATAGTCAGTACATACTCAACCGCATTAAACAATAATTTGGTGAGAGGCGAACACAAGAAACCCAATCTGTATGCTTATCATCTTGATTTGTTTATTTACATTCAGTAAGACTATTCCAAAATTTAATTGTTTTGTCCCTTGATCCAGATACGATTTAACGATTGTCAGCAGAAAATTCAACTGACAGAACATCATTTGTATGATCTTCAAAGCGACGTGTTATCTTTCCAGAAGTTAAATCCCATAAGCGATTTTATCCCAAGATCCAGACAAATCATAGTTTCCATCAGATGAGAGAACTACATCATTAACAAAGTGGGAGTTACCATGGAAACGTTTTTGTGGGAAACCGTAGTTAGTTTCATTATCACGAGTGAGTTTCAACATCCCAATTTAATTTTTATCTTTTGAGACAGAAATAATAGAATCTGGATCCTTAGGAGATGTAGAAATTTGAGTTACCCAGCCATTATGGCCCTTTATGTGTTCTTTATAATGGCAAAATTTCAGTCATGTGTATGAAGGAGTAAAATTATAATATTTATATACCAATTTTTATATAACAAAATTGATATATATTTTGTATACATAAAATGCAATCGTAGTATGCGAAATTATGCCAACAAACTTTTGTGTGTGTACACATTTTGTTTTTATGTTAGTATTGAAAATATTGTCGATAATTATAGGAAACATATTTTTGTGGAGATTTGTTTTTTTAAATATTCTACGATATTCATGGCGACTCTTTCGATATTTCTGCCAATATTACGGTCATTCTCCCGATATTTTCTCATTGTTTCTCTATCCCACTTATGGAATTTTTGGATTAAATTTTTGTGTTAAAAAAAAAAACAAAAAAAAAAAATTCAAATGTACTAATTGTTGAAACGGATTATTAAAGCGATTTTTACAAAATTTTATTAATTGATTTTAACATCTTAGGTCCACATTCGGAAAGAGAAAAGGGCTTGTAGTTGGCTTGCAGATAAATCTGTAAGTCCACTGTTAAATAAATAAATAAATTAGCATCTTACAACAACGTAAGCGTTTTTTACACAAAAAAATTTTTTGATTTCAAATGCTTAGAGCGATTTTAAAAAAAATTAAAAACTGGTATAATCCTGTTACTATATTATGTTTTAAGTCTTATTTAAACTTTAAAATTGATTTTATTCAAAACATTAATTTCAGACATAAGCGATTATGACTTGTTGCAATAGATTTAATTTTTATATTTTTTCATATTTTATTAAATTTTATATAATATTATATTATTTAATATTCTAATTGACCAACAACATACAAAAACAAAACAATAGATACCAATTTTGAAATTTATATATTTCAAAACCACATTCATGCACATTTGCATTAATAACAAATTACACACATTTCAAATTTGTGTCTAATTATTTTACCTGTCACTTTCTCTTTCTCTTTTTTTTAATTACTAATTATTAAAATTTAATGAAGTGATTGAATTATTAAAGAAAATTATAAAATTTATTAAATAGAATTATTTAGTATGTATTTTGTATAAAATTATTTTGCTATAAATTTTATATTATATTTAATATTAAACTACAATTATTATTATTTTATTATTATAGTGATACTATTCTAATTTAAAAATCTTTAATATTTACAAAATATTTTATATCTACCTACTATGTTTAATTTAATTTAATAAGATAATCAATAATGTACATTGTGTTTATTACTAAATACTATAAATTTATTATTGTGTGTATGTATGGGCAATGTATATAGAAAATAATATTAGAAAATGAAGAATTTACCAATAATTTAAGATTTTGTTTATATTATTTTATTTAAATTTTGTGAAAATAGAAATTATAATTTAAATAAAAACTTATTTAGAATTATTATGTGAGATAATTACACTACAGGTCAAAAAAGTGTTATTTTTTTATTATTTTAGAAATTTGATGGAAATAGCCAATCAGTAAATTATTTGGTTATATATGGTTTAACTCTTACCTTCGACTTTCTACAAATTTGGCACAAACATGCTTGCTGAAAATTTTTTTTTTTTATTTATTTATTAAACCTGATTTTAATAAAAAGTGATTATATTTATTCAAAAAAATCTGAAAAAAAATAAGTTTTTACTAGCTTTCGTACTTATTTGTTTAGTATTATCATAAAGTAATTATATACATAGAGTATTCACGCAGAACAAAAAATGTTAATAAATTTTTTTGATTTGAAATCACCCCAAAATCGTATTTGGGGTCATTTCGTAAAAATATGACCGTATTTTTAGTTTTGTAAAATCAAAGTGACCGTATTTATTTTGGTTATGTATTTCAGTTATGCATGGTTACTAACAATTTGAACGATTTCTTTTTAAAAACTATTTTTGTTATATATTTTTGTTTTGTTCTTTTTTTCTGTATGCACATAAATAGCTGTATGCAAATTTGTACATATTTGTTCTTACGAATATAATATAGCTACATTCCTAAATAATAATAAAATATCAGAATATCAATGAAGGAACTATTGTATAGATTTAAAAAAGTATGTCATAACTGTAACTGTTTTATTTAAATATAACTGTTACTGTAACTGTTTAAATTTGAAAATATCCAGATGAGGCTTCTTTTGTTATTATAATGTTCTTTGATTATATACAAAAAAAAAAAAAATTTAAAAAAAAATTTGTATTTGTATGTGCATGCATCGACTGGTACACAAAACAAAAAAAAAGCAAAAACCAGAATAAAATAAAATTAAATACGATCAACTAAAAAACTGTCTAATTTTTTTATTCTACGTGAATCATCTATAATTATAATTGACAAGCATTTAAGGTCTTGCGCAGTAGACACCTTTTTATTTTATTTCGATTCTCCAATATATAAGATTGTATATAAAACAAAAATGCGCACACAGTTGAAAATTTTCTACTCATAAGATTTTATTATTCAGCAAATACATTATGCATATGTGAAATCTTATTAAAATAATAAACAAAAGCAAACAAATCAGTTATTATAATTTACATTATGTACTTGCAAATGAATCTATGTACATATGCCAAAAAAAAAGAAAAACACAATTTCATCTAAAATAAAAAATATAAAAAAAACAAAAAAACAAATCACTTGAATTCTTCATTTTTATCTTTTTAAGTAACTGTCTCTAAATTTTGGATATTTGTAGTAATAATATAGTTTTTATTAAAATTATGTATTATGTAGGTATATAAATACCTCTTTAATGATAAAATTTTTTATTTTTAGTAATTTTATACACTAAATGCCACTTACTATAGGGAATATATCGGAAACGAAGCAGTATATGAGAGACGTGTATTTATGTGTCCTAAATAAAAAATAAAACTTACTAACCACAAAACTTTTTATTAAACACGAGTGATTTGATGCTATATCGTGCGAAGTCTATGTCAGTACGTAAATTACTGTTTTTTTTTTAAAACTTTAAATTTGACTTCAACTTGAAATATAATTACTTAACAGGGGCCCCTAGTCTATGTATATTATAATTTCTGGTATTATATTATTATTTAAACATCAAACAAGAAATATAAAAAAAAACGATTTCACCTAAATATATACATTGGAATTTTTTTCTATACAAGCTGTCATGCCATCCTACAATTTTTTAAAAGATCCACTACACTAGAGCACAGCCAAATTCTTATTGATTAAAATATTTTTATAAAATTTTGTATTGAAAACTAATATTTTATTCATAATTTTATTATTTACAATTTTAAAAAGTAGTAGAATTTTTACGGTAATTTTAATTTATTTCACAGATTACAAAATGTTAATCGACAAAAATGAAATTTTTTTGTACCATCCATTACTTAAGGGCTCGAAAACTACTCTATCGATTTCAATGATATTCTTCAGTGTATATTGCTAAAATAGACGGGGATGATCGTAGTCTATGTTGCTTTACAAATTCCAAGACTTAAAACTAGAGTGCTAATTCTGACTAATGTTTAAAGTATTACCGGTGAATTTTAATTTGCCTTCCTTGCTTTTAGACTTAAAAGTTGATTTATTTTGTTTTTTACTATAATTTGTATTTTTTCTTGTAATTTGAAGGCACTTAATATTATTACCAAATCTAATTTTTAGCAATTTTTTTCAACTTTTTTAAAATTTTGTAGAACTAAGCATGTACCGTTACAGATACAAAAATTAAATTTTTTGTTTGTTTAAAGGCACACTGTACTTAAATTAATGATTAGAATTCGAAGTTTGATACGTCATTTCAAAGAATATTTTTAGATCTACCTTCAAAGCTATTAACTATTCATATTTTGTATGTAGTTTATGAAATCTATTGATTTGAGCTAATTCAGTCCTCAGACTATCAATTTAACTACCTCTATGTCGTCATCAGGAACCTGAATTTTGAACCATGACACAAATATGCTAAGCCATGACTAAGCCTGTTTGTACGAAGTTTGAAACAAATTATATTAAACTATTGCCAATTATGTAACTACAATGTGTCGACAAAGTCGACGGTTTTGCATGTTAGTTCTAGACATAGGCTCGTTGTAAATAAACAGAAAAGCCTGTCTTTAATTAATCTAATGATCATAAACGGTCAATTTCTTACATTCACAATGCTTTAATATATTATATGAACTACTTTAAAATCCTATTAAATTTGAAATACACACTTCAGAGATCTTTTTAACATGATCAATTAGTTTTCCTATCTGTTATTAGTCCTATTTTATTTCCCCACATGTATTGCATTGTAAGAACTCTAACAAGTTGTAACCTAAATCTGTAACTTTTTGTTTTTATTTTTTTTTTGTTTTATATGAAAGGAAATAATGTTAACCACAAAATTTCTAATCTTCACATTATGTATATAGAAAAACATATGTACATATATATATTATTCATATAATCATATATATAATGTATAAAGATTTCCTTCACCTTTCCTGCTAACTGTAATTTAACAGGAAATTTTCTACTGTTCTTTAAAATTTTCACAGAATTATTATTGTGTGTTTGAATGTGTATTTATTGAAATTTATTTTTTTTTGTTTTGTTTATCTCTCAGAATATCAAAAACTTATAATATAATATATAGAGTAAGCTAAAAGAGAAAGAAAATCAAATAATCATGTCCAACATATGTCCAGCATCATGTTAGGAAAATTTTTCCAAAAACTAAAATATTCAAAAATACATATTGTATACATAAGTAGAGTACTACATATATGAATGTATTTATATATAAAATAGAATGTCCTTACAACAAAGTAAAATATCCTTGAAAAACAAAAAAAAAAATAAAAACAGAAAAAAAAAAATTTTAGTAATTTGAAAACAATGTGCATTGCTTATAAAATATTCATTTATTAAAAAGAATGTTTTCTGATGAAAACTTTTGAAATATATTTTTACAGGAATTGTTCTCGGGTTCTCAAAATTCAGATCAAAATGAATTGTAAACTTTTAATTCAAGATGGCAAACATAGATTTGATTTCATTTTAGTTTTTGAGGTTCATTTAAAAGAGGGGTTTGGAAACCTATTTTTGGAAAGGAATCTGAGAATGTTTAAAATGTAAATTACATTTCATTGCGGACATTAAAGGAAGAATAGTTTCTATAAATTTGATTTACAAAAAATCAAAGTCAGTACACCATCAATATTGTTTTAAACTTTCAAAGTTTTCTCTTTCTGTTTTGCCTTTTTTCAATAAATATCGTTTTGGCGTTTTCTTGTCAACGGGATGAAAATATTAAGGTTTCTTTAACCTATGTTTTAATTGCTAAAAACCAAAAACAAAATTTGCAGTAGTTGCGGAAAAGAAGAACACACTAAGACCGAAGGGGTTGTTTATGGTAAAAGAAGAGTGATATAAAAAGTAAATCAAGGGGTTGTCAAATATCGGGAGACATTTGAACAGTTGTTGCTTCACCTTATTACTGTTGTATTGAATTATATATCTTTGTCCTAGTTACTTTCTTCTTAAAATTCGATTAAATTAGTCTTTTGTGTATGAATTTTTAAACTTTTCCGGACGTTTTCGAACTCATCAAAGATTTTAGTGTAACAGTTTAATACTGTTTAATAGTTTTATTACTATTTTTTCTGTCTCTATTTTTATTCTTGCCAATTCCCCGCCCCTACAGTTATAGAATTTCTCTTTATTAGGTTCAATTTAGATATAGACTTTGCTTTAATATACCCACTTATTTATATTTTTTTCGTATTTGAAATAATTAGTCTCGTCTTCCTTCATCGTTTATCCTCAAGCAACGGCAGAAATTGTTTCTATAACGGCAGATTTTATATGTACTATTTCCAAGTTGATCTGTTTTCTGTAATATATACGGATATAATATATACATATATAATCTTTGCGGTAACTATTCCCATTTCAAGTCGTTGTTATTCATTGCGGTGTATGGGGTATAAGTCTCTTGCTTTTCCTGCATTACCTACAAGCTTCTTCATTTCTCCAGACCCAAAATAACTTGCTTATAACAACAGATTTATATATGCTGCTTCCAGGTTGATTTGTTTTGCCAAATATATGTTGACTCAACGGCGGTTCATGCCTTTAGAAGCCCTAGTTATTCATCCTATTAACCTCTTGGTGTTCCTCCATTATTTTCACTTTTAACAACAAGCTTCTTCATTTTTCCGGGCCTAAAATTTTGTTTATAACATTAAATATTTACGTACTGCTTCTATATTGGTTTGTTTTTGGTAATATGCTTGATTCAACGGCGATTTTTTTCCCTTTAGAAGACCTAGTTATTTTGCATATTAACTTCTTATTTTTCTTCGGTTGATTTTATATTCAACTACAAGCATCGCTATTTTTCGCAATATTTTTTCGGTTAATTTTGTATTATTCTGCAGCCTAATTTTATTGTATAGTAATGTATAATACATTTAACAGCATTTAAGAAATACAAACTCTTAAAATCGATGTCAAAATATGAAATTAAAACTAAGAATCGGTAGAGTTATAATAAAATAATTTTGAATGTTTGATATCCAGAAAAATATAATATAATCAAAATATTTTCAGCTAAAACAAATGAATACACTTTACCAAACGGCGTATGTAGATACTTAATGTTATATCTACATGTAAGGATCACTCAGTGAGCTTAGAAAGTAGCTAACTTCTAGGTATGTCTTTTATATGAATTAATTCAGGGCATGTTTTGAACATGCGGGACTGTTTTATTCTATTTTTCATCTTCGCAGACTCTGGCGAAAGATATTTAATTCGAACCCAAGACATATGACACACTTATCAATACATACAGTGCGCTAACAAACACTGTTTAATAACCTCTAGCCTCGTACTGATCTCTAATCTCTTTAAAAATAGTAATTTATGTAACCCGTTGTGATTCAGTATGGGTATGACTTGACGGCTTGTGGTTTAGTTTGGTTATGTTGAAGCCAGTGTTATCATTTGCTATTGGAGTCTGTGGTTGTATTTGTTTGAAAAAATAAGTGGTTAGTTGTATGTCCGTCTTGATACTACATTCTTCAATACATTTATTTTCACAATAGAAACTACTAGTTCCCGATACCTGATGTAGTCTATACAATTTTTATTTTTATTATTTTATTTTGGATTTTCATTTTTTATTTTGTAAAATAAAACGTGACATGAACTACAAATGAATCAAATCGAATATTTTTTTTTGAAGATACTTTGAAGATACAAAAAAAAAAAAACAGAATAAAAAAAAAATGAACTAAATTTGAAATTTATATCAGGAAATGTATTCTATTGTTTAAGGTTTATATCAGATGTGAGCGAATTGAGTTCGAAAGATTGAGAATGGGAGGAGAAGGAGGTAGATTTAGATAATAATTTTGAAACTTAGTATCCATAATAGTAGATTTATGTTTTGGTATATTTGAAGTATTTATATGAAAGTAGTATTTATATATATATATTATATATATATGTATGCTATGTATATAATATCCTGAAATTCATACTTTTCAAGTACTAGAGAGTTCCTAAAAATCCAACTATACACTTTATTAAAATTCAATAGACTTGAATCTTTGTTCATCTTTTTTTTTTTTTGTTTTTTTTGTTTTTTTTTTTAGTATTTTATAATATTGACTTCATTAATATGAAACGATTGGGTCGTTTTGAGTCATAGATTGTTGACTTTGAAGAAGAATAATCTGAAGGAAGAAAAAGTACTATTTAAGTAGGCAATTTTCGTATTATTCAGTTTGTTGGACAATTGTTCAATATTTTAGTTTAAAAACAGCACGTTTAGGAATGATCAGAATTTTTTTTTTTTAATTCAATACAGGAATTGAAGTCTTAAAAGGTATATAATAAATATAACAAACATTGTATATTTGGTATTAGTAGTATAATATTAGTACTCTTATGAAGTTTTTAAGGTTAATTTTTGTTTTTTTTTTTAAAATAGTATTTCGTAATTCAGTTAATAATGGGGTACAGACACAAGTGCTTGTTGCTTTGCATTTCATTTGGCAAGAAGTCTTTAGTGTTCTACGATAATAGAAATAAATCAAAGAATAACTTTAAAATCTTCAGCTCTCCTTTACTTATACTATTTGCGATGTTATAGTACTCAAATAATCTAACGTAAAATTTTTTTTAATTTCATTTCAGTAAGCATTGATAAATTATCATGTTAATACTCTGTACGGCGTCACACATGCCACGTGAAACAACGTTTACAAATTATTGAAATTTATTTTCAAATGCAGTGCTCTATTTGCCAAGTTTATAGAACACTTCGTTAAATTTATGGTTTACATAAACGTCCATCAGAGCAGATTATTCGTCGAACTATCAATAGATTTGGGACATCATTTTCTTTATTCGATGAAAATATCGAAGAGTAGAAAATATCGGTGTTGTAATAGCTAGTATTGAACAATAAGTTGGACGGTGTGTAACCACATGGAAAATTTTGCATAAAAATCTTGGTCTACAATCATACAACATTCAACTGATATTCAAAAAGCCACTTGACCATAATAAGCGTCGTTTGTTTGCTCTTTGGGTCTTGGAACAGTTTGAAATTAATCCACTTTTTTTTTATCAAAAAATTGTGTTTTGGTGATGAAGCTCACTTTGTGATTGAAGGTCTACGTAATCAACCTGTATATGGAGCGAAAAAAATCATCAAGAAATTAAACAGGCTTCGTTACATCCCGAAAAATGTACCGTATGGTATTGTTTACATGCTGTAGGAATCATCGGTCTATATTTCTTTATAAACGATGCTGGAGCTAATGTTACAGGGGATAGTGCTCGTTACATAGAGAGCACTTTTTGTTTCACCCGGGAGTGTTTTGCTTCCAACAATATGGCGCCCATACTGCTACCGCATCAACAATTGATTTATTGAGAGACAGATTTAATGATAACACTAGAAATGGTTCAAATAATTGATCTTCAAGATGATGCGATATAATGCCACTTGGGATTATTTTCTTTATGAGGCTTGCATCAAGTCATTGGTTTATGCTGATAAACCAGAAGCAATAGACACTTTAGAAGCCAATGTAACCTGTGTTATTGATGAAGTGACAGGCCTGCATTACTTGAAAAAGTGTTCCGAAATTGTCGTATCGCGGAGCTAGTCGTAGTGGACATATGCGGGGAATTATTTTCTAAAACCTAAATGTCATAAAAATATGTTTTAATAAAAAAAATTTGGCTTCGAGACTATCGTAGGACTGAAGCGATTATGCCCGCTGTGAAATCTGTAACGCATATTTGAGAAGCAAGTGCCCTTGTAGAAAGGTACTAAAATTTAATGAAAATAAACAAACTAAAAGACCCAGACCAACTTGGTTCTGGTTCTGATATTAATGCAGAAGAGTAAGGTTGATATATTCCATTACTAGTCTTTACTTAGAATAGAATAATATGTTAATATTTTATACTTGTTAAAACTAGCAACCACATCTTTTAATTAATGTCATGCCAAAGAATTTATGTGACAATTATGAGGTTTTTTTTTTTATATGTTCTAATATTTATTTATTAAATTTCTGGTTTATTATCAACTCATTAAAATGTGGAAAAATATTGTTAGGAACTACGCCTACTAAAATAGAATAGCTCCATTTTATTTAAGTTGTTACCAGATTATACTCTCAATTATTTTTTGTTACATATTTTATCCCAAGCATTTTTTTTTGCTTTATTTCATCGGAAATCGAACCTGAGACCTTTCGGTTGAAATTCAGGCGCTCTATAACTGTTGCGCCATACAGTGTGTATGCTTCAGTTCTTTAATAAATCAGATGAGATAAATTTGTTATCAACCGATCTGATGAGCTTTACTATCCAAGGTATATTTCCATCTCGATCCTCTAAACTTGTCAGCCAATCAGTAATTGACAATTATAAAAAGCCTAGAATGAGAGTATTCTCGCAAGCCATATTTTGGTTGAAATAAATAAATAAATAAATAAATTGACTGACAGATTTAGAGGATCATAGAAGAGTTGTGGCCATTAGGTAGTAGTGGCTGCCGACAGTACATCGACACACTTAGACCGGTGAGGTCATTGAAAGATGAAGAAAAATTTATTACTAAAAATGTTATATTTATTTTTCTTACTATTTTGATTCACTGTGTAGATTCCGAAGCTATGCTTCAGATTCTCATAAAGCATGAATTCAATTACAAAGTAATTTAAAACCATAGGGATTGATGGAATTACCATCATTTAGAAGTACTTACCTCTAATGAATATAATTTTTAAATTTTCTACTGCAAACAATAAATTTAACGGAAATATGAATATTAAAGTTCGACAGCTTGTTCTGAAAACTTTTGATTTCCCTGCAACAAAAAAAAAAAAAAGAAAACAAAAAAAAACGGAAATCCAAAATTTACTTTAAATTTATACGCAATTTTGTGTGCAAAAATATTTTTTTAAAACAATTTTATTTTTTTTTTTATTTTTTGTTTTGACACCAACATCAACATTCAGTTTGCTCACATCATCATGAATTCCTGTCACAAAATAACTGTTCGACTAGTAACGGGTCGTATTACGGAAATGACAAACAGAAGAAAATCAAAAAAAAAAATAATAAATATTCATTTTTGAGTATCCTTTGAGTTTTTATACATTTCTTTTTTTATGAGCTTAAACAATATAATAAGGACTTTATTTACGCAAAAAGATCCTTTAAAAGATTTTTTTTTGTTTTGTTTTTTTTTTTTTATTAGTATGTAGTTATTTTTTTTTTTTTTTTTTAAGTGTATACGCTTGTTTCTTTTTTCCCTGTGTTTATTTCTTCCTCACTTTTATTGATAAACAATAGAACAGTAAATTGTTTTTACGTGAGTTGATACTTAAAATATGAAAAATGAAATGAATTTCATCTCTTTCCTTATCCATTTACTCTTTGTAAATATTTCTGTTTTTTTGTTTTGTTTTATAACGGTTCTTAACAGTTAGATATGATATGAAACGAAATAATGTATTTTTAGAATTTTGTAAAATTCTAAAGTGTATATAAAAGCTTATTCAAAAATAATTCTAGTGTATAAAGGGAAATGTAGTATCCAATTGTGGCTTAGTTTGGATTGGGTGTACCGATTTGGGGGGGGGAAGGGTATGGTCTTATAGGTTTTATATCAATAATTTATTGAAACTTATATTTACAATCTGAAAATTGTATGATTTACTCTAATGCTAAAATCTGGTGAGACAAAATCCTTGAATATTTAGAAATACGGATTGGATTAGTCGGATTAAGGACGGGTCTGGATATCTAGGGTTACGTATCATAAAATCTAAAATTTTTTTTTTAATTTATATTTTGTTTCTGGTAAATTTCGCTCTATTTTTTAAAAGGCACTACAGATAAGACCTTTAGATTCAATTATAGTCATCTGAAAACAAAAAAATGTAAATTTGGTTCCATTTTTTTACCAAAACTTGGTATTAAATTCATCCCGTACATATTATAATCATTCTTATAACAATCGTAAGAAGGAACATTTCTTTAAAATCGTTCTATACAAAGCTTTTAATTATAATTTAATTTTTATACAAACTTCTCTAGAACAAAAAAAAAATCTCTTCTAAATTGAATGAGAGAATTCGAATACTCTCAATTTTTATTAATTCAAAAATACATACAACATACAACCACTTATATAATATTATATACCTAACATACCTGTAATTTTTTGTTTTGTTTTTGTGTTTCATAAAAAAAAAAAAACAGTAAAGAAAAATCCAAAAGAAAATAACCGACAAAATAATGCCACTTACATATTATACACACAGGCTTTAGAATGATTTTCAAGAGAGTGTTTTGAACTACATCAGAGAGTGAAAAGATCAAAATAATGAATAATATGAATATATAGGCTAAGAAGAATATCAAAAACCGCAATGAGTGATTTTTACTGATTTTCAATTGTGTTCTTTTTCATTCATATATATATAGGTATATGTTTATATATGTAGGTTTTGAAAATATACACACATATATTTTTGGATAATGGATGTGGTTTTAATATTCAAAAATGAAAGCATACAATTTTCCTGGATTATTGATGATACCTATGTATATATACATTAAAAAAAAAAGAAAAGCAAAACAAATTTAATAATTCATAAAGAGAATAGGGTAATTCAGTATATGTACGTATATTATAATGTATTAGTGTGTGAGACCGTGCATAAAATTGATAGAAGGTGAATACATAATTATGTGGTGTTTTGAATTGAAGAATTCGTACATGCTGTTGTTATTGCATTTTTTTTTGTCTTTGTTTATTTAATATTCAGATCATCAATTATAAAAGAATATTTTTAAAAGATTTCATTTAAAAGTTTTTGTTTAAATAAAAAAAAAATAATAAAGATTTAAAAGAAAAATACAAATTTTATTAAAAGATAAAGGGATATAGGAATTCAATTAAAGAAAAATTTCGATATAAGTATACATATATACATTGTTAAAGAAAATTTATATATCAAAATTTAAATATGTAATACATTTTAATGTATAATTAGTATTAGGGGATAAGCCGAAAATTAAAGAATAATTAATAATAATTATGCAAGTTGAAGTCACTGGACAGCTCAACATTAATTATATAAAATAGTTATAATTAAATTGTTCTTAACGCCTTAGAAATTATAGCTCCTGAAATATTTTTCGTTATCCAAAATACATTTTTTTTAGTTTCTTGTGCTGCAATTTTTTTTCTGTTACTCTTATGGGATCATAGGGCCTTCTCCATTGTTGTCTATTGAATGCAGTGATCTTAATTTACTCCCAAACTCGTCCATATCTAGTTAGTTGAGCAGTCATATTTCTACGCCAGCTGTTGTTGGGTTTGCCTCGCTTTCTGCTACCTACCAGGTTCCATTCTAGGGTCATTCAGGTTAAATTACTGTTAAATTACGGTACTGCTATAAGAATAAGGTATGTGCCGAATATGTGGAAAATAGCAGAGATAATCATGATACCAAAGCCAGGTAAGCCCATAAATGAGGTCAAATCCTACAGACCAATATCATTACTACCAATAGTAGCAAAATTATTTGAAAAACTATTATTGATTCGAATGAGACCGATCATAGAAAATAGTAATCTGATTCCAAATTATCAATTTGGCTTTAGATCTAAGCACTCGACAATCGATCAAATTCATAGAATAACAGACATAATAGAAAAAGCTTTAGAGGAAAGTATGCTCTACCTTATTTCTAGATGTAGCCCAAGCTTTTGATAAAGTATGGCATCGAGGCTTAATAAATAAACTAAACAATATGTTACCTAAACAATACGTAGATATACTCTCATCATATCTAGAAAATAGACTCATTCAGAATAAAACAAGACGAAGAGTATTCTACTATTAGAGATATTAAAATGGGTGTGCCTCAAGGTAGTATTCTGGGTCCCATACTGTATTTGCTCTACACCAATGATTTACCAGAAATGGAAAATATAATTGTAGCTACATTCGCTGACGATACTGCGTTGATGGCAGTAGGATCAAATATTGACGAGGCTACAATTAAATTGCAAAGAGCAAGCGACAAGCTACACCTCTGGACAAAGAAATGGAAAATTAAACTCAATGAGTTAAAATCAGTACATGTAAATTTTACAAATAAAAAATTAGAAAATCAACAACCATTGGTAAATCTGAATGGGGTCAATATACCCCAAGAAAACAATGCTAAATATCTAGGAATGACATTAGATGTCAAACTTAGATGGAAAGAGCACGTTAAAAAGAAAAAATTTGAGCTTGAAAATAAATATAGAGAAATGTACTGGCTCTTAGGTCGTAATTCTAAATTACCTATACATAACAAGATTTTGTTATATAATCAGATACTCAAACCGATATGGTTGTACGGCATACAAATATGGGGATGTGCCAAACAAACACATGTACTTTGTATACAAAAATTCCAAAATAAAGTCTTGCGCAACATGGTAAATGCCCCCTGGTATGTTCGCAACAGTGATTTGCACAGAGATCTAAAAATTCCTTGCATAGAAAATGAAATAAAAAGATATGCAACAAAGCATATAGCTCGTCTGGAGGGACATGTTAACATTGAGGCCACTCAACTGCTAGATAACCAAAATGATGTCAGAAGGCTTAAAAGAACTAAGCCACTAGATTTAATACGATAGGATTTCGTAAACTTTTTCTTTAAGAAAATCAAAATGGCAATAAATTAATGGTTAGTCCGTTGGACTAGTATTAATGGGAGGGGTGTGGTTTAGTCAGTAAAAATCTGGCACACAATGGAAGCTATGGGGCTCATTGTGTCTATGAAGATTCCCACCAATCCACGCAAAAAAAAAAAAAAAAAAAAAAAAAACATTCAGGTTAAATTGTTTGGTTGTTTTCTTAGAGTGTGGCCTATCCATCTCCATTTTCTACGTTTACTTTGATTCATTATCGGTTTTTCTTCACTTTTTAGCTTCCATAAGTCCTTATTGCTGATGGTTTTTATTCATAATTTTCTGTGACACTTGTTCGCAAGCTCTTAAAGGTTATGATATGACTGATGTTATTTGTTGTCATCCAAGTTTCACTGCCATACATAAGTATTGATATTACACAAATTCTAATGTTTTGAATATTCTAATCCCATTAACTGTCATAAACCTTCAATATAATTCCAAAATAATCTGAATCAAATAAGATAAATCAAAAATAACTCAGACTTTAAAGATGATATAAATCTCCTTTTAATGCTTCATAAATTATTGTACAATACTATACTTTGATCCATATTGTTATAAGTAGTCATCATCGAAATGAAGGAGTGGTCAACCTTTATTCTTTTTATAAATGCATATTAAGATGCGGATCGAAACATCTATCAGGACATCGTTGCAAAATCATGTAACCACTAACATCAAATTATGGATAAGCAATAAAAGAAGAAGATTAAGATTTAATGTAATTAATAGAGCAATAACCATTTTATTGTCAATTTAATAATTTTAGTTTAAAATTCGTAGATCAGCCCTTACTCACAAATTTCTGCTGGAACCTATATTCCGATACTTATTCTTAATTTTTCAAATTAATTTTCTTGACATGACTAATAACTAGCTTTAGTAACCTATCTAACAGCACAAACTTTATTATGCTACACTCTGAAGTATTTTATTATCATAATATAGTTATTCTTAATACTGTAACCCAAATGGTTTTTGGAACAGAAATATGTTCAAAATTACAGACTAAAATGAAAAATTAGAGCTACTTTTAAAGAAAAGCCGTAGTTATATTCTATAATGTAATTTGTGATAATTACATTTAATTTTTATCATTGATTTTGATGAGTGATAGCTATATGAATGTTATCAGTGAAAATGGAACAGGAGTTGTATCTACTAAACGTTTCACAACCAATTCATATTTGGATGGTACCTGATGATTAAATGGACGTTATGATATAATCTCAGATTATTATAATTGAAGTACATAAATATTTCAGTTCTAACAATTATTTATTTATTTATTTATTTATTTATTTATGCTTAATACAAACATATTACCAGAGACTATAATAGAGACGTCGAATTGCGAACAAAATATAATGTATTTTTTTTTTCTAACTATCAGTTTTTTTATATTTAAAAACTTGTCCAAGGATTTCTACCAATTTATTAAAAGGTAGTTGTCCATGTTGAAAAATAAGATAATTGTAGCCTGTACAAATTTAAGTAAAATAAAATTGTTATTTTTAGCTTATACCATTTACACTTTATATGTTTGTTTCAATTTGCTTCAATTCAACAAAATACCCATTTCAATAACCGTTTAACCAAAGTATATCCATAAAAAGAGTATGAACTCATGTATGCATTCATTTGTTTGCACACAAATTCATATGCAAATTTGAAAAACATTGTCAGAAATAGACGATAATAAGAATTTTACGTGTAAGAAAAAGAAAAAATATAGTAAACAAAAGAGAGTAACAAAAAAATTGGCTGAAATTAAATAAATAAAGTTTATAATTTTGAAAAATATTTTCGACAAAAATTTTCGTTGAAATATTTAACAATATTATTTTCTAAATTGTATCAACTATGCATAAGATTTTTAGGAGACCTAACTAAAACAGCGTTATCATATTCTTTAAATTCTGTGATTTGTAAATAGATTTTGTCCTCAGTATTATTTTATAATCGTATACCAATATAATAAATATTTATTTAGATTTACTAATATAATTAATAAAAAATAATAATGTTTGTAACTCCAAATTATTACTGACAAAAATATTAATAATATTTTATATTATTGTAATGTAATTATAATTTAATATTTTTAATAGGTATATACGAAAATAATAATGTTTAAAACGAAAATATTAAAATAATAAAAGATCAGAATTAATCATCGTATAAGGGAACAAACTAAATTAGAACTAACATTTTTTGCCAGCCTGCCTCATATAAATAATGGGAGGGAACGTAAGCAAATCCAAAGGAAAATAATGAGAACGCAAAATTATTTTACAGTATAAAGCAAAAGGCAAACATCTGTGTTGTACCTTTTCTCTCTCATAATAAATTTGGTATACGATAAGTAAATGTAAATTTTACCTCTTTTAACTAATGATATTTTGCTCGGTTTGGTATTTCTTAAAAATTAGGTTTACGTAAAATGGGAGTGTATATTCTTGTTAATATAGATTATAGATAATCTTTGCATTCAACTAAGGTGAAATTTACATATGTGTGTGTACTAATAATGAAATATGGATATTTGATAAAGTTAAAATTTGGTTTCTCTTTAAATTCACTATATTTGTTGACATTTCTATGGTGTAAAGAAGCAAAAAACAAAAACAAAAAAGGAATACAAAATAAATGTGTGAAATACAAATCATTATCATTATATTTCAATCATTTCTATTACTATTCAATTATATTTTCATTATATTTTTTTGTGTTTTTAATTTGGTTTCTTTTATTAATCTCTTTCTTTTATTATTTCGCTTTTTCTGACTAAGTATATGCAAATGTACGTACATGTGTCATATAGGGCTTGCATTTGTTACATACATAATCATATGGCTTAGTTTAATTGAAAATAAAATGCAAACATTATTTATGGAAGAAAACAAAATTTGAACCTATCAAGTATCAGTTATCTACCACTCAGTTAGAAATTACTCTTCTCGAATGTAAAAAAAGTTTAATTTCGATTTATGCATGTATATATTATACTTTTATATGCCAATTTATGCTTAGGCAGCGTTTGCACGTCGGACAAAATCGAATTTTATCGTAGATAAAGTCGGATGAGTGTTTACATTTCAGACTTTTTCTCATATTTGATCTACTATTTAACGTCAAATATTTTTTGTATTTAACAGGATTTCTTTTTATAAAGTGCGTAATTTTTTAATACGTAAATTAAAAAATTCAAAGGTATCTAATCAAAAATCTCCAAAAAATTTTTAAAAATATACCTACCTACATATTTTTATAAACTTTGTTACAGTAATATAAAATATAATTACACATTTGAAGTATAAGCAATAATAACCAAATTGCGTTAGAGTGAATTTTAGTGCCATTTGATTATATGTGTTGTTCTTTGAAAATATATTATTTTTCATTAAAAAAATATTTTCACTAAAAAGTCGAAAATAAAATAAGGAAAAAAAAAATTTTTTTTTAGAAATATTTGCCTTCAATTTAAGCGTACTAAAACTACAAAAATAAACTTTAGAATCGCAGCTTGATATAATGTTTTCATAGCAAGTTATGATTGTAATTACGGAAAAAGCAAATTAGCCGAACTTTTTACCAAATCTCTTAATCTCATCTCAAGACTTCCTAGAATTTCGGCTAATTTGCTTTTTTCTGTAATTACAACCATCACTTGCTTTGAAAACCTTATATCAAGCTGCGATTCTAAAATTTATTTTTGTAGTTTTAGTACGCTTAAATTGAAGGCAAATATTTCTAAAAAAAAATTTTTTTTTTCCTTATTTTATACCACTTATACTACTTATACATATTATTGGCTATTATTATTCATTATTCTTGTGTATATGAATGAAGATGTGTGTTTAATTTGAATGATAGTTCAGATTGCAATGTTAATGAATATTAAAAAAAAAAATATATTATATTGATTGAATATAATAAGGTAACCAGGGTACATTAATTTTCTTAATTTATTTCTAAAGTTAGAATACGTTTTTAGTGTAGATGAATTAAACTTTCTTTTTTTTTCAAGTTATAAAGGTACATATATTTCAGAAAAAGAAGAGGTCCGGGATCCCAAATTTCAGGACCGAAAACCTTGATTTTTTTGTTTCTTTGTAATCAGTACAAATATATGGTCTTTGATCCAAACTTCCGCACATTCGGACCTATCGAAAAAAAAAATTTTAAAATTATTTATAATAATTATTAATAACCTTTCTTCAGAAAAATACAATTTAAACACATGATATAGGGTTTCGGCCCCAATTCCTGGGACCCCGCACCTACTGTCTTCATCGCATTTAAGAGCCAATGTACTCATGACCAAAAAAAATCAAGGTCTTCAGTCCCGACATTTGGGGCGCCGGATCTCTTGTTTGTATCGTGCTTATGACCCATTGTACAAAAGACACGTTGAAGAAAAACAAAAAAAAAATTTTTCAAGTGCTTTGTGAGACGGTACCCGGACCTATTTTTGCTGGAGGCTGCTCAATTTCTTGATTTGGCACTTTCAACCAGTCACCTTTAGAAGATGTAGTTCTGATGCCCGTTGATTGATAAAAACTTGCTACATGAATCCTGTATCACTACATATCCAGTCAAATGAAATGCAAACAAATTAAAATGCAGGCAAATCGCAAGAAAACAGGCTAATGATACTACGGGAAAATGAAACACAGGTTATGACATGCTCCCAAGTATATTTGGTGAAAAGTATTTTTTTTTAAATTAAAAAATTATAAACTTTTTAATATACGAAAAACCGAATGTTATAAACGTAATGGGAGAATAAATACCTTACAACAAAATTTCTTAACTCTGTACAAAAATTCATTTTATTTGGATTCAAAATCTTAATTCAAATTGATTGTAACTCAACCATACAAAATCAAATTATACACATATATATTATTTATATGTATATATATAAATTGCTTTAGTATGCATAATAACGCAGCTGCGAAGAAAAAATTATTTTTTGTATTTTGTTTTTAATTCCATTCTTAGCTTGCTTTGAATTTTGAAAATTTTAATTTTATAAGAATCATAATTTTCATCATTTCATTATTTCATTTCGATACTGTTAGCGACATCTGTGCTATTTTTGCTCCAATTCGACGTCTCTATTATAGTCTCTGATATTACAATATACATAAGTGTACAAAATTAAACAAACAAAATATAATTTTAAGCTTAATCTTATTCTAGATCTTAATATTAAAATATTGTTGATAATTTATTACCAAAGAATGTTAGAAAATTATAAATTTATATTAACTCTAAGATATATGTAAGTGCAGCTTTTAATTGGGCTGGGTTTAATGTGAAATCGATGTGGTGTTTTTGTTTATTTATTAACGTAAACATTCTATTAACAGGCTCATATTTACCATAATTGGTACGATGAAATATTGGACGAAAAATATTTTCCGATCTAAAGCGGTTTCTGTTGTTAATATATAAGTGGATCATATCTCTAACATAAGGAGAATCAATTTTATTATTTAAAACTTTAATACGGAATATGATATCAGCTACCTCCCTTCTGGATTCGAATGATTTAAGATCCAATTACTTCAACCGGTTCCTATAAGGTGGCAGAATAACTGCATTTGACCAGTGTAAATTACGCAGTGCGAATCTCAAAAATTTTTTTTGTGTAGCTTCAATTCTTTGGATATGATTAAGGTAATGAGGCGACCACACTTGACTGGCATATTCAAGATTAGGTCGAACAAGAGACGTAAAAAGTGATTTAAGGACGTATGGATCGTTAAATTCTTTAGAAAATCTTTTGACGAAGCCTAGCATAGAGTTAGATTTATTTATTATGACGTTTAAATGTTGTTTGAAACATAATTTATTGTCAAAGAGTACACAAGGTCTTTAAAGTGTGAGACTCGTTCAATAGATTTATTTTCAAAAGTATAGTATTATAAACATAGTTTTCGTATCAATGTCTGTCGGAATGTAACGCTTCATTCTGTAATAAATATACAGGCATGAAAAGTATGTCAAGACGTTATATAATATAAAATTTCAAGTTAATATTTCAGTAATAACAATAATTATAAACATAGTTTTCGTAATATATCTGTCGGAATGTAACGCTTAAATTTGAAATAAATATACATGCATGAAAAGTAGATCAAGACGTTATAAAATCTCATATTTCAGTAATAATAATAATTATTAACATAGTGTTCGTAATATGTCTGTCGGAATGTAACGCTCCATTCTGCAATAAATATACATGAAAATATGTCAAGACGTTATTTAATATCAAATTTATAGTTAATATTTCAGTAACAACAATAATCATAAACATAGTTTTCGTAATATGTCTGTCAGAATGTCATGCTTTCTTTTGAAATAAATTACAGGTATTCTCGACAACAGAAATACTGAAAATTAATTCGTTTTAGTAATATTGCTTCAAAACTGCTAAGTTTAAGCATTGATTAATAATACTATAAAGATACAACAGAAAATGTTCAGCTCACTTTTTCCATATTCTCTTCATTATATATATTATCTGGAAGATAATCAATGTGTTGGTGCATTTTCTATATTCAATTTGAATTTTTAAATTTTTGAGCGTTTTATACGACTTTATTCTCTAAATAATTTGTATGTGTTTAGTTTCTCTATACTGTTCTTGAATATTATTGTTTTTAACTTTTTGTTATTTGAATTTGTATAGGTAATTTGAATTTTTTTTTAATTGATAGGTACAAAAATTTCAAATTGGATAGCATTTTTATCGAGTAGTCTTTTAAGAATATTTTTTTTTTATTTTTCTCTCAATATACATTGTAATAAAAGGATTTTTATAATTGTTGATATAATATAATTTTATAATGTTTAGGAAACGAAAATATTTTTCTTTTTTTAATTGAATAATTTTCAAAAATAAAACAATTTCAAAAATTCAAATAATAGTGAACATTCATCCACGTAATGATTTCTAATATATATTCATACATACATATACGTATATGTATAAATTTACAAATAGAATCAAATTTTTATTTTTAAAAGGCTTTCTTTTTGGTTTTTTCAATATGTGGATATGTATGTACGCATGGATTTTAAAATTATAACAGAATTTAAAAATATTTGAAAAACTCATCATTAATTTTTGTAAAATTTATAAAAAATCTTAACGGTAGATTAAATTGAAAAGTATATTTAATATGTTTTTTTGTTGCAGTAAGCACACAATTTATTTTTAAGATAATTAAAGCTTGCAACGCACAATTTTACAATAGTATTTTTCAAATTCAGAATTTTCTATTTTGTCATTATTTTCATAACAAGAGCATTAAATATCAATATCCAAAGGCTTGTCATGATTTACTCCAGCTTTGAAAATATATTGTTGTTGTAAATGAAATTAATCAAATTCGTAATATATTTGTAAAAATCTTATTGTGCAGGTGGATTTGTTTAGAGCTTTTAATTTTTTAAGATAATCTAACATTTTTTCTACGAACAAATATGGACAATTTTTAATAGTTCTTTGTACGTATTTTTAGTATAAATATTTGAAGAATTTAAAGAAAGACCAGCAGTGTACATATTACTCACAACAGCAAGTTTACTTTATTACTCATTATTATATGGAAAAATTAAAATTATAATTATTTTGTTTTCGTAGCTGCATATTTGCATATGTAAATAATTGAAAAGCTAAAACAGCTAAGATTTTTTGCAAAGTACTGGGACTGATATGAGTATTTCCAGTTTTGGGCAATATTTTTGATGAGCACTTTTCTCTTTGGAAACAATTTTCTTAATTATATCTCAGTTAATAATTTCATAAAATGTACCAGTTACCAAAATCATTTTTTATATAAATGAATTTCTAAAGGAAAAGAAACATCTTACAGTATAAAAAGGGATTGTATAGATGGTGTGGAAGATTTAGATGGGGATAGAAAACAAAAGCTAGCAACAGAAGCACATTTCTTTATGACTCAAAGTTTACATGAAAGTTATAAGTACGCATAGGGTTACAATTTATCCAAAATTAATTTGAAAAGAGTAACTTTAAAACCTTTCATTTTTTTATCAATTTACTACTAAAATATCTTAAGGAGCTAACAAAGATTGGTTCTAAAACTGTTGCACCTGCTTGTGACTAATGCAGTACAAATCGAAATACTTATGAATTACTTGGTGTAAATAAGGTAGACCCTTTTTTTATGATTGGAATGGAAATAAAATTTATGCTTAGTTTGATATGGCATCTTATAAAATCTGTCAGAAATTCTTTTATAAAACCCGATTTTGAAAACTGGAATAATGATATTATTAGCTTTCAACAATTTTACCTAAAGTTCGTAGCACCCATATTAATTCTAACACATTTGAAAAAATGTCAGTAAAATCAGCTTTTCAATTATTTAGTCATAGTACATATGCAGCCATAAAAGCAATAAATAACACTGATCGAATTTTTTTTAATTTATTGAGTAATAAAGCCAATCTGACTGTTGATTTTGTTTTAAGAGTTAACTAGTTAATTGATTATTCAAATTCTTCAAATTTTAACACAAAAAATTAAAAATTTTGAATTCACAACCGTTAAAAATTCTCCGTTTTTATTCTTAGAGGAAAGGCTAGAATATCTTAAAAAATCAAAAATTAAAAGTACCAAAAAAAATGTTTCCATTAATGGAATTGCCCAAACAATAACTGCTGTATTATCTTTATCAAAAGATCAAATTGATGGAATATTAATTTCTTGATGACGCGCAGACTGAACCAAGATCCGTTAGAAAATATTTTTTCTCATATAAGATCTGCTGGTGATAATTGCAGAAATCCATCTGAACAACAAATTGGGAATATTTTTGCTAAGACGAGGCGAGTATTTATAACGAAAATACATCCTCAAATTGTGAAACAGATCACAACAATTATTTGGACATTGATGCCAATGATTTGGCTCATGAAGATTTTATTATTGAAAATTGTCCTGAAGAAATGAGAAGGCAAATGTTTTAGCTTCAACTTCAAATACAGTTCAATCACATAGTAAATCATTTAGTAATTTTGAAGAATTAGCAATTAGATATTTTGCTGGATTTTGCACATAAAAAGTGTCAAACTGCCATACATGTGGATTATACTACTATTTTTAAAAAATTAACACAAAATTTTAAAACGAAATTTAAATAGCTATTCATAATGAAAAATTAGAGATGAAATAATTGAACGTAGGTATATACATAAGTACGTATGTACCTAAAAACCGATTTGAATTGAATTTAAAATTTAGAATTGTATTTAAAACAACTTTAACAAACATTTGATTCTATTTGTAAATTTATACATATACGTATATGTATGTATGAATATATATTAGAAATCATTACGTGGATGAATGTTCACTATTATTTGAATTTTTTGAAATTGTTTTATTTTTGAAAATTATTCAATTAAAACAAGAAAAATATTTTCGTTTCCTAAACATTATAAAATTATATTATAATTTTATAATTTATTATTACAAATAATATACATGCACAATATCAACAATTATAAAAATCCTTTTATTACAATGTATATTGAGAGAAAAATAAAAAAAAAATATTCTTAAAAGACTACTCGATAAAAATGCTATCCAATTTGAAATTTTTGTACCTATCAATTAAAAAAAAATTCAAATTACCTATACAAATTCAAATAACAAAAAGTTAAAAACAATAATATTCAAGAACAGTATAGAGAAACTAAACACATACAAATTATTTAGAGAATAAAGTCGTATAAAACGCTCAAAAATTTAAAAATTCAAATTGAATATAGAAAATGCACCAACACATTGATTATCTTCCAGATAATATATATAATGAAGAGAATATGGAAAAAGTGAGGTGAACATTTTCTGTTGTATGAAAATGTCTATCTTTATAGTATTATTAATCAATGGTTTAAGTTAATAATTCGATAAAACAAGTGAAACCTGCTGTTTCTGTGCTAATATTAATTAAGTGATCTACATTAAAAATTGATTACGAAACCAAATATGTTTTATTTTATATTCAAATAAAATTAAAATACATAGAAAATAAAAATAAATTACAAATTTAAAAAACAAAACTATCAATAAGCATCAAAACATTGTTTTTAAGTTTACATTTCGAATTTAAAGAAAATCTGTAAATACCTGCTAATCCAAATCAATGATTCATTAATTTCATTTGTGTCATTTCAAATTTTACAGCATCATTAAATTTATTTATTTTTATTAAATTCTTTTATTTCTAACTCATTAATCACTACTACTACTAGATACCCTATATAAAAAATACCTAACCTTAATTTCACTCATTTGGAAAATGTTTTTTTTTTTTCCGTTTTCTTACATTTTAATGTGAAATGTTTTGTTACTTCATTGCAATTAATACCAAATGTCCAAAGGTATGTTATTTTCCAGTACTATTCATTTATTCCCACACAAAAAATATATTTCATACAAAATACCTGAACAAAAATATAATATATGTACAGTTATAAAAAAGGATTTCATGAAGTGCATAGTCATCTGTATTTTTGAAATTAAAAAGGAAAAAAAATAAAATAAAAATATCCTTAATGAAGAAATTTTTAAAATTGTTATTTTTTTTTTTATTATTTTTATTTACGTTTTCTCAGAAAACGAAAAAAATAAATATTATTTTTTTTTTTTTTTTATTATTATATTATTTTCTAGTAACAAAACTTACATTTACAGTTATTATAATATGAATTATATTAACTGACATTTTGTATTTCTATTCAATTAACGCCATCTGGTTAAATTATATCAAAATAAAATGAGAGTTTGAGAAAAAATATAAAAAGCAATAACAACAACAACAAATAAAGTTTAAATTTATATTTATTAAGTGTGCATCTGGGATGTATAAATCTGTATTTTTCGGCCGGTTCTTACGATTTATAATGTGTGAAAAATCAAACCTAAAAATTCAAATGTTCAGGTAGATGAGACTGAAATATCTGTTCTATGTTGAACCTGGAACGCTTCCTTAACCTTCTAACTCTGACAAGTTGCAACATTAGCACTATAGGAAGGGTTATTCCGGGTGACATTGTCTTATAGGTAAACATGTCAGAAGACTTGGACTCCTCTTAAACGACTTTTGCAGAAGTGTAAAGAGGAGCAGGAAGATGAAACTGTCCAACACCAACTCAGTTCCTGCTCTGGACTTTATCAAAAGAAAATTTCTGGACTTGCTGAGTGACCTTGCAGGCACTAAAATCAAATATTTCCACCGCTTTATAAAAATTTCAAATTGGTTCAACGAGGAGAGTCTTATACGAGGAAAATTTTCGTGATATCACTATAGACCTTACTGGTCTAAGTGTGTCGCCGTACTGTCAACTGCCACTACTACATGCGTACGGACCTTCCCGACATCTGCCAGTGTGGATCAATTCATGATTATGTTTTATCAGATTCAATTTCTTAGATATGAACAGGCACAACATTCGGATTTACCTAAAATAACGTTCATTTACAAATTTGATTTCCCAAGAGTACAATTTGCTGCTACTAATATTTGCTCCCATTGTAAAATATAAAATACAGTGTTTGTTATTAGGTCTTTCGTACATCAGCGTTGTATAGATTACAGAAAATTAATTTCATGAAATTTGACGAAAGTTCTTTCATTTCCTTCCATATTTCCCTAAAAACTTGACTAACCAAATTATGTTCACCAAATTAACGTTTATTTAGCAAAAAAATAAAGGAGTGGGTGCCGCTAAGATAGCACGATTCCAATTGATTTTACGTTAACCGATTGTTTATTTGATTTACCTTGTAAGTTAATTTCTGTTTTTTTTTTTTGGAATAACTGTCTTAGATGCTTGAACAAAATTTCTGGACAATTTGAATAGTTTAGTGTAGCTTACAGTGGTTTACTCAAGCGGTGATATTACGAAGTATAGTGCTAGGAAAAGCGATATTAAAAGTAAAAAACTCTTCTTTGTCTTCAATGGCATGGCAACCCAAGCTGACTTTTGGGCCTTCAGATCTTCATTTCTATCTGTGGAATAATTTCTTTAATCATATTTGATTATTATGATTCTTTCCATCAATTCCAGACTTTTTTTAAGATTCATTTCATGGCCGTAGTTTTATTCTCCTGGGCAGGACAGGGACAGGGGCAGGGACAAGCTTTATTAGAACATTTCTAATCTCTACATTAAATGCCTTAGTACTTGTAGTTTTGGCATTAAATTTTAATTAATTTTACATTTCTAGTTTATATTGGTTACCGCGAGTGTATAAAACTTTGACAGAAGAATGAAATGTATTTAAAAAAATTGCATTTTATTAATGAATATTTTTCATTAAACTACAAATGAATTTTTTTCAGTATTCCCTTTGGTTGCATCGAGAAAACTTCTAAAGTTATTAAAAGAAATTATTTTGTTCATACAACATATTATAGAAAAATAATTGTAATTTACAACATTAAAATTAATTATTTGAATTCCAAATCTCAAAATTATTCGAAAAAGGAAAAGAATTTCAAATGAAATTAATGTGGCTTTTTTGCAAAAAGACACAAACATGGCGAAAAGTTTTAAAATAAATAATAACAGTCATTTTGACAATTCACAAAAAAAAAAGAAAACTTCTGAGAGTAATTACTACTTACCTCTACAAACTATTGATGATGACAATGAAAGCACGTGTATGGAGGACGCATGCGAAAATAATGTTGAAAACATTGATTCTAAGAAAAATGGTCCACCACCAATAACTATAATAAAACAAAAAATTTCAACAATTCACGAATTTATGAAAAAAATTGGTGTAAATGATTATTATGTCAGATCCATTTCAATTGGTATAAAACTGTATTGTAACACAAATGAATCTTACACAAAAGCACTCGACGAACTAAAAATAAACAATCTAGAGTTTTTTACATATGAATCGAAAAGCACTAAGCCACTAAAATTTGTATTATCTGGATTGGACAACTACAATTGCACTGATTTGAAGAATAACTTATTGGAAAAAGGTTTAAAATGTTTGGATATCAAATCAATAAATAAAAACACTAATTTATATAATGATTTACAACTATATATTGTATATTTAGAAAAAAATTCAATTAAGTTAAACGAATTACGTAATAAGTTTACTTATATATTCAACACTAAAGTTAGATGGGAACGTAAAACCACCAATAAAAAAATCACACAATGTTACAATTGCCAGATGTTTGGCCACGGATCACGTAACTGTAGCGTAAATACAAAATGTGCTTTCTGCGCCGGCAGTCATTCAACTACTGACTGTACAAACAAAGAAATTAAAAAATGTGCTAATTGTCACGGTGAACATCATTCCACTGATAGTATTTGTGATAATAAGAAAACATATATCTCTCTTTTGGGTCGCAACAATAAAGTAAGACAAAATACCTCAGTGTCAAACAACAACAACAATGCAACTATGAGTAAAAGTAATTACAATGTACTTTTTCCAAACACTCTTTACTACAAGACAAACAGCAATAGTAACAGCAATAGTAACAACAACAACAACAATAATAGAAGCACATATTCATTACCTTACAATGTTGTATGTAGATCAAACTGTTTTTGGGAGAACAACAATAGTAACACTGCTGCAAGTATAAGCTGTCATAACAATAAAATTCCAGCAGGTAGTATTAGTAGTAATAGTAATAATAATTTCAATAGTAATAGTAGTAATAATATAAGAAATAATTCAGATCTTTTTTCTGTTGATGAAATATTAAATTTAACTAATGAATTATTAAATAAATTAAGTAATTGCAAAAATAAGGCTGAACAATTTTCGGTTATAACTGAACTTTCGGTTAAATACTTATATTCAAAATGAATGTTAGTAATAAACTAAATATTTTAACATGGAATGCTAGATCTATTCAGAACAAAAACCATGAATTGTTCAATTTTATGTTACAAAATGGTATTCATGTTGGCTTGATATGTGAAACATGGCTTAACAATAATATTATCCTAAAAAACTCGAACTTTAATATATATAGGAAAGATCGTCTTACAACAAGTGGTGGGGGTGTAGCAATAATTATTAGAAAAGATATTAAGCACAAACTAATTGAACCTTTAAAGTTGGATTTAATAGAAAATATTGGTATAGAGGTAACATTAAATGATAACAAGAAAATTAAACTTTTTTCTGTCTATTTTTCCGGCACTAAAAATTACATAAGTAGCCTGAACGTAAGAAATCTAAATAAAAATGACTTCAAAAAAGATCTACTAAAAATTTCAAGAACTACAGGTGACTTCATTATAGGAGGCGATATAAATTGCAGGCACAGAATGTGGAGATGTGCCCGGGCTAATAGTTGGGGAAATATTTTATATCAGTTATTACTAAGTGATAGGTTCACATTATTATATCCTTTTGACCATACCTATATTCCTTATAATAGTAATTCACTACCTTCTACACTAGATATATTTTTAACTAACATACCAGAATATTGCTCCCAACCTATTACAATTAATGATCTGTCATCTGACCACTTGCCGGTTACTTTAAACGTTAGCAAACAAACTATATCACATGATCGTACTTATTTGGATTTTAACAATGCAAATTGGTATCTGTATCAGAAGTTTCTTAAAATGGAACTAAATACCAATAATAATGATTCTGTTGACTATTGTTACCAAATAGACAATATGATATCTAATTTAAACAACAAAATTAAAAGAGCAACTGAATTGGCTGTACCCATGAAAATAGTCAAGCAATACACCGAAAAATTACCTGACTATATAATAAATATAATCAGGCATAGAAACACTGTTAGGAGAAAGTGGATGCGTAGTCGTAATGTAATTTTTTATGCTCAATTACAACACTTCAACAATTTTTTAAAACATAAAATAAGTGAGTTTCGAAATATGAAATGGTCTAATACACTTAAGCACTTGAAAAAATCGTCAAAACCTTTTTGGAAAATTTCAAAAGTTTTAAAAAATAAAAATAAATTTATAGGTACTCTAAAGGATGACAGTAACACATTTTACACGAATATTGATAAAGCAAATGCATTAGCTAAAAATTTTTATAACAAACACGCCGTGAACAACAACACAAGCGACCATGATACAAATCTTATGGTGGAGGAATCTGTAAGCAAAATTGATCAAGCTGAAATAGAATCCTTTGAACAAATTGAACTGAAATCTGTCAATGAAATATTTGCCCAATTAAAGACTAAAAAATCTGCAGGTTCAGATCACATATCTAATCTATGTATCAAAAAATTACCATTAAACGCAAAAAGATATCTAATTTTGATTTACAATTCTTGTTTAAAACTAGGTTATTTCCCGAATATATGGAAAGAAGCTCATATTATTCCGATTCTTAAGCCTGGAAAACCGATGGAGGAATTAAGTAGTTTTCGGCCTATCAGCTTACTATGCAGTTTCTCAAAAATATTTGAAAAACTCATAAAAATTAGACTGGAAAAGTTTATTTCAGCTAAAAAAATTCTTCCAAATGAACAGTTTGGATTTAGGGTAAAGCATAGTACCATTCACCCTCTTCTACGTGTCAAAATTACATTAAATCCAACTTAGAAGAACGCAAATCTATTGGTCTAGTAGCGCTTGACATAAATTCCGCCTTTGACACTGTGTGGCACTCTGGCTTGCTTCATAAATTAGAAGTGTATAAATTTCCTATATATTTAATTAAAATCATACAAAACTTTCTTCATCAAAGAGTATTTCGTGTGATATTGAATAATACATGCTCCAATTTGTATGAAATTAAAGCAGGAGTTCCACAAGGCTCGGTACTTGGCCCAATTTTGTACAACACTTACACTGCAGATATCCCTAGGCTAGAGTTTACAAAAATATCAGTATTTGCTGATGACACTGCAATTTACTCTGCTGGCACTAATCCCAATCACATATTAACAAACCTACAAAATTCACTCAATAAGCTCTCTAGTTATTATGCAAAATGGAGAGTAAAAATTAATGCTTCCAAAACAGTATCAATTTATTTTACGAAAAAAAGGAAAGCCTCTCTTTTACCTTCTATACCATTAAAACTGCAAAATGACGAAATTAACTGGGCCGATACTATTAAATACCTAGGCATTACCTTAGATAAAAGGCTAACCTTTCAAAAGCAAACTTCTAACACTATTGATAAAATTAACAAATGTACTCGCATGTTGTATCCCCTTATTAACCGAAAATCAATCTTATCCACAGAAAACAAATTGATACTTATTAAGGTAATTTTTCAACCAATAATGTTATATGCGGCACCAGTCTGGGGAGATTGTGCAGCTAGTCATACCAAAAAATTGCAAATTGCGCAAAATAAACTTTTGAAACTTGTATTCAATCTTCCCAGATGGTATTCAACCAAAAAGCTGCATGATAAAGCCAGTATGAATACAATTTTAGAAAAAATAAGTTATTTAACTGTAAAGTTCCACTCGGAACTGTTCATGTCAGAAAATCCTCTGATCAGAAATTTAAATTAAGTTAAAAAAAAATTAGGCTAGTTTAGTTCATACGTATAGATTTTACTATAGATAGGTTTTACTGTTTAAGTTAGCGTTAAGTTTTACAAAACAAAAATTCAAAAAGGTTTTTCATCTCCAATTTTCCTTTAAATTTATAGTATTAAACTCGAAAACTTCTAAATAAAAATAAAAAAAATACAAATCAACTGTAGTAAAGATAATTATATATCTGTATCTAAGTAAATAGTTTTTAAAAGAATTAATTGTACAATATATGGAGCATAATAAATAAAAAAAAAAAAAAAAATAACAAATGAATTTTTTTCGCAGATTAATTAAAATGTTTATAAATCAATGTAGGTACATATTTGTTTTTCTAATGAAAAGTTTTCATAATTTAATAAATTTAATTCGTCAATATTCTGAATAAGAATTATTTATTATCTACTAACTGTCAAAATCAAATAATTTTACAGTAATTTACATGAGTTGCTTGCCATTGTTTACAGTGTTATTTACCGTTGTTTACAGTTGTTTACAGTTGTTTACAGTTATTTACAGTTACTTACTTGTATTTTACACTTCTTTACATCAAATATGTGAACAAAAAATTCACCTCGCCCCTAATTTTATTATCGAAAAATTGCTTTGAACTAGAACTGTGTGTGTATACACCATATTTCAATTAAAAGAGAAAAAATAAAAAAAATAGTTTAGTTTGTTTTTTAACTGTATTCTCACGATTACTCAACACAAATTATACATATATATATTTTTTTTTTACTTAATTTTTATATACAATTTTTTTTTTGTAATACTTCTTCAGTGTGCCTGATGTTGTTTTATTGGTATATTATTTATAAAATACTAAGAAAATATTTGATATTAAAAAGTTTTTCAAATACAAATTACCGTAAACAAGTAAGAAATAACGATTTCAAAATAGGAAAGCAACTGGTTAAATGAACAAAAATGCAAACAACATAGAAATAAAGAAAATATAATACAAAATGAACCAAAAAACAATAAATAACAAAAATAGAACTAGAACTGATACAGTATGGTATATACAAAACTAGAACAGTTTGCATAGCATATACAAACTGGAACTAATACAGTACAAGAGTGAACACTAGGTCAGTTAAAAATGAAAATTGAACCGGATGGCTCCTTTAATATTTCTTATTACCCCTATATATGTAGCTATAGCTATGTAGTTGTATATGATGCGACCATAAATTTATAAATTAAAGAGTCATTAAAATTTATTTTTTTCAATTTTTTATTTTATTTATTTTTCCTTTGTGGGACTGTGAATAAAAAACTCTTTATTCACTCCCATTTTCTTTGCTTTTTTTTCTCAATTTTTTGTTTTTAATTTTTTCATTTTATCTCACACCCACACTATATTATTCTTTGTGTGAATTTTTATTTTGTTTGTTTTTCTGATTGTTTTTCTGATTGTTGTTTTTTATTTGTTTGTTGCACTCTCTAACGGAAAATTATAAATTACAAAAATATGCGGAAAATTTATCATGTTTAAAATTCACAAAAAAAGAAAAAAAAAAACGAAAGGAAAGTGTAAACTAATAAAAAAGAAAAAAAAAAATAGACAAAAAGTTCGATAGGAATAAAAAAGAAAAGAAAACGAGTAGTACAGACAGAAAGAGAAAAATATGTGTAGAGATATGAATTGAAGGAAACTTCGTTGTGCACTAAATGTCTTTGTGGGTCGATTTTTTTGTTTTCTTGTTTTTCAATATTTTCTTTATGGTTTGTTTGGAGTTATTTTTTGTTTTTTTTTTGTTATTTCACTTTTTATTCAAAGGGATGATAAAGTTTTTTCAGGACTTTTTAAATTTTACAAAATAAAATTTTTTATTTTTAATATTTTGAATATTCGCTTTTTGGTTTTTTTTTTTCTTAACGAAGACATAATTTTTTCTACTTAAATTCAAAATTTTACTTCATATTTCATTAGAGCATATTTGGTTGGAGTTGAAGAGTTTCAATAAATTCAGTTGTTGAAGAAAAACAGTTCCAAGTTCAAGAATTGCCATTTTTAGTTTTTGTGGTTTTTTTTTTTGTAGTTTTGTTCTACTTTTTTGGTCTCCCATGGTTTGTTCTTTGTTCGGCACATCATTAAAATGTTAACGAGTAAACGTCAACGAAAAATAAAAAAAACAACAAATCGAAATGACGACAAGGAAAGGATATTTTGGTTGAGTTTAAAAAGGAAATTTCAAAATTTACAAAAAAAAAAAAGAAACAAAATAAAAACAATAAAACAAAGAATGCAACTAGAGCAATCGGGTTTTTGCGGTTTCTTCTTTGAGTTTGAATTAAAGTAAAAATTTTGTTTAATTTTTTCGCTTTTCGGTTTAATTTTTTTTTTATGTCCTTTAAATATTTAAAAAATCGACGTTTGCAAAAATATGTACAAAAAAAAAAAAAAAAAAACAGAATAACTGAAGGAATTGCGATAAAAAATTAGTTTTTATTCCAATTTTCCAATTTCGTTTTTTTTTGCATTTAAATTGAATGACACTTCGTTTTTTTTTTGTTTTGCTATTGTTGTTGCTGTTTTTGTTTTTTTATTATTTTTTAATCTATAGATTTTTTTTTTGTTGTTTTGATTTATTATATTATTATTAGAAAAGATAGATAGATAGATATACGTAGTATAACAAAATTATTTTTTAAAAATATTCAATTTTTTTCTTAAAATTGCATCTTTTTAGACAAAAATAAAAACAAAAATATGAGAGAAAAAAATTAATGTGAGCGTATTATAGTTTTGTTTTGTTTTTTTTTGTTTTTCATTGTAGAATACAATTTTCCTTTTTTTTAAAGTTGAAGAACATCATGGAATATAGAGATATAAAAAGATAAATCTAGTACACATTCAGATTAATGCAAAAACTCACCGATATGCAAATACAACATGTAGGTATGTAATGTAGGTATAACCCTGGAAGTAAAACTTAAGCAAATTCTTTCTCTACTTTTTTTTATTTTTTTTTTATTTATTTATTTATTTATGTTTAAATCAAACATTTTACAAAAGCTTAGTAAAATAAAAATGATAAATAAAACAAACAAAAAAATTATAAATTAAAATTATATTTTGCATATTTTATAATATCTATAATTATAATTGACAAGCATTTAAGTACCTGCGCAGTAGACACCTTTTAATTTTATTTCGCTTCCCTTTAATTAACTCCTAATATATAAATAAGTTGTATATAAAAAAATAATGCGCACACAGTTGAAAATTTTTTACTCATATGGTTTTATTATTCAGCAAATACATTATGCGTGAGTTCTTATTAAAATAAAAAACAAAAACAAACAAATCAATTATTATTATTAGTTATAACTTACAATGAACTTACGTACATATGTGAAATAAAAACAAAAAAACAAATAAAAAATCCCTTGAACTTTTCATTTCTAATTTTTTTGAGTAACTGTTTCTAAATTTTGGTAATTTCTACTAATCATATAGTTTTGGTTAAAAATATGTATATGTATAGGTGTACCTAACTCATTAATTACAAAAAAATTTGATTTTATCCACTGAATGCCACTTACAAAATATATCAGAAACGAAACATTAAATGAGAGAGGTGTATTTATGTGTCCTAAATAAACCTTACTTACCTCAAAACTTTTGTGCTGAGATTTCTATGTAAATTACTGTTCTGTTTAAAACTTTTTAGCTTTCTTTCTTTTAAAAACTCTAATTTGGCTTCAACTTGAATTATGATTACTCAACAGGGGCCCCTAGTCTTAGTCTATAAATTAGAAAATTCCATTTATATTGTTAGAATAACTGTAAATATAAAAAAGAGAAGATAATAACTGTAAATATATATCTATTAACTGGTTAACATTTATCACAGTTACCAAATTAAGATATTTTCCAATCGAAAATGGGTACTTCTATTCAAATAAAAGCTCATCAGCTGTTCAATAGCCTGCAAAGGGTTTAGTTATTTTCTTAATTGTTGGTCAGTAAGTCTGCTGTAGCATTTTGTTAATGGTGAAGGTGAGCATCACTCGTTAGATAGATTAGTGGGTTTTGGGAGGGAATATGTCTCACTATATATCGTCGCAGCCCCAAATTGGCTTATAATCAATGTTTGGTAGTTATTGTGACAACCCGTATCTGAGTCATTAAGCATACCTGACTTTGTAATAACACTTAAGATATTCTTCAATGGTATGCTGGATATTTCTGATTGTTCATGAAACGCTGTTTGAGAAGATATTCTTCAATGGTATGCGTTTGGCATTCACAGAACAGATGTGCAATAGATTCTTCCTCTATTTCACATATTCTGCACATTGTTGTTTCGGTCATTCTTTATTCTATTGCTATATTTCTTTATATCATCCAATATTCTTGGGATTCCATTAGATTTCAAAAATATCATAGATCACTGTCTATTTATTCTAATTACAACATATCCGGTTGTGTAATAATACCACACAACCTCTTTATTATTCTACCAGAATTTTTAGTTGAAAATTTTGTAAATTTATAAACAATTTTTTATTAAAAATAATTTTTCTATACATTGTGTTGATGTAAAATATCTTTATTATCATATTTTTCAATCCATATTAACTTTATTAATTTAAGTCTTACTTTTTTTCACCATTGTTTTCTAAATATATTCATTTCGTGAGTTCTTAAAACCTCAAAAGAACTTTCATTAACTTTTTATATATATATATAGGGAAACTTAGAATAACATAGAGAAATTATTAAAATTTCTGTCACATCTGCTCATGATCGAATGTCAGATTTATTTTAAGACACTTTCTAAAAACAAAAATTTTCTAATTCTTTTTTACTATGAAATATTTTTAAAAGTTCAAACAACAAAAAAAAAAAACAAAAAGAAAAGTAAAAAAAATTTTACTTAGAAAAAGAAATGTTTTCCATATTAGAATCCTTTAAATTACTATATACATACTTCCGTATCATCGCTTTATATGTAACAGAAAAAAATATATTATATGTAGTAGAAAGAGAAAAAAACAGAAAAACAAAAAAGTTTTAAAAAGTTCATAAAATAGCACAGTACTGTTGTCCTTTTTTGAAAAATCGACTTCTCGTGCAAGAACATTGTGGGTACACGTAAGATATTAAAATGAATTTCAGTGATCCAGCTAATTATAAGGTGTTGTTAAATGAAGTCGATATATGTTTATTATAAATTAATAAATAGTTAGACTTTCTACTCTACGTAATCTTCCCTGGTCTAACCCAATAAACCTACCTTCATACCAGGCACGAAGCGTCCATATATTGAGTTGAATGAGTGCTTCCCCAAATGAAATATTATTTATTATTTCTTACAGCTTAATATAAAATTTATATTTAATTTAATATAAAAATTACTTAAATACAAAAATTCAAAACGAATGAAAAAAAAATTTCAAGCAAAAATTATATGCATTGATATTAACTGCATTATGTATGTTTAGAAAATAATGCCTATATAAACATCATTATTTTCTATTATTCTTTCAATCATACAAGACAACAAGAGATATTCAACAACCACAAATTTAAAGTATTTGAAAATAATGCCTATTAAAAATCATTCTTCTCTTACCAACCAATATAGCTATAATAATAATTATACATAGCATAAAAATGTAATGACAAATTAAATATCATTCTTCTCATTTACAAAATACATACACTCAACACACACTGTCTCTATTTAGCAACAGGAACAAAATAATAAGAGAAGCGACAATAAAAAAAAATCAAAAGGAAAAAAAATTGATTGAGTCGCTGATATTCATTCCAAATCTACCTGATATAATTAGCAAATATCTGATAGAAAATAGATTATCTAGGGAAACAACAACAAAATATCGCATAACACAAAATGAATTTACAAATAAAAAAGGTATCAGGGAATGAATTAATTTTATGCATTATTGTGGTTGTTGACTTAAATGAGAATTAATATTTATATAAATAATGTATGTAGTTTTGGGTTTTTTTTTAGAGAGTAGTATTGATTTGTGTTAAGTAATTCTGTAGTTTTTTGTTACTGAATGCTACATTGTTTATTTTCAGCCATAATTTTGTTTTATGCAGTTTTGAAACAATTTGTTAACAATTGAATAAAAATTGAAATGTTTTCTTTTATTATTTATAAATAATTAAGATTATAGATTATAGATAATTGTAATTGTGTTATTGAAATTTTAAGAAAAAATCATTTTCGGTTAGAAGTTTTGAGTAAAAATTATTAATTGTTAAAGATGGTAAACCAGTGCTTGCTCTACTAATAACAACAACAACAATAAAACGATGTAATCAGCATTTTTCAGTAAAATATTTTAATTCGTATACGTGGTATTTTCCAACATAAATATAGAAAATTCGTATTCACACTTTTTTACATTCCTTTCATAAAGTCAGAGCTTAAATTAAAGTTATATTTTCAGATGAAAATTTAAATAACAAAAACAGTATACGCAAATATTAACATTTTTAATTCAAACTGGATTAAACAGTTCTTTTAATAAATATTCCCAACTTTGTAAATTTATAATAACATAATAACTGCTTCAGTTGAGCGATCGTTTTTCTGCCTAAACAGAATTAAAACTACTTTGAGAAGTAGATGTGAGTAAAAACTTTGACTGTCGAAATTAGCAAAAATTTCAATAGAAAAAGAAAAGCCAAAGCAAACTAATGCTTCCTTTCATAGTGCTTCCCCAGTTGAAAATTCCACGCCCCGTCACTGCGTCTGAAGCTTCTTCAGATGAAGCTCTTGATAAATCGTCTGAAGCTTCTTCAGATGAACCCATTGCAATCAAGAAGGGTTGTTGCAGATATCTTATTCATATCCCATCATATACAATGGTGAAATTGATTTCAAAATTATAAAAGATCAGATTAACTCGTACATTAACACCAGTACGTACGTTTTCGTATAGAACATCTTTTTAATCTTCCTTTCCATAGAACTAATTATGGTAAATGTGAGCCAATTAATAGAATGTTAATGGCAGTTAATCAATACAAAAACAGTGTTGACTTTTCTTTGAACAAAACCAGTTTAAAGAAAACCTTGTTTCACTTGCTTCCTTAGTCCTCCTAATTAATCTTGTTTTTCCGCTACTAATATTAACTAATTTGTAGTGTTATAATTAACTTTTAATACTTTTAATAACTTTTCATCTTCTCTTTTTTTTTCTGATGAAATTTATTTTATCTAATTTTGTTCATTTAATAACATATGAATTAGATTTTGATTGGTGACGCAAAATGATGAGAACGCAAGCCGTATACTTGATATTTCGATAAATGTTTAAAGCAAGAAGATTAGAAAATGGTGAATATAAGAATAAAAGAAAAAGCAACGATGAATTGGACCAATTAGCCAATGGTGAAGACTGAAGATACCGTCCGTTTCATATACCACTTATACCAGATACAGTACAACCGCAGATTAAGTGGCGGAACATATCAGTTTTGTTTTTTTAACTTTATTTAAGTGGCCTTTGAACACAATATAGGTTTTTTCGGGCCAGGTCTTTACATTAGTTTTTTTTTTGTTTTATTTTCTATATAAATTAATTCAATAGTTAAATTTTTCTTATACATATATTAATTATTATGAAGTTATTATAACTAAATATTTTATTCTGTTTTTTTTTTTTTTTTTTAACATTTAATATTTTTCATTTAACATATTTTATTGATTTTATTTAATCTTTTGTTTTAAATTGTTTTTTATAGTTCAATAGATTTTAGGAAATTTATTATTTTTCTATAATTGGTTTCATCATCACTCTTTCAAATATCTAGACTATTACTTTTTAAATATCTATCTCTATCTCTTGAATATCTAATATAAGTTTCGAACAGATGCCTAATAGTAAGGTTTGCTCCACAAACACATTTTGGTGGTGTTGTATTATCAAATATAAATTTGTGTGTTAAATTAGTGTGCCCTATTCTTATTCTAGTAATCACGGTCGACTCATTTTTCATTATATATTTTTTGTAACTATATTTTTATAATTTTAATTATCTTATTGTTACATATATTAAAAACCTAAATGTAAACTTGACGAGACGAGATAGAGATTTAATCTCGTCAAAAATTGTAAGCGATAGAGTATCTCGTCACAGTATTTTGTGTTTTTTTATCAAAAAATTTAATTAAATAAATAAATTGAATAGATAAAACAATTAAGTAAAGATTAATAAACAATTTTTCATTATTGTTTTTGCATAATTGCATAAAATTGTGTTTTTGTTCTGGAAAACAAACCATCTTTACTATTACTGTTTTACTACTGTTTATGTACTAAACTAAAAAATATTCTAAAACTAAACCCCACTAATACTTTCCAAAAATTTTATAAACCATATTTTGCTTATATACAAATAATTTTTTTTGATAGTAAAAAATGATCAGTACTACCAACAAATAAAATGTTCTATCGCGCCGCTTTCCGGTGTCTAACAGAAAAGCATATTCAGCGAGACGAGACAAGATGCATTTTTTCTTCTCGTCAACGATGGGTCTAACAGAATATGGGTGATAGTCTGTAAAGAGATAACTCTCTTTAGACATTGTTTTTAAAATAAATAAATAAATAACTAGATACATACGAAAGTTTAGTAAATTCGATTTCAAAACAGATAAATGGAAAAAAATAATTAAGAAAATTATTCAGTCACAAACACTGATGAAGTAAGAATGTTGCCTCCGAAATATCGGTATTTGTAACTAAATATTAAAAATTATTAGTGAACGGAAACCTGACAATTAAAATATTTAATTACAGTTAATTCTATTATAAAAGTAAATTCTATTATAGACCTCGGGGTAACAGTTGACTCTAAACTAAACTTTAAGCTACATTATGAGCAAAGCCAATTCTTCTTTAGGTCATTGCGCGATGGTTTAAAGAATTTTAATTGATGTACGTACAACTAACAAATGTTGTTCTTTTCGACCTTTGATAGTTACTAGTTCGGCCCATTTTTTGCAAATATTAATAGTTATTGACATAGCTATTAACTTATGGTTTTTACATGCCTACGAACAGCATGTATTTGGTTTAGTTTATTTTTAGTATTTGCTAATCAAAGGTGGCGGTGTTTTACTAACCCTACTATGATGATATATTTGCGCAATCAAATTGAAGTAAGCTTTCGTATAGTAATAGACATCTGATGTGCTTGCTCTAAGCATTAATCTGACAGTAATTAAACTATTACTAAAAAAAAAAATCGATTAACCCATTTTCGGCCAGAAAAAAAACATATCTTGATTATTAATAATCCATTGGTTTTATGATAATTGATGCCCAAAAAATTCAAATGCGTTGTCAGATTGGGGCTAGCTCGTTCCAAAGCCTGAGAAAGGGCTGTTCGAAAAATCGAACTCTCGCTGCTATTTGGCATTTTTTTTTGTTCATGAAAATGAAAAATTAAGTTTACATTTTTAGAAATTTGACTCTATTTCACCGAAATTAAAGCTAAATAATAAATGAAAATATAATGATAGAGTTAAACAAAAACTTTGTTAAGATAATTAATGAAACATTTATTAATATAAAATGTTTCAAATTATGAAATCTTAACACAAAATCTATTTTTCATGATATTTTTTGCTGATAGTTGTCATAATCCTTCTTTTCTTTATTCCCGCATTTAACTGCATTCATTGGTTCGAGATTGGTCAAAGATTTGGAACAAACTGTAACCTCTTTATTATCAGACTATCCAAAGAATAATTATTATTGACAGATCCACAGACTATTCACAAAATAATAATTTCTATTTGATGCAACATATTATGTATAACCATACTCACCACGCTGTAATTTTTTATGTTTTAAATGGCGCGTTGCGTTTGCTATTCGATTTTTTCGTACTGTTCCAGTGGCAAGGAAACGTTTTTCACCAAGCAAGCACATCAAATAGTACGATGTGAAAAAGTTATCAAAATAAACTTTGTGTCGATTTGGATGTTAAATATTTTTAAGTAATCGAATGACAACATCGGCATCTAAACCAATTTGCTTATTATAGTTGTCGCTTGAGCCAGTATATTGTATGCATGAGAACAAGTATCAATCAGAAGAACATAGGCACCATATTTTATAACCGAAGCGGATTGGTTTATTTCTAATATATATTTTAGTATTGTATTTTACTATAATATGAATAAATGAATTAAAAATCTTAATCTTAATCTATTTTACAAGAGTGACAACCAAAATAAGGCCCCATCTGTTCGTCTATTGAAAGATTCTCAGACCAAACATCAAATTGATCTATTTCCGGTAAAATTTATAATATTTTAAATTTTTTATTTTTTTTTTTATTTAAGTTTATTTATTTACCTGATTGGTAAATAATTACAAGTTTTTAATTACAAAATATATTTTGTACTTACTATTTTTTCTTACATGTATTTTATATTACTATAATAAACTAGCTTTGTAACCCGTCATAAATGACGGAAGCAAAATAAATCCTAGTTTCTTTTTTTCTTTCATTAGATTCTTTATTCCGAAATTACAGTACTTAAGTTTATATCACTTTTTATTTATTTTTATTTATGTTTATATTGGCCTAACACTAATCTATTTTTTTTTATATAACAGAAAAAGAAGTACCATACCAACAAATTTGTATAAAATGTTTGTATTTTTGTATGGTATACTCGTATTCACTTCCATTTAGTTATAATTCGTTAGTTGGGTTCCATTTAGTATAAATTATACCGTATTAGCGTTATTGTGGCCTCCGGGAGAGCAAATTTAAAAATGGGATCTTATTTTCATATAAATTTTGTCTTTTGTATAATGTATAGGGATCTTATTTTGTTATATGAATAAACTTTTATTATGGTATTGTGTTATTTTTAAAAAAATATTCAAAATTTTGTATCTAAATTGGTAAAATTTACAAAAAATACAAAAACATTTTCATCAATAATTTTCAATTTAAAAAAAAACAATGGTTTAATTTCCGACGTAGAAGTAGAGTTTATTATCCTACTCTACTTCTATCAAGTTCTATTGATTGAACAGTGAACCTGAACAGTGAAGTGAACAGTGAACACTTAACACTGAAAATAAAATAATATTTTGAGCATATAGAACATACAGAGTACAGATACAGCAAATAATAAAAAAAAACAAAAAAAAACAAAAATAATTTTTTTTGAGTGAAGTGAGTTACGCACACAAAAATGACAAAAATAAAAGGTAGAAGCAATAAAGTAGTATAATGTATAATATTATACAATACAAATATGCTGATACACATGTATATTATTGTGTATAATTTTAAGTAATAAGAATAACCTTTGAGTGAATTATGTTTTTTTTTGTGTTAAATGCTGTTTGCCTTTTGGTTATTATACCATATTAAACTACTGATTAAATTTCTATTAGTCCTTATTATTATAAATCAAAAAAATTGTTTGTTTTATTTATATTATTATTATTATTTCTTATTTTTCCTTATTATTTGCGAAGAAGACTAACATTAAATTAAAAAAATATAGTTCATGCAATCAATTTTTCCTGCAAAGGTTCAGCATGGTAGACAGTGGTTAAAAAAAAGCACCAAAGCAATTTGTATATATGTATATGCATTTGTATACATATGCAATTTTTATATGTGTTGGAGCGTTCCGTCGAACTTACAAACATCCAGATAAATGCAGAATAATATATATATATATAATTATTATGTTGGTAATCGTATAGACTTTATTTTAAATTTGTATTATACAAAATTATGATATATTTCTTACATTTTATATCATTTTTATATTACAAATGTTGGAAACCTTATTTTAAACATTTATAAATATAGTACCTACGATTAAAAAAATTGTTCCGGATTGACCAAAATTTAACAATAATCATAAATAAATAAAAAGTATGAAAAAATATCAAAATATTAGTCGAAAAAAAAATGTCAAATAGCGGCCAGTGTTCGATTTTTCGAACAGCTTTATTTATTCGTATATGAGACATACTGGTGAGGTGAAATCTACCATAAATATAAGAATATGGAAAATATGACTCTTTGACAAGAAAACCTCATCATTGGTTTTTTGAATTAAAAATTTAAATTAGTTTTGTTTTCTTTTCCAAAAAATCGTTAAAATTAGGAGTTTTTTCACACCCCACTCACTATTTTGAGAACGAGTGACTGAGTCAATTTTAAATCTAAAACACTTATTTGAAAGTTAAGAGTCCAAAGTTTATTGATGTATTAAATTTTAATCAAAAATATATAGCTAAAACAGGAAAAAAATTTAATAAAAATAGGTAACTTTGCTATTCGAAATGTTCGAAAAGCTGCCGAAAATGGGTCAATAAATTAAAAATTTTCCACAAACCGTTTGTTCTTTTGAAATTAAAAAAAACAACTATAGTTACTGGTTAATTAATCATCTTTAAAAAAATATGTTAGAATGTTCAAAATTATACCTCTACTTTATGTACCCCGACACATACCCAATGTAACAGTGGTTGTTGAAAAACTTGCACTCCTAGAATATGAAGACGATAATTGTATAAAATACCACGAAATCAACATCCTTTTTACACATAGATCCATTAAGTTCATAACACCAGATATTTTTACAAAATGATGGAGGTTTTTTCTTTAATTTTGGTACTAATATTTGGTATAAACATCACTGTAAACATATTTCAATTTTATACCGAAAATGAAAATTGATAATAAAATTTTATGAACGAATATTCAATTCCATTAAACTCTCTACCAGAAACTAAATTTCTTGTAAGTTAAAAATTTTTCTAAAATTTTCAATATTTTTTTGTTTTCTTGTTATATTTTTGTTCTCTAAATTTTATTATTCGAAAACTCGCTAAAAAGTTATTTTCTTAAAGTAATTTTGTTTTACTTGTTCTAATTTTTTTTTTTTTTTTTTTGGTAAAAATAAAAAAAAGGTAAGCAAAATTTCCATTAAAATTAATTTGCTACATATTGTAAAAAGTTTGTTTCATTGCAAAAAGGATGACTATTTTGAAGGCATTCATTCTGAGTACATGCAAAATTCATGTCGTTAGTAAAGAACAAAAAAAAAATAAAATTTAAGAACGACCTTTATACCTTGAGGTTGATATATGAAAACTTCTAATGTAAAACAATGTTTTGTTTTTATGCTATAGATGGCGATCTATTCCTATAGTTTAATATTTATACATACACACGTATATACGTATTAGTATATTTTGAAGTGCATTGCACACAATATATGCACAATGACTTAAAAGTTTTAGAAATTTGCAAAAATTTTAATTTTACTTGGAAAACTAAAAAGAAAATGGTGAAAGTTATTTTTTGTTGTTTTTATATTATTTTGGTTTTTTTTTTTTTGTGAAAAATTTATTACACAATGAAATATTGACTATGGTAGTGATTTTTATAAATTTTCTATTTAATTTAGAAAATCTTGCATAAGTTTTTTCTTCCTTTTTTTATAATTTATTATTTGGAAAAATTTGAGTGTTTATTCAATAAATTTTTTATTATTGAAATTTTTAAATTTTTATTGGAAAAAAGAAAAACTCTTAATAGTCTTCTGTATTGATCACGTAAGTATTTGGAAAACTTGAAGAACTACACAATCATAATATATAGTTTTCTATGATGTGACTTTTTAATTATTATAGTGTTATGAATTTAATACTGAATTAATTATAAATCATTTCGTTTGCAAACCATCCATATGTGTGGAATGAAATAATGTGTTGAAATCTGTGTCGGATCTGTGTGTAATGCCAACCATCCATCTGTGTGAAATGCACTCTGGTTAGAAAAAAATTCTACTAATAAACTAAATACAAAAAAATAACCGAAGATACATTGACAAAGATGAAAATTACTTATTTATTTGCTTTCTAGGCGCTACAAACCTTGAAGGGCCTAGTTATTATATTATCGTCTACTGACTGCGGTTACATTAAGATTCTTTCCCATTGGAAATATCAAGTTTTTTTATATCCGCTGATAATACGATAATAGCTTAGAATAGAGAAGCGATTTTGTACCGGATTAGTATATACGAACAATCATATATATAGAACAGTATAATAAAAGGCAATGTCCTGCTGCTGCTGCTGCTGCGTTAGCGTGGCATTTTATTAGTATTAGAATGATAGCAAACAGAAATTATTTAGCAGAATTCATAACACAAAAATAATCACTCCCATCACATGCATTTGGAAATAATTGTATACATAAAATTAATCTCTCTCTCTTTTGAAATTTCATGTTTTTTTTTTATTTTAAAATTGTTTTCAAGAGAACGGCGAATAATGTCGAAAGGAAATAATAAAAAAATATTGTTGTGAATCAAATTTTTTTTGTTCTGTTTGATTTAAGAAATAGGTATTCAATTCATGGATATGTGTATATGATGATAATATGTAGAAAAGAAAAAAAAGAAAAACAGGAGTGTAATTTTTGGAAATAATTTGAATGTAAATAGTTTTTTGCTGCCTATACAAAAAAGTAGATACTTTGCTTTAAAAATTCTGATATCGAATACAATTAACGAACAAGTATTAAACATTTTAAAAACATACTATAATAAGATTCAACAATTATTTTTAAATGGCTGCTTTCCAAGTGGAATGCTTCCACATAAACTTAATTTGAAAGTTGAAGTTATAATAATATTACTTAGTAACCTAAATACCAAACGTGGTCTCTGCAATGGAAGCCGGTTAGCAGTCAAAAATTTAAAATCAAACTTAATAATCGCACAAGTCCTAATCGGTACAGCTATAAGGGAAACAATTTATTCCCAGAATTGTCATTTATTCTCAGACTCTTTGACTATTCCCCGTTAAATTAGCCTATTTTATTATCATAAATAGGACACAAGGTTAGACATTGGAAAAAGTAGGAGTTGAGAAAGAAAACAACTGTATAGTTTTTGTAACTATACCTTAACAAATTTTGGTTTTTTAGTCAAATAAATTTGTTGAATGTGTTGAAAAAATACGTGTATACAAACCAAATTTATAAGTATAAGATTTAGAAGCATTGGATATAAAGACAACAAGGCAATATCTAATTACTAATCTATATGAACAACACATTATAGTTTAATAAATATTGTTCTTTTTGGAATTAAGTTGCGCACTCTAAATAAATAAATAACAAAAATATTCAAAGAATTTTTTATTTTTTTTATTTATCTTGACTTATAAAATTTACACGATAAATAATCAAAATTCAATTTTTTGTTACAATTTTCAGTACGCGGTTTTTGGGAAATGTATGGTTTTTTTTTTAATTTGTTATAAAGTTTTGCACTGCACAAAAACACTTATATAATATTTGAGTACGTTGATTAGTACCGGGCCTTTTTCCTAGTTATCTATATCTTAGTAGATGCAAATTAATTTCATAAATATGTTGTTTTATTTTTTGCGTTCACTTTATGTGTCTAAAACTAGGAAATATATTTATGAGGAAATTTGAGTCAGAAATACTGAGTTGAGAAGAATAAAAAAGAAACCTTTTTCTTTCTAAGTACTATTACTTAAAGTTGGATATCCCAATAAGTCATGTATAAGGGATAAAATATTTAATATTGAATTAACTGAATATTGTTTTGTTTAACTTTGCTTTCATACTTTTTTTCAAATAGCAAAACTCAAAACTGAATGGTTTTATCCAAATAAAACTGTAATTTCACTGTTCACTGTACACTGAATTCGAAGTACAATTAATAACACCAACCAAAATAACAAATTTGATTAAAAAATAATAACTGTTAATTTTAAGACATGATATATATAATTTTTGTAACATACTCACGCTAACTCATTTCTTCTTCGTTTTGCTATTGACTTAGCTAATACATGCACACTTACTCTGCATAAAACACTTGTAACTAAAATCTAATCGAAACTGTCATAAAACTGTTCTTTTTATCAACATCAGTTGACCGTCCCATGCTCACGCATGGTTTAATCATAATTTTATATTTTAATTTATCTAAACCTACTCTCTTTCATAAAAAAAATAATAAAATTATCACAGAGAATAAAGACATAATAGATCGCGCGGTAGTTGCATGTGCTTACATTGAATTGGAATTGTAGTTAATAAAATCTGTTGTAAACGCCAGCTATCAGCATTAATATTATGTCATCCATTGAAATTGCATCTTCATATGTGTGTGTAAATGTTATATTCTAATTTTTCTATCGTTTCATCATCGGTTTGAACTCTGTGCGCTTAGATATATGTGTAAACAAGTACAAAAACATATATTGAAATGTAGCCAAAAAAATTATTTATTTTTGTAAATCATTGCTACATATTTAAATTTTGACAAATTTTTGTGAATTATGAAAAAAACTACTCACTGTTTTATTTAATCCTAAATTCCTGCGTTTATTTGAAATCATTATTTAGTTACCTTCCAATTAAAAACTTTACATCACAAATTTTCAATAATACACTCAATACGAGAGACTGAGGTCATTTGAGAAAAAGAAAATAAAAAACAATAAATAAAAATTTTTTAATAATAATGACAAAATGTCTAATGACTTTTTTTATTTTGCTTTTTTCCCAGCCCAGTTGTTTTCGCTCAACCGATTTGTAATATGAGAATGATTTTGTCTGAAACATAACCAAATATATTAAAAATAAATGAAAATAAAAAAATATTCTGCAAAAAAACAGTAAGAACAAAATAAGTTATAACTTTTGAAACACTGATCACCGTATAGCCTTTCGAAGATTTTTATTAAGGAATCCAATTTTTTTTAATTATGTGAAAAAAAAAAAAAATAATTTTAGGGCCTTCGCTATTGAATTATAAATTTAAAAAAAAAATAACAAAAAATATTTTTTTTTCAATTTTGTGAATTAGTTTGCTTGTTTTCCGCCTTTTTTCTGTTAGTTTTGTTTCCTAAACCAACAACACAATTTGCAATATTTATAGATTTATTTTGCACATATACATATACATGTGGAATGAAAATAGCCTCATCTAAACGTACTCAATACGTCATAATATATTTGCCATACTTTTTTTCCGGTTGACCCGATACCTTCTGTTCTCAATATAACGTGGACGTGGATGAACGTATATTTAAGTGTCAAAGCCCTAGATCAACTTGCTGAAATGTCATTTGAATAATAAATTATATATAATTATGTAACTAATATAAACTATAAATTATATTATTAATATCAAATTTTGAAATACCTAAATGTTTTTATTAAATTACCACATAATATATATAAATGCATTATTATATTCTTTTATGCAATATATTTTTAAAATATTGGAATTAAATGGTTAAAGGAATAGAATAATGCTTTTGTACATGCGAATGTACGTCTGTATATTTGTATATTATTATATATTTGATTTTTGAGCTTAATTATAAAATTGATTTGAAAAAATAAAATACAAAAACAAAATGTAAGTTATCGGCGTGCCAAGTAACGACACTCAACATAATTATATAGTAGGCGTATCAAATTTCACTACAACTTAATTATAAAATTATAATGATGAAATCGTGGAAACCGAAAGAAATTATTATTCCCACAAAAAATGCTGACCTAGCGTCTACCAATTGGAATTTGCAAAAATATCTTTATAGAAATAAGTTTTAGTATATAAAAATTAAAGTTAGTCTTACTAAACAACCAATAGTGTAATTACATAAAAAATAGTAGTGAATTTTGTTCTTTTTTACACCTTAAATTTGTGTTGATTAAATTTGTATAAATAAATTGTAATAAAGTTTTTTTTTATACTAAAGTAGAATACAAGTTAAAAACTTGTATAAGGCCAAAACTATACGATTGCTCCAGAAATTATGTATGCATGGAATATATTCCATTATCGATCAATTCGTACAAAATATATCTATTTATTTATTTTAACAGTTGATACTACAGATAAATCTGTAGGCCAACTTTATAGGTCCTTTTCCCTTTCGAAATGTTGGCCTTTTTTTTATTAAACTATATTAATTATTTGGAATATGTTTTTGTATATTATATATTTATATTATTTTTTTTTTATTAGTTATATTATATCTTTATTAATTATTAAATTATATTTGAACCGATGTGGTTGTATAGAAAATTACATTTTTCATTAATTTCACCATTTGAAAAATTTTTCGGTTTGAACCCGTGCTAAAGTGAAAAAGATCTTAAATATATATACATATAGTTTCTAAATTTGGATAGCTCTAAACAGAAGAACATTCTAGCTGTCGATTAACGGAGGTCTATTATTGGGGAATATAATATTCTTGAGTATGACAAAAAAAACTCTACAATGCAAATCTAATAATATTTGAGCAGTAATTGCGCTCTTAAAACTATTTAATCACTATTTAGTAAATAGGTGTTTGAGTATAGATTTAAACTGTATTAATCAATTTTCAACTTATACTCGTTTCAGCTTATTGCTCATTTCAAATTGTATTCTTTTTATAGTACTAAAATATATTAATAACTAACTTTCTAACCTGCCATAAATGACGGAAGCAAAATAAATCCTAGTTTCTTTTTTTCTTTCATTGGATTCTTTATTCCGAAATTACAGTACTTATGTTTATATCACTTTTTATTTATTTTTATTTATGTTTATATTGGCCTAACACTAATCTTTTTTTTTTTATATAACAGAAAAAGAAGTACCATACCAACAAATTTGTATAAAATGTTTGTATTTTTGTATGGTATACTCGTACTCATTCCATTTAGTTATAATTCGTTAGTGGGGTTCCATTTAGTATAAATTATACCGTATTAGCGTTATTGTGGCCTCTGGGAGACCAAATTTAAAAATGGGATCTTATTTTCATATACATTTTGTCTTTTGTATACTGTATAGGGATCTTATTTTGCTATATGAATAAACTGTTATTATGGTATTGTGTTATTTTTAAAAAAATATTCAAATTTTTGTATCTAAATTGGTAAAATTTACAAAAAATACAAAAACATTTTCATCAATAATTTTCAATTTAAAAAAAACTATGTTTTATTATCCGACGTCGAAGTAGAGTTTTTTATCCTACTCTACTTCTATCAAGTTCTATTGATTGAACAGTGAACCTGAACAGTGAAGTGAACAGTGAACACTTAACACTGAAAATAAAATAATATTTTTGGAATGGAGCATACAGAACTTACAGAATACAGATACAGAAAATAATAAAAAAAAACAAAAAAAAAAAAAAAAAAAAATTTTTTTTGAGTGAAGTGAGTTACGCACACAATAATGACAAGAATAAAAGGTATAAGCAATAAAGTAGTATAATGTATAATATTATACAATACAAATATGCTGATACACATGTATATTATTGTGTATAATTTTAAGTAATAAGAATAACCTTTGAGTGAATTATGTTTTTTTTTGTGTTAAATGCTGTTTGCCTTTTGGTTATTATACCATATTAAACTATTGATTAAATTTCTGTTAGTCCTTATTATTATAAATCAAAAAAATTGTTTGTTTTATTTATATAATTATTATTATTTCTTATTTTTCCTTATTATTTGCGAAAAAGACTAACATTAAATTAAAAAAATATATTTTATGCAATGGTATTTTTTCCTGCAAAGCTTCAGCATGGTAGACAGTGGTTAAAAAAGAGTACCAAAACAATTTGTATACATATTGCAATTAGTATATGTGTTGGAGTATTCAGTCGGACTTACAAACATCCAGACAAATGCAGAATAATATATATATATATAATAATTATGTTTTTACAAGGACTGTATTTGTTCAACTTATAAATGAAACATTCTTTAAATAGTAGTTTAATAATTATTTTTTCTTAATATAGTTTATAATTCGTTATTTTTTAAATGTACACTATATTTCCTTTGTTAAATCTAATAGTTTATATATATTAGTTTAAATATAATAATTTTATTCTATATTTTGTAAATTAACACTATATTTAAATATGATCTTTATTTAATTTATTTAATTACAACTTGTTTCTTTGAACTCTAAAATGGAAGAGAATGATATAATTCAATTTTCATATTAATTACAATTTACTAACGTAACTTATAAATCTAAGTTCAATGATCTTAAATATATAACAAATCTAATTTAATGTATGGAATACAATAATACATAATGAATACATAAATAGTTTATTGACCTTCAAATAAAAATGTATTTCGATGAAATACATAATGAACATATGTTATCTTTTGTATAACAAAATACAATAAAAGCTTGACTCGATATAATTACTCAACTTAAATATCATTCAAAACTGTTATATTCGAAATTATATAATTATAGTGGAGACTTAAATATAATACGTCAAAGTGACAAATTAATAGAAATAAAAGTAAACAAGCAGATAAAAGTAAGTAATATTTAGATTATTTAAATATTGAATATTTAAATAATAATCACATTGAAATGAATAATATTAATTAATAATAATAAATTCTTTCAGATTCAAGAATACATGATAACCTACTAATGTTGATGACATCGCTGGTTGATGCTGATGAGTTTAGGTAAGTGTTCTACTTTTATTATTGTTAATGTAGTATACTCCAAGCGAATTATTTTCGTTTTTATTTTTTAGATGTTGGTTGGAGCTGGAAACATGCCGCCATGCCGGAACAATTATATTAAATAAATTTTAATAAAATACCTGGATTATTTATATAAATCCAAAATTTATTGACAAAAATTTATCATAATATCAAAAAATCTCTATCAATTATTTTAGTTTGAATTTCCTTTAATATTATTAATCTATAAAAAAAATAATCAAATTTTACAAAAGTACTTAACTATTGATTTTAAATTTATGATATTCATTATTTAATTACATCCCAAAGTCAATTGAAAATGATAATAATTTCTTTTATAACATTTTATACGAATTTATTATTATTAGAAAATTTCAAATAATTTAATAATCAAATGATTTTCAATAATGTTGAATCACTTGCATTTCAATTTAAAAAAATTATTACAATTCTATTCTAACTTAATGACTTTTTAGATAATTTAATCGGGTTATTTTTTTTTCTTTTTCATAAAACACATTTGCATTTTGTCATTATTATTGATTACCCATATTCCTTACTCTCTCTAATAATATTTTCGAAAAGTTAAATAATAGAAAAAAAAAAAAAACAATTACACTATTCAAATTTTCCTCAATAAAATTTTCATTTTAATAAAATCCTTCATAGAAATCATCACAAATTTAAAGAATTTCCTTTTATGATTTTCTCTTCCATCTTAATTAATGTATTGTGTTGTCATTATTGAATTAAAACCAGTGTTTCTCAACTATATTTTGTTGAGTTAAAAACGATGTAATTGATCACATTGTGTGTCTATGTATGATGATCGTACCATTTTGTTCTTTGTTCACATAGTTTTACAGTTATTTTTCAGTTTACTAAGGTAAGGTTTTTGTTTTATTTATTTTCTATAGCCAAAACAGTAGGTGAAGGGCGGGGTTAGTACGGTTGGGATAAGAATGAAAGTATAAGTTAGGGAAAAAAGGAAGGTGAGAAGATAATAAAGACAATTAAGAACGACAGTGTTAATATCTTTGCCTTGAATTTGTAATATACGTTGACAAAATTGTTTTTATTTAATTGTATTGATTTGATTGAGTATGGTCAAGTACCACAAATACCGTATGTTCAAATACAAAGTTCAGGAACCTGGTAAAGGGTAATTTGAAATTAAATTAAATTCAGTAGTATGTAGCTTACATTGAAATACCCATTGAAATTGTAATTAAGTATGATTTCAACTTGTTATCGCAAATAATCCATTTAATCATAAGCAAACCATAGAAACCGAGTTAATACAAAATTATATTGTGTCGAACATTTAAAGTTACTATTAATATTATATTTAAGAGTTAGTGAGCAAAACCACAAACCGAAATCCACAAAAAAAAAGGTTCACAAGATTATCCTTAAAATTGTGGCAAATTAATCCTGGCAAAAAGATATATTCTCGCTGTATCCAACTGTGGCTATGCATAAAAATAATTTATACAAATATTTTGTAAATAGCGTAGGCGTAAAAACTTTGATTTTGAACCCAGTTCTAAAAACTTTCCGAACTCAAAATTTCGCACAAAGTGCCATACATAATAAAGTGGAATGGGTAAAACCAATAACAAGGATCGTTTTTTATTTTTTTAAGCCAAAAACCATTATGGATATAGTTTTTTGTGGATTCAGGAACTAACCTTATATTTAACTAGTAAATAATAATTATTTTTATAAAGTAAAATATTGAATAAGTCATAATAGATCCAAGTTTTGTGGTGAAAACTAGACTCAGGTGATTGTGAAAAGATATTAACAGATTTGTGATAGGTACAAATATTTAAAGACTATTTGGTCAATCACACAGTGTTGTGGCACCGATGGTTTGCTGTATGGCTTACAACATTTTAAATTAAAATAATATAAATCGAGAAATATTGAAAAGCGAAATTCTTAATCCCATCCGTAGGGACTTCATCCCATCCCGAATATATATGTTTAATCATATAAAAATGGCAAATACATGGATTGCGATAATGATACCTACTAGCAATTATCAATGAATCATTCAATGTCTAATATACTGTAAAGTAATTGTGAATATGCAATAAACAATAATGAAAAGCATACTAGATCTTATAGCGACAATTCTAAATATGTGTTAATAATATCGTGTATAACTATTATCTACTGCAAACTGGGATTTTGAATAAATGACGGAGAGCTACAACAAGAATAACTGTTTATTGGTAAAATATAACTAAATAAAAAAGTTGTTGAACTATAAAATGTGTATATTTATTTTTTTACTAAAGAATCACTTTACATATATTTCCGTATGTCCAAAGTCAGATTACAGAGGGTAAGGTATAACCATTATACAAAGTATAAGGAATAACCTCTATATACAAAGTATAAGGTATAGCCAATATACATAAAATGAATAGAATAATCAAAACGATGTTTTTTAACAATAACTTTTGACAAATTGATAAATTTGTTTGTTATTGTTACAACCAATCCTCCCTGTCTCCCGCATCTGTGGGGTATTAGATGCGGTTGATGTAGGACAATGATGATGACAACCAATATAAAATATTTCATTACATACTGCAGATTTTTTCCGAAACACCCAGTACATTTTAACATCAATCAATGTTAATAATCTATTTAATTTTTTCCCGCACCACATTACCTTAACTAGAGAAGAAGAACCTCTGAAATAAATTCAAAAACAAAAAAAAAAAAAATGTATTAATTTTGATCAGAATTTTAATTTAAGAATTTATTCTATTATTTTTAGTGTAGCATAAATTTCGCGTATTCAGGATACTTCAAAAATAAAATGTACTTTTATTATTGCTCGAATTATAATGTATGTATGTATGTATGGAAATAAAAATAGGAATATAAAGGATATAAATGTGTAAATCTTATATTAAAAGTATTTTTGAAAATTTGCAAAATTTTCTCATTTATTCAATTCGAATTTTATTCATAAAAAATAGTTGTGGTGGGTTTTTCACATCAAAGACAATAAAAAAACAAAAAAACGTTACTGGAATAAAATTCAAATTTATAGAATGGATTTCATAATATTTGTATATTTACATTGAAATTATTACCTATCATTATTATGTATATCCTTTTATTATCCTTTTTTTATTTCAATTTTTTTTTTTTGTTGATTATAACATTTATATTACAATTGTCATTATTACGATATCGTCATCGTTCGTCATCAACATAATCAAAAATCAACATTTTTTAGTTCTAGTCATGACAGTGAATACCTCGTACATTATATTATTGTCAAATGAAAAATGACATTTTTATATTTATGTATAGATGTATAGTATGTATATTGATTGAAAATATTAATACAAAGGTTTTCAATGTGTAACTTAAACAGAACTGTAAATAAACCTAGTATACGGCGGCGAAATATATCATTGGTCAGCGATTCAAGTAAATGGATTAGAAACAAATAATTATATAATAATAAACAACTCAGACAGTTTAGTCAACATTTAGTGAAAACAAATCCACTCAATATAGTGATGCGGCAAACAATTCAAAATTGTAAACAAATTTGAATTAATAGTTTTGTTTTGTAAACAGCTGTTTCCTGTGATAGAAACGTTTACTACCAACATATCGCCTGGTTGAGATAGAGCTAAAAACGAATTGAAGTATTATATAAATTTAATGGCAACAGAAACAAAACGGAATCAACACTTTGACTATCGTGATCACGTAAATGTAGATCCGTTTAAATAAATGTATCACCAATGATCATTCCCATTTTCGTTGTCAGGTATTGTGATCACCACGGATATTTACAATGTTAGAATTTGTACCTTGGAAAAGGAAAATGCCGGTATTACTGATGATCACAGCACTAGAATGAGCACTAGAATGATCACATATTGGAATGTTCGCTGGTGATATATCGGTATATTATGTATTCAATTAGAGGTTATAATATATTGGACTGCTAATTTGAATGTGGAAACAGTGATGTCGAAAAGATATATTAATGAATTGATATTTAATGAATTTAATTTATTTTGAATTCAAATTGATAGAATATACAATTAAAACACTGAAAATAATTTTAGTTGTAAATACAAAATTTATTCGACCAGTCGTTTTTCTTCACTTTCTTCTATCATCATAATGCGGGGTGGGGTGTTAACATTCCACACGAAAATATAAGCAATTGGCTTTGCATTTAAAAATACTCAATGCGACTAAGCATCTATTTTGATCGCTCAAATCAATGCTATTTTGGCTTCAGTTAATGGTGTACTGATTGAATCGCATTAGGCAATATCCGTTTCTGTGCGTCAAAAGTTTTTGTTTGTCTTGCTGTCAATCTGTCAATCTGTTTTGTACAGTTTATATATTTATTTTATCTTTCGCTCCAGATAGGATGCATTTTGCAATGCGACATCTTCAAACAGTTTTTGAGATGCTTTTTGAAATTCTTCAATTCCAAAAATTTATTCTATGCGATTTACAAATGTTGCTGGTTCTTTAGACTGTTAAATAAATTATCAAATGGGTTGACAAGCCCTGCTTGAAAATTACGTTACGTATATGTTAATTTTTCTATTTTTGAGTTTTTGAAGTGGTTGTTTTTTTGTTTCTATTTTTTTTTTTACTTATACGTAGTCAATTGCAATAAAGGAAAATAAGCCACCCACTGGTTTCTTCACATGAATAAATTCTAAAGAATACTTAAAATATCATGTATTGTCATAAAAGTTTAGAATTTATAGGTTTTGGCTGATTTCATTATATTGTTTTATTTCATATTAAATCATTTCATTGTTAGGTAATTTAGTTGAATATAATCCATTTGTTAAATTCTTTTATTCACCATTTCCTTTTTTAATGTCATAACCACCACGGTGTGTGTAGAATTTAAACGAAATAATTAATGAAAATGAGGATATTCAATTGATGAAAATTTTATTTTTGTAATAGGTCAATTTTTTTTTGTTTTTTTTATGTTTAGAAGAGTATATCTAAACCTTTTTTTTAAATTATTGATTATAAAGGGGTGGTGGGAGAAGGAGGTGGAATTGGTTACTATATAGAGATTATTTTCATTTGAATTTTGAAAATAAAATCAAATTTAATTACGATCTCTGACATACAATACATATTATTTTTTTTTATATATTTAATTCAAAATCTATGGTACGAACCATACAATAGTTTTCCTATAATGATATATCTACTGATTTAAATGTAGAAAACTATATCTATTATAGGGTAAGCTTGGCTTTCATACTAGCACAGTTTATTTATTTCTAACCAAATCTAACTATATTTTATCACCTTTTGTCCGCAATGACACCAGAGAACTGCACCGGGTCGAAAAACCCATATAGCATTTTGTTGTTTTATCATTGTTGGGAATCGACCCCCTATCGGTTGAAAGTCAGGCGCTTTTCTCTACCTACTACGCCACACACAGAGTGTTAATATAACATATTATGGTCGGAATTGAACATAATTCACCGTATTTACTAAAAAATATGTTGTAGACATTAATAGAATGTACCGAAAAAGTGAATAGAATGTAAAAAAACATTTGCAACTAAAATACCATCTCTTTGTTTGCCATCTTTAGCAAAAATACCATCTCTTTGCATTCACTTTGTTTGCCTTCGATTGCCAATTTAAATGGGATGTGCATACCACCGGTTATGATGTTGATTTATAAATCTTCAAACAGAGTAACAATTCTAATGTAACCTATTGGATGGTGTTGTCGGTGAAAGTAGCTGTGGAAGCGTCCGGAGGTAATGCACTTTTATTAAATTTATAAACGCGAGCCAAATGTGAGCCAAAGCAATTTTTTTCTTCATCGGGAATCGAACCTGAAATTCAAGTTGAAAGCAAAGCACTCTACACCGACTGCCATATGCTGAGTGTCTGATTTGAATACAGTATTATAATTATTTTAGTTATTATTATTTATTATGCCTAAGAATTAGTCCAATTCATACCCTTATATGTTCATTTGTGTTTTTTTTTTTTTTTTTTTTTTATCTTTGAATATAAATTACAGTATGCTTTAACTTTGTTATAGTTGGAGACCAACCGTGTCGTTCTGTCTAACCAGCCCTTTGTATTTATACTGAAGTTCTTGTTTTTTATTCTACTATTTTGTATATTATTTTTATTTCACTTTTTTTCTTTATTAGTTTGTTTTTTTTTGTATTGGGGAATGGGGATGGGGGGTATATTGTATTTGTACTATATGTACAATAAACAAAATATATAATGACTTTTTCAACAAAAAAAATATCCACAAAGAACGATCAAAAAACACAAAAATCGCCGAAATAAGGAGGAGAAGGTTATACCAGTCTGAAAAAAATTATATATCCTTTTCCAGAATATTATATATATAATTTTCTGCATTTATCTGCATAATTGTGGGTCCGACGGAATACTCTAACACATATACAAATTGCAATATGCATACAAATTGCTTTGGTGCTCTTTTTTTAACCCCTGTCTACCATACTGAATCTTTGCAGGAAAAAATACCATTGCATAAAATATATTTTTTTAATTTAATGTTAGTATTCTTCGCAAATAATAAGGAAAAATAAAAAATAATAATACTAATATAAATAAAACAAACAACTTTTTTTGATTTATAATAATAAGGACTAATAGAAATTTTATCAATACTTTAATATGGTATAATAACCAAGAGACAAACAGCATTTAACACAAAATAAAAACATGATGCACTTAAAGCTTATTCTTATTACTTAAAATTATACACAATATGCATATGTGTCTACGTATATTTTTTTTTTTTGATGTTTTGTTGTAGTTATGATAATGATCATAGTATCATAGTTTTGTTACCGTATGCATAGCCTGTTATAGTACTATAGGTATATATACTCTAACCAGAAATGTGATGCGATGAAGAGTTAAAATTGTTATTTATTTTTATTTTTTTTGTTTATTGTTTTTTTTTTAAACATATATCTATATGATATATAAATTTATGATCGTATATAATATTTAGTATGTATTATTGGGCTGGGTTTTGGTTCTGCTGATTTACACATAAAAACAATAACAACCTATACATTTTTAAAGAAATTAAATGAAATTTTGTACTATTATTTTTTTATTTCTTATCTTTGTAAATTTATAATTTTTAGGTATATTTGTTTTCTTCAAGTGTGTAGCAATTTATGTTGTAGAGAGTGATGCATTTTTTTTTAATATAGTAGGTAGGTATATATAGGTATCGGTTAAACCACATTGATTGTTGTTCTTCTTTTTAATGTATGTTATAAATAATAATTATATATGAATTTTAACACGAACAGTTCGATAATGAATTTTTTGAAATTAAATGAAATTTTAAATAACCGATCAATGGTTCACAAGTTATGAACAGTTTTGTAAATATCTATTTATTTGCAGTAAATTTTTTTATTTTAATTTTTTTTCCAACACGAGTTTTTATTTTATTCATCAAAATAAATATTGTGTACCTAAATAATTATTATTGTTCTTTTATATTTACAATTTGATTTGTTTTTGTTTTTTTTTTTCTATTGTAATTAGAAAGTGCAAAATCGAAACTGAATTACTAAAATTGTTTTCGTTCAAAGTTGTGGCTTATTATAAAATATTATTATTTTGTTCATAAATAATAACGGAATCAATTTTTATATTTATTTCCGGAAAAGAGCAATATATTTCTTTTAATACAGTTTGGAAATCCTATCTTAGTTAAATAATATTTTTTTTGTCGATTTCAGTTAGTGGATTTAGTCACCAATCCGTACTAAATATTTGTTTCTTCAACACTAAATCATTTCTTTAATTTCATATAAAACTGAATTGATTTGTAAGCACCTACGGTAAAAAAGGAGTAAAAAATAAAGATGAATAATAAGAGATAATTTTAAAATATTAACAGTTAACATTGCCATTAATCTAGCATTCTAGACCGAATAAATTTGCATTTCTAGTACCTAGTTTATAATATTTAGAAAACTAAAAAAAAAAAAAATTGTATGATTGCAAGGACGTCTAAACAAAAATTTATGTCTTCAGTTTTAATTTTTTTTTTTTTTTGCTTTTACTTTTTGTTTGTATAGGAGTCACTAAAATTAATAATTTACATCAATTTCTAACCATCATAATTCCAGATTTTGTGTTTTTAAATTTCTTTAAAAAAACATTTTACAATAATAATAGCAATAAAAAAAATGTAATCCTGTTGTAATTCCTCTATTTGTTATGTTGTCTGGTTCTTTATATTATAATTCCACATTATTTTCTATAAATATCCATTTTATTTCTTTTCCTTTTTTTTTCTCATCCAACTCCATCCAACCCTCTTCACATTCTCTTTTATTATTTATTTATATTTATATCTTCTTTACTGTTATGTACATTATTAATGTAAATATGAAGGAGAGAACATTATTGTTTGAGCATTGAAATGGTGAAGGAGATTGATTCAATGTTATTATTTAAAAAATAAAAAAAAATTTTGATATCATAAAATGTTTTTTATTTTTTTAAATTTTCAAAGATATTTTTTTAAAGAAAATAAGAATAGAAAAAATGTTAAAAAAAAAGCAATTTATTATTTTGAATTGAATTCATTACCTACACACACAATAATACAATAAAATGTGGTGAATTTAAAAAATAAAAAAAAAAAAATTAAATATATAAATTATTAAAGTAGAAAGAGAAAGACTGTAATTAATGCGGTTAAGTAACAATTTTAAGGGCCACTTACTTTAACCACAATCAATTTGGTGTAAAAAATAATATGCTATTTTAGTAATTAATAATAAATTATTTTTTGTATTGTTTTTTATAATTTACAATACTAGCTACGATTTAGAGATTTTAAAATTAAATTTAGATATTTTGATTTTGTTTTTTTTAAATGCTTTAATTTAATGTTAACCAAATTATTATAAACAATTTTGATATAGGTTTTGGGAATTGTCTTGAAGTGGTGTATAAAATAGAAAATTTAGTAGAAAATAATATAATGTCATTGCTAATCTAGTAAAGTTTGGGTGCAGTTTAAAAAAGTATGCATATTACAACTTAAAAACACCAGCAACAATCTAAAGTAAATATGTATCATCTCTCGTAATAATGAATTAATATTTCTCACTACATTCTACCTAACGGCTACTTCTACTCCCTATTTCTAAAAAACATTAAAAAAATGTGATTTATTCTCTCATTGTTTCAATAATAGTTAACTGTTTTTTCAATATTATTTTTGTTGTTATAAAAGGCTTCAGACAAAACAAAATTTTATACGTAAGATATACCGGGTGTACCAGGGCATTTTTTAAAATAATCATTTAATAAAAGTTTCTTATTTTTTGACGTAGGACCCGAATTTGCATTAAAAAGTACCTTTTTCCATTTAAAAATCTCGTTTTCGGCCAATTTTGGCCTTAAAAAACCCTTTTCCGGTTCTTCCTGAAAGTTTAAAGTATCACAAATCGATAGAGTACCCTTGCCTTAGTTAATAAATATTTTTTAAATTTTAAAATAACGGCTGCTTCCCCTCTTAAAAAGCTGATACGCATGCTCTGGTACACTCGGTATACTTTATCTATACAAAAGACCGCAAAGTCAACTACATGTTTTTTTCTATATTGCCAAAATATTACGATAAACACTTCAACTATGCTTTCGCAAAGATTTTTTCAGTTAGGAAAAAAAGAAGATATAAGAAAAAAATAAATAAAAAAAATAAGTATAAGAAGGGAGAAATAAGAATAGAGTAAAGAAAATAAAAAAAGTAGTAGTAAAGCATTATATTGCAGAACAGCGGACAATGACACTTGACACGAAACTAAAGAAACTAAAGACTGCAAAAAAAGACGACTTAACTAATGATACGCATATATAGGAACAAAAAAATGTCCGAACCTACACCCTAGGATACACCGGCCGTGATGGGAAATTATAATAAAAAAAATTGGGTTATAGAGTGTGCATACATGGGACATATTCATACATGGGTCATATATTAAAAAAATTCAGATTTCAGTCTTTCCAACTAATATGGTGGGTTTGTTATGTTGTTTGACTACAAATCAATTTAGTCGGGATTTTAATTCCACTTAAGGAATGGATGTTTAAGGACATGCAAAATGTTTTTTTCAATTTGTTTTAAATTTATATGTCAGTAATTGAGAATACAACTTGGTAATCCTAATCACTAAAATAAAATGGATGCTTGAGGTTGTGAAGCCGATCTATATGTAATTTTCTACATTTGAAAATCACTTTTATTTTCTTCTCTTTTAAGAAATTGTTTTGAAATGTGCCAAAGAGTCAAACACATTTTATGAAGCGATGGATAATAATAATAACTGTATATACTACTATGGGTTCAAAAAAAAGCAAAACAATATTCAATGGGCGTTCATTCGAACGTATCAACTCTTTAGCCTACGTAACTATGCTTAGTGTAGCACATGAATGGAAACTTAAATTATATGTTTTAAGACTTTTATATCACAATATTTGGCTTTTCATGAGGTATCACAAAATTAACGAGGAGATGGAATAGTTTAATTACCTGGGAAGCATCGTATCAGAAAATGACAGATGTAATCTGGTAATAGAATTTCGTAATCAGCAAAATCCGTAAAGCGCTTGTGTACAAAAATAAAATTATTCAAGTTAAATATAAAACTAGTGCTTTAGTAAGCTACGAAACATGTAAGCTTCTATATTTTGTTTAGGTATTAATTCAGCTCTAAGATTTATTAATTTTGTTAATTTCTTCGAGAGGATAATAAAGAATAGAATGGGCTTAATTTGAGTTTTGTAATTTGAAATTCATTCTAACAGCATTACTAGTCCAACATCTCCGCCTTTTCACTAAAAAACCCCAAAAGGTACATATCAATAAATATCTATGGTCCAATATTTAGCTTCAAATATTTAGCAATTATTGTTAACCATAATTATTGTTAGCAATTATTGTTAGCTTCAAACCATTTGCAACGAAATGTTGTGACAGAAATATAGAACTAATAGATGTAAAAATAAACAAAATAAAATTGTGCTGGTTTAGATATACTCTCAGCAAAGCTAACATCAACATCATGAATTAATATTTCAAATTGAATTGACCAACCATTCATACTCGTGGTCGATTCAATCCTATTGAAAGAATCACAAAAATACAATTGAATCAGAAATTCATTTAAAATGACATTAAGTTTCTAAGGTACTTCAATTATATTCAATTGTAATAAAAACAAATTAAAAGCTTAACCCAAATAACTACTGACCATCTCAAAGAATTATTACAGATTTGAAAAGAAAATTTTCTAAGAATTTTATGAACCGCTAAATAACAAATTCTCGAATCCTTTTACAAGAATATCTTGTAGAAAAATAAAATAGTACTGTTTAATATAATATAATATATATATATATATATATATATATATATATCATTATAATATCAGAACCACGAAATTGAAACTTTAAAAATAAATTCTATTTTGTGAATCACCGCTATTAACAAACCAAGTATTTTATTATTTCTTTACAGGAGGTCCTTTTTTCAAAAATACTGATTTTCTTCAACAACAATTTGTTATGTCCTTTTTTTTTTACAATGTTTTGATATCAACGTAAATATTCAAGTTAAATAAAAAGAAAATTTGTTACCTCATCCACTTCAGCCATTTACTATTTAAATAACAATAACTTACCTCTTGTAATTTACAATTTTATTTCATTTTGGGATCCCTTCAATTTCGCAACTTAAATTTTAATTCACAGAAAATTTTATGATGAGTCAAGGTTAAGTGTTATTAACTTGGAATTTTGGGTAATTGTTTTATTTGTTGTTGTTGTCTGTTCTGCTCATTTTAAACAGTAATATTTAATTTACTAAATCGTTAATTTAATAAGACTCTTTATAATGGTGCCCTTTACAAGGAATTGTAATTAGTCACAAATCATTACAGTTTTTATACCTAATTTAGTAACTACAGGATACCAACAAATTTAATTTAAATTTGATGAACTGTCGAAAAAAAGGAACAATATAATAAACGTGAATTTTATTGATGGGATATTTTGGTAATAGATTTTTTTTTTATATATTTTTTGAAGATATTTTAAGACCTTTAATTAAAATATAAAATTAAAATTTTTTATCATTTCCTGGAAAGAGAATATTTTATGAAATAAGGTGATGGGAATAAAAAGTTAAGAAATTTTGAAATAGAAAATAGGGGGAATGTTAACAAGCGTTATTTTATAACTGGCAAAATGCGATAAGTAGTGACTAAGGATATATAAAAACTAACCAAAAAGTTTATTTTTCATGTCGAGACCTCTTAAAAATCTATAAAGCATGTATACGCGCCAAGCTTGAATATAACTAACATTTATAAACATGTGTGCCAAAACTGCGCCAAAATAATTCATAATGCGACGTCCACTCGTATTCGACTCTGGCTTCATTGTATTCGTTCAGCAGTTACTATTCTATAGATATCTACTTAGTGTTGGCACTTGTTCCGAGAAACTACAATTACTTCTTCCTCTTCTCAAGCAACTCGACCGCATAATAAAGAGATGCATCAAGTGTCCACTCTTTCACAGTGCAAATTCCGAGATGGTTTAAGTTCGGTTATGGAAATTCTTTTCTACTTAGAATATTTCGAATATGGAATTGCGTTTCAATCGAAGCATTCCTAATGACACAATTATTATTTATTTATGATTTGCAGAGGTTGAAGATTAATATTAACAACATTAATCCCTCTTTCCCGCAAAATTCTTCATCATCGTTCTTTCTTTCCTTCCACTTAAATATCCTTTTCCGTTTTCAAATAGCCAATGGTACACAAGTACTTAAAGGTTGATAGCCTACGTTTTGGTTATAATATAAAAAAAAAATTTATTGGATAGGTAGGGATGGGTATATTATTAATTATTTAAGAGTAATAGAGAACCAAATATATTTTCTTTGCCGTCGAAATGCTTTGGTATACAGATTTAGATTAAAGTTAATTTAAATTGCCATAATGTTGAAGAGATGTTTCGTTTAGTTAAGTTTAGTTTCAAAAAGATAGGCATCCATAGAAATCCATTGCTGCCACGACATTAGAAAAGATGTGGGACCATAACAATCGTTACAACACAAATTGGTCCAATATCTATTCTCCCAACAAACTCATACCTAATGACAACTGATGTGGCATAGGGGTCATGTCATTTAAGTACTAATCCAGTTTGAATCCCACTCAGCGCATGAATTAGCCAGATAAAAGTTAATTTAAATTGCCATAATATTGAAGAGATTTTTCGTTTAGTTAAGGTTAGTTTCAAAAAGATAGGCATTCATAGAAACCCATCGCCGCCACGGCATTAGAATAGATGTGGGCGAATAGCGATTGCTATATCACAAATTGTTCCAATACCTATTCTACCAACAAACTCATACCTAATAACAACTGTTGTGGTATAGGGGTTATGTCATTTAAGTACTAACCCAGTTCGAATCGCACTCATAGCATGGATGTTGTAAAACGTTTTGTTAATCATTTTTTGAAATTAATTTTGGAATACGATTTGGTGATCATTGAACACAAAAATTGGACTATCTTATTATGAAGGCGAAACTCCTCTATATAAGTTGTATTTTTCTACCCATTTAAATTAATACTTCATATTTTAAAATTGGGAAGAAAAAACTATTGTTTGTGTATGCCAAACCTCTGCGTAAAAGCAGCTAGAGTGGTTATCAAACAGTCTTTAAATGATAAAAACAAAAAACAAAAACTAAACTGCAGTGACAAATTTGCGGCTACCTTTAAAATGAGCCATTGAAATTGTGTGCTTATTGACGAAACAGTGACCTTTCAATATTGCTGTCATAAACTTCTCCCCATTAAGCTGAAGTGTTTTCCTAGTGTTTTTTTATGGATATAATTAAGTTGCAGTACCTATTTTTATTCTACACAGAATTCACTTGTTTTGTGGTCGCCGTTTTAATATTATTTTAAATTGTTTTTATTGCTGTACAGACTGTTTCATTCACTCATCATCCACGTCAGCAATGGTCAACGTTGAACTGAATTCGTGCAAACCATGGGAAATGCACATATCTTCTATTTAGATGATGAGTAACCAAGTTTCTGGAGCTCATCCATAAACTATTATGAACACAACATAAAGGACATCGTTGAATTGACCCCTTTAGCTTCATAATGGATAAAACAACTTTGTGAATATAACACAATGTTTTGTGTTGTTTAACATATTGTATTAGTTTCTGTTAGACATTTGAATTTTTCTATCTAATTGTAATGAATTTAATTATTGTAATTTTAATTGTAGTTTCCATATGCTACATAGATAAAATCCACTGCCGAACTCTTGTAAGAAAATTATTTGGTTCTCTCTTGTTTATGTGTTAAAGTGGCTGGGAAAAATTCAGCAAAGTTCCGCTCTGTATATTGGTTCTTATGAGATCTTTATCTGATTTTGTCTGATGATGGGTAGGAACTTTTTAATTGAAAGGAGCTTGAGGCAACTTAAAATCAGTAATAGGGACTCAAGTTTGAATCCAAACAGCCTGGAAGCAATCCATAAAATTAGTACATACTGTTTGAAATGAAACTAAGTGAAATAAGTTATTTTAAAATCACTTTGCGCAAAAGAGTAGCTTCTATCGTAGACACTGAAATAAATTTATGAAATTAAAAAACCATTATAATTTCATCGCACCGCAATACAAAATAATTTTTACCAACTTTTTCTTCTTAGAGGTTATATTCCGATATGAGCATACATTTTAAGAAGAATTTAAAATTATGATGCTTTTAAAAAATTATAGAAAAAAAAAACTATGTTTTTTACATTCGCAAAAGATTTAAATTGAATGTCCTTTTCAATCGGATTATTTGTTTAAAATAAAAATGCAATAAAAAGTTCGCAGCTTATGAACTTTTCCAGCACGAAAGTTCAATTGATTTTTTACATTTTTTTTTCTTTGTTTTCTATTTTTTTTTTTTTGTTTGATTTTATTTCTTTTTAGTCCTTCGTAGCAGAAAGTATTCAAATGTAATTTTTATTATAAAATTTTTTTTTATTAAATCAAAATTTTAAAGTTATTTACAAAGTACCTACTCTATACAACAGCACTATCAGAGAATAGATTTTTTTTTATTTAATTTTTTGTTTTTAATATTTTTTACTTCTTCTCGATATTATGGAATATAAATTGTATTTATGTATATATAGATTGATGAAATACAATATTTGAATAAAACTTTGATAAAAAGATGTCTCTGAGAAGATGTTAAAACATTAAAATTTGCCAAGGTGGCAATTGCGATAGGAAGATATTTTACAAGCTAGTTTTCAGTTAATACAAGGCTTGTTTCTCATTAAAACTTTACTAAATATTTCATTGAAAAACAATTATACTAGTTAAACTTTATTAAGCTGGAAAGGTATTTTATATGAACTTTTGTGTTAAAATAAGAAAATATTATTTTTTATATCACAGAAATAATTTATTATAAATTTTTTTACATATTTCATTTACATAAAGTTTATATAATAAATAACGGTACTCGGGTACCCAAAGAAAAGTTCATCATCCAATATGAAATAATAATAGTTCGATACCTAATGATAATTTTGTTATAGAAATGAAATAAAATTTTTCTGGAAATGAAGCGTACATCATCGTCAGTAGGTACATGAAAAAAATAAAAATTCTAACGGTACTTGGGTACCCCAGAATATGTCTTGACATCAAGATATAAAATAAGAGTAGTTCGGTACCTAATGATAATTTTGTTATAGAAATGAAATAAAATTTTTCTGGACCTGAAGCGTACATCGACGTCCGTAGTTACATCAAAGTATTAAAAAATCTAACGGTACTTAAGTACCCAAAAGATGTCTTATAATTCAAATATAAAATAAGAATAATTCGGTACCAAATGCTGCATATTAAAATATTATCTATAATTATAATTGACAAGCATTTAAGGTCCTGCGCAGTAGACACCTTTTCATTTTATTTCGATTCTCCTACTTCTTAATGAACTTCTGATAAAATATATAAGATGAATATATAAAACAAAAATGCGCACACAGTTGAAAATTTTGTACACATATGATTTTATTATTCAGCAAATACATTATGCATAAGTGAGATCTTATGAAAATAATAAACAAAAGCAAACAAATCAGTTATTATAATTTACATTATGTACTTGCAAATGAATCTATGTACATATGCCAAAAAAAAAGAAAAACACAATTTCATCTAAAATAAAAAATATAAAAAAAACAAAAAAACAAATCACTTGAATTTTTCATTTTTATCTTTTTAAGTAACTGTTTCTAAATTTTGGATATTTGTAGTAATAATATAGTTTTTATTAAAATTATGTATTATGTAGGTATATATATACATACCTCTTTAATGACAAAACTTTTTATTTTTAGTAATTTTATCTACTAAATGCCACTTACTATAGGGAATATATCGGAAACGAAGCAGTATATGACGGACATGTATTTATGTGTCCTAAATAAAACTTACTAAGCACAAAACTTTTTATTAAACACGAGTGGTTTCTGCTATATCGTGTGAAGTCTATGTCAGTACGTAAATTACTGTTTTTTTAAAAACTTTAAATTTGACTTCAACTTGAAATATAATTACTCAACAGGGGCCCCTAGTAAAAATATATAATTGGTACATATTTTTCTCTCAATTTTTTTTCTTAATGTTTTTTTGATTTTTTGTATTTTTTTTTAGTAATTTTCCATGAAAAAAAAAAACAATTTTTTGCGTGTTATGTGTTTCTACGACAAACCATATAATTCACTTTCTTTGCTACCAGAGCGGCAGATAAAATTCCAAACTTTATAGTATAATCAAATACCTATCTAGAACAATGGTTGTTTTGTTTTTTTTTTTATAATAAAAAAATATTTTACAGAATAGATTCCCAGAAGTAATAAAACTAAATTTAAGCGTAAAAGTAAGACAAGTACAAAAATAATCATAATAATATAACGAAAATAGTAAAAATCATAGTAAAATCTATACAAATTGTTTGAAGGTACAGGTGTACCTTTGCATCTGAAGTAAGGGTTTTGAAATGCCAGCTGAATAAAGGTTAATAATGTTCCTATTAAGCTTTGAAGTAAGTTTACGCCTTGAACCAGAATAGTATTAAATGCTCAGGAAAGTTTTAATTACTTAACAATTAAATTGAAGAATTGTATATAAAAATTTTAGTTTTTTTTTAAATTTAACTTTATGTGTATGGGCAACAAACATTATATTTAGTTACAATATATCTACATTAAATATTTTACAATAATATAATTTATTGAGTGGCTGTGACTTACGTGTGCAACAAAACATATCAGTTTTGTATTTGACTCATCACCGGTCTTCATTCTTGCCGGTCACAGTTAAAGACACGAAATGGTTTCATGTCTGGTTTTATTTATTATTAATTCTTCTAATTATATTTTTTTTTAGTTCTCTTCATTAATAGCCAATACTGGTCAATTATAATGTTATGAAGGAAGAGAGGTATACACATTTTTACATACCGTTAAACAATATTGCTTAGCAATTAATGATGGAAACACGCCCCCGAATTTAATTATCGTGTATAGTGCTCCGTGGACCAATTAAGTTTCACATAGCACTACATGCGCCATACGATAACTGTTCCTACCATTAACAAACTTATTGGCAAATATTTTCTACTCTTTCTCTTCTTGATTACTTCTCTACAATTTTTTTCCCAATTCAAATAATACCACAACTACTGTTGCCACCTACACTTTTAAAATATTTTTATTACTAATAATTGTAAATAAATGATTTTTTCAAATACATTTTTTACTTTTCTTTCAAATGCAGAATCAGAAATAAATCACGTTTTCAAATCAGACTTCCATTAAAAAAAGAAAAACTAAAAATAGATTTAGCTATACATTTCTTATATTTATATGATAAATTTCCAATATTTTACTTTGTTTACTAACCAGTTATTATTATTATTTTTTTTTGTTTTTAATTTTAAATTAATTTACAGTGTAAACGTTCAAGTTGTCGTTTTAATTATCCATTTTATAAATTTCACTTTACTTTTACAGTTAACTTTAGTTCATTGTAAATTTATATAACTAATTATTATAAAAATTATTATTTGTGTTAGGATGAACAGCTAGGCTACGATGTTAACGGAAGGAAGGAAGAAGAAAAGCATTTTTTTTAAATTTTAATGGAAGTATGAATCAAAATGGGATTTATATTCATTATACAATTTCTGTTCTGTACGTTATATACATTTGAATGTAGAAACACAGCAGAAGAAGAATTGTGGTACAACATTCATTATGTACGAACTATAAACGAATGGCCGCAGTCGGTTTAATCCCATTCAGGAAGAAACAAATTTATTAGTACTGAATATTTTTCCACACTTGTGAAGTAACAATAAAACTGGAAAATTGTTTCAACTAGACGACAAATGTCCAAAGGTAATAATTTAGAATAAAATTAAGTTCTGGTCGCTTGTCGATTTGGCGATTTGCGGACTTTTGAATGCGGTCAATATTGGCTAAGACTGTAGGAGAAGTACTTGCCTAAAAATCAACCATTTTGGGTCAAATTAAAATTTTACATTAAACTTTTGACGGAAATGACGGTATATGCCGTCGCAAAGAATTGGGTTTGATGGCAAATGACGGTAAATACCCGTCTTAAGTTGTACTTGTTTTATTTCGTTCAAAAATCTTACATTATTATGGTTCATCAAGTATTTTAGTTTTGTGTAATATTTTTTTAAATAAAAATGACATAGTATACAGTCGTTAGATATTTTAGTAGTATTTATAATGCATAGAATATAATTTTATGAATGTGTGAAATGGTCCAACAAAAATTTTTATGACGGTAAATGCCGTTGTAATGTAAATTAGATTAGTAGCGTAAAAACTGCCTTATTTTATGCATAGTTGACTACGGGTGTTCAAATATATTTCAATACTTCATGGTATAATGTATAATTACTGTATTCAATGCAAAATATATTAGTTATAATTATGTTTCAGTAAAATGGACCCTTACAAAAGAGAACAACAAAAAATATTAGAATTATTTGAAGAAGAAAGTGGTGAAGATATAGTAATACCGCATAACTGTTATTCTGAATCTGAGTCAGAAAATTTGTTTTCAAATGATGATGGACAATTGGGAAATGATCCACCATATGTAAATCCTGGCATTGAAAGAGAAGATTCAGATGAAGATCAAAGCAAGCAAAGCTTGAAAGGGATGATCATGTAGTTAGTGATCAATTAAGTCAAAACGGTGAATACCGTCATTTGCTTATTAAGAGTAATACTTTGTTCAGCAACGCAATGACGGCATATACCGTTTAACCTCCACCCCCTCAAAAAAATCCAAGATTGGCTATTTAGAACCCTTAGCAAACGTGACATTAATCCCAGAGATCAAAATTAATTTTTTACTTAGTTATAAAAAGTGCGTTTCTGAGTGACTCTTCACAATTTTAAGTGTCCGTCAAAGGGTTAATATTAAGTAGTTCCGAAGAATGAAAGTCAGCTTTATATCGACTAAAATACTCCAAACATTTGGCAACTCTTCTCACATTATCAAAAATATAGTATTTTCAAAAAATATTCAGACCAGCTTATACTGGTTAATAGGACGTTATTCGCAGTTATCAATGGAGTGCAAGATCCTACTATACAAGGCCGTCTTGAAACCCATCTGGTACTATTGTATAGAACTCTGAGGAACCACAAGTAATTCCAACGTTGAAATACTGAAAAGGTTTCAATGCAAGGTACTCCGATCAATAGTAAATGCACCATGGTTCGTGATAAATGAGGAAATTAGAAAGGACTTAAAAGTCGAATCGGTTAAAGAAGCCATAGCAACAAGAAGCTCAAAATACTTTGCGAGATTGGAAATACATCCCAACGATCTCGCATCACAACTACAGTGTACAGTCAAACCAGAAATCCCCACTAGCTTCACCAGAAATATAAAACTTCGGAGATAAACCAAAGAAGCCAAAACAAATTACTTAATATCGTCTAATAGTGACATACTATTATTGGATAAAAAATAAGATAGATTGTAAAGTTAAATAAATAAACTACAAAAAAAAAAAATCTACGCGCATGCTTGAAATACTTAGACTGTCCGAGTTTTGTGAACTAATAATTTTGAAGGATATATTAGCTTCAAATTTTAGAAGTTTGAGTAAAAATAAACAAACAAAATATTTTTGGGTAATTGTTTCGTTCATCATAACACTCATTAGAACTCATCAGTAGGTATTTATAGTATTAGACTACCTATACAACTCCTATTTGCATTTTGATTGATTTTATCATTTATTAGAAGATGTCAATAGTACATCTGTGAGTTATAAAAATCGACCAAAATTTCAATGTAAAATGTTATATTTATAAAATAAATTTATGTAATTATAAATTTATAAAATTAGACAGTTTTGGTTTTGTTGGCGAGTTAAACTTAAATTTAGTTTTTTCAGTTGGCAATTTTAGTCAATTCATAATTAATCATGTCAACCATTATTTGTCTTCTATTGATAATTTCTGAATTTGTAGTATTGATTATACAGAAAAAATCAAAACATGCTATTGAAGTCAGACAGTCTACAGTTGGCTGCATAACCTTTGAATATGAATTGTAGTATTTAAGGTTGTTTGGAATAAATCGTTGATAAAAACGAATTGTAGTATTTAAGGTTGTTTGGAATAAATCGTTGATAAAAACGAAGATAAGTAGAAGAGAGAATAGATTTTTGCAGAACACCAGATAAGGACACGAATTGAACAATTAAAAATATAACCTTCAATCCATTTTGTGGGATTATTGTGGGACATTCAGCATTTGGTTCATTAAAAGTTTAAAGTTTTTATTTTCGAATTAAAGCAATAGAATTTTTTTTTTTAATGGATTCACCATAATTTTCTTTTAAGGTCAGAATTGATATACGCAATTATTAGTCTTTTGGTGCTGCTGTAATAACCGAAATTAATTCAGATATTTTATAAAATTAGTGGAGCATACCTAGAGTTTTCAATCTTTATTTTCAATTACATAACTTGGCTTTTTGATTTTTTTTTTGGTATATGAACTGATTTAAATGTGGCAGGCTGCAAATATTGGATTGCATCATATCTTCGCATTCATAATAATCATAGTTTCAATTTATTTCAAACGATAACACAAATTGTATTCCAAATTAATTAAAAAAATTATTGGATAGAAAAATTTTTTACAACATTCCAAACCTGAGCGGGATCGGAAATCTCTTGAGAAGTAGTCAGATGACTTAACAAATGCAACATGCACCAATTGGCATTAGTTGGCAAGACAGTTTACTTGAAAATGGACGGAAAATCCAATCACAAAACTAAACAGTAGGTAAAATATTTGTGATATACTAAGCTGTATTTGAATCGGGTATCTTCTAACTGTAGTAATCGGATGACATAACAACTGCACCATATCGGTGGCATTAGTAAGCATTAAAATTGACGCATAATGACATTTCTATTTAAAAAAAAATTCACGTCCAATAACAAAAATAATAAACAGTAGTTAAAACTTGACACAAACTGTAGCTGTAGTTATAGTTTATGCGGAAAAGATTACTAATTATAAAAATTAAATCGTCTTTGTTTTATTTCGAAAACTTTCAATTAAAAATCACCAGTTGCGTTATTTAAAGAAATTCTTTTAAATACCAACAAAAATTTGAAAGATATACTTTCATATTGAAAAATTTTTTAGTTTGTAGATTCTTTATATTAGAGTATATAACAATTTTCTGTGTTGAATTTAAAGTAAAGATAAACTATTTTCTTGATTTTTGTTGCTGTTGTTGTTGTTGTAGTCAGTTTCTATTAATTATAGAGGAATTAATTCACAGTTTTTTTGTTACGAAACAACCGATTGAATCATGTCTATTATTTAATAATAATAGCATTAAAACTTGAAGATGAAGAAAATGAAAAGAATATGAACAAGACATTGCAGTTTCGAGGATATAAATTTGAAGAATTTGTAAAAAAGAAAAAAAAAATAGAAATAAATTACAAAACTAAGATAAAGTTTTTTAATTAAATTTTTAATCTGAAAACTATAAAAATAAACAAAACAATATAATATAAGTTATCATAGCAAATAATATTTGACCCTTATTAACCTCTAGCATTCTTAACCATTAAATAAATTGATTACTTAATTTCAATTGTATTGAATTCTATGGAAAATTGTTAATGAATTCTAAGAAGGCTAAAGAGTTCTCAATTTTCAGTAATTTCCATGTGTGTATTTATGTATTTTTTTAAATTTTTAAATTTAAATAATTTTAGTTCGTGGCGATATTAATTTAGTTGGTTTGTGTAAATTAATAAAAATAATAATATTTACTTTTCAAGTGTTATTTAAAACCAAAAAACAATCAAAACTGTTACTTGAAGAATGTATTTGATATATTTTTTTACTATTAGTTATTGTAATGAGTGATCAAATTTAAATTTCAAATGTTGGTAACGGATTACTATCATATGCCTGCATTTCATTTGCCAGTAACAGTTTTGATTCCAAATCTTAAATACCAAATACAAAACCCCAAAATACCCAAATTTCCAAATTCCAATATCTGATTTTAATTCATTCATTTATGACTAAATGTAAACTTGCTAAGTAACTCATCTTGCCACACTTTTTGTATTGCGATGTGTGTACTCATTAATGAGTGCTAATTGTATTTGAAAATTAAATGTTATCTTCAATGCATGTACGAGATATGTTACTAACCGCTCTCATGTCTCTAAATGCAGTCAGCAAACTGCACATTTAATAATTACTTAAATTTTAAATATATGTCTGCTTTCTGTTCAATGTTATATCGTCCGGGTTTCCTTCTTATAGTTATTTATAATAAGCTTGACTTCGGTAGATCGCTGAGATCTATCTCAATAAGTATCCCTCGTCATCATTGTAGACTGAGATAATTATCTTTTTTTGTTAACGTAGTATTTTTGTGGAATTCACTACCGATTGCTATAAGGCGTACTCCAACGCACCGTTCATTTAGTCGACACTGTTTCGAGTATTTTAAGAGTTTGTAACCATAAATTTAATTTTTGATATATTGTAATTTTATTCTTAGATTTTCTTATTATGTTTTCATCTTAGTTTTATTTAATTTTGAATATTTTTGTTTAAGTTTCTATTTCCTATTTTCTATAATTGTATTTAATTTCTTTTTCGTTATAATATTTCAATTATTTTCTATTCACTAACTTGATTATACACATTGTAGAGACTAATCGTCTCATTTTTTAACGTGCATAAAAGTAAATAAATAAATTTAGGTTTTCAAATTCAATCACTAATTCTTTCAAAATTCAATCGTTCAAAAATCATCGAAAGGCTATATGGAGATCAGTGCTTCAGAAGTTATGAGCCATTTTGTACCCACTATACCTGTTTTTTTGCAGTCAATTGTTTTATTCTAATTTATTTTTAATACCCGTATTTTTATTTTATTCATAAAGAAAAAACAAATTTAATTTAGTAGGTAGGTAGGTACGCATTATATTATGTGTATGGTTTTTTATATAATTTATTTTACTTTTGTACTTGATTTGTTTTTTACTTGCATTTCTTTAGCTTGCATTGTTATTTATTTATTTTATTGGGCGATTTAGGGGTCAAAATAAATTTTTATTTTATATCTGTATTTTGGAGAAATAATTATAAGCGGTTCTTAGCTCAGTTGATTAAGGCGGTTATCACAAGGTTTGTGAGTTCGATTCTCCTTTGAGTCAAATTATTATTTTTAAAAAAAATTTTTTTTATTGTATTGTAATAATTGAGAAGAGAATAATAATTAGAAATTACTTTTTTTTTGTTAACATATTTTTTTTTGTTATTATATTATATTATAAAAATTAATATTATAAATTATAGTTCATATATTTTCTTTTTTCGTACAAACATTAGAATTACACACATAGCATTTTTTAACAGACCTTGAACTACCTAATTTATTTTCTCCTTTTTAGTGCATTTAAATTTGCTAGCAAAACTGTGTAACCCTTGGAAAAAGCAAGTTCTTAAAATTTGTTTTTTTTTTTTATTTCATGCTAAATCGAAACTGAATTTTTTTGTATGTGTTAGTAAAATGAACCACAAATTTTTGCACAATAGATATATTTCAATTTGCTCATAACCAATGACATATAATATCATTTCGCTCTGTCTACTATGCTAAAAACCTATTACGAGATTTCCAACTAAAATTAAGCTGCTTCAGAAATTATAGCTCATCCCATCCACTTACTTAAAACAGCCATAAAATCTTTTAACAGGTCAGAAAATTGTTTACGTTACATACAAAATTATTTCTCATATTAAAAATTTCAGAAAAAATATCAAATCGAATGGGTAGCAACTGGGGCTGGGAACAAAGCAAAATAAAAAATATCATTAAACATTTTATTATTTTTATTAAAATTATGATGTCAAATTATTTAATTGGGGGGTAATTAAATGATTTCAAACAAATGCAGGTATGTAGGATTAAATAAAACAGTGAACAGTTTTTTTAAAATTCACAAAATTGTCAAAATGTACATATAAAATTTAAATTTTGGTTTACAAAAATAAATATAATAAATTGCTACACTTCAAAATAAATGGTTTGAATTGTCAAAATAGAAAATATGTTTTGTTTTAGACGTTCAGAGTTGAACCGATGAAAAAATTGGAATCATAACACATACACACACATATGAAGATACAATTACAATTGCATTTCTGAGAGCAATTTCGGCTTCTACAACAGACATCAAATTAATTTGCACATTAATTTGCTGAGAGCAATTTCGGCTTCTACAATTAACACATTATCGCGCGTTCTATTATTTCTTTATTCTCTATGATAATTCTATTGATTTGACTATTCTATGATTTATTTAATGAAATAGAGTTAATTATACCGGATGGTCCAGAGCATGCGTATCAGGTTTTCAAGAAGGAAAGGAGCCGTTATTTTAAAATTTTGTGGTATTTTGAACTTCCGGAAAGGACCGCAAATCGGTTTTTTAAGACCAAAAATCGCCGAAATTGGCCGAAATCGAGATTTTCAAATAGGAATGGGTACTTTTTAACACAAATTCAGATTCTACGATAAAAAATAAGAAAATTATATTGAATGATTTTTTTTTGTTCTCGTTTAAACAAAAAACAAAACAAAAAATTTACTTTACAACAGTTACTTATTTTTTGACATAGAATCCGAATTTGCATAAAAAAATACCCCTTCCCATTTTAAAATCTCGATTTCGACCAAATTTGTCGATTTTTGGTCTGAAACAACTGATTTCCCTTCCTTTCCGTAATTTGAAAATATCACCAATCGATAGAGCACCCTTGACTTAGTTAATAAAATTTTTATTCAATTTTAAAATAACGGCTCCTCCCCCTCTTAAAAAGCTGATACGCATGGTCTGGAACACCCGGTATATTATACGAGGAAATTAAACAAAAAGTCGTTGCTAAATTAAATAGTAATATTTTTTATTAAATAAGAGAGAGGGATGACAAGGGGGTTTGCCGGGATAATATTATCTGAGTTTTCTAGTAAGTAGGGGTTAGCAAGAGTTAAAATTGTCAATAGTATAATAATAATAATGAATCCTACAATGTCCTTGCAATACATTAGGACTAATTCCTAGAGGGTAAAGAGTTCTATAATACTTAACGTACTTCTCACTAAGTTTTACTCCAAATTTGTCTCCAAAAACTTCACTATTTTCTTATCATAAAATTTCAAAAAGAAAACAAATTTAATTGGATAAAAAAAAGAATTAATAAAAATTTCTATAATGTATAGATAGGTAAGTCAAAACTCAAAGTCAAGCTTCTGAGTTGAAAATTTTTCAAAAATAAAAATACATTTTTATATCTTCAAATTCACTGTTTTAAAAAGTTAAGAAAAAAAAACAAAAAAAATAATGATACTACCAGCAACTTATAGCTAAATTTACGAAAAAACCCAGAGGAAGCAACCAATATTAAAATAAACATCAAAATTAAGATGAATGAAAGGATATAAAATTGATTGCTTTAAACTTTTGACAGTTTACTCTTTGTGCAGAGGACTTCTAACAAAATTTTCTATATATATATATATATATATATATATATATATATATATATATATATCAGTATAGTTATATATAAAAAAAAAATTAAACAAAATTTCGTTTTCCTTTCAATGAACGGAATATTTATTTTATTTTTCATGAATCCTTTTTCACCATCATAATTTTCTCAGCATTACTCTGACATCACTTTTGCTTTATCATTCTCTTTTCTTGATAGACAATTTTGTGAACATTTTGTTGGACAATATTTTGTTGACCAATTAAAGAAAAAAACTGAAAACTAAAATTAAAAGGATAGAAAAAAATGTCCTTTTTCAAAAAAAAAAAAAACCCAAAAAAAAGGATATATTCGTACACATGTTTTTATAACATTGAAACAATAAAGAAATTAACAAAAAAAAAAAATAACAAAAAAGTAAAAAAAAATAATTTAACAACTTTGTATCACTGTGTTTTTTTTTTGTATTCAACAAAAAAAATATTTTAGAATGTCCTTTACATGGAATCAGACATAAACCGGCCACCTACTCAGATATACATTTATATATAGATAGGACTTTTATTTTGAACATTTTTAATTACATGAAAATATTTTTCATTTTCTATGTTTAACCAGACATTTTTGTTTTTCTGTTTGTTGTTATTGTTTTTTTCTCTCTTTTTTTTTTATATTTCTTTTCCTTTTTTTGACATAAAATTGGAAATTTTTTAATTGCAATCATGTTATTCTATCGTTATTTAAAATTATGTTTTTTTTTTGCTATTTTTTATTTAATTTTTATTTTTAATTGTTTAAACAGTACATACAACATTATCACCTAAATTGAGGTTAATTGGGATTCAATATACATATATACAAATATAATTTTGTAAATAAATTAAATTCAACTTTAAAAAATACCTAATATTGAAAGAATTTAATTAAAGCAAAGAAAGTTGCCATATTATTTAAAATAAAATGTGGTCTAGGTATTTAAAATGGTAAAATGCAGCGATAGCAAATTCTAGTGAAGCTAATTTATGTACTCGTATATTATTTAATTCGGTAATTTCAGTACACTATAGACCATAGGTTTTTGTCATTTTGTCAAATATATTAACTGTACAGTTAATTTTTTCTAGTTACCACTACAAACTTTTGGAATTAATTCAATAACGTTGTTACTTGTATTCATCGTTCTACGCTGATTCTGATTTCATCACTCTTCGCTGCTTCGCGATCATTGTTCGTCGCTGGATGTGGTTACGAGATCTGAAGGTAAAGCAATATTCTAAATAAAATATTGTCAATAATGATGATATGCAATAGTAATTAATAGTATCGATATCCCTACTAAAAAAGATTGCTTATCAAAATCCAAAAATTTCAAACTTTTGATTTTCAAAATTCGGTTAATTTAAATCTAATTACACAAAACGATTGGGTAATGATGTTCTGATAAAAAAAAGCCCACTAATCAATAACCCTACTACTTAAAAAAGGAAATTTTCAATATTTTAATAAATGTGGGATTTTAAATGTCGGGATTTTGATTGGCCCATCTTTTTTTTGTCTCGATACCGTACGTTATCCATAAAAAAGCATCTGGAAAAAAATTATACTTGACTAAGAGTAGAATTTCCAGCAAAGAAGGATTTTAAATTGGCGGGATTTAAAATTTGGCGGAATTTAGAAATCAAAAAACTAATTCCTCCTCTTAACCAGTTCCGAAGATGCCGCCGCTAATGCCTATCACTACACTGTAGAAATACCTAAACGCCAAAAAACAGGTTACGAAAATTCGTTCATAGTCCGAACTTCACGAATGTCGAATAATATTATTTTTAATGTGTTTCCACATTCAAACAACACCGCGTTGTGTTTAACCGTAATGTATAAGTAACAGAGATAACTTTCTTCTTTCTTTCTATCCTGTCCTGTCTCATTCAAGTGGTACGTAAATTCAAAAGTTGGGTATTGAAATACATATATGAATTGTGTGAACAGCTTTAGCTCATGAGAACAGTCATTATGCGAATTTAATTAGAAATTCAAGCGGTACGTAAATACAAATGGTATCCTAACGCTTGGTTGTTTATAAAAATTAAAGTAGAAAAAAATTCATTAGATAATGCACAGTTTTTTAAGCGGAGAGAGCTAATATGGAATTTTTCAATTGAAATTGTCATTATGAATGAAGTGCGGATTTAATGTAATACACATTAAAGTACCTCAATATTGAATTATCAGTTAATTTATAGCTTTTCATTATTGCAATAATTTTCCTAAACTCTTGAAAACAATTTTCTAGATTGAAACAAGCACTTACTACATTCAGTCCAAATAATTATATTTTTACTAGTAATTGAGCAAATATTAAACATTATTTATTTTTTGACCTTATACCAACAATAACATGTAATATGAGTGCATTGACATACAAATTATATCTTTTGTAGAGATCTGTCTATTTATAGTGTATACAGCAGACAAAACAAGCTAGTGGTGTTAAATTTTTTGTATTTGGGGTAGGGGAATAGAAAGTAGAATGGTCCAATGATAATCGAAGTTTGTGGTTTACAACGACCTCTTTTCCCGATAAGACATTCCGGGACATCGAAAATTCAGTTTTAACCGCAATGTAGTATATTGCATAATATATTATATACAACATAATTACATCTAATACTAGGGACCCCTATTTATTAATTATAGCCAAATTTAACGTTTTTGACAGAACAGGGATTTAAATATACTGATATTTTGCACTATCAATTATCTTGCTACCTTTTCCCTATATGAAACCAATATAATTTTTTTTTTATTAACTTATATAAGAACACTGTTGTATTTAGATAAATAATATATTTTTTTTTTTTGTTTAATGTTGACAGTAACTTAGGTAGAATTACCGTTTCGTGGTTAATCTAAGTACGGTACTGTAATTTTTTACTAAAAAATTTTTCGAGTATTTTTATTTGGAAAATTTAAAAAAGGTGTACTAATAAATTAGTAACTGATTTTTAAAAAACTGCTCGACATATATATATATATATATATATAAATAATAATTAATAATAATGTTGCATTACACAAAATAAAAATTTTTGGAACTTATTGAAAAATTATTGGAATTTAATTTACACATTGGCAAAACAAAAAACCATGATAAAAAAAAAAACAATAATAATTTTGTTTACAACTTACTACGATACACATTACATTGTTTTTGTTTGTCCTACCTACATTTAATGATCAAAATAAAACTTATATGCTATCTATGCTATGGACTCTCTTGAAATTTGTATAAATAGAATGGTGTACTGGTGTATGTGTGGCGGTGGTGTGGTGTTTTATATTCTCTCATTTTTGGTGATTAGATTGAATAATTTTTAGGTGAAATGTTGACAACTAACTCTATTGTAATATATGATATTTATATTCTGTTTTTTTCTGCATTGTTAAAGCAGTATGCAAGGATTTTGAAACTATTTACACTATGTATATTTCGTTATGAAACATACTAGATTGTAGTCAAAACTATAATATTACATTTTCGATGTCACCCATTATCAATTCAATATTCCAGATTATCTTTAGTAAGTAGCTTGTAATAATAGTAATAATGGAGACTACAACGTGATGTAAAAGCATTAGTAAATTAAAGGCGGAGTGCAGGAATGAGGAAATGTCATCATATAATGCGAGACAGGGTGTAATTTGACCCGATTCAGCTTCAAATTATTCTATTTTTAAATTAATAAGTATTCTTTACAATCATTCAATTTCATATCTTACTTGTTGTGTCATTATTCTGTAAATATCATCTCTGTAGTAAACATCTAAATTACTGAATAAAATAAATTTATTATAATAGTATAATAAGAAGTCATTTTGTCTTGTCTTACAACTGTCTGGGGCTGTCATAAGAATGAAAATGAATCTATTTTGATACATTTTTTCTTTTTTACTCTCCCCCTCTCTCTCTCTCTCTGTTTGTAGAAATCAGAATCTATAATATACAAAACAATCCTTCATATAAAATATAACATAACGAGTAAATTTTCTTAATGAGAAAATTATCGTATAGCAATCAAAATAGAACAAAAATAGATAAGAAAAACAAAAAAATATAATATATTACAAGGATATCTTAAATTATCCTATAGATTAATTCCTTTTATTGTTTTTTTATTAGTAACGGATATACATTGTTTGTTTTTCTTGGTATAATCGAAACTAGAATATTCATTAAATATGCAAATTATCTGTTTTTATTATAATATTTCAATTCAGTTAACCATAACTTCTATTTTGATTTATTTTATTGTATACTAAAATTATTCTATTTTTTAATACTTTAAGTGTATCTAATGTCATTTGTTATAATTTTTAAATTAAATTTAAGTTTATATTGATTTGAAGTAATTTGTGGGAAAATGAGTACTACAAAGATTATAGTGTAAAAATAGTCTCTAACGAGGTAACCTTTGCAATAGTCTGATTTATCTTAAAATACATAAAATTACAGATATTAAAAAAATAAATATGACTAAGAAAAATGACATAAAAAAGAGTGAATCTTTACCATACAGCTTTCAAATTAGTTTTTCATTTTGTTCGTTGCATGTCAACCTCCATAATAGGTCAGATGGACACTTGTTAACGTACACTTTTTGCACATTAAACATCGCTGAAATTAAAGGGGAGGATGGGAAGGGATGCAAAGTTAGATGGAAGGTTCTGAATTATTTTGTATGGTCTTGCTGCTTTCGTAGAAATCATACTTTTGATTGAATTGATTTGAATATAATTTTTGATTCTGTCTTTTTTACCGAACAATGGCGCATTTACAATCGTTCGCAGAAGCACTGCTTCAAATCTTTCAATCATTTCCACATTTGAATTACCGGCTGTTCCCCCATAAATCTAAATGGAAATTTTTCTAACACTTTTAGACCAATGTTTTACATTTTAATGACAGTTGATAGGAGCTTTCTAACTGTCAGTATAATAGGTTATATTGCGAACGTAAAATTTTACAGTGGAATATTCAAAATGGTAAATACATAGTTCGAACGGAAGGTACGCAAATGTCGGATTGAATTAACGCAAAAATTTATATAAAATTTAAATAAAAATTTATGACCCAATTCATATGAAAAAAAACAAATGCCCATAGTCTTTAGACTATTAATTAGTCAAATTATATTGCACCCAATTTGTACCCGATATTGCACCCAAAAGTATGCAAAAAATTAAATAAAAAATAGTAAAGTATAAATCGTGTATAATATTTTTTGTTATATTTTTATAATAAATGTGTTTTTTTCTTTAATTTTAATATATAGATAGAAGGGTAGCTGGCATGTTGAAAAAGGCTGGGCGCAGAGTTCCAGATAATATTAAATCATCAATCTAATACTTTATTTCACAGTGTTCTCACATATTACAATTTGGGGAAATACTTTTGCTAAAAATCTGAACACAAAAAGTACAAAAAGTACAAAATAAAGCAATAAAAAAACTTTTATGCCCTGAACGGAAGAACACCTACAAATGTACACATAGTAACAATAAGTACAAAATATTGAAGCTTGAAGATTATAAGAAATTGGTCCATGTAATACATCTACACAGTATAGAAAACAGAAAAATAAAATCTAACACTGAAATAACAAGAAATTGTGACATACACAGCTAAAACACAAGATCATCTAATTCAATTAGATATTGTTCTGGAAATAGACTTAGTGGTCTTGATCCAGTTATGAAATCATGTTCATCGTTTTACAATAGACTTCCTTTGGAGCTAAAAAATCAAAATAAAAGTATATTTAAAAAGAAAGTGAAAGAAATGTTATTAGTAAATTATTTAAATTAAAAATGTTTCTTAATTATGTTATTTTTATTTCTAAAATGTTAATTTTTTCTGTTAATCTATAAAATCAATTTGTAATAAATAATCGAAGTTTAAATATGTTGAGTTGTAAATTATCTTTTATTTTATTTTAATATTTTTTTAATTGCACTGAATTGTAGCATTTTAATATCTTTGTTTTAAGTCACTCTGTACGAGCTTACTAAAAGCTGTTTTTGAGAATGAAAGAAATAAATATAAAACAAAAATATGGATCTTTAAAGCTTTAATTCAATCTTAAAACCGCACATTCATTTTGTCTATTTAAGTGACATTTTATCTATTTAAGCAACTCCATTAGTTAAAATCAAATATCCGTTGCGCGCGCATATATGTTTGGGCACAGATAACTTTATAATTTTAAATTATACCTCAGAATTGTAGCATATACACGGTGAATTGATGGTCTCTCCTGAAAATCTTTAAGCGTTGATGTGCTTTGAGTACTTTGGAGGAAAAAAAAAACTAGTTTTAGATATGGTAGTTAGAGCTTAAATTTAAGCTGAGCTAAAAAGGATTAATGAGAATAGAAGTAGAAAATTAACTATGATAGTTTTGAACATATACAAGCCCCAAGAGCATTGCATTCTTGAGAACGAATTTTTTAAAAATTAATATATATATTTAATGGTACTTGTTCGAAGGACATCATACTCACTATTTTTGAGTAATAATTTCAAAAATTTAATCAATTTTGAAAACTAATATTCTTATAGAAGAAAAAAAGCTGTGATTTTATATCTTAAAAATTGGCTAAAGTTCGAATATAATTTCGTTATAACATAGGTAAAATGAAACTACGGTATATAAGAAGTTTCTTGTATATAGAATAATAGTCGCAGACAATGCTCCACAGGAATCAGTGTTGGGCGTTATAATGTTTCTGTTATACATTAATGATATTGGGTGAATTCTTAAATCTTACATTATAGTCATGTTCGTTGATGATTATTTTGTATATATTAGTTGGCAGTAATATTGAAAATTTAGTTAGAAATTTAAATACAGACCTGCAAAATATTCATAATTGTACTTGTATGAACAAGTTAAAGCTCAATGTCACTAAAACAAAATGTATGCATATAAAATATTAGATCTATATAACTTTTAATATCCTTTCCGTGGTCTAATCGGAGAACAGAAATGGTTTTCAATTACGATGTTACGAATTACATTGCGACGATGACACGGGTTCGATTCTCGTGGGGGGGCATAAAATATAACTCAAAAAATAGCAAAATATTATATATAAAATTTATAATCAATAAAAAATAATTAGTAATTGATACTTTATAGCTAAAAATATTACCTGTATCAATTATCTATATCATTATTCTTATATATCTCATATAACACAATAAATAATATTGGACAAACACTAATAATAATTACACAATTGTCAACAACTGACAAAAAATATGTGACATGACGTACCCAGTAAACATGTGACAATTTGCAGAAATTATGACGTTGTGTTACCACGTAGGAGCAGATACCATGGAACTGGCAAGTAGAGGTCCCCACTTGTATACTCCTAATAGGAGTAAGAAGAAAAAAATAGCTTCTAATATTCCTGATGTTCATATTAATAATGAGACCATTGAATCTGTAACGAGTATTAAATATTTAGGTGTTATAAAAAATAATCAAAAAATGGCTCTAATGCGCTTATATTGCCTCACTTTGATTATTGCTCAACAATCATGTTTTCACAGTCAACAGAACACCTAAACAGGATGCAAAAACTTTAAAATAAGGGGATAAGAATATTACTAAAACGAAATAATAGAACACGAATTGAAAAGATGTTTCAAGAACTAAAATTGATGAGCATAAAACAAAGAATACACTTTAAGGTCTTGATTTTTGTTTTTAAGTTGAAATACAACTTACTTCCATTATATGTTCAAAGAAACCTTCAGCTTGCTAGTGATTATCAGCAGGGTTTAAAAAACTTCGTAGTTATTTCAAGCTTTTACTATTTTTTTACTATTGCTTTCTAACATCAATTCAGCAAAGGCATAGCAAAAGCATTTTTTTTGTAGTTGTTTTGCTTTCGCTTTGCTGCGCATTTTTATTTCAAAAAGTAATATGCAAAAAAAGCTTTTTCATTATTTTTTTAAATAGCTACAGCAAAATGAGTTGAATACAGCTAAACAGCATTTGCTGTTGCTTTGAATTACTATTCAGCATTTACAGCACTTTATAATACACTTTTGTTTTACTTAGAGTTACTGTGATTTTTTGTTCCTTGTGACGGCTTATGTTTGTTTGAAAACTTTTGTTGTTTAAAATTTAAAAAATGGATTTACAAAAAAATGGTAAGTATTTTATTTTAAATTTATAAGTGGACATGAAAAAAGTTAAGAAATCTTCGAGGTGGTGACTGGTGGAAAGAGCCAAGTTCAAGAAATTGAGCAGCCTCTAGCAAAAATAGGTCAGGGTCCCACCTCACAAAGCCCTCGAAAATTTTTTTTTTTTTTTTTTCAACTTGTCTTTAGTAAAATCGCTCCTAGGCACGATGCAAACAAGCGGTCCCAAGAGTCGGGACCGAAGACCTCAAAAATTTTTTTTTTTTTTTTAATTTTTTTTTGTCATCAGTACAATGACCCTTAAATGTGATGAAGACAATAGGTCCGAGGTCCCAGGAATTGGGGCCGAAACTCTATTTCACCAGTTTAAATTTTATTTTTCTGAGAAAACTTTATTAATAATTATTATAAATAATTTTTAAAAAAATTTCAGATTGGTCCGACAGTCCGGAAGTCGGAACCAAAGAACCTTGAACAAAAAAAAAAAAAAACTTTTTTTTTTTATACTTATCTTGATACGTAATGAACATTATTGACATTTTGGTTTTTGGACAATTTTTTTGTTCAAGGTCTACGGTCCCGACTTCTGAACCGCGGAACAATCTGAAAATTTTTTAGAAATTATTTATAATAATTATTAATAACCTTTTCCCAGAAATATAAAATTTAAACTGGTGAAATAGAGTTTCGGCCCCAATTCCTAGGACCTCGGACCTATTGTCTTCATCACATTTAAGGGTCATTGTACTGATGACAAAAAAAAATTAAAAAAAAAAAAAAAATTTTTGAGGTCTTCGGTCCCGACTCTTGGGACCGCTTATTTGCATCGTGCCTAGGAGCGATTTTACTGAAGACAAGTTAAAAAAAAAATAAAAAAAATTTTCGAGGGCTTTGTGAGGTGGGACCCTGACCTATTTTTGCTAGAGGCTGCTCAATTTCTTGAACTTGGCTCTTTCCACCAGTCACCACCTAGAAGATGTAGTTCATATGACAAGGTCCCGTTGAATACATACACATTGGCTCTACTCTATTCAATATTAATTTGCATATTGAACAAACCTTTTGGACATATTTTTTTTTCTTTTACTTCACTTTTTTCTTCGAAATAAAATTTCTTTCTAAATGCACAGCAAAGCCTGCACAGCAAAATCAGCACAGCAAATAGCTTTTTTTTTACTTTGACTTAAAATATTAAAAAGCATTCAGCAAAATTCTACTATTGCTATTATGTTTTGAAAAGCAAAAGCACATGCGTAGTATTTGTATGTGTAAAAAGCATAAAACTATTACTTTACTTCGGTTAAGTTGTAACAGCAAAGCGCAGTAATAGTTTTTTTTTTTAATTTGAAATGCTGTGATAGTCAGCAACAGCAATAATTTAAGTGCTTTTACTATTTTTGCTGTAGTTTTTTAAACCCTGATTATCAGCCGTATAGGATTTAGAGTTTTGTACGCTTCAAAGGATTGCTGTTGTATAATTCGCTGCCGATCGAGATTAAATGTATAAGATATATCAATGGATTTAAAAAGGCTGCAATAAGGCAAATATATAAAAACAAAATTACAAAACATTTATAGAATTTCTTATCAGCGATCCCATATGAGATTTCTTGTATGTTTCACTCTATATTATCAAAACCAAGTGTTTCTATCAATCTTTAAACATTTTGTGTAATATTTTTTACCATATTTTTTTTATGTTTCAATTCAAAATAAACAAAACAGATAAAAAACGTCGAAAAAACTGCATTTTCAAATACAAATTGTTTTTATTTCCATAGTGTAGAGCTCTACAATCTAAGTACATCAAAGGTGGAATTAAAAATTTCTTGAAAAACTCAACAAAACCTTCTATGAAAGAAATATTAAAATTACTTAAATTCGTTCCAACCAAAAGAAATAAAGAATGTCATAATAATTTACATTGCCTCCTTTGATGGTTTCAAAAATACATATTTGAAAATGTAAAAAAAAAAAAATGTAACCTTATATAAGTAAAGGTTGAACTACGGTTAAATTTAAAATTAAACAAGGTAAAAATTTCTGCAAGTAAACTTTAAGAAGTAAAACAAACAAAATCAACTGCAAAATTTCAATTAAAATCAAATCAAATTGTATTTTGGAAACACACAATCACACTCAACATAATACCGTATACTTAAATCAAATTTAAGAATTTTCAATAACGTAGAAAGTTATAATTTCAAATGCAATTTTATTCAAAATCAGTTTTTTCATTATTTTAATATACAACATATTTATTATATAGTTTATTTTTGTTGATTAATCAGCATTTAAAGCTATAATAATATCCGAAATATCAAAATTTAAATAAAATACAATGACATAAAATCAAAATAATATTACCAATGTCTCCACATAGATCAAATTATCACAAAATATAATTTTAATGTTAAATCGTAAAATGCAAATTAGTTTCACACTTTCTATTTTATAATATCGATTACAACCTATCACAAAACAACCTTTAAATATAAATAATATTATATTTTCCCAATTGATTGATTATATTAAAATTTATATATTATGTGTATATAGTAGTTCCCATATAAATAAGTAGAGGGTAATTTATGTATGTATACATAAAATTTACGATATCATTATTGAATGAATAATCAAACCACAACATTTTCTTCAAAATTCCATTAATTATATGACTTTTCTATATAACAATAATAATAATAATATTAATATTAAGTAAGTATGTACAAGAAATATATATACATAATGTTGTTTTTGTTTTCGAAAAGATGAACTTTTCAAAATGTCAACTGATAACTTTATTATATCCTAAAAGCCTTCATATTATGGTCACATCAATTTTCTTTGTAAATTTATATAGCATAATATAAAATTTATTCATTCACCAATACACTAATAAATAATATATTATTTTATTATATTATTATTTTTAGAGTGTAAGTTGCAGATATTTGAATCAAATAATTTAGATTTTAGAAATTGAACTATCGATCATATTATATTTTTGGTATATAATATATTTAAAAACTATAAAAGCTATAATTATAAAGCACCTGGAGTCGTTGGAATGGTTGAAGACCTAATCAAACATGGAGGGGGATGGTCCTAGGTGAACTGCATATCCTGCTATAGGAAATATGGATAATAGAAGAAATTCTAATGGACTGGAAAAGTTTAACAATGCAGAAAAGGGATTGTACAGCAGCTACAGGGAAATATCATTCTTATGCAAATCTTATAAGGTGAAGAAAAGCGTTTTCCGAATGATACTTGAAGTGATAGCAGCAAAAATAAGTGGTGAGTTTCAAAAGAAAAAATGTTGAAAATATCATGGCAAATAAATATTTATATACCTATCATATGTGATTGCAAACGATTATATGAGTCAGTAGAAAAAACGAAATTATAACAAGTTCGATTACATGAGACTAACACTCTTAATAGACGCTTACAGAATGAAGGGAAGCGTCTCCGAACGAAGCTTAAACCAAATAATGAATATAACCATTATCTTTAACCATTATAATCATTGTTTCCATTACCGTTTTCAATTGACAACAGAAAACTAATTGATGGATTTCAATCCGGGTTCAGTAAAAATACATTCTAAAATAAATCAGCTTCTTACAATTAAACAACTACTGGGAAAAATCATGGCAAATAACTATTTATGTATCTAACATGAGTTGATTTCAAACAAGATATGATTGATTAAGTAGAAAGTACTAAATTGTAGCAAGTTCTGGCACACCGACGAAATATATATAAGAAAATTATTTAGAAGAAAAGTAAATTGCATAAATAAAAATTCGGCAAATCTCTCCAAAATCTTGATAACTCATTTGAAATAAAACAAAGCCTTAAGCAGGAAAATTGAATTGCTGCAATGCTATCAAACCCTTAAAGCCGTAATTAAGAAACTATCAACTGACAGAAATTTGTTCTTGATTATAAAAGCATCAAACACAAATGGCTTTGAACATTATGTGTCCAACGTTGATTTAGAATTAATAAATGCCTGCAATAAGAGCCAAGTATATGCTATCTATAAAGCTTGTCTAAGATCATTTGGCGATAAATAGAAACATTGCAAGCATTGATACAAAGCGGGAACTGAATTTGTTGTAATCGGGCAATTGGTATAGATATAGGCAATGGTACAGACCAGAAATTTGTATAAACAATTGGTATAGATGGTGAATAGATTTAATAGATTTAAATGTTTGGGTTTAACAATCATCAACAAAAATTAGGATACAGAAGAAAGAAATTTTACACGTGAATAAGGCTTTTTTTTCAATTAGTGTGTGCACCGGAGATCCAAATTCAATTAGTATAAAAAGCTTATCCGCTATGACCGCTCTGGTAGTGAAATTTGCTAAAGGACTGGTTTTTAAACAATAATTAAATACTTCCACATTTTTCTATTTCTATAATATTTATTTCAATATTAAATTACAATAATTTTCTAAACTTAAATGTTATGGATCAAAAATTTTACGCCAATATCAATGTAATACATAAAAAAAAAGAAAATTAAATAAAAAATCTGGATAATTAATGGCTACCTGATTATTACTCATCCATATATTATTTTCATGGGTATTATTATGACTACTCTACTCATGGGGATTTAAATGTTATTTACACGAATCAAATCTTTATTGGGTTCAATTGAACCGAGGTGATTTCGATATTTATGATCACTTTATTTTTGTTTTTAGTACTCTAACATCCTCTGTTACAGATATTGGAATATAACTAAAGATTGATATTTGGTAGGACCTAATTTATGTAAAATAATTTGAATTTATAGATATTGTGTAGAGGTTGATTAGAAATTAACTGTTATATAAAATATCAATTAAATTGGTTATAGACCTTATATTTGAGTTTTAATATAATGATGTGATATTATTATTCGATGATAGAGATTCATTGGTCAAAATAATGATTATTTGATTTTTGAGTTTAATTTTATAATAGTTCCTATTAGTATCCGTAGTCATGTACGTGCTTTTGTTTGTGGATAATTTCAAATTTTGGTTTAGTGTTATTCTAATTGCATTTACACTGTTCGGGGCGTAATGAAAAAATATTTATTGTACTCTCGTAAAATGAATCAGGTTCATTACACGTCCTTGATTGATTTAATACAGTTGTAAAAATTTAACAATAGGATAAGAGAGTGCACGTTGCAGCAGTGCTAGTCTGGGGCTGGTAGAGTATAAATCTACAACATTTGGGACCACTAAAATCTGGCATATTTGATCTGACATCTGAATATGATTATTGCCTTATACAACAATTTGCTTTTTTCTAGTACCTATAAATGAAATATAGAACATATCTTTAATTTTAAATTGTACTCACATTCTGATAATGTAAAATAACTTGGTGCAAGATGCATATTTTTGCCTAACTTTGAGCATATACATTTTTACAAAAAGATGCTATTTAAATATTTTATGGAAAGTGTACTGGCTAAATGGCTGGCAATTTCAGTTGGACCTGGAAATGATATTAATTTTTAAGGCTATACTTTAGCTTGTTTGAACTTATAGCAAAAATTTTAAGAACATCGGCAGAGTGTATTATTGTAATTAAACATTGTTTGTAAAATAAAGCATTACAAGCGATCATTTCCTTTATATGCATTTAACTATATTTGGATGGTCTAAGAAGATATCCAATTCACTTTTTGTAGTACATACATTTATAAATATGTCCATGGGAGATATCGAAATAAATATTTCAGTCTACATTAGGATGGCTCACACTGTTTTCCGGATTCAGGGAAAAATGTAGTAATCAAGCAACACATTTCTGGACACTAAAATAAGGCCTTTCAATTCAAATATTAAATCAGTCTTATTTTATGTTTGCGAAACATGGACAGTTTCAGCCAATCTCACCAGAAAACTTGAAGCGTTTATCAATAGATGCGTCCGATACATTTTAAGTATTCATTGGCCAAAAGTCATTTCCAACATCGTTGTGACAAAAAGCAAATTAAATAAACGTACAAAACCGACAGATAAAATGATGCTGAATCGCACTTACTCTGAGGAAACTTTACAACAAAATCACGAAATTATGTTTCGAATGGAATCTCCAGGGTACATATTGCATCTTAAGATGCAAAAAACGTGGAGAAAAACAGTCTTCCCCGTACCAACAGCCCAATTGAGAACGTTGCCGCAATTGCAAAAGTCTGCCAAAAATAGGAGTTGGAGGGCCCTTATTGTCACTCCATGTCCTACTGATAGATTTTCAGGACACTGATGATAATTTCTAGAATCCAGAACTGAATTGTTTAATTTTTACTACTACAAGACATGTTCAGGGGGTAAATATAATCAATATCGATCTTATTTTATTTAATGAAATTACATTTTTTGCTACCTCAATACCCAAATATAAGAAACGTGTTACAAAATACACTTTACAACTTTAAAATCAAAATTTACTCAGTTTAAAAACGTGTACAAAGTAAAAGTAAAAATTACAAAAATCTGACATTTTTTTCTCATAAAAGAAATATTTTCTAGTCTCAGTTAACTTTAATGTTATCTGATTTATGGTTTCTTAATGTTTTCATTGGGATACACACAATAACAATGATTAAGATCTCTAGAACAATATAATGTAATCATTAGATATGTTTTTTTTTTGACTATATCCGATAATTTTCTGGACTTTCACTACATTGTATATGGTGTGGTGCCAAAAATTTAACTAAGACTCAGATAAACATTAATGATTTTTTGCTTTTTTTATTACCTACCAAACACTTACCATTATTACTATTTCTTCCAAATGCCGCCATGGTCTTTTAATTTTTTGTTTTTGTTTTTTTTGGTGTTCCATAGCTTGTTAGACAATAATTTTGGTTGTTATTTTTTCCCTTCTTTTGTGTTATTATCACTCTTGTGCTCATTTTTCAATATGTCACCATTTATACCACCATTAACAACCAAACTATATATGTGTATCTATATTTTAAAATGATTTTTTTACTTTAATGGTATGAAAAAAAAAATTAAAAAAAAAAACAAAAAATAGAAATGCTTCCTTGAAAACGATAAGAAAATAAATTATGATCCTTTGTGTTCCATTAAATAATTTCCTTTCGTGTTGTTTTTGTTGTATTTTGTTCTTCTGTTTGCTTGTTTGTTTATCATTTTGTTAAATAGAAAAAAGTACATACAGGGTTTTCAAAAGATCAATGGTTAATACTAAAGGATATTTTTCAAAAGAAGCTTGATTGAAGGTTCCAATTTTTGCTCACCTTCTCAAAGTTGAATTTTAAAGAGAATTTAAACAAGTGCCGATTAACCGTTACGCTCGCATTTTTCTGTGACGGTTTTTTCAGAACGATTTCCACATTTGACTGATTTCAGTCACGCACACATTAAATTATTTCACAAATTAAAAATATCATCAAAATAAAAACAATTTTTATAATATTTCTATAATCTACATTATAATACACAAGAGCACGACTTTGAAGGCACACCTTTCGTGGTTTTTCGTGTGCTTCGTTTTTTTTTTCATTCAATCAATGGGCGATGATGCAGGCCGTGACGATCAAAATTAATTTTTATTTTATCTATAATTATAATTAACAAGCATTTAAGGACCTGCGCAGTAGACACCTTTTCATTTTATATCTCTTCTCCATAATGAACTCTTAATGCATAATAAGTAAGTTGTAAGTAAAACAACAATACGCACACAGTTGAAAATTTTTTTAATCATGTTGTTTTATTTTCCACCAAATACATTAAGAAATAGGTAGAAACGAAACAGAAAGTGAGAAGTAAGGTATTTATATTTTTTAACGAAAACATACTAATTTCAAAGCTTATCATTAAAACATGAGTGTTTTTTGCTTTGTAATGAGAAGTCTATATCAGTCCATGCAAATCTCTGTTCTTTTAAAAACTTTAAATTTAGCCTTAACTTGAATTATAATTACTCAACAGGGACCCCAGTATTCAAATAAAATATATAAAAAAAAATTTATAACTATAAGTTTTTGATTTATTTTAATTTATAATAAATTATAAAACAAATTTAAATAATATATTATTTATATTTTTAGATTAATTAAACATAATTATATTTACAATAGAACATAAAATTATTTTACTGTCATTGAATTTATAGCCTGTCATAAGTTAAATTTCTTGGTATGCGTGATTACTGTCATAGAAAGGATAAAGTTCGTTAATGTTCGGGGCGACGAAAAATCAGCGCAATAGCTGATTCTGAATGGTTATTTAGTTGTCAAAACCGACCGTAACGGTAAATCGGCACATTTAGAAATTCTCCTTTATTGTGTTTACTCTAAATTTCTATTAATTATTTTATATGTGTTTAAGTAAATGGTGATTGTTTTTTTTTAATGATAGACCTTTAAATTGAAATAAATTAATTTAAATTTTTTATGACGTTTGGTTACTACCTCCGCCGTTGGTCGATACACTACATGCTTTTCCTTTCTTCTGTTTCCTACCCATCCTACTACTCTGGGATTGAAACCGGATCGTTTGTAAGTGTTGGTTAGGTTAACAGGAATCACCACGTGAAGGTGAGAGTAGAAAAATAAGGTGGGGGATGGTAAATGGCGTAAGCTGGATACAATGACCATAAAACGCAACACCACTTAGACCCATTTTTTCACCCTATGTCCTACGGATAGTGTTACAGTACAATGATGATGATAAATGCCCACCTTAATAGGCTCTAATAAATCGCAATCGTTTTTTTCAATTTTTAATAACTTTTTAAAGTAATTGAGATCATATTTTCGAAATAAGTTGAATTATATTGATTTGGAAAGTATCAATTATTTCTGGAAATTGATACAAAATTTATTTATTTATTAATATTTAATTAAATATTAATAAAAAAATAAATTTTGTGGTAATTTCCAAAAATTCTGTTTCACCAACTGCTAACCAAAAAATCATTAGATTTTTTAATGAATTATTTCTGGCTTTTCGGCAAAAACTTCAAAGATCTTACTAGAAAAGTCCAATGGTTGTAAGTCCTCTAAACTAGTTTTGAAAATAAATAATCATTGATCATGGAACTGTAAAGACCACTGACAGTAAAACGCTGGGTGGCGCTGGTTATGTTAAAGGCCCCAGGTTCTATTCCCAATGAAGCAAAAACATGTTTAATGAATTATTCGACTTGGTCCAGTACCCTTTGTCATGGGGATAAAATAATTGACAAAAAAAAATAATTGAAAGTATAATCTGGCAACAACTTAACTAAACTTTTCCACATTTAATCAGTTGATAAGTCAATAATTTGTAGCTCAAAGCAGCCTTGTAGTATTGACTTGCAATACCTAAGTACGAAAAGGTGATTCTAGCTAAGTCATTGTAAAGAACATCAAAAAAAATATACCAAATTTTTAAGAAACAATCAACATTGATGCTTTCAGCATGCTAACATCGAAATGGTGCATGATTTTAAAAATAAAGTGCTCCGTGGTATAGTTAATGCACCATGGTACGTACGTTACAAAGATCTCCACCGTGACTTACACATGAAAACACTCACGGATGAGGTCAAGAAAAATACAGTTTACACGAGCAGCGACAACAATGTCGGTCAACTCAAGATATCGAAAGTCATTAGCCGATCTAACGTAGATTAGTTATAACAGAAAAGATATATGTTGGCTTTAGTGGGTTCGAATCTCACTCTATCAAGAAGCACATGTCCTTCGGGAATTACCTCCTATCTTTCGAAACAAAAAAAAAAACGTTATTGCCAAGAATTTATCGTTAATGAGTAGCTGAATAAATTTTTAACCGTACCCAGACCTATATTCAACAGTGCACATTAACAACCGATCTATGACATTGACTCCCCAAGTAACAATTTTTGCAGCTAATTTGTTTCGAGAAAGCTAATTTGCTCTAGTACTGTTCTCTTTAACCATTCTCTGAAGCAAATTTGCTCTATAAACTAACATTTTGACAACAAATTAGCATTTAAGATTTTTTTGTAAAATGATCTGCTCTATAAGAGCTGCATGAGCAGCTAATTAGCATTTTTTGTGAGATTTTTTTTTTTACTCTTTAAGAGTTGCAATAAAATAACTAATAGAGGTTATTAGCTCTATTATAGCTCTATAGAACAACATTTATAGAGCTTCAACTTCGGAATTAGTTAAGCTCTATTAGCACTTTTTAATTTTAACCGATCACTCTTATAGAGCAGCACGAATATAAATCCGAAGAAACTCGACAATTAATTTGTTTCTTTAACATAACTTATAGAACATAATATAACGCTCATACATAATTATGTCATGATATAAATATTTAAGCTTCTTGTTTCTTCTATCTAATATATTTAATAAATGTTGATTATTCAATACTAATATAGGTACATATGCATTACAAATCTATGTATTTCAAAATCTATGTATTTTTTTCAAAATCTATGTATTTTGTGATGGTAAATCGAGTTGTTTTTATTCGGATTCTTTTAAATATATTAATTATGCACATACTCTCAACCTTTAACAAAATATAAATATAACATCTGACATTTAAATATGAAAAACAAAACAAAAATGACACAACAACAAAATTGCTCTATAAGCTTTCCATAAGTGCTTCAATGCAACAGTTATACAGTAAATTTGCAACCGCCAAAATTATGTCAAAATAAATTACAAAAACAAATTGAATTATTATGTAGCCAACTTCATGTTGTTATTTATTAGAGTGGGCGAAAGAAACAAGATAATTTTCTATTGTATCTGACATTGAATCGATGATATGAAAATTTCAGTTCAAAAATATCAATTTTTCCATTTGAAGTATTTATTATTTAAATAAATTGAAATTAGAATAAATTAAAAAAAATAAAAACACAATAATAGTAATTTAAGTACATAATGTACATAAAAAAAATTTAAAAATACTTTTGACAAAATTTTGAATTTGACAGATAAATTTAGTTTTATAGATACATAGCCATGCCATTAGTAAGTATAAACATTTTTGTTAAACATCTTATATAATATTTAATATTACGTGTGAAAAGATATTGAAAAAACAAAATGGGATTTTAAAATTAAAAACTTTTTACATATTTAGGGGATTGTTCCCATAGCTATTATTTTCTTATTTCTTACTTTTCTTTTGATGACTTTATATTGTAAAAAAAAAATTAATTTTTCTTCGTCAGTTTTCGGCCATAATATTATTTACCATCTGATGAAAATTAACTTTTTAAGCCTTGGTTTCCTCACTTGAATATTTTATGTCAAATAAAAAACATGCCAGCCGTTTATATTCAGTTCCTTTTCAATTATATTTATATTTCTTTGTTTTTAATTGAAAATTTAACTTAAACCTTTTAATTGATTTCATGGAGTTCACTACATGGTTTACTCCACATTGTTTTTTATATTTTAGATTACTTTTATTTAAGAACAACGTGGAAATGGTAAACTATATTGTACCTCAAAACCGAAAACAATTTTATAAAAAAGTGAAATGAAATGAACTGTCAAGTACGAAGTTTTTCAACATGTATTGATATTACATATATATTCAATAGTTCATAAATTTCAACTTATGCTTTGAAGAATTTTTTGAACAATATTTTGACTTATAGCTTTGCTGTCTACATTTACCTGTCGTTTTACAGACGTTTAATAAATTCAGATGCCTTGTATCAAGAGTATTTTTAACTGTATTTTTAAAACTTTTGTGCAGTCCGAGTGTAATTTTCGAGTGTATTTAATATGTCATTAAACTCTTATATAGAGAAATAACATTATAATATTTTGACAGTTGGAAAATGTAGTTTTTTTTTCAATTTCAACAACATATTACCTCCATAAGAGTAACCAAATGCTAATTAAACACTTGTATAGAGCGAATCAGCAACGTAATTGATAAAAATAAGCTGAAATTTCTTGCTCTATAACTGCTCTATAACTGCTTATATGGTAGCTAATTTGTTCTAAAATAGTTCTAAATGTGCGCCACTTAGCTCTATTAGAGCTCTACAACCGTTCTATTGGAGCTTCCGCAGTTATATTAGAGAAAATTTGTTGTTCAATTTTATCTGTGTAAACTATTATAGAGCTGTAATAGAGCACAAAATGATACTTGGGTCAGGTGACATCAATACAACTGATAGCTTATCAATAATTAACACTACAATTCTAATAACCCTGTATACATTTTCTCATATTCAAGGACAATAAAAAGTTGCCTTGAAATCAAATTTATTTTTTATAAAAAAAAACTAAATAAATTTAAAAAAAAAAAACAAAATTTCTTTTCCTTACAAAAATATCCTTGGATTTTTAAACTGAATAAAAATCGTCATAATGTGATAATTCGCGTTTTAAATCTTACCAAACATATTCACACATGTACGTACATATTGTATAATTATGTATGTATCATTTATTAAATCCTTTGATTGGATATTTCTTTTTTTTCTATATTATTTGTTCTTGTTTTTTTGATTGTCAATAATGATATTAATGTTTCTAAGATATTCAAGGACGTCTGAAATAATAAAAGAAAATTGCAAGGAAGGAAAACAACAAAAATAAAACAATAAAACAAAAAAATTAAAATCAGAAAAAAAATAAGGACGAAATCAAAAACGACATTTGCTTTTACAATGACAAAACCTCCCAATTTAAGTGATTTTAAAAAGGATTGAAAAGGACTGACAGCAAAACAGGGACTGAGATCTGGGAAACAATATTATTTTAATTTTTTTTTTTTCTTATACACTGTCTGATGTCTTTTTTTACGTTTTTCTTATTATTGTTTTTTTTTTTGTGTTATAAAAATAGAAAAAAAAATAAATCTAAAATCACATACGTGAGTACGTGTAAAATGGTGTCATTTGTTTAAAGTGTCTAGCGATGATTTTTATATACTTTGTATTATTATGTGTGTGTGTGTGTGTGTGTTTGTGTAAGTTATGTTATGGAAATCAAATTTAATTTAACTTGAATAATAAAATATGTTATCCGTTTTTTTTGGTTTTGTTGTGTATGTCTTTTTTTTTCTATTCAAAAAATCGAAATAGAATTTAAAATTAAGATAAAAAAAATAACCTTGAGGATAACGGTACGTGCTACATTTTGTTTCAAAAAAGAGATATTTTAAAGTTTTTGAGTTGTATATTGTGGTTGCGTGTTTCTTTGAAAAATTATTTAGAAATAATTTTCTTTAAAAATGTTTTTTTATTGCGGTATTATATTCCCACTAGAAAGAGACAGACAATTAAATCAAATTTAATTTAGATTGAAATATGATGTGACACATTTTTATAATCGATTTTAAGCCAATTTGCGCATAACACAAAAGTTGCTTGAACCACAAATTATAACCACAAATATTTTTAATCAAAATATCTGCTTAACAGCAATCATAACCGCATCAAAATATTTTTGAAGAAAGAAGCAATTGTAAGAAGTTCATTTGTACTATAAAATTAGAATTCAGATATGAAATGATCGTGCGTAACGACATTCCGACCATATTCCAACCCTTTTTGGCTGAATAGTTAAATTTTTGCTTTAAATTCACTTGTCTAAAACTAGTTTGTTTCTAAAATACTTTAAGCAATCAGCGTTTAAAGATTTTTATTTGAGATCGGTTGACATAGTACACGCTGCAAGCCTGGGAGGTATATTTTGAAACTTTAAATTTATCTGTGCGAAGTCATATCTGTGTGGAACAGAAATTTCTGCAAAATATATCTGTGCGCAACGGAATCGGACTACAATGGTGACATATGTATAGACAGAAACTCTAAACTAATGTGTGCGCAACGGAAATTCAGTTTAACTAATGGAGTTGCTTTGGCAAATAGACCGATTTTGGTTTTTGCTCACTTACTTTGACACCCATTTGTTCCGCTTTCTCTTCAGTCTGGGTACAATCATCGTTACTGTGATCTGGCGATGATTTAAATGTCATTAGTATATCGTAGTAATTGGAAAAATTTGACAAGTATAGTGTGGGTTGTGCTTACTCCCAATCGTTACACTATATGTTCCAGTAGTAGATTGAAGAATTCCCATATAATAAACTTTAATCGATAAGTTTTAATTTTTATTAATGAATCATTTCATTTTATTTTGATTTTTACTAAAATGATTGTGGTATAAATAAAATATTATGCTTAAACAAAATGTGCAAATCACCCTTTAATGCATGGTGTAGCAGCAGATCTGCATCATACTTCAGAGTTCTTCCAAAGGTTCGATTTGATTTTTCTAAATACGTTTTGGGTTTCAGGGAGTCGAAATCAATTCAAAAATATTTTTTTTCAATAGAAAAGGGAAAATTATGCATTTATTTGATGGACTCCCAGACTCCCAGACGACAACCATTAGCATTTGGTTTTGTGATATTATTAATTAGCAATTATAATTTTTTAAGTTTACCTTGTGGTATACATTTTTGATTCGTTCTCTTAGTTTAGTATTTTAAATCATGCTAGACAATTTCATTTATAATATTGATAGTAGAAATTTTTTTTATATTATGTTGCTTCACATACAATTGTCGTATTGCAGGAAAAGGAATTTGTTGAATTACAAATTGTTTAATACTGTATCTGAGCATAATATCTCCAATATCGTACTACAATATCGCCAACGATAGCTTCTATGTTTTATATAGGATCTGCTATCCTTTTCTTCACATATTTCGGTCCAGCAATGTGTGTATTTAGGATTGATTTAAACCTTTAAAAATATCACCATCATTACTATGGATAATTTTTTTATTCTTCATATGAGTTGTGTCATAAATTTTTAGGTTAATTTCATCAGCCATTTGGGTTATTTCCACCAGAAACATTTATTACATTGATATATTCCATTATTCCAAATTCTACATTCGTAATATAATCAATTATATTGACTGTTGTGGTGGTTCTCTCATTAAAATGTAAAACATTAATTTAAAAAGGCCAGAAAACTTCTATATATCAATAATTCAAATGTGGAAATGATTAGATTGTTCGGTAAAAAAGACAAAATGTAATTATATTGCAATCAGTTCAGTATGATTCCCATGAGAGCAATAAGACTATAGAAAAAATTCAGGACTACTTAAACCAACTAACTTCGGCATTGTTTAATTAATTCGGACGAGCAAAAAACATCAAAAATTACGCCATCTGGCTTACTATGTATTGCAGTATTGCAAGGCCCACGAATAAAATTAAAAACTAATTTAAGGCTGTATGGTGTAGATTCCCAGGTTTCTTCCTTTTTCATGTAATTTTTTTTAGTCATATTTAATATCATCTGTACCATCAGAGACTATAATAGAGACGTCGAATTGCGAACAAAATATCATGCATTTTTTTTTTCTAACTATCAGTTTTTAAATTTAAAAAACTGATACTTAGCCAAGGATTTCTACCAATTTATTAAAAGGTAGTTGTCCATGTTGAAAAATAAGATAATTGTAGCCTGTACAAATTTAAGTAAAATATTTTTAGCTTATACCATTTACACCACTTATACCACTTATACTACTTATACATATTATTTTTAAGGTGCATGTCATTTAACATTTAATAAATAAGAATGTCGTGAGAAAATATTTAAGTAAAAAATAAAAATTAATTATTAAAATAAAATAAATGTGTTTATAATAATAATATATTATTAAATTAATTAAAGTAAAATAAGAAAGTAAAAAAATAAAAAGTAAATAAAAAAATTTTTTTTTAAGAAAAAAGTAAAAATGGTTATTCAGTAATGTCAATTTCACACTTAAGTTAATTAAACATTATTTAATAAATTTTATTTCAACAAAAAATAATAAAATCAAAATTTATTTAAATATCAAATTTTACAATAATATAATAAAGTATAAATTCAACATATATATATATTTCGTTAAATGGTTAATACTAAATAAATAACCTAAAAAATATAATAATATCAAATAATTGAATAAAAAACAGTGCTTTTATTTTCGAACAGTTTTTACAATTCTTAAAAAATTAAACTTAAATAAACTTAACTTAAATAAATTTAACTTAACTTAAATGATAAATAACTCAACATTGATTAAAATAATATAAATTATATCGTCACTTAATTTTATAACTTCTTCAATGCTACTGTTTACATAACCTGGTTGTCAACAAATTTGACATAATAATTAATATTATTAATTACAAACTCAACGAAGATAAAGTGTGATCGTGTTAAAAATAATTTAAGTAGTAGAGTAGACGATAGTAACGATGGAGGCAAATAAAAATCCAAAAGAAGATCTATAATTTCAGTTTAATTTTTCAATTTTGGATTTTAAATCATACATAAATAAATTTTTTCAACAGTTATTCATGTTGATCTTTATATACGTGCACTCGTGTGTGTTTCTAAATAAGAACAACCATAGCAGAAAAAGTTAAAGATTGATAAGAATAGCCAGATTGTTGCCAGATTGTTTTAATTTAAATCAGCGTTGCCAGATTGTTTTAATTTAAAACTTTAATTAATTAATTAAAATTTTAAGATAAATAATAAAAATAGTAACAACAACAAATAAAATTAAAATTAATAATTTAAAATTGAAAATTTAATATTACAAATTTTAATAATTATAATTTAATAATAGATTAGATTATGGGTTATTGAAAAATATTCAGTTTTTGATGTATCCCTAAAACTAATTGCTAAATTACTACCTCTTATACATTAACATATAACTGATCTACTTGATATTAAAATATATTAAACTATAATCTTCAATTCACTAAATAAAATGGATAAACAAATGAAGCTTCGCTCGATATCATCAGTTAAATCAAGCTCTCCATCATTTGCTAAAAATGCAAGCACTGACCATCTCACTGAATTAATAACTAGTTTGACTAAACGCTTCGATTCCTTTGAAGCTTCCATCAAGGAAATGTTGAATGACAAAATTCTTGATATGGAGCATCGCCTGGAATTAAAAATTCAAGACTCAATCGCCAACTTTAATAAAAACTCTGAAGCTTTAGGAAATAAAATGGATAAATTAGAAATTGAAGTACATAATAAAATCGTCACTGAGTCCAAAGCCAATTATGAGAAAATTTTGGGTGAAGTGTCTGAACGGATGCATTCATATGATACAAGCGCTATTATCGAAGAAGTCAATTTGCGCATCTATGAGCTGGAGAGAGCATTGCACTCCAATGACTTGATCGTTAATGGTATTGCTGGAACTCAGCATGAAAATTTTGGTGAAATCTTTAACAGGATAGCTAAAGTTATTGGTTTCACTGGAAACTTTGATTGTGTTGGGTCTATGTTTCGCATCAAGAGTAATACATTGATTATAAAATTCTTATCTAATTCTTCAAAAGTGTCATTTTTTATTAAGTATCTGCGTTTTAAACACCTGAGAGCCTCTCATATTGGTTTTGGTGGAGCTACTCGTATCTACATTAATGAAAGCGTTCCATCACATACTCTATTTCTTCTTCGCATTGCGAACAAAATGAGAAGTGATGGTTGGATAGTGAAAACTTTTACGAAGAAAGGCCTCTTATATATTGTCAAGACCGAAGGTGGAGAAGCGGTTAAAATCACGTCAAAAGACCAATTGCTCAAAAGCAGTGATCATAATGTATCTAAATTTGTTGATGTTTAACTTTTTCTCATTAGGGAATCGTCAAATACTCTTTTCTGAATTTTACAAATTTTAACTTTAATTTATACATACTTTAAATTTTTATTTTCTCCTTCTTGCTGTCTTTTGGTTGTTTTGGATGTTTAGTTTTAAGTAACAAGCATGGTTCTATATATGTTAATTCGCTGTTTAATGGCACTTTTATTCTTGTATACCCGTTTTCTTTTGGCTCTATTGTTAACTTTTATAAAAATTTTATTCAAATTTATTTTAATATTTAATGATTGTGGCTAACAATGTGGCTAATTAATAACTCACTTTCTGATACTACTTCTGCATTTATTCCCAATATTATACTAAAAGCTGCCCTGAATAACCTTCAGCTCCTTAATATCATTCACATCAATATTATGAGTCTAGCACCTAAAATTGATATATTAAGATCCTGTATTTCCAATACCAATGTTCAAATTCTTATGGTTACTGAAACTTGGTTAAATCACAACATAACCTCTGATATGGTTAGAATTCCAGGTTTTAAGCTTTTTAGATGTGATCGGAATAAACTGGATAGTTCTGGTATTAGAACTCGGGGAGGTGGTGTAGCAATCTATGTTAAATGTGGTCTATCTGTTAAAGTTTTAACTCACTCTGTGGAAAATGATGATATTGAATTCATTTTCGTTGAATTAAAATGTAAAAACAATGCTATTCTGTTAGGAACCGTATATTTTCCTCATCCCTCAGCATATAAATTTGAACCTTTTAAAAAAGCTTTAGATAATTTTGCTAGCAACTATGAATCTATCATCGTTGGGGGGGATTTTAATGTTAATATACTTGACAATAATCATGTGTTAAGAAATGTTTTCTTTCGAACTATTGAGAACTATTCATTGAACATAATTAATAATTCGGTACCAACTCGATTCGGTGAATCTTGTTCCTCTCTATTGGATTTATTTTTGACATCTACTGAAAACCATGAGCTAGTAGAAAAGTTTGGACAGGTTTCTCTCCCGGGGGTGTCTGATCATGATATGATATACCTGTCATATAAAATTCCTATTGAGATACCGAAAGTGAAAATTACCTATCGTGATTACAAGAATTGCAATATATCCTTACTATTCCATTCTGCAACTAGATTACCGTGGCGTTCCATCTACACAATTAATAACATAAACGATAAAATTGCGTTCTTTAATAATCTAGTTCTCAAGCTTTTCGACCAGCATGTTCCCCTACGTTCTTTTACTCCACGTGCTGATTTTGTTCCGTATTTCTGTCCAGATATTGTAAAAATGGCGAATGATAGAGACATGGCTTATGAAATTTGGAAGAGAACAAGAAATTCGAATGACAGAAATTCATTTAAGAGGCTTAGGAACGTGGTAAACTTGAAGATTAGACAAGCTAAAAAACATTACTATTCTAAGATACTCGATCCTCGGCTGCCTTCAAAATCTTTCTGGTCTAATATCGCTAAGCTTGGAATCAGTAAAGAAAACAAAATGGATAATATGGATAGCTTTGATGTAAACGAATTAAACAATAAATTTATAACTCCATCTTTTAACTTTACTTCATTACTATCCAAGATTGAAAATGTTGATTCGTCTTGTACTTTCTCTTTTAGAAATGTCTCAAATGATGAAGTCTATGATGCTATTTTTAAGGTTAAATCCAATGCTGTAGGACCAGATTTAATTCCTTTGAAATTTATTAAACTGATTATCCCTTCTGTGCTACCTTATATTACTCACATATTTAATTTCATCTTGACTACTGGTCAATACCTTCTAATTTGGAAATGTGCCAAAGTTGTTCCCGTTCCTAAAAAAAATAATCCAACGATTGATGACCTTAGACCCATTAGCGTACTGTCCGGTATTTCGAAATCTTTTGAACGGTTATTGCATGCACAAATGAGTCAGTACGTAAGTGATAATAATCTCTTATACGAATTCCAATCAGGTTTCAGAAAGCAGCACAGCACTACCTCAGCACTCCTAGAATTAACAGATAACATTTACTGTGAAATCGATAAGAAACATGCTGTATTATTGCTTCTTCTTGATTTCACTAAAGCTTTTGATTGTGTTAATCATAACTTATTATGCTTAAAACTTAGCGCAGCTTTTAATTTTGAATCTTCTGCTACTACTCTCATTCAAAGTTACTTAGATAATAGAAGTCAATTTGTGTTTCTAAATGGTATTAAGTCTAATTATCTACCTGTTGAATGTGGGGTACCCCAAGGATCCATATTGGGTCCCTTACTCTTTAGTCTATTTATTAATGACTTACCCCGTTGTTTGTCTGAATCTCATTGCCGGTTGTATGCAGACGATGCTCAACTCTACATCAGTGGTCCTATAGCTGATATTAACCGCTCTATTGCTAAATTGAATGATGATCTTGATGCTGTTGCTTTCTGGTCTCTAAACAATGGTCTTCGATTAAATCCGTCAAAATCCCAGGTTATGTTAATTTATGTTCGTAATATTGATACAACTAATCTCCCTAATATCAAATTAAATAATTCTGTGGTAAAATTTGTAAGTAAAGCTAAAAACTTGGGTGTTGTATTCAATAAGACTCTAACCTGGAATGATCACATTAACTTTATTTCTAGAAATGTTTTTTGTAAGTTACGAAAACTCTGGAAGTTCTCTTTCCATATTAACGAGTGGGTAAAAAAGAAATTAGTTATGTCTTTAATCTTTCCACATTTCACTTATTGTGAAGTAGTTTATGCTGGGATGAGTTTGGGCGAGTTTTCCAGGCTCAAGGTTATTTTCAATGCTTGCACTCGATTTGTAACCGTCGTAGATTCGATAGCATCAGTGATGTTTCTAAAGTTTTGCTTGACTGTACTTTCGAAAACTATCTAAATTATAAGTACATCTGTTTTATGAAAAAAATCCTATCTAAAAATACGCCGGTATATCTTCTTAAGAAAATAACCCCTGGACGATCATTAAGAAGTGCAAATTTAACTATTCCTAGACACTCTGGTAGATTAAGACATCTATCCTTTTTTGTAAGGACTGTCGGATTGTGGAATTCTTTGCCGAGCGTAGTCAGGTGTGAGTTCTCTATTTCTAAATTCCTTGAGCTTTGTTGGGTATATTTTAAGGAAAAAGTGTAGTCATTAATTAAGAAGAATAAAAATTTTGTAGAATAATGCTTGTTAGGTGTGAGACGTCTGAAAGATAGTTTTGTTTGGAGGAGAGATTTTCTTTCTTTCTTTTTTTAAATTTTCTTTTTAAATTTTCTCTTATTAATTTCTTTTCTTTATAAATTATTTTCATTATTGTTAATTTCTTTAGGTTAAGGTTTAATTTAATTTAATTTAATTTAAGTTAATTTAAGAATTATGAATTTGCTACACATTATACTTTATATACTCCTATAGAGACTTACCGTCTCATGTATATGTACGAAATAAAATGAATAAATAAAATAAATAAAATAAATAAATAAATATTATTGGCTATTATTATTCATTATTCTTATAAAATCTTGTGTATATGATTGTGAATGATAGTTCAGATTGCAATGATAATGAATATATATAAAAAAAATATATATTATATTGATTGAATATAATAAGGTAACCTGCGTACATTAATTTTCTTAATTTATTTCTAAAGTTAGAATACGCTTTTAGTGTAGTGAATTAAATTTTCCTTTTTTTTTCAAGTTATAAAGGTACATATATTTCAGAAAAAGAAGAGGTCCGGGACCCCAAATTTCAGGACCGAAAACCTTGAATTTTTTGTTTATTTGTCATCAGTACAAATATATGGTCGTTGATCCAAACTTCCGCACATTCGGACCTATCGAAAAAAAAAATTTGAAAATTATTTATAATAATTATTAATAACCTTTTTTCAGAAAAATACAATTTAAACACATGATATAGGGTTTCGGCCCCAATTCCTGGGACCCCGCACCTACTGTCTTCATCGCATTTAAGAGCCATTGTACTCATAACCAAAAAAAATCAAGGTCTTCAGTCCCGACATTTGGGGCGCCGGATCTCTTGTTTGTATCGTGCTTATGACCCATTGAACAAAAGACATGTTGAAGAAAAACAAAAAAAAAATTTTTCAAGTGCTTTGTGAGACGGTACCCGGACCTATTTTTGCTGGAGGCTGCTCAATTTCTTGATTTGGCACTTTCAACCAGTCACCTTTAGAAGATGTAGTTCTGATGCCCGTTGATTGATAAAAACTTGCTACAAGAATCCTGTATCACTACATATCCAGTCAAATGAAATGCAAACAAATTAAAATGCAGGCAAATCGCAAGAAAACAGGCTAATGATACTACGGGCAAATGAAACACAGGTTATGACACGCTCCCAAGTATATTTGGTCAAAAGTATTTTTTTTTAAATTAAAAAATTATAAACTTTTTAATATACGAAAAACCGATTGTTATAAACGTAATGGGAGAATAAATACCTTACAATAAAATTTCTTAACTCTGTACAAAAATTCATTTTATTTGGATTCAAAATCAAAAAACATTCTTAATTCAAATTGGTTGTAACTCAACCATACAAAATCAAATTATATACATATATATTATTTATATGTATATATATAAATTGCTTTAGTATGCATAATAACGCACCTGCGAAGAAAAAAAATATTTTTCGTATTTTGTTTTTAATTCCATTCTTAGCTTGCTTTGAATTTTGAAAATTTTAATTTTATAAGAATCATAATTTTCATCATTTCATTATTTCATTTCGATACTGTTAGCGACATCTGTGCTATTTTTGCTCCAATTCGACGTCTCTATTATAGTCTCTGGTACCATAAAATTAGAATTCAGAAAATGATATGAAATGATCGTGTGTGACGATACCCCGACAAAAATAAACCACGCAAATCGAAAGCCCGTTGTTTAAAAATTCTGCTAATAAAAATCCTGCCAACTTTAAAGGCTCGTCTTTTTGCTTATTTATAAAATATGTTTTCTATGGGAAAGAAGACAGTGTAAATTGGAATTTTCTGGTTATAAGAATCAGATATACAGTGTATTACTACATCAGTATAAAATTGATCCTACGATCTCCTCTCTTTTACGATATTATTCTGAAGCTTTCTTTAATTGCTTAAAGTTATACAAGATGTATAGCTGTCTGGTTTCATAGAGTAAATAATAACTACTATTCATTTTGAAATCTAATTTCTGATTTTGAACTGTGCTTTAAATTCTAATATTTGACTTAACTTTGCTATTGAATAGTTCGAAAAAGTTGTTTCTATCTGGTTTGTTTATTTTATGTTTTCTAATTGGAACAAAGTGGGATTTGTCACAAGCAAACGGCTTTTTGTTTTTGTTTCCATCCAGATTATCCAGATCAGTGTAACCAGAGTGTATGGAGTGAACTCAGAACTGTTTGGAGCATTTTTTTTTTGTTTTCTTTACAGTTACTTAGGTAGAATTACCTTTTTGTGCTTAATTAAGTACAGTACTGTAAGTGTACACTAAAATATTTTAATACTTTCGCGCATTTATTTAAGAATTTCTGGCATATTAATTCGTTAAATTAATGTGTAAAGCTACTGCTATTATCAGGAACTAAGCCGTCTTAAATAGAATAGCTCCATTGTTTTATAAGCCATTTACCAGATTATACTCTCAGTTTTCAAAATTTTTTATCATTTATCATTTACCAATGACAAAGAGTTACTGAACCAGATAAAAAAACCCATAAAGCATTTTTGTCTTCGTCGGGAATCGAACTGGTGGCATTCCGGCTGAAAGGCAGGCCTCTACATGCTGCCCCAATCAGTGTGTAGGAAAAAATATGTTCGGATTTCAAATAAAAAGTCAAAATAAAGCTGAGAGATTGAGATTGATGAATAGTTTTGAAATATAATTAACAAATTTAAGCCGTATTGATCTATATTAAATAAAAATTTAACTCTGAACACATTTTTGATGTTTGCGTAGGGTTTAGTGTTGGGATAAAAATTTTATGTACTGGATTGAATCTGATTGTACTACACTTGCACAGAGTATTATTTTGATTTTTTTTTTTTTTTTTTATATATAAATTTTATTTTTTTTCCACTATTTTTACATTCTTACACTAGTCTAGCCTACAAAGATTTACAAAAAGAGCTACTGTTTTATCAACATCTAAGCAATTTTTTCGTTTTTATGTTAGTTTTATGCAAAATTTTAGGATTTTTTTATACTATGTACAAACTTTACAAAGTTTTTTTGTTCTTGAATTATATTATTTGGAAAGTAGGAGGTAAAAACCAATAGTTATTTATTAAAAACCTAGCCTAACTTAGTCTATCTTAATCTAACTAAAACTGCTTAACCTAATTAAAAAAATAATGTATATTATACTTTGTGCTAATTATAATTAGAGTTTTCCAACCACCAATAGTTTGGTTTAATTAATTTGTCCTTATCTGGTATGGACATTTAAAATTTTAAATTCTCTCCGCTAATATTGCCCGGGTTATTATCAATAGCTTTACATGTAGTCCGTCTATTATAATGATATAATAGAGGGACATGATTACGGTTTTGAATATAACCGTTTTTTATCTAAATAGATAAAATGCTCTGGGGCTATAAAGCCCGTGAGCAAGGTCTTTTCTCTATCATAGTATTTTCGAATCAATTTTATTAGAAAATTGTCGATTCTAATTATGTTTCCTTCCTTGTACAAGTATTTATCAGAGTGGTAATGCTTGTATTCGGAATTGAGCTTTCTATATATATATATTAGTACCTCTTATGCACTTTCTTTCAAATTTTCGGAGAGTTTCAATTAAGCTCGCACTGATGTTGTACCATATTGATGCACCATATACAAGCGTTGGTCTTATTAATGTTTGGTAACATATAATTTTAACTCTTTTACTAATAATTACTAGTTGTAAAAAAGTTTTTTTTGAAGCCATGAAAACTTTGTTACCTTTTAATATACTATATTTGACTAGCTCATTATAATTTAAGTTACGATGTAATTGTACTCCTAGGTACTACTTTTTTATTAGTTAAGATAACATTTTCTGCTTATTTTATTTCAAATTCTTTCCAGTGTTTTTTGATATCTAAGCCAGTTTTATCAACCGTGTTACGAAACAAAATTGTCTCGCATTTGTTGATGTTGATTTTCAGCAGCCAAACTTTGCACCGTACTACACCGAGTAATATTAAACATTTGTTGTACTTTGCCTTTGATGTAATCTACTGAACTATCGGCAGAATAGAATATGATGTCATCGGCAAAGGCCAATACATAATTATTTCCTCTAACCCGGTCTAGTAATGACAATAATTCTGATAAATATATTGAAAACAGTATTGGTGCATTAACTGTACCTTGTAACAGGCCATTATCTATCGTGCAAATTTTTTTATGATTTTCATTCGGGTTTTTTATAAAAAATTTATTTTTGTAAATCTAATCAATTATAATTGCTACAAGGTATTTTGGTACTTTAAACTTTAAAAGTTTATGTATTAGCCCATCTTCTAACCAAACCGTGTTAAAAGTTTTTTTCAAATTTATCAGATTCCCACCCCAAACTTGTGTGTTTCCAATACTTTGCTTATGTTTGGCATTAAGCTAATGAGTATTATTCTGATTAGAGCAAGTAAGCATCCAGTAACTATACGATCACTGAGCAACTGACAGTAAATATGCATAGTGCAACATTTTCATTTGATGTTTGTTCAACTCCTAACAATCAGCCGTACCGGTGAATTCGATTCGATAGAAAATTATTCGAATTTCTAGATTCGATTCGATGAGAATTTCTACACGGTGAATTCGATCGAAAGACTAATTTTGTATTCATTTCAAAAAATGTAATCAAATAAGAAATATAACGGAATGTAATGACTTTTATGTCAAATAAGTTCAAATTTCAAATTAAAACAATAAATTTAGATTGTTGTTTTAGAAATAAATTATTAAAATACACATACATACGTATAATAAAAAAAAAGTAAAAATAATAGCGCTCGTCACGCATTTCGTATCTTCGTATTTCGTAAATTTACGATAGTCAATTTTGCGTGAAGAGTAAATTTGTAAATTTTGTATTTTTCATTTCGTAAATTCGTACATAACAGTTGATATCTGATGTCTGCTTAAATTTGATTTCCAATTTTAATTATGGTTGTGTTGTTATAAGAATTTAACTATTTTCAATTTGTAATTTTTTGTGAAAACAACATAAATTACAACGCGTAGATGCGTAAGAATAATATGGTACTTGACGGAAGAATCCATGCTTCTAGAAAACACCTCAAAAGCAAATACAAATGTTTATTTTAATTTATTTTTTATTTTTCTATTTTATAAAAATTTCACTTACACATTTAAGTTTATTTTTATTCAATCAATTTCGAATGTTTAAGTTTGTTAATAAAAAATGAATTTGATTAATTTGTTGATAGTTTATATTTATTTTTGTTTATTATTAATATTTGATTTTAACTGTCAACAACACGAAGATACGATGATACGAAATGAAAATTAAATAGCTGAGAGGCTTCTTGTTTTCCTTTCGTAAATTTACGATTTCGTATTTTATCATCCGTTCGTTTATAAACCTTTGTATAAACTAGCCATATAAAAGAACCAAAATAATACGAACCGTAAATTTACGAAATTACGTGACGGCCACTAATATTATAAAATTTTGAACGAGAAAATTTTCGATCAAAAATATTCGAATTTTTTTTTAAATCGAATTCACCGGTTCAAAATTTACGAACGAATTCTCGATTTTTATTCGATCGAATTCACCGGTACCGCTGAATATTCTTAAATTGTAATTTAACTCTTACTATATTTTTTATTTAATTAAATAAATAAAACAATGAATTTTATAATATACTTGAATTGATTTATAAAGTAAATTCAGAATATTCAAGCATGGCCATGTAACATTTTAACATGATTTGCAACGTTATAAAACTAAATTTTCAAAATCAACAAAAATAAAAACTAAATTCGTCAAATTTTGGTAACTTGCAAATTTCAAAATTATATTTTCTTTTTTTCTTTACCATGGTGACATAATCAATTCAATATTTTCTAATATTATCATGAGAATTGAAGATGCAATTTTTATTCACAATTTTTTTTTCTCAAACTGTCAATTGAATACAAAATGCAACTGAAATGATTCAGCAATTCAACATGTGAATGAGTTTGAATTCAATTTGGTAAAACAAAAAAAATAACAAAAACAAAAAACAAACAAATATTAAATGAAAAAAAAAAATAAATGTTTATGTCACAAAACCTGAATATCCAATGTTCACATCATGCACATTTGTTTCTGAATCCTAAAATAAACAATAAAGTTGAGGAAAAAAAAAATAAATAATTGAATTCAAGAATTGTCATCATTTTTGTGGTCCAAATTATTAAAAAGAAAAAAAAAACAGTAAAAATAAAATTCTTTTCTATTGTGAACATTGAAAGACAAATCAAATATTTTCATCCTTTTGCTGTCTTCAAAAACTCGTACACATACGAATATAAAAAAACATAAAACCTGACTGAATAAAAATAAAATAGAAAATTGGAATGAATTGAATTGAAACACTAAACAAGTAGCATAAAGTGCACTTTATCTTAAATAGAAATCAAAGTGGAAAAAAGAAAACGAAAATCTTGTAAATCCAATAATCGAAAATTGATAATGTAATAAAAAAATAAGAATATGTGGGGCAAAGAAAGGGGATAAGATTTTATTTCTTTGCCCCGCTCTGTCTTTATTTCATTTTGTTATTTAATAGTCACTTTTGTCATATCCTTTTGGAAATTACACCAAACAAAATAAAAAAAAAATGGAATTAGAAAAAGATCCTTTTAACAATAAAAAGAAAATCTCAATATGTATATATATTGTATGTATGTATGTATGTATACATGTATAATGTAAAGTTTAATATTCTTTTTGAACTGATGATGGATACAAAAAATTACATTAAAATGATTCGCTTTCTTTCGCGTCTAACAAAACGACTTCTATTATATTTTTGTCTTTAAAAGATCCCGTTATACTCTGAAATGTTAAAATACCAATTTACATGATCATTTTTTGTAATTAAAAATTTTTATTTACAGTATTTAATTTCATAGTTTAATTATTTTATTATTTGATATCTAAATAGAATATCTAAATAGAATATCTATATATCTACCACTTTTAAACACTAATAATGAAAATAAAAAACTTAAATTTTTAAAATATAATAAAGACAAATTCAGAGTAAAAATTTGGGGAAGTGATTTAATGAATTTAATGAATTCAATGTATTTCAGTGATTGCAATACTAAAACAGAATTATTTAGTTCAAATTTATATAATATTAAATTGTAAATTGTAATAAATTAAAATGAATTTATAATTGAAAAAAAAATGTTAAAGCTGTGGAAAATAATTGGTTTACAAATGAGCTAAGGTTATTAAAAATTAAAAAAAAATAGACTATATAAATTTGGAATGTGGAGAAATACTGAGTTTGATTGGAATAATTATAAAATACTTCGAAATAATTATAAGGGTAAAATAAGTTTAGCAAAAAATCAATTTATTTGTAATAAAGTGGAAGTTTCATGTGACCAAAAACTATGTGGAGAAAAAAACTATGTGGATAAAAACGTTTGTGCTCAATAAAAAGGAAGAAGTCATTAATGAAATAATATTTGAAAATGGAAAGTGCTATAATAATTTAAAAATTGCAAATAAATTTAACTCGTACTTTGTACAAAGCATAAAAGACATTAATAATAATATTCCATTAATTACTTATATTAATAAAATTGAAGATGTGTGCTTTAGTTGTTTTAAATTTAAATCAACTAAAAAAAATTCTGCATTCTATGAATAATAAATAAAATAAGGAAAAAAAAATTTTTTTTTTTAGAAATATTTGCCTTCAATTTAAGCGTACTAAAACTACAAAAATAAACTTTAGAATCGCAACTTGATATAATATTTTCATAGCAAGTTTTGATTGTAATTACGAAAAAAGCAAATTAGCCGAAATTGTAGGAAGTCTTGAGATGAGATTAAGAGATTTGGTAAAAAGTTCGGCTAATTTGCTTTTTCCGCAATTACGATCAAAACTTGCTATGAAAACATTATATCAAGTTGCGGTTATAAAGTTTATTTTTGTAGTTTTAGTACGCTTAAACTAAAGGCAAATATTTCTAAAAAAAAAAATTTTTTTTTCCATATTTTATTTTCGACTTTTTAGTGAAAATATTTTTTTAATGAAAAATAATATATTTTCAATGAATAACACATGTAATCAAATGGCACTAAAATTCACTCTAACGCAATTTGGTTATTATTGTTATCGTAATTTTAATTTACGTATTAAAAAATTTTCACCAATAAAAAATTACGCACTTTATAAAAAGAAACCCTGTCAAATAAAAAAAAATTTTGACGTAAAATCGTAGATTGAGGTGCCTATTATGTATTTCGATAACGATTACGATTTGATCGAACGAAATGTCAAAATGCAAAATTGCCATTATGTATTTCGATATCGTTCAGTAATTGTCGACGAAATCGATAAAGTTTATCGATGTAAAATTTTACCACGAAAGAGACATCGAAAGAGAGATTTTGTACAAATTATTTCAATTTTGAATTGAAAGGATAAAATAAAAGAGTGCGTTTGGACAGTTGGTGTTTTGTTTTATATTTATGATATTTTTTTAAATAAAAATAAACTTAAAAGTTGAAATGAAAGTAGAGGTATTTTACTTTATTCTTGATAATAATTTTTGATTGAAATAAATTTTAATAAGAATGAAAGGCCAATTACAAATAAACTGCAATATGAAAAGTTAGTGTAAATAATGAGAAACCATTATAAATTTTCCAAAGAGGTACCAGGATATTTTGCACTCACAAAACCAATTACCTGATTATAATCACATATCTAAAAACAAAAACTGTTATAATAATGTAAACTAATTACAATAAAGTATAAACTTATCAGAATTGCATTAATGCTAAAAAATCCCTTTCTACTATTACATAAATGTTGTACGTTTTGCTTCGGTGATTTAATTTGAATAAGCTTTCTATCTACTGCTCCAATTATTTCAGTAATTCTGCTTTAATCATAAAAATAATGTTTGCCTGACTTTTTTCTTCGAGTGCGTAATGGAATTTGATCCATTTTGCACATAATTCTAAACTGCAAATACATATAAAACTTCTGTAGGAACAAAAAAAAATTAACTGTGCTAGTCCGACATGAAAATCATTTCCTACGTTGAAAATAATTTGCTTGGTACAAACCGCACAGAATCTTAATACACTAACCAATTTAATTATATTTGGAATCGACGTATATTACTTATTGGCTATTTCAATTTTTGCCCTAATTTAATAGTTTTAATAATGTAGATAATAATTCATCAAATTCATGTTTAAATAACATACGTATAATCTTCCAAATCTAGTGGATTAGAATAATCCCGAATATATGTTCGCTTGTTTTTTAATTCTGCAATTTGATAGCGTTTTTCAGCACTATCAGAAATTGAAAAATTTAACTCTGCTCAAATCATTTTATTTATAAAAACTTATAATTTTATAATTATATTTTATTTAAACACTTCAACTTATTTTCAACTTAAAATTTTTAAATATAACATTATTGTTTTGTTTTTTTTTCGTATAATAATTTGAATTTGACAGTTAAAGAATGAAATATATGTATGTCATTTTCATCGTAGATTTGAATTTTACAATGGCAGCATTTTTAAACACTTTCGATCAAATTTTCATCGAAATACATAATGATACTAACGATCACAATCGAATAACTTTAACGATAACGATGAACGATTCGATTAATTTCGTAGGCACCTAAATATGAGAAAAAGTCTGAAATGTAAACACTCATCCGACTTTATCTACGATAAAATTCGATTTTGTCCGACGTGTAAACGCTGCCTAAGCATAAATTGGCATATAAAAGTATAATATATACATGCATAAATCGAAATTAAACTTTTTTTACATGCGAGAAGAGTAATTTGTAACTGAGGGATAGATAACTGATACTTGATTGGTTCAAATTTTGTTTTCTTCCATAAATAATGTTTGCATTTTATTTTCAATTAAACTAAGCCATATGATTATGCATGTAACAAATGCAAGCCCTATATGACACATGTACGTACATTTACATATACTTAGTGAGAGAAAGAGAAATAATAAAAGAAAGAGATTAATAAAAGAAACCAAATTAAAAACACAAAAAAAATATAATGAAAATGATGATTGAAAATAATTGAAATTGAATAATAATAGAAAATGATTGAAATATAATGATAATGATTTGTATTGCACACATTTATTTTGTATTACTTTTTTGTTTTTGTTTTTTTGCTTCTTTACACCATAGAAATGTCCATAAATATAGTGAATTTAAAGAGAAACCAAATTTTAACTTTATCAAATATCCATATTCCATTATTAGTACACACACATATGTAAATTTCACCTTAGTTGAATGCAAAGAATATCCATAATATATATTAACAATAATACGCACTCCCATTTTACGTAAACCTAATTTTTAAGAAATACCAAACCGAGCAAAATATCATTAGTTAAAAGAGGTAAAATTTACATTTATTTATCGTATACCAAATTTATTATGAGAGAGAAAAGGTACAAAACAGATGTTTGCCTTTCGCTTTATACTGTAAAATAATTTTGCGTTCTCATTATTCTCCTTTGGATTTGTTTCCGTTCCCTCCCATTATTTATATGAGGCAGGGTGGCAAAAAATGTTAGTTCTAATTTAGTTTGTTCCCTTATACTATGATTAATTCTGATCTTTTATTATTTTAATATTTTCGTTTTAAACATTATTATTTTCGTATATACCTATTAAAAATATTAAATTATAATTACATTACAATAATATAAAATATTATTAATATTTTTGTCAGTAATAATTTGCAGTAATAATTACAAACATTATTATTTTTTATTAATTATATTAAATTATAGTAAACCTAAATATTTATTATATTGGTATACGATTATAAAATAATACTGAGAACAACACCTATTTACAAATCACAGAATTTAAAGAATATGATAACGCTGTTTTAGTTAGGTCTCCTAAAAATCTTATGCATGGTTGATACAATTTAGAAAATAATATTGTTAAATATTTCAACGAAAATTTTTGTCGAAAATATTTTTCAAAATTATAAACTTTATTTATTTAATTTCAGCCAATTTTTTTGTTACTCTCTTTTGTTTACTATATTTTTTCTTTTTCTTACACGTAAAATTCTTATTATCGTCTATTTCTGACAATGTTTATCAAATTTGCATGTGAATTTGTGTGCAAACAAATGAATACATACATGAGTTCATACACTTTTTATGGATATACTTTGGTTAAATGGTTATTGAAATAGGTATTTTGTTGAATTGAAGCAAATTGAAGCAAACATATAAAGTCCAAGGCAAGTTAATTAAGGCAAATATAAAAAGACAAAAATTTAATTAACGCTAAAATGTTCAAAGATTCATTTGTTTTCAATAATAAATGTATCACTATTAACTGGTGTATTTCCGGATAAATGGAAGGAATCAATAATTAGTCCTATTCCAAAGGTAAAAAATTCAAAAAAATTCTGTTATTTTCTTCCAATAAATTCAATTATAACTGAAGCAATCTTAGCTGAAAAGGTAATTAACATGCAACTATAAGAGTACTTTGAAATAAATAATTTAATATCAGACCACCAATCGGGCTTTAGAAAGATGCAAAATGGAGATTCATGATGGGAAGGTAATAATTGCAGTTTTTTAAATTTAAATGCGAAACCATTGATAGTTTCATACTCTTAAAAAACCTGGAAAGATATGGTGTAAGTGGAGTAGAGTTAGAATGGTTTCGGTGTTATTTAAATAGTAGAAAATTGAGAATTAAATTCAATGGTACTACTTCAGAAACTGTTGATGTAACTGTTGGTGTTCTACTATTCCTAATATACATTAATGACATGGAAAAAGTTATAAATTTTGGAAAATTGGTTCTATTGGCGGTGAATGATGGTCTTTTATATATTACTGCGCTGATAGTACATTAGAATGTATAACGAAAATGAATGATGATCTAAAACATTTAAGTATGTGGTTTAAAATGAATAAATTAGAATTAAATGTAGGTATCAAAAACAAAAGGTATGATTTTAAATAGCATAGTGGAAGAAGTTGTTTAAATTGATGGCAAAATAATAGAAATGGTCGATGAAATCAAATACTTAGCAGTAATTATATAGATGAAAAATTCAAATTCAAAAATCCCATTGGTTATATTTGTTCAAAAGATTAGGGGAAAAAAATATATTTTTTTTATCAAGGATTAGAGATAGACTATCTTTTCTACATGCTATAAGATTATATATAATGTAATGATTAAAACTCATTTTGAATATTGCTCATCGATTTTATTTATGTCAAACAATGAAATGAGAGATATAATGCAAAAACTGCAAACTAAGGTGATGAGAATAATCTTAAAAGCCGATAGGTATAGTTCAGTTAGTTTTATGTTAGAAACTTTAAAGTGGTTAAAAGTAAATCAAAGAATTAAATTTAATTTCTTGGTTACAGTTTTTAAAATAAAAAATTTTGGAACAACTTTATTTTTTTTTTTTTACATTTACCGTAAAAAAGTTTACTGTCAAGTTTATAATTTCAAATAAATCTATGTTAGAGATTTTAATCAGCATGGAGGTTGTTTAATCAATCAAATTTCTAGATTACCTAATTTATTTTAATATATTTAAATGCACATAAAATAGAATAATAATCTAATAATGCGTTCGCTATAATATATTTCGAAATTATTCTGGAACTTGTCAAAGCTGATTCTGTACTTTAATATAATGATGATCTGGAAAAATATGTTAAATGTTATTTAAAAGGAATACTAGTTTAATTTTTACAAATAGATTCAAAAGACTCTACGGTTGATTAGATCGATATTATTAACCCATCACGAAGAGCAGTTGCAGACCACTTTTCTTAAATCGAAGAAGAAATATGAAAAAGGGAAGCTTAACTTAATAATATGTATTGTTGCAATTTGCAACACATATTAATTAATATATGGTACAATCACACTGGCAACATGATTTTGCAATATTTTGAACATTTATCTGTATACTTCCAACACACAACTTAATCAATGACATGAATCAGGAACATGAGTTATTTGTAAAAAGCTTTATAATTTCAATTTGTTGAAAAAACTGAATTGAAGATTCTTGTATCCAAGTAGGTATACCAACATTCAAAAATGCAAACATTTAGATAGATCTAACATCTTAAAGATATAAATTATCGGTGGAATATAATTAAATTGCAATTATATTTAGATTATAATATTATTATGTATATTTAAACTCTTTGATGGAATATACTCACCCTTTGGGGTAGCTCCACATAATTGAAATTCACTTTTTTAAAGATAGAAAATTAATGTAAAATAATCCTCTATGTATACAAAATCAATGTAATCATTTTTTTCCATTTTCTGTGTTATTTTTTATATTACAGTCCTATATTGTGAGCGAAATGTAGCCTCTGGTATTTATTTATACTCTCTGAAGTCTGGAATATATTTATACTCTCTGGAAGCTACTTAGCCTCTGAGAAGAAATTATTGTACACCGAACAATTTATATATAAATTATTAACGTTTGGGCCTCAATTATAAATGATACAATATGTAGATGCCAATTAAGAAAATTAAACTAAATATATCAAAAATAAGGGTTTTATATATTGATTTGAATTGAAAATGGTATATACTATCAGTACCATCTTCAATTCTTTCGCTTTCACTATACAGTAGCAGAACAATTCAAATTGTAAGTGATAAAACGAAATTTCATGGTAATTTCAAAACTACTAATTCGATGTAAGCTATGCAAACCTTACTAGACTGACTATTAATAAGATTTAAGTATCTAGGATTCAATGTCACACAGCGATACAGAGAACTGAAACAAAAGTTTGTTAAATTTATTATAACTTATAGAATTGTAAGAATGTAAAACGGATAGCTTATAAATATTGCAAACATTAAAATCTGTTGAAAATATTAAATTAGATTGCCGTGATAACTCTCAGATATGACATAAGCAGAGAAAATATAAGAAGCTTTCAATTATTAGAGGTCCGATCAATTCCAAATAAATGCAGGTGTTGCTTAAGGATGAGTTCTCTCACCTATGGTAATTTCTTATATTTAAAAATTACTTGCTCCAAAGCACCTTCAATCAAATCCACCGCTTTGCAACCTACGATTTTCAATCTGAAGCTATAAACTAATATTATAATGAACCTATATAAATTTTCGAATTAATTAACCGCAGAACGATGTTACACAAAATATTGTTTTCCTGCATCAATCTTGCAAGCCATGTCTTTGGATAGAATATTTTTTCTAAGCGAAAAATAGCTGTATCAACCAAAAGAAACATCTTAGCCAGTTTCTTCACCAATCATTTGACCGTAATATCTAATTGGGGCTTAAAAAATAGAGTCGAATGCATCATATACTCGATGTTGCTGCAAGAACTAATTTTCTTCCTGTGACTTTTTGAATATCAATAAAACTATCATGCAACCCAAAATGCAAGATAATTTTCATGTATGGGCTGGTGCTTCTAGTAATGCGTTAAAACATTTCGATAAAGTCCAAAAATGGGCTATTCCTCACATCAACGACCCAAATAAAAAAATTGCTCATCTTGCTACTCTTTGTCATCGCCCTATACTTTGAATACGTACAGTACATACTCCCAGTACACGAAGGTCAGCATATGTTTATCCTCACAACGTGGAATTTCTAGATAGTAGAATAGTTACAAATTATGGAAATTCGTTTATAAGCATTGACTGATTCAAACGACTGATATATGTATGCTGGTAAGTAATTTTAATTTTAAGGCAACCTTGTCAGTAAATAATTAACATAAATATTTTCTGATTATATTTTCATTCTCAGATAGAGGAAAATCATCAAAATAGCTTCCAGTTTCTGTTCTATATGTCGGGGAAGAACAAAGTGAAGGATTGTACCGACTTTAACGCACTAGAAATTCCCATCGTTTTGATAGAATTAAAACTAGTCTTTAAGACTAATTATTAATACTAGCTATTCCCGGCGTAACATTCGCCGGCCTAGCATTAGCATTATAATTGAAACAATTTATTTTATTTGTTTATTTTCTTTATTTTCTTAAAAAAAAATCAATGTTTTAAATATTTTTTTATTACATAATAAATAAGTTAAATTGAAAAACTTAAAACTATAATTCACTTTATTTAATATCTTAACAATAGTTTTATTTTATACTACACTAACCCTATCAAAAGATCGTACTCTAGTCAAAGCAACATACAACTGTGAAATAGAGAATTGTGTTTTTAGTGACTCCTAATTGTGTAATGCCAATATATTGAAAGATATACATTAAAAAAATACAAAAAAAATATGTATTAAATATTATTATTATTTAGCAATACAAATACTTAGAATAATTGATTTACGATTTAAATATTTATATTTCATAAATGTTCTGAAATTACACTGAATATTTATATTTGTTTATAAGTATTTATTATTAGTGGATTAGAAAGTGGATTTTACATGAAGAAATGTAGTATACCTTGCAACTATATTTGTTTATCTTTGAGATATGTAATTAAAACGTTTGAAATAAGATTTGATGCAATTGCAATAAAATTTGTAAATGTAATAAAAATAAGTAAAACAAAACTTTCATGAAATAAAATCTGATGTCTAAACGCTCCCTAACAAATACTATTAATAGAGACGTATATTTCAACAAAATGTGGGGAACAGAGATGTCGCTGGCAGTATAGATAGGAAATTAAATGCATTTAAACTAAATACATACCACACTCACATTAAAAACACATTAAAATAGTCATAGACACGTTTTTTGTGTTTTTTTTTTGTATCATAATAGCCCTAACTATTTCAAAACTCAAAATAAAAAAACAAAAACATTTATTTATAGAATTTATATTTTTATTTTACATGACGCCTTATGACTATTATAGTTAGGGGTAAAGCCAATAATTATGCTTTTTCTCTTGTTCTTCAGTTTTTATTGTTATATTGTTATCCTGCTAGGGTCTCTGATGTAGGTAAGGGTAGTCTGTGATTTTTCTTTTTAAAGTTTTTTTAATTTTTATGTTTACTAAACTTGCCGTGTATTGAATTGGAACTGATAATAATATCATAACATATTTTGTTTTTATTGTTCTTAGCAGATCGTAAATTTCGGTTTATGATTCTCCATGCACAATATAATATTTACTCAATGTAACTGCGCATTTGAATTTATACTTTTGAATTATTTGTTAATAAAATAAATTAATTTCAATTTGTGGAATTTGTGATGATGGTCTGGGTGAGGTAAAAAATATATTTTCTAAATTTACTATTTGTTTTACCGGTAAGTTTTTTTGCTGTAATATCGTAATATTTTAACAAAGCTATTATAATAAGATTCTGATAATTCGGTTCTTGTCTTTGCTACTTTGTTTTTTTTTTTTAAATTAATTCATATAATCAGATAGTCATTATAGTCAATGCTATTGCTCAATAGGTGAGTTGTTTTTAGGTTAATTTTAATTTGTTTTTGTTTTATTTGGTTTTATCGTTTTGTGGTTTATGTCTTTAAATAAAATATTTGCGCTATCGTAATTTTTAATAGTTCTAATAAAATTGTCTAATCTAGTTGAAAAAAGCTTCGTGTTGTAAAAGCTTTGTGAAAAGTTTAACAGACGTTTAAGCGTATTAATAAATAAGATAATTTTGGGTTTTTTCTTCAGATATCTTTAATCAAACAATATTTCATCAGGAACTCTTGAGAGATAAAAGATCTAGAACTTTGGTATGTTCAAACGGTTTTGTTCGTTTAAGTCGTCTAACAAAGTTTTGATTGTCAACTAAACGTGAAATTTCGACATTGACATGTTGAAAAAGACGACTTTTATGGCGTACAGCCAAAAGCCTCAAATCTCTATGAATATCAGCATAGCGAACAAACCCGGGGGCATTAACAATGTTTCGCAATACTTTGTTTTGGAATGTTTGGATCCATTGAATATGGAGTTGGTAAGCACAGCCCAATATTTGAATATCGTATGCCCAGACTTGCTTCAGTATTTGATTATAGTCAAAACTTTATTATATGTCGAAAGAAGCGTAGATAAAGAAAAATAAAAATAAATCGTAATGATTAAAATTCAAAAATTAAAAATATGAAAAATATCATACGGAAAAATTATTTTAAAATTTATTACGAATATTAACAATTGCCACCGCACACGACATGTAGATTGAAATATCAAATATTGTTTTGAGCACCATCAGTATTTCTTTTTTGACCGTGTAAATTTGATTTACATTTTTTTCTATAACAAATCGAAAAGATCTTTTTTAAAAATAGATTCATGTACATTACATAATATATAAAATATAATGGGAAAGACATTATCGAAAAGGCTCTTCTCTATTGTAAATTTATTTATCAGCTAATGGAATAATATTAAAAATCGTTTAAAAAATAAAAATAAACAAAAACAGAAAGTAAAAGAACAAAAAGATGATAAAAGATAAAAAAGTTTTTCCTAATTTTGATTTGATATCAGTATCTAATAAAATTGTTATTATTACCAATTGTTCTAAATTATAAAAAAAAAAGTAGATGGAAGAAAAAATAACAGACGAAAGAGATAAAAAAAAAGTTTTATTATTGAATTAGATATCATTATTTAAATGAAATTGAATTATTTTGTATTATTGTTAATTTTTTTGAGTGTTTTTATAAATTACGGGTATGTACTTTGTTAAACCAAAAATTGTTAATATTTTCAGTTTTGATAAAAAAAAAATACCCGAATAAAATAAACTAAAAGAAATGAAGGCCGGAACACGACATCGCACTTGGTTTTAAATCATTTATCCATTTTTTTTTTGCTGCGGTAGCCTTAAAAGCTGGAAGTACAATATAATCATGTCTCATATATTTTTCGCTATTAGAGAGAGCCCTAAAATTGAATGCACTGATAGTGTTTACGAGTCTTAGTTCGAATTAAACAACATTAAAATCTCGTAGTCAAATTTCGTATTGGTTCTTATCACAATTCATAATAAAATCAGATTGTGGTTGATTTCTCTGGTTATTGAATTGTGTAAAATAATAATATTACCAACGAATATTAAAATTTTATCAATGACTCAATTTAAAAAGTATATTTAAAGAATGCAATGCCAAATAAAGAAAATTAAGCTATATTTTTTTTTGATTCCAAAATCTCAAAAATTAACTAAATGTGCTGACTGTGTAATTAATTATCTTAATCAAAGTGACATTATCAGAGCAATTTACGAAAATTATAACAATGGTCACTAGCCCCTCTATACAGTTTTAATAAGATATCGGTATAAAGCTTATTCGATGGATTTTTCTGCCATACCATGGAATAGGATTTTAATCTAGCGATGTAAAAAGTACTAGTTCAATTGCCCTGATAATAGAATTTGTTTGTTTTACATGACAGTAGGTGGCGCAAATATAACTAATTGGAATAGCAATAGTAGACTACCTAATTTAATACTAATTGGGATGGCAACAGTAGACTAATTAACTACTTTAAGAAAATAATGTAGTACAGTTTTAAAATTACAATATCAAGATCATAATCATCATCAATCCTGTTGCTTCTTCTTCTTCCTCTTTACTATTTATAAAAATTTAATTTTTAATTGTGTTACTAGTCTTTTTTAAAAAATTAATTTATGAATGTTAATTATAAAATAGTGAATCGCATAAATAAATAAATAAATAAATTAGCTTCCTACACCAAATTAAAATTTTTATTAACGTTTTGAGAATCATTTTCAGATACCCTTGCTTTGATTATTATTTTACGACATAACATTGTTTTTGTTTCTACGGTTTGTGTGTCAACCTTCACATTCCATTCTACATTATCCCACAGGTTTGAAAGTCTGTGATCAATTTAATTCCATTTACTAAGTTTAATAAGTATGTTTAATACTTCTTCGTTGCCACAGGAATAACTTACTAGCCAGAATATTCGTATTTTATTGGCATTTATTGACTGCAGTAGAATCAATTCGTTGATTGCCAAAGAATAATTTTCAGGCATTTTATTGACAAGCACTCGGTTGAATGAGATGATTCGTTTTCTTTACTATCCATGTTTTCGTATTCGTATAAAAGAATCAAAAGAATATTTAATTTGTGAAATTGAAATTTTAGAGTACGTGGGGTTGTGAGAGGGGTTAATATCATATTAAACATATTAAATATGCCTATGTATTTCATTTGCCTGTATGTCATTTGCCGGTAAATATTTAAACAACACCTCTACATTTCAAAAGCATCCAAGCTAATTTTTGCTTCGTTTAAAAAACATTTTATTTGTATGGAAAATTTTTCTAAATCTTCGTAAAATCTTAGTAAAAATAAAATCTTTTTTGAAAGAAGGAAAATTTAGTTTCGAGGCTTTTGAAATATAGCGACGTTGATTTAAATAATCATTTTATTGTTTGGCCACAAGATCCCAAAACAAGTAAATTCCAAAATACCAAAATTCCAAATTCCAAAATCCAACTTTAATTCAATTAATGTCTTCGAATGCAAACATTCTGTTTTGTTCCAACAGCGACTACGCATAAAAATGATATATATATATATATATATATATATATATAAATATTCTGTAAAAGACGTAGAACTTTGATTTTGATTTTTCAATACTAAAATTTCTCCTTACTCAGAATTTCAATACTATGTATATACCGGGTGTGCCACAGCATGCGTATCAGCTTTATAAGAGGGGAAGGAGCCGTTATTTTAAAATTAAATAAATATTTTATTAACTAATTCGAGGGTGCTCTATCGACTGGTGGTATTTCCGGAAAGGACTGGAAAAGGGTTTTTTAAGACCAATAATCGCCGAATTTTACATTTTTTTTTTTAAATTTTAAAATAACGGTTCTTTCCCGTCTTATAAAGTTGGCACGCATGCTCTGAAACACCCGGTATAATATATATAGATCTAGCTATTAGTGTAAGATTTGTCATATCCAATCAAATGAAATACAGGATATTGAAATGCAAGCAAATCACATACAGGCAAATGAAATGCAGGCAAGTAAAATACAGGGAAATGAAAATACAGGTAAATGATAATAGAGGCAAATTGCAAGAAATACAGGCAAATAATACTACGGGAAAATGAAATATATGCATATATGACACGCTCCCGGTGGGAGATCCTAAAACGTTTGTCAAAGTTCTAAAAATAAAATCTTATATGCTCTACATTAGCATCAGCAAATAAGCATCAGCAAATTAGCATCAGCAAATTAGCATCAGCAAATTGAAGTGTTGTGTCACATTAGCTGGATTTTGTTTATATTTATCAACAATTTTACTTGCACTGTATATTTGATTAGTGATTACAGTTTGTTTTCTATATCAGATTTGATGATAAAATATGATTTCTAAAACTTTAAGTTCTTTTATGATGGTAAGGTATATTTTTTTACAATATTGATACTGTTCAGATTGTATTTCAGCATTCCGTATTTGAATTTTTGGCTAAACATGAATCTCTGATGTAACTTAAATTAATTAAAAAATGATAAAAAAAAATAAATAATACTATTTAATATAATTTTATATACTAAAATCATATCCTGTGAATCCTTTTTTATTTATATTCAATAATGACTTTAGGCATATAAAATTTATATTTCATGCAAATGTAAAAAACAAAAATTATAATGTATATAAAAATAAAAAACAAAAACCAATAATTTGATTTTCGTCCTTTGAAAATTGCCCTCATTAAAGTCATTGAATGGTAAATCACAAAAAAAAAAAAAAATAAAAAATAAAAATGAAATAAAAAGAGAAATCGTGTCTAAATGTATACCTCATTCATTCGATTATAAATCTGTTGATCGGATTTATAATTAAGTTAGACAAATAATTTATTTACCTAGCAATGCCCTAAATTCATTTATTCAAATATTAAAATGATTTTTTGATTTTCCAAAAAAAACATTTTGTATTTTCTATATTTGTTATTATGTTTACATATTATTTTTTTTTTTTTATTTTTTAAATATAGGAAATTATCAGAATCATTTTGAAAATGATTTAAAATATTTAAAATAGATGATAATAAAATACAGGATAGAACACAAATTAAAACGGTATTTGGTAGAATGTTTTCTAATATAGATCCTTTTTCAAATTAAAAATATCAAAAAAAAAAAAAAAAAAAACACACAATTCTGGTAATTTTGTTAATACTATAAATACGACTCCATTTTACAAAATTAATCAACTAGGAATTGGCGATAGACTTTTTTTTTCGTTTTTTTTTTTTTTTTTTTTTCAGTTTTTCATTACAGTTATATACAGGCTTCATGTCATATAATTTTTGACCATTAAGGATATTTTTCGATAAATTTAAATTGATATGAAATAAATTTTCTATAATTAAGTTTTGTATTTACTGATAAATTTCGACACAAAAAAAAAACAGGAAGTAACGGTAAATTTTAAAATCGTTTAACTAAGTTTATTCAACCTCAGACTAGTCCATAATTAATTATCTATTTTTGTTTTTAATTAAATATGTATCAGTTATCCTAGAAATTTCATATAATATATAAACGATTTGTGGCATTTGAATATAAATGTGTAAGATAGAAAAGGATAGAATATAATTTCATTAGTTGTAAAATGTATAAATATTTTCGTTTTTTTAAGTCTCACGACTCAAATATTGATATTCTTTAATCGAGAAATATTTTTTGATATAAGACACCTACCATACGTACCTACTTGTTTGACCAGTAAACTTTAGAGATCTTGGATTTGAAGAGATATCATCCTCACAGAGTAGCTGTTACGATTACGAAGCGAAGTTAGATTTAGGGAAAAAGTGAAGTTGAAGATATAAAGCCTTTTTATATTCGCTGGTACTTAATCTGTCGAAATGACGATGTGTTCTATCTCAACGACACATTAAGGCTTAATTCGAAGAATTGTTTAGCTGGAGTATTGTCTCTAAGTGAATTTGTTTTAATTTGAATGTTTTGCCTAGGTTCATGTCGATGCGCACACTGACTGTCAGATACAGAAGCATAAATGCAGAACATTTTTTTTTCGAAGATACGAACTGTATGTTTGTTTGTATCTGGTAATGTCCGTGGTTCACAAATATTTACAGTAATACCGTAAGAATAAATATTTTGTTCATTTCGATGTTTGTAAACTGAAATAAAAATGCCTTATATCCCTATTTCTATAGTATTCTGTTTTTGGAGCATCGTATTGAACAGACAATATCCCTAGACGATGCTGAAATAATGTTTTTTTATGAGTAGGAGTATGTTTTTATGATGGGGAGTATTTCGTTCACCAACATTACTGGAACTGATTGTCAGTAGGTATAGCAATGTTGAACTACTTAGACAACTGCTAGTTTGATTCTGATTAGTTTCAAAATAAGTCCATATGCAATACAAATTATTCCAGTTATAAAAACTAAGCAAAATTCCTGTCTTTTTTTTTGAGCCAGTTAGTGCTGAATACCATTTACTGGTTACTGTACATTTTAAGTATCAGTATATTAAACTGTTGTTCTTTTTGTTCTTCGACGTAGGCGCAATACTTTTTTTTTATAGTTGTAAGTTTAAGCATTTTACTTATTGTTTATTTATGTGTTTATTTCCATATGTATCTACTCTCTATTAAACATGCTGAGGGATCTTTTGGATGTAGGACCCTTTACTTTAAACTGTTTACTTATTTTTCTATTGCCATAATCATAGAAATCTATACAGAATGTGTCGGGGAATCTTTAGGGTGTGGAACCTTTTGATCTTCTTCTTTTAACTTCAGGTATTAGTTTTTTTATTTCTTCCGACTGTCTGACAATGGGATTGCAATATATCATATAGGACTTATTAATTGTTTTTAGGAGTCAAATCGTTTAAAATTAAATATTCGGTACGATGTTGGGTCTACACATCTTCCATTAGACTATTATATACCCATAGTAAAACACTTTTTATATTTTTCTTTCTGCCTGCTTAACTATACAAGCTTCTGCAGCATATTTCATGATTATTTGTCAATATAAGAGCACTCATTAGCTTGCGCTTCATACAATTATTAATACTCCTATCTTCCACCTTCTATCTCCGTTATTTCTGTTTATCAGCTTTCAATATTTTTATTCGTTTGTTACCATAGCTACTTTGCTTTTAAGATCATCGGTGCAGAGCTTCCTTGCTTAGATACAATTGATCCTAATTTTAATTTTGTACTTTTTCATAGTTAGATATCAACTGATTAGATTCTGTTAGTTATCATTCGGCCTATCAAAATTTAGTTTTATTTCTGTTTCCATTGAATTCTGTACTTGGCACGTGTTAAGTTATTCTACTGGTACTGGTACTTAAAAAATTTTCCGTAAATTTCCAGTATTACTGATACTGAAATTTTAACGACTCATCAATACCTGAAACCTAAAATATGTAACTTTTTTATGTATATCGATTTTTTTCTTATTTAAATTGGAATTTTCATAGTGAATAATTGAATGTATTTAATAGAATAAATAATTTCATATAATTTATTTAATAGATAAAGAGGGCAATGATTATCCTTAAATAGATATTTTGTATTTCTATTTTGTTATACGGGTATACAAACAAACATATATGAGAGTTATAAATAATTGTAAAAGTTATTGGATACCACAAATGGTAGGTGGTTCAAAAAAAAAAAAAAAAGAAATAAAAATAATTTTGTGAAGATTTTGGTTCCAAACAAATGTAAAAAAAATTGTTTGATTTTAATTTCCGTCAAATTTGTAAATTCAATATTCGCGGTGAGACTTTGTTTGTATAGTTTGACAGTAGATTTTAATAACATTTGATTTAGAATAGAAAATGTGTATGAATATAAAGCCTTCATTAGATTAGATTATGAATTTCGTGAGGGAATCTGTCCCCTATATCGACGCTGTCGCAAATGGGCTTATTGTGATTAAAACTTTCACTAACTAATTATGGTGTACTGAGAAAAGACAAATCATTATAGAGACCTATTATTCGCTTCAAGTTTGCTAACTAGTAAACTGAATGAGCAAGTGCAAATGAGCAAGCTCACCCGTTATTACCTGTAACTAGAGATAGTATTAATATACATAATTCGCTACACTATCCGCTACAAAACACTGTAATCGATTTAATTTTAGTTTTGAAATTCAAACCATCATTCGTGTATACAATATGGAATGTAGATATAGATGGAATGTAGATATACTTTTTAGATAATGAAATTTTTCCAAAATATTCTACTGATGATGATTTTTCTAGTAATATGAATACATTATCAAATTAACACCTCCTTTAGGGTTTTATGGTTTAAAATTGAAAAAAAGAAGAACATAATAAAAACAGAACACACAAAGTAAAAATAATTAGTCATGTGTGTCTTTAACGGTATAGCAGACTATAGGATTGTTAAAATTGATTAAATGTCATTTTATTTCGTTGTTTTTTTTTTTTGGTTGGTGTGGATGACATATTTTGATGGGCCCAATGATACGGAAAATAAATTACATAATTATAAAGTATCATTAATAAAATTATGAATGATTTTTATTGTACGACTTTGAAGAGATCAATAACCTTTAAAAATTGGGTTTTACCAAAAATATATATATATATACTAGGGAATCCCCTGTGCTATTGCACAGGAGCAGTTTTTTCAGTTACGATTTTATACAAAAAGAAATATTTGTTTTGGTATAATTGTAGTTGTTTTCTGAATCGCTTGATTATTGAATATAATATTTATATATAATGAAATTAAAGTAATACCTAATACTTTACGACGAAATTAACACTAATTTCAATGTAAGTTAAACACAATAAAATCCCATTACTCTCAACGTAATAAATCGATGTAATTTAATTCGTTTATAGTCAAAAATGTTTGTAGTCACAATTCTGTTATAACCAACAAATTTTTTGAAAGAAAGTAATAAACTTCATCAGTTCATACAATCGATGTCGTTTATAGTCACATTAAAATATGACGCCAATTTTTCCAATAAAACAAAAAAATAAGTCAAAATTGAATTATTTTATTAAAATTATTGTCTTTTTTTTGTTCTTAATTACAAATATGTATATTTTGTTATTACATAACAGAATAATTGCTATTTATGAATAAAATAAAGTCTAAAATTGTCGAAAAATATTTTACTGAATTTGATTTTGTTTATAATGATGCAATTTGTTTTGTGACTACGCCTATAGTCACAAAACGGTTATATGTAGTCAAAAATATTAGTGAAATTTAGCGAATGACTATAACCGTGTTTTACTGCATATATTTTTTAATAATAGCAGAAGCAAATTAATTAAAATTTATTATATCATTTTTGAAGAATATGATCTGATCTGATTTTTGTTTTTCTGTTTTGTTTTCAATTTTTGTTCGTGTTTTTGTTTTTATATTTTTTTCCATAAGTTTGTGTGTCTATTTAAAATGACAGAATTTTTATGAAACCCTTTTAAAAAGTGTCCGTGATTGAAATTTATTTTAGAATATAGGTGTCGCTCAACTTGGAAATAACCGTCACTATTTGGTGTAAATATTTCAAATGTTATAGTATTCAGCATTTCAGCACAAAGAACTTGATAAAATTTTGATATTTTTGTGGTGTAATTTACTATTCAATTATTCTTGCTTTTTTACTCATCACGTCGTTCATCTTGTGTATTATATATAAGACTAGGGGTCCCTGTTGAGTAATTATAATTTCAGTCAAATTTAAAGTTTTTGAAAGAACAGGGACATGGACTGATATAGACTTCTCATTACAAAGCAGAAAACACTTATGTTTTAATGAAAAGCTTTGAAATTAGTATGTTTTCGTTAAAAAACATAAATACCTTACTTCTTAAATTCCTTTTCGTTTCTATCTATTTCTTAATGTATTTGGTGAATAATAAAACCATACGATTTGAAAATATTCAACTGTGTGCGCATTATTGTTTTATATACAACTTATTTATTATATTTGGAGTCCATTAAAGAGAAGCGAAATAAAATGAAAAGGTGTCTACTGCGCAGGTCCTTAAATGCTTGTCAATTATAATTATAGATATATACATAATATATCCATTTTAAATACCTGTACTTGTAAAGTATAAATTTATATCTTTTAAAATGCTTGCCTATGGGCAAGGTTTTATTAATTAAAAAAATAAAAGTAGAAAACTGAAGAAAGTAATCCATGAGCAATGTAATCTGGTGCAATGTAAGAGAATGTAAGTATCAGTATATTAAAGAGAAGGTAAGACTATAATATATATGATTTTTCTGTTCTAAAATAATCCTAAATAGAGAACTGTGGGTCTTTACAAAACAATAGTCCAAAGAAATATATTAAAGAGTAGAAAATATAGATTGATTGATCTCGTGCAAGAGACCAGTTGAAACAATATTGAGGAAATATTTGAATAGAGTCCCCAGCGAAAAAAAACACAAGTAGAACTTAAAAAAGAATTATGTGAAGAAGGTAAAAAAAGCACAGTAAGTCTGGAAGTACTTTTCTTAAAGTAAACACCTTTTTTGATAGTTTGTTAATATATTTATGTAGGTACGCGGAAAGATGCACACTTCAGGATCAATATTTGAATATTATAAAATATATAAAGGATATTATAACTTGACGAAAACGTTAACTAGAAAATAAATAAATAGAAAATTTTCACAATTTGCAAATGTTATTGGAAGTCTTTTTATCTCACTTTGTCAAACTTTGCTAAACACAAATCTGAAAATAAATGTTTTTCATCATCTGCCAAATAACAGCTGTCTTTATCGAACGTTTTATCACTTTTAAAAAATCACTCTTTATAAGGCTTCATTGCCATTGAGCTGTAACCCCATTTAATCTATGTGCGGATATCTAGTTTTGTGGGAAATTTGGATTTTATATTTTTCTATTTGGGTAAATTATTTCATATTTTTCGGTTAACCGTGTTTGCGTGGGGTTTTTTCTTTTGCTAACATTTTTCAATGAAAACAGCTTTTGTGGGTCCTTCTATACATCTTTCTCCGTATATCTAATAATTTTTTTTAGTTTGCAAATTTGTTTTTTGTTTTTCCTATGCACATTTGTTTCAACTACCTTCATTTTCACATAATATATTTACAATACATACATATGTAGTGGTATATCTATGTACAAGTGATTCAGTTTATTTATTTATGCAATCAAAATTGTATCATTGATAATAAAGTTTCTTTCAAATGTACTGCGCAACCAAAGTCTTAAGTTTACTTTTTGAATTATGTTTGCTGTATTTTTTATTATTTGGTTCTGATTTTCCGTTATCGTGAAATTAACCCTTGTACTGGCTTTAATACTTTTATGTATATATTTTGATAGTGATATTGTATTTTTTGTTATGTATTGCCAAAAAAAACTCTTATTATGTAAATACACAGTTTGGAGTATCGGTGAATCGGAGATAAAAAAATCCCAACGGTCAGTAGAAATATTTTGGTCGAAAATGTTTATATTCTTCTTAAAATATTTGAAGAAGAGAGCCTGGGAAGATTATTGTATTATGGGAAATACAGATATTTTATAAGAAGGATGATCATACCATGACGATTTCATTTCAGTTTTTGAGCTTTTTTTTTCTACTACATTCGTGTTTTCCCCACCTCTTTATTTCGTATGGAAAATGTTAGCCACACTAAATCTTGAATTCTTGTTCCTATTAAAGGTGAAAAAAAAGTAGTATCACTGATAATTATAATTCATTATTTCGTTTAATTACATCAGTATACTAGAATTATAATTCAAGTTAAAGCCAAATTTAATGTTTTTGACAGAACAGGGATTAAAATATACTGACATTTTTCACTATCAACAAATAGGTATAAAAAAGAACAATAATAATTTAGTTTTTCAACAAATTACGATACACATTACATTGTCTATACCTAAGTACCTACCTACATTTAAAGATGAAAATTAAACTCATATGCTATATCTATGATATGCACTGTCTTGAAATTTGTATAAATAGGATGGTGTACTGGTGTAGGTGAGGTTGTGGTGTGGTGATTTATTTTTTCTCACTTTTGGTGAATAAATTGAAATAGTTTTAAGGTGAAATGTTGACAACTAACTCTATTATATTATATAAATTTAATGCTTCAGATATCAGTTATTTTTTTCTTTTTTGTTCTCCTATGGTAAATTTGAGTTTGCCTGTACGCCTTAGAATGAACAAGTCTTACTATCCCTATTAAAATTTTTGTGCTCTATCTTATTGATTGTTATATTAATAGATAGTCTATTGAAGTGTTATATAAAATTAATTAACCTTTCATTTTGTATCCGGGCAACATGATAATTTTAAGTTATTCTTCTATTTCCAACCTAACTGACCACATCGAAAGTTTTTTACGCTTGTTCATTCAGTTGAATTCAGTTTGTTTGGAAATTTATTGTTGAAGGTATTTTAGATTAGGATAATTTTTGTTCTAATGGTACGCAATATTAGTTGTTAAATTTTATTCTAAGGCTAACTTCGATACAGCAAAGTTAATTGCCAAAAATTGTCAGGCATCGTTTGCCGATCTTTTCGTAAAATAAATATAGGGAAATAAAGTTACTTCACCTTTACCAGAATTCAGAGATTATAGTCTTGGACTCTAAATGGATCAGATCGTCTGACTTCTGATGCGTGTATCATAACTGGACGAACGTGAGTTTTTCAGATTTTAATCTTAACTTCATGGTTCATAAATTTATCTAATATTCGAAATGAAAGCTGTCTTGTAGATATTTTAGCTAATTTGCTGAACTGATTTTGACTATTTTCTACTAGCTTTTGACTATTATATTTATCGACTTGCTTTGCAGATATATTTACTTCTAGGTCTATGAATGACATTATTTGTTCTACTATATTTGCCATTGATAGTTTGTTTAATTGTTATGAGATCCTAGACCACGACGATATCTTTCGTTTGCGGCCCGGAATTATCATGTTGTATTCTACAAAATCACATTGTCTTATTGGCAAACATGACAGAAGACTTGAACTCAACTCAAAAGACTTTTACAGAACATATAGAGAGAATGAAGAGGCTGAAACTGTTAAATATTTACTCTGTACGTGCCGTGGTCTGTATCAAAGAAAAAAAAACCCTTCTAGGAGCCTTTTTGAACTCACTAGCGGATTATGAAGGCACTAAAATCAAAGACCTTCACCGCTTTGTAAAAAGCTCGAAATAGTTCAACGAGTTGATTCTTATGCGATGAAAATTCCCCGTGGTATAACAATGAATCTTACGGGCTTAAGTGTGTCGGCGTACTACCAGAAGTCACTACAACCTACCTACCATTCTTCAAAGTAAAATTTGATAATTTTATATTTATTTTTTATTGATAGTATTTTTGTCAAGAGTGTTGTTATCAATTGTCTTGGTTCAAAGGGTGGCACTATTTGGTAGAATAATACTAATTTAGTTTGCAGATAGAAATTATGGAAGACGAATCTTTGGTTATGAAAATTGGGTTGCGGTTCATTTCATTTGCAATTTGTTTTTTTTTTTTTTATACATAGCCACAGCACTAGGTGGGGACCTTTTATACCGATTGGTACGTTTGGCTAGGGTGGGAAAGGAAACTTAGCAAAGGTGTTAATGTTCGTCTTGAATTTATTTAGGTCATAAATATAGAATTTGTCATGTTTTGGAAACATATCAAATGGAATTTTGTTCCACAATCAGGATGTTGAGGTTATAACCAAATTTCCATAACTTATCTTTTGTTATCTAGATATAGTGACGGTGTAGGGAGCACATGTTGCCCGTCGTGCTTCACGGAGGAAAACGCTTAAGTGGAGGTAATATAAAAAAGGGAGAGAGTTCCGACTATACGACGATATCCAAGAGGAGCAAGATGAGCTGTGACATTTGGATCATTGATTAGACGAATAGCCCATTTTTGGACTTTATCCAAATTTTTTAATGCAATATTAGAAGCGCCAGTTCATATGTAAGAATTGTACTCCATTTTGGATCAAGAGGTCACAGGGGGAGAAGTAAGCCTTGCAGAGACTAAGAAAACCTAAACATTTGGCTGCGTTTTTTGCAACATCAAATATATGATCATTTCAGATCATTTTTCGATTAAGGTGCATATCTAATATATAGTTAAGCTTTCAAACCGCTGAAGTTTATGTTCCTGAAACAAAAGAGTAGAATCAAAAATGAAAATTTTTCGGAAGATTGTACAACTCTTAGTTTTAGAAGTGTTAAAATCGACTCTATTTTTAAAGCCCCAATTAGCTATTGCGACCAAATCATGGCTGAGGGAACGGGCCATTATGTCTGTTTTGGTTGACACAGCGTAGGTTCAGATTTTTTATGAAAATCGTAAAAACCTACTATAGTGCTGTCGTCTGCAAAGCTGTGGATTGGATTGAAAGTGATTTGGAGCAAATCATTTATAAATATAAGGAATAGGGTATGAAGGAGAACGGATCCTTGGGGAACACCATCGTTTATTTGGAATTGATCGGACTTAAATTCATCAACTAAGACTTGAAACGATACGAAAGGAAACTTTCAATCCATTTGAGAGAAGAGAGACCCAGGCCTACAGCTTGACATTTTGCTAATAATGCACTATGCTATACAGTATACGCAATTCATTTCATTCGTTGTATTTTGGATTTTGGAATTCAGTTTTTAAATTTTTTTTGTAATATTCTTCAATATTTACAGGAACTCTCTGAGAAATGTTCGCTTCCTCAGAAATATGTTCAAAACAATTATTAACCTAAAATTGATACAGATCATTGTTATCATCGTAATTATTCTGTAAACCCTTATTGGGGTATAAATCGGCGATATATAGGTCTGCACAAATGTAGATATTTAAGAGATATTTAGTTTTCTATACCGATCGTGATGGTATAACCTAAATACTGAATAGTTCTGTACATCATAAAATGTATTGGGGTGGTGAAGAGTTAAAAATATCTTCTGATTTGTTTTAAAGCGAATTCAGTACTTAAGTATCCATTTTTCTCAATTTTTAAATTTTCCATTGTTGTTGTTTTTGTTTTTTTTTTGTATTTCATATTATTAAGAAGAATACAAAATTCATTTTGTCCAAAGTTTCAATTTTTATTTTGTTGCTTTAATCCTCTTGAGGTGCAATGTACACCTAAAAAAAGAGTTTTTATTACTTTTGATAGAATTTTGTTTTATTTTTATTTTCTTTTCTTTTTTTAGGAATTTTATTTATATTTTTTGCGTTTTTTATTTTTTTTTTATTTTTTTAATGATTTTAAAATTAAAAGAGTTTTCCTGATTGGGATTTTACTTACTTTAGGAAAGTTTATTATTATTATTTTGTTTTGCTTTTTTTTATTGTTTTTGTGTTTGTAGCTTTTTGTATGCTACAGGGAGAACTTTAAGAAGTTAACTTTGTTTTGTTGTTTTTGTGGTTGTTATTATTTTTCTTACGTATTAATTTATGGACATAAAAATTTCATTGAAATCTAAACCAAATTCAAAGAATACAAAAATACAAAAGAAAAAAGATGGATCCTTTTAAATATAAAGTTTTTTTTTTTATTTTAATTATGGGAATTTTGTAGTTAAAAAAAAAGCAAAATTACTTTGAGTTGCCACTTTTATTTTTAATTAAAAAATAATTTTTCGTTTTTTTTTAGAAATGCTCAAGAGAATAAAATAAATTTAAGAATTTGATTGTGCTATTATGTATACTAGTTATTGATAGCAGATCAAACTGAGGTAATTAATGAAACAATGAAGATTAATCTGGTTCTCTACAAGAGGGGCTGTAATATGCAGGATATTATAGTTTTTAAAAGTAGGGTAGGTAGGGTTGAACTGAGGAAGTAATAAGTGATGAACGGATAAGATCTAGGAATGATAGCTAGTTTGAATAATGATGGTGATTGGAATAGTCACAAGCATTGATGAAGGTAATAATTTACTTCCAAAATATCGATATTTGCAATCAAATATTAAAAATTTTTAGTGAACGGTAACTTGGCAACAATGAAATTATTTAATTTAAATTATCACATAAAAAATAAAAATTCGACTAATAAAGTAAGAAATAGATGCTTATTTTGTTTACGTTATGTTATCTACAATAACTGTAAATATGGCAGTCAATTAAAATATATTTAATAGAATCTGGTATCAAATGTATATGTTTGATGTACCACGTATTGTATTTAATAAATTACAAATTTTCAAAGAATCTTATATATTAATACGCTCAAACGTCTGTTAAACTTTTCACAAAGTTTTTACAACACAAAGCTTTTTTCAACTATCGAAACTATTACGAATTACGATAGTGTGCAAAATTTAATTTAAAGCCATAAACCACAAAACAATAAAACAATAAAACCAAATAAAACCAAAAACAAATTAAAATTAATCTTAAAAACAATTCACCTATTGAGCAATAGCATTGATTATATCTGATTATATGAATTAATTTAAAAAAAAAAAACAAAGTAGCAAAGACAAAAACCGAATTATCAGAATATAACTAATTATTATATCGATAAAATAGCTTTGTTAAAATATTACGATATTACAGCAAAAAAAACTTGCCGGTAAAAGAAAAAGTAAATTTCGAAAATATATTTTTTACCTCACCCATGTTCAGAAATTCCAATAATTGAAATTTATTTATTTTATTAACAAATAATTCAAAAGTATAAATTCAAATGCGCATTGTAGAAATCGGTATACACTCAGTAAATATAATATTGTACATGGAGAAATGCATTTAATTTCATATCTATACTGCAAGCGACATCTCTGTTCGCCACATTTTGTTGAAATGTACGTCTCTATTAATAGAATTTGTTAGGGAGTGTTTAGACATCAGATTTTATTTCATGAAAGTTTTGTTGTATTAAAATGCTAAACTTTTTTTAAGATATTAAATAAATTCAATTATAGTTTTAAGTTTTTCAATTTAACTTATTTATTATGTAATAAAAAAATATGTAAAACATTGATTTTTTTTAAAAAAATAAAGAAAATAAATAAATAAAATAAATTGTTTCATTCTAGACCGGCGAATGTTACGCCGGGAATAGCTAGTTCTGTTTTATTTTGTTTAAACAGTGACAGTCGTAGACGTATTGTAGCTCAAGATTAAAACTTCAATTGAATTGTGTATGTATTTTACAATAAATCCTATATGAATTACGAGTGAGTCACTAGCTATGCCTTGCGTAATATTAATCTGTCCAGCCTAAAGGTAGATGTCCTCTTAATGGACGAGAGTCCAAACAAATTTTTTAACCAATCAAAAAATTTTATTTTACCAACTAATACACAAAAAATCCTCTCCGGGCAATTTTCTTCATCCAATTTCTTATTTAAAATATTTTTAACTTTTGGCTGAAGGACGAAGTAAAAGAAAAGGATAAATATATAATTATTTGATAAATATTTATTGCTATCTCGATTTATGTATGAACGTATTCACATATAGAATTTAAAATGTTTTTTAAGAAAAAGATATGAAGTGTATTTTTTTTGTTTTTTGTTTTTTAGTATAAGATTATTTTGTTTCTAACAAATTATTTATATTTTAAGATAAAATGCAAAGCGCTATATTTTATTTTTTCGAATATTACAATGTTATTATCCATTTTTACTCTTAACAAAATTTTAAATTTTTTGAATAAAAATAATATCAACGCATGTAAACATATTTTCAAACGTCAACCTTTTTTGTCTACATAACAAATGTCAGTTCTTCGCGCATTGACAGGAAAGCATAAAATTTTCTTTAATGGTATTTGTGTTTCAATTATAGTGTAAAATAAAATTGTCCGGGCGTTCGTCCATCAAAAGGAAATCCACCATAAGTCTACATTTATTCAAAGTCATAACATTCGCTTACAGAGGCTGTATGCGGGAATAAAAGAGGCAAAAATAAGATAACGTTAGTACATAACAATACTGCCAAATAAATGAGAATGAAAAACCTAACATATTCAATTTTGTTCTCTTTTTTTTTATTTCTTTTTAACCAATTTGAGCGCACTGTGAAGTATATTTTATAAATTTGGCAGAGATTTGTATATTTAAACAAAGTTTTAGAGCATTAAATATAAATAAACAAATATAAATTTAATATCAAAATGCGAATGTATTATGAATAATATTCTAAGACGAAAATTATATCAAAAAACGCGAAATCTTGTTTACAACGGAAAGTGTGATGAAAACAAGAACTATATGGGGAAAGTCAGTAATAAAATTTCTGCTACTTTAAAAAAACATGATATATTCTCGATGGAATCTAATAATAATAATCTTCACAGAAAACTTGTTAACAACAAAATTGAAGATAAACAAATACTGCAAAAAAGTGGGGTTTACCAAATTCATTGTGATAATTGCGACGCGATCTACATCGGTCAAACAGGTACGAGTTTTAATACTAGGATGACAGAACATAGAATGGGTATACAACAAGGGAAAACAATAACAATGGATTAAGTGAACATTGTATATCCGAAAACCACAACATTTCAAGTAATTTAAAACCTTTACATTTAATCAGTAAAGGAAAGAAATTAGATTTTTATGAAGGCTTAGAAATTAAGAAAGCAATACAAAATAAACAGAACGTTATTAATAATCAAATAGAAATTAATAATTTAAGTTCGTTTACTATTTATGATTGTATTTTCAATTATCAATAAATTTATTAGTTGTTACCTGTAATCTAAGTTCACTTTAAATTTAAAATTTTCAATTTCAATATGTAAATCTTTACCTGTTAAATTTTTTTAAATTTATTAAAAATTTTTGTATTTAATGCTTGTAATATTTTGTTTTGTATACATTTATGATCCATGATTATGACCGATCCATGATTATGACCGGAATAAAATAATTTTGTGAAATTAACAAGAGTTAATTTTTTAAAAATGTTTATTAAATTTCACCAAGCACTCTTGAAAGTGAAAGCATAAAAGCTATATCAAAATAAAGTTTAAAATTTGTATTTTAATCATATAAAAAAATATTATATAAAATAGATATTAAAATTTACAAAATTTTTGGTTAAAGAAAAATGGTGAAAAAAAATTTTGATTATTAGAAATAATTTGTTATATGTTTTACTGTCTTTGAAAGGCGTAAATATTTTTTTTTCTCGAATGGCAATGTCTTTTTTAAATCAATTTTTCAATAATAAAACATTAAAGTATATTATAATATTTTTTTTTTTTAGCTATTCGATCTTAAAAATACAAAATTTTAATTTTTTTTTAGAACAAAAATTCAAAAAAAAATTATATTATTTTAGTTATTAGACTTAAAAAATCTGGTCCTTATTTTTCCTATGCTGATTTGTATAAATAGGGACCAAAATAAGAATCCTCTCTGCAGTGTCATGACTTGGAATATAATGTAGACTTAGGTCCAGCATTAGGATCCATCTAAAAAAATATTTCTTTCCTTTTTTTATTTAAATATTTAACTCAAAACAAAGTTCTAATATTCAAAGACACAAACCAGGGATTTAAAATTTTTCAATAGGTACTTTATTACTTGTGTAATTGTTTTGATAACCTTAACAAAATACTTATAATTTAAAATGCTTCATATTTTATTGATAATAATGGGTTTTTGTATGTAATATACAGTTTTCCTACATGGGTTTAGAGCTTGGATATATATATTCAAATGATTTATTTGACAGATGGGTACAAAAATTAGTACTTTTTAATTTTTTTTATTTGTTAATCAGTATTTTTTTGCGGTTATATTTTGAAATAAAACTTCAGATTGAAATTGTTGGGTTCTTATTACTGCTTTTTGCTTTGATTTACCGAGGTAAATATATTAGATTACAAAAAAAAAGGAAAAAAAAAAATCATTGTCGTATATTTATTGTTAATATTGCTTGTTAATTGCTTGTTATATGTTTGCTTTTACTCTTTGCTATGGCCGATTTAAAATTAGTGCAATCAATGACCCGATGTAATATTTATTACCATTTCTTTTTTAATTAGAGCTTTTTAGTGTTCAATTGAGATAATTGGTTTACAGAAATAAATTAATAGATTTTTACAATATTGTTTATTTAGGTTATATCTTGATTTTTAAGATTTGATTATAAAAAAATTGTTCTATTCAAAAATGTTTCATTCACACATTAATTGTTATTATATGTATTTTCCAGTATATATATGGTCAACTGTTACCAACTGCAACTTGTTACTAACTGTATGGTCAACAGCTCCATTTGTAAGTAACTGATAAATTGTAAACTGATAATTGTTGGAAGAACAATGTATTATGAGCTGATACAGCTATGCTGGACGATGAGCTATTTGAAATGTTCGTATGCTCAGCTTTTTTCAACCATCGGTTTGTATTCTGCAAACCATCGGAATTATATTCTCTTCTTCTTTAGATTACTTAATAAAAGCAACCATAACTTTTAATTTCTGCAATAAAAAAATTAAAAAAAAAAAAAATTCGGTTTAACTTTTATTTTGATTGACATTACAAAAAATAAAAATATAATAAAAAATTTAAATGGCATTTTGAATCCTTGAACCTTGGTCCGATTCAATTATATTACAAATTTTATTACTAAATTTAAATTATCTACGATTCGAAATTCTTCTTGAATCATTTAAATTTCAAATCATTTCCGTTTTTTCCCTTTTTTTTCTTAAAGACTTATTTTTTTTTCTATTGGTATCACGGAATTTAAAACATCACGTACAACCAGATTTGAAAACAAAAAAACAAAAAAAAAGCAAATTCCATTCGAATTCTATTTGATTTCCTAACAATTTTCATTGTCCTTTTTTTTTCATTGAAACTAAAAAGAAAATCATTATTAAATCCTTTTCGTTGTTTTTACTATCAAAAAAAAGAAAATCACACAAAATTAAAACAAACAACAACAAAATCTTAGCAAATCCGTCGTAAAAACTTCTGTTTTTTTTTCTTTCTTTCTAACAATTTTATGCGATTAACTGAGTGACCGACAATGACGTGCCCAATGTCTAAAAAGCAATTCAAATATAAAAAGGATAAATTTTTGAATTGAATATTTTTGTTTTTGTTTGCTTAATTTATTCAATTGTCATTTCATTGTGTGATTTCTGGTAAACAAAAAAGAAAAAAACATGGAATCTTTAAAGAATAAGAATAAAATGAAAAAAATAGAAATGCGAAGGACAACTCAATCAAAAGTCGATCGAAAAAATAAAATCGACATGATTTTCTTTCCAATTTCGATATGCTAGTAATTTATGAGCAATTCACTGTAAAGATGAAAATAAAATAAAAATGGACCAAAAATCGAATTCATAGGAATTTCAACTATTTCGTTTTGATTGTATATGAATACAGTGGCAGCGATTCAAAATGGTGAATGTTCAGAAATATTAAAACCTAGAATGTCACTAATATTAAAATCCATCATAATAATTTGCACTCTTGTTTGTTATAATTTCTTACTACAATTTCTATTTATTATAATTGAGAGACTGTAATCACTTTATTTAAAAATATAGCTTTGAGAGTTTATTTAAAAAAATTGTTAGTATGTATAGGATGAACAGATTTCTAAACGAAGAAGTTGTTTACAATTACTACTTTACAATTACTAATATGACTGTCGTCTGTTCGGTGTGTAACGCTAATTCACCACTTGAGATTTAAAAAATATGAATATATAATTATTAATAAGAGAATAAGAGGAGCTGAATTATTATAAATTAATATGGTTTTTCTAATATGTCTGTCGTCTGTTCGGTTCGTAACGCTAATTCTGAGATCTTAGAAGAATGTGTATGTAATAAGTATTTAGAGAATAATGTAAGCTGAATTATTATAAATTAATATGGTTTTTCTAATATGTCTGTCGTCTGTTCGGTATATAACACTAATCCACCACTTGAAATTTTAAAACTAAGTATATGTAATAGATATTTAGAGAATAACGGAATCTGAATTAATATAAATTAATATATATTTTCTAATATGTCTGTCGTCTGTTCGGTATGTAACGCTAACTCACCACTTGAAATTTTCAAAACCAAGTATATGTAATAAATTTTTATAGAATAATGGAAGCTGAATTATTATAAATTAATATGGTTTTCCTAATATGTCTGTCGTCTGTTCTGTGTGTAACGCTAATTCTGAGATTTTTGAAAAAGTTGTATATAATAAATATTTAGAGAATTGTAAATTTATATGGTCTTCCTAATATGTCTGACGTCTGTTCGGTATGTAACGTTAATACACTACTTGAGGTTTTAAAAGCATGTAATTATATGTAATAAATATTGAATGAATAGAGCTGAACTATCATAAATCAAAAATTCAAAATACATTTCTTTTGACTTTATGTTATTGCTTAACAAGAAGACAATTACGGTTTCGAATCGCAGATGTTTCAATTGATTTAACTATAATATTATGTAAAGTCAAATTTATTTGATCCATATTGGACCTAAGGAAAAAAACAATTTTTTATTTTAATTAATTTTATTTAATAAAATATTGGTAATGTGAATTGTGGAATATGAATTGAGGAATATGGACATACTGAACTAGATAAAGAAAATACTTTATTTTAATTATTTTATTTAGCAAAACATTGTTAATGTGGATTGTAAAATATAAATTGTGCAATGTTAACTGTGAATTATGGGTGAACATTTTTTTGATTGTGGAATGTGGATTTTAAATATTGGATTGTAATTATAAATTTCGTTGTTTTGTTTTGGGTTGCAGCTGCATGTATGATTAAAGACACAATTTTGGATTTAGTTGATTATGCGATTTTCTGCTTGTTGTTGCATCCACAAATTGTTTTTGAATTTACTTTATTTGAATTTTTAATTGTCAATATAATTTTTTATAGTTATTTTCGACTTTACAATAATTTCAGTTAAATAAAATCAATATTATGATCGTCTATTTATAATTTCCATCCCTGTATGCATATGGTATTAACAAAATATTATGTATAAAAAGAAAAAACAAAAATTATATTTATTTTATTTTTTTTTTTTTTATTATGATCAGGATATAAAAATTTTCTTTTACCTTAATTTGCTTTGATTTTGGTGCGCTATCATTGTATGTTTTTTTTATGCGTTTACTTAACACGTACTTTACAGCAAAAAAATAATCTTCATTTTGATATCATAACCATTCTTGGGTTGTTGGGTAAATGATAAGGTATGATAATACAAAAAAAAAAAAAAAATAATAAATTTTCACTTCACTACGTACATACATACATACACATATTTTTTATCAAATTGCGGTTATCCTGATGGTGGTCGGGTTTGGGTTATATTTATTTATATTTATATCCCACAGAATCAGGTGAGAAATTGTTTGTAAATCTGTTTGGTGTCCTTTTTTTGTACTTTTTTTTTTTTTTTGCTATATTATTGTTGTTATTTTGGAAAATTTATGAGATTGTGATTGCATGTTGAATAACTTGGATTATATCCTGTTTGCATTAATTTTTTTTTTTTTTTTTTTTATGTTATGGTATTTTACGATTCTTTTATTAGATCTACTTTCGTCCAGATTCATCGTATGGTTATAATAATATGAATTTTGTTGATAATTTAGTTCTTGTTGTGTCTTTGACTCTGATTTTTTTTTTTTTTATAGTCAAGTCTTGGTGATGGAAAGAAGGAAAAAAAAAAAATTATTTCATAGAAATTATACTAAATTTGATTTTCATTAGAAAAATTTTTATTGAGGTTGTCGGGGTCGTTTTATATACATATATATTTTGTTTTGTTGTTGTGCTGATATTTTGGTGAATTACGAAAGAATTTTAGGATTTAATAAACTTCCTTTTTGGTTTTTAAAGGATGTAATATTTTTTTTTTTTGTTTTGGAGTCGATATAATAAAAATAAATCGAAAGGTTCGAACATTGAATACATTATACAATATGATGTATATATTATTATTTTCAGGTGTATTCGAAAATTATAATGTTTTTCATTTGAAATTCTTAAAATTATACGAGATACAATAGAAGATATGTTGAAGGTTTATTAAGCAATCAAATCAAATAGAAAATTTATTTGCAATATAAAAAAGATATTTTAAGTTAGGTAGAATGATTTTCTCAAGGATAATGAAATGATATTGAATATGAAAAAATATAGTAATAATAATAAATTTTGATGTTTTTGTTATTTTTTTTGTTTTATGGGTTGAATATTTTTGTAAACTTAATTTTTGGTAAATTTAAGATTTCTAGTTAAAATATCAAAAGGTCAGTATGAAAACAATTTTAAAATTCAAATTAGGTGACTTTGATTTGTATTAGAATAATAGCGGTTATTGTTGGTATCGATCGAAGAATCCTATAAGAGCCAATTCTATTAAAAGTAATTTTACTAGACACAATTCTATTACAGACAATAATTTTAATACACACAAATCAACTACACACATTATCAATTACGATAATTCAATATGATGCGATTTCACTGCAAAAAATTACATTTCATCAATGTACTGTAGTATAAATATATTAACCTGGAAAACAACGGCACAAACCACGGTCATAGTTGTGAAATCGGAAATATGTTTTACACTATAAATGAAATTTTTTTTATGCTAAACTGTTAATAATTACCAAATTGGTATCGCCATTGTCACTTTTTCCCAAAATAGGGTAAGTGGAGGAATATAAAGCAGATCCTATTTAATCCAGGTTATTTTGTTCTCTTACTCATCTGTTCTATTCTTTTCTCATGCTTTATAGTTACCTTTTTACTTCTGCGTAATCGGTAGGAGTGAATGAAAAAATGCTACCCAATAATTTTATAGGTTCAAGTTTAAATATCATCGAAAATCAAATTTGTCTGTTCTAGAAAAAAGGTCTCGCGAACTTTAATACAATTAAAAACGGTATTTAGAATTAAGCCTAACTATTGTAAAATATGCTTCCACTTAGAAAAATAAGCAGGAATACCAGATTTAGCTGTGGGATGTAATTTGGAAAAATAAATACGCCATCCGCGATTAGAGTGGACGGTTCCAATGTAAAACAAAGATTGATGCATATCCAAAAAATCGATATCAAAAGCAAAGCTGGGATTACACATTGAGAAGCAAAAATTTCAAACGCAATATTCTTAATATATATGATATACAGAATATTGTTCGCTTGATTTGTGCGAAACAAAGAAATTGAAGAAGCCAAATATAAATAATATATGAATAGTGTGTAGTGAAAAATGCAATGACTCTCTAATCAAGTTCAAAAAGGCATAACAAACCAAACAAGGAGAAATATTATATCAGTACTGCTTATAGCAATCTCAAGATTAAAATGAAAAACAGTAGCTGAGAAGTAAACAGGCATTAATGCTTATTAAAAAAAAAAGAAGAAAAACGATTAAACTGTGTTATTGTAATAAATGTACATTTCCATGCAAATGTTTTTCCATATAAATTATCAAACAGTCACAAAGATCGCGTACATCATTTAAATGTAGATCAAGTTAAAAAATACTACTTTGTTAAAAATTTTGTTTAATACTCCATTATAATGAGATTGATAAAATTTTCTTAAAAAGAAAATAAAATAAAAAATAGGGTCAGAAATAACTAATTTAATTAGTTGTGAAACTCAAATTAATCAAAACAAACCTTGTTCTGCTTTTTTTCCTGAAACATTCGGCTTATGTATTTACATTGAAAACCTACTGAATTGTTTATTAAAAAAAAATTATGCGGTATTTTAATGAAAACCAGTACTAAAAATATAATCAAACAATTTTATAAACATTTGATTACTCGTAAATTTAATTTAATAAAAATTAATAATATTAATTTTGGGGACAACCTACACAGATACACCATACAGGTACGTGTACTTTATCTATTTTATATTGAGCGTCTGGTGTGGGATCAACAAATTTGTGAACAAGTGAAGAAAGAAGAAAAATTTTAAAAGAAGTAAGAAACAGGGGTATTCAGAATGATCAGTAAAAGGGTCCCGTTCGAAATCAAAAAGATATCTTTACTTTGGTATATTTCATTCAACCATTAATACTTATATAGGTAGTCACACGAAATCCCCAAAATCAAAATCTCCAAGACATAAAATCCTCAGCTCTTTAAAAAGCTCCAAAACCAAAATCCCCCCAAAAAAATACCCCAAACACGAAATTCCCAAAAAAAATGTTTTAATTTATATCGGTAAAATTATAAATAAAATAATTTTTTTTAAATATTTTTACTTAAACTGTGCCGAATGCGTTTACCTTCTGTCAGCAAAAACAGAGTTCCAATAAATGAGTAGCGGGGATTTGGGGGGAGCAGCCCACACCCTTTAAAATAAAATAAGTCTTTTTTTATATTTCTTACTAAAAGTGTGCCTTCGGCAAAAACAGCGTTCCAATAAATGAGTACCGGGGTCTTTAAAAATAAAATTGAGGATTTTTTAAAATTTTATTTGGGGATTTTGAAATTGGGAATTTTTTCTTGTGGATTTCGTGTTTGGGGATTTTGGTTATATTGGCTACAAATTTGGAAAAATGCGTACAATAATAACTTAAAAGTATTACGAATTGCAAAAAATAAAGCAATTAAGAGCCTGTTTGGACTTAGAAGGAAAATAAAACAACAGACATACAAATTTACTACTTAAAAAGCAAGTTAGCAACGCAAGCGTATTTAATGGTCACCGACTATATCAATATACTACTGTTAACCTACATACAATAGTGACATCCATAGTTACTCAAAAAGCAATGCTGATAAAATTCGTATTACGTCATGGAAATTTTTTAAGTGTTGTGTATTAAACTTTTTACGTTTAGCTTAGCTTAGCTTAGTTTAGGTAGTATAATCATTTTTATTTTTTTTAATTGGATTTTGAATTAATTGATGAATGAAGTATTTTGTACATAGTAATAGCTTTTGAAATTTAATCTTTTAATCTAACTGAGTATATAAATCTAGTTTGCAAGTTTATAATATATTGCACTGAATATTATTGAATTGTTTTGATAGATTAAGTAGTTATTAATATTGGAACAGATAATGTTAGCAGCTTTATAAGCTCATTTGAGTTAATAAATGAAATAAATAAATAAAATGTTCAACGCGATAAAATACGCGTATTTCATCTACTCGACGCGACGAATACGCGTTATTGTATTATAAGAATACTAGGGGCCCCTGTTGAGTAATTATATTTCAAGTTGAAGTCAAATTTAAAGTTTTTAAAAAAAGTTACTTAAAAACATAAAAATGAAGAATTCAAGTGATTTGTTTTTTTGTTGGTTTTATATTTTTTATTTTAGATGTATGTATTTGTTGTTTTGTTTTTATTTGACATATGTATGTACAATGTACATTATATTCACTGCCACTAATCATAATAACTTATTTGTTTGTTTCTGTTTGTTATTTTAATAAGAACTCAAGCATAATCTATTTGGTGAATAATAAAACCATATGATTAAAAAAATTTCAACTGTGTGCGCATTATTGTTTTATATACAACTTATTTATTATATTAGAAGTTCATTAAGAAGAATCGAAATAAAATGAAAAGGTGCCTACTGCGCAGGCCCTTAAATGCTTGTCAATTATAATTATAGATTTAGTAAAATTTAAAAGAAAATATTTCAACAATTTTCAACAATTATACAAATTTTCCTCTAACACTCAAAAAGAATAAATAACACTAAAATCTAAAAACACTGATCACTTTTGTCAACATTATCAAGAACACCACAAACATTTTGCCAAAACAATAATCAATTGTTTATTAATTTTTCCTTTTTTTTCGAAATATTTTAATAATATTTTACAGAGTCCTGAATCTAAAATCAACAGATTTTTCATTTACAATACTACATTAATCTTTCTAACATTATACAACATCATTTTGAACTTCAGTTCAATATTGTATACACCAACCATATTATTACTCTTACATATTTACATCTAATCTTTACCCTTATTATTAATAATTACTTCTTCATAATAACGGTAAATTCTATCTCAACAATATAAATTGAATTTAGTCATTATATTAAATGTATCATAATTTTATTAAAATGTTATTTTGTTTTTTTGTTTAATATACTTCTAATAGCTTTCATCAGCTAAACATAAAGAGATAACAGAGAGAAAAAGTTTTGAAAAAGTCCACTAAATAAACAAAACAACAACAACAAAAACAAAAACAAAAAAAAAAACACTTTTGAAAGTTTTGAAAATTATTATTATATTTGTTATACTTAACCTTATTTTACTTTACTCTCGTCTCGACCCTTATCAACTTCTCTAATTAATAATCTTTTAGGTTTAATAATTTTCTAAACTGTACCCTACTGAATAAAATTTTTAATAAAAATAATAATAATAATAATAAAATTTTTTCTTCAAGTAAAATTAAAAAGTTTTATGTGTAGTACGACCACTACTACAGGTAAACTATATAATATATAAATAGCCAAGGACATCAAATTTATTAGCTTGTACTAATATTATAATAGAATTTTCACATAGCCACCTCTCAATTTGATTTTATGGTTTAATTTTTTCACCAATTTCCAATATTTTTTATTTTTATTATTGTTGTTATTTTTATATGTGTATTAAATCTTATTTTTATTATTATAGAGAAACTAAAACTTTCTATTATATTATATTTTCTATAAACATTTTACTATATAGGTATAACTATATACAATGATATTAATATAAATAATACCTATGTAAAGAGAAAATATTTTCTTATGGAAAAGTCCAAAAATCGTTTTAATTCTGTTAAAGTTTGATGAACTGAAAATTGAAAATGGTAAAAACTTTTAAACTTAATCAATTACTTCCTAAATGTTTAATCCTATTAGATGGCCAATAATATTTTTGTAAATAATTGGAAACATTTTCTCTGCATGCACTATAGGACTACTAAGTGTGTAGGAGTATTTAATACACATAAGGAGGTCGAAGTGAAGAAACGAAAACATAAAATTAAATAATCAAATTGTGTTCAATGAAATTTTCTTTTCAATTACAAGTTATTAGTTGGGATCTAGTTTTATTTTTGGATAAGGATTTTTCCAACTACAAACACTTCTTGTCAATTCACTGGTAAGTATGATCAGATTCATTAAGGGGTCAGGTAATGATATAGCTTTGTGTTTTTTTATACATAGCCAAAACTCTAGGGTGACCTTTTATACGGATTGGTAGGTTTGAGTAAGGAAGGAAGGAGGGAAGGAGAACAATTACGAACGAAGATGTTAATATTTGTCTTGAATTTATGTAGGTCATAAAAATATAATTGTTCATGTTTTAGGAACACAGATCGGAATTTGTTTGGAATTATTCTTGGTTTGGAATTCAGATTGAATTTAGTTCCACATTCGGGATGCTGAAGTGTTATAAACGTATTTTCATAACTTGTCTTCTGCAATACTATGGATGGAGTTTATAATTGGTTCAACTAACATTACCACTTTAACACCAACACTTACTTAAATCTTACAATTTAATTAATCTAAAGCATATAGATTAGGACTCTAAGGGATCTGAAAATGGGCGTAAATTACTTAAATTGAAATATAATGATGTTGTGACAGTAGCGTTACAGCCAGTAAATTCTAAAAAGTATAACTAGTAAATTGAAAACAATTAAATATATTTTAAGCATAGAACGATTTTCTTTTAGTTCTCTTGATGTTCTTTAGATACAATAATTAACCGTTAGCCAATATTGACTAGTACTAAAAATTCCAATCACTGTTAAATTCACTTAATAGACATATGTAGGTTGCGAAATTTATTGTTTACATTAATATTACTGATAATTGTAACTTTTGTAAGAGTTTTAAAACATATTTGCTGTCACTGCCAAAACCCTTCGTGGACTGGGTTATATATAACATTTATTAAGATATATAAATACCACTTCTAGATATCTAAATTTTTGCTACGCCTATGAATTTGTTCGCAATTTGTGTTGTACGGGATAACTATGGAACAATTTGTGGCCTAATGTTATAATAGTGACGAATTGTTATGGCTACCACCCTCTTTGAAAGGTGAACTAATTAAATAACATTATTGAATGAAAAATGCCAAAATATAACAGTTTAACGGGATTAGTGATCATTGCCATTAATCGTCTCAATACCGAGTATTTTTTGTCAATGTAAGTACTTAGTACAAGTACTTCGTTACTTAGGTGACCAACTGACTTATCAACTTCCTCCATTTTTGTCGGTCACCGTTGAAGATGCGAAATTGTTGTAGATCTACAAATTCCTCGTCTGTCCAACGAATTCTACCTTCAGGGCTGAATTAGAAGCTTCTCTTGGCTGGAGCATTTTATCCACTGTGGGTGTCCGAGACATTTACAGCTTATCTTCTCCTTCAGACCTCATCATTGCTTTTAGAACCATATATTTGGCGAAGAATATTTTCTTCTCGAAGACACCAATTGAATGTTCACTTGCCTTCGGCATTGTACATGATTCTCATCCGTAGAGCAGAACCTGGAGTATAAGTGTTTTGTAGATTTACCCGAGATGTTTTGACAAATTGAAGCAGCCACTGTTTGCAAAGGTTATTTTTCGCCATACCTCCACATTGATGTCGTTTGTGGGATTAATGTTGGTTCTAAGGTAGATAGTTATATTATGTGCCGACAGTGATATTTTGACTAATATGATGTTGAGAGGCGTCTTTCTACTATTGTCGACAACATATATTTTGTTTTCACCTCATTTACTTTGAGACCCAACCGTTTAGATTTTTATTCAATCCGGGTAAAGGCCTTGACGACAGCCCATTGTCATATGGCGATATTGTCAATGTCGTCGTCATACCCTAGTAGTTGAACGGATCTGAAGAATATAAGTGTCGGCCATAAGTGGGCAATACAAAATTCAGAAACAGTAATTTTAAAACAAAATATTTTTATTTAACCAACGTTAAAGTATAAATGTTATTAAAGAATTGCTTCTATAGCTTATCACAATTATATATCTCATGTGTTTATTATTTGATTCTACTTGACCATCTATATATATTTCTTACAACGCTTCTTAATAAAGCTGCAGAAAAAATAAAAAGTTGTGTTGAATGAAAATCGTACAGTATTCCAAATAATTTTATTAAATTAATAACAATCATGCTAAGGAAAAGAAAGTAAAGATTGACAGAACAAACATATCAGGTGTCAGATCAAGCGATAGATCAATGCAATTACTAATATAAACCCAGAGGATAAAAGAAAGGTGAAAATAAACCAATATACATAACCTGAAACAATTCTGAGAAAAAAAGTCAAATATAAAACCTGGTTCCTTGTAAAATCCCAATGAAAGAGTAGAGTAATATTTAACTGATTTGTGAAAGCTATATGGCCTTGAAATCATTAATAAAAAATAGCAAAACAATTACTTAAATATTCACAAAATGTAACCAATAGTGATTACTGGCATTCCTTCCCAAATACCTACTGTATTAAAACTTAACGAAGGTTTTTACAGCACTTCTAGAACTTTAAATCTCTAATTTTATTTTATTTGATCATAAAATCAAACAATTCAAAATTTAATTTTATTATTAAAAAATTTATTTTATAATTTCGATTCATATAAAATAAATTTGCTCTTAAATTAAAAAGAAAGAGATATACAAATAGAGTGAGTTATAATTTCATATATTTTTAGGACAGTTTGTTGATTTTTCTTAATATTTCCATTTATTTGAATAAGTAAATAAAAATCGTCTAGATACATTACAATATTTACAATAAAAGATCTAAAAATAAATTTTGCGTTTTCTAAAATGAAAAAAACAAAAATAACAAAAACAAAAAAAAGTTATTACAAAATTATTTTAAATACATCGTTCACACATATATACATACTTCTGTATAATAATAAAATATTCCTATTTATATTGAATGTATGTATTTAGATTAGCACAATTTACTAAGTAAATATATAGAGAGACCAGAAAATTCAATTAGGCCATTGGCAGTAAATATTAAAGTTTCGTTTAAGATTTTCAAGACTTTTATTTTCTTTCAACACACAATCCTGATTATTTTAGGCTTTATGCCTTGAGTTATTACACTCAAATATATACCTAAACCTACTATACTTCCTTAATTTTAACATGTAATATATAACATTTATATATACATATATGATTATTACTATCAATATAATTGTAAATACTTTTTTTTGTATATATGTGTTAATATTCTTATTTTGTACTTCAACGAGTCTATTTATCCATGTGTGGGTGGGTATGTGTGTATATTAAAGTTGACCTAATAAATGAGGATAATAAATGAAAGAAAAACAATAAATTTGAAATTTTGATGGTTTTAGCTAAAAGGAAAATAAAATAACAAAATTTTTGTTTTTCTTACAATAAAAACAAATAAAAAAAAAAAGAGAGGAAAAATTTCTTCTATTCTAAATTTTCTTAAGATTAAATTAATATTTCATTCAGAATGATGAATAGAGAACATGACCATGACCTTTTTTTTATATGAAATTTTTGGATAAGAGTTTTTATTTTGTTTTGGATGCAACTTCAATAATATTTTGTATACGAGTATACAGGTTTTAGTTAATGTCATTAGAAAAGGTTATAAATTTAGATATTTTTGTGTTATTTAAAATTTTAAATAGTTTAAAAATATTTTGAAAATTTCCATCATAGATTTATTTATTTTTTAGTTTAATTTTGTCATATGAGATGCCGGTTTAAAATAAATTTTTATGGGAGATTAAAATAAGCTGGGATAAATTTGAACAAGTAATTTGTATTGAGTTGTTTTAGTTTTGAAACTGGATGTCATGTTGTTTTTAAATAATACAAAAGTTCGATTAAGTTTCGTTAAATATATGAAAACTTCCATTCAATCCATAATCCAAGAATATTCCATTCAATCATTATGTAATTGTTGTTTTACAGTGTTTTTATTTCGAAAATGAAGAGGAAAATGATGAAGCTAATGTTTAGTGCGACTATTCCAAAACCTATACTTAGAATATCATACCATATGTTTAATTCTTAATTATTTGTTATTACTTTTTGTTTTGTTTATTAGTTTATTAAATTATTTATTCAAATTAATCTCAAAAGAAGCTTTAAACCTCGTGTAGAGTATATATGTACTAGGAGCCCCTGTTGCGTAATTATAATTGAAGTTGAAGACAAATTTAAAGTTTTGAAAAGAACAGTAATTTACGTATACTGACATAGACTTGTCACGATAAAGCACAAACCACTCATGTTTAATAAAAAGTTTTGAAGTTAGTAAGTCTTATTTTTGACACATGCATACATCTACTTCACATACTCATTCGTTTCCGATATATTCCCCATAGTAAATAAATAAAATAAAATTTCTAAATATTTTTGTAATTAAAGAGGTATGTATATACGTTACAGTTAATATAATAAATCGGGTTACTATTAATAATAACCGGGAATTATTAATAATATCCTCGTATTTTGTCCGGTTATTATTAATAATAACCAATTCATTATTTTAACCGTAACATATATACAACTTAATTTGTATAATAAGAGTTCATTAAGGAGAAGGGAAATAAAATGAAAAGGTGTCTACTGCGCATGTCCTTAAATGCTTGTCTATTATAATTTTAGACTAGGGGCCCCTGTTGAGTAATTATAATTCAAGTTGAAGTCAAATTTCAAGTTTTTAAAAAAACAGTAATTTACGTACTGACATAGACTTCGCACGATATAGCAGAAACCACTCGTGTTTAATAAAAAGTTTTGTGGTTAGTAAGTTTTATTTAGGACACATAAACACACGTCCCTCATATACTGTTTCGTTTCCGATATATTCCCTATAGTAAGTGTATTTAGTGGATAAAATTACTCAAAATAGAAATTTTTGTCATTAAAGAGGTTTATATAACATAATTTTAATAAAAACTATATTATTACTACAATTAACAAAAATTTAGAAACAGTTACTTAAAAAGATAAAAAATGAATTCAAGTGATTTGTTTTTTTTTTGTTTTTATATTTTTTATTTTATTTGTATGTATTTGTTTTTTTGTTTTTATTTTAAAAGTAAAAATTTTTCAACTGTGTGCGCATTATTGTTTTATATACAACTTATTTATATATTAGGAGTTCATTTAATAGAAGGCAAATAAAATGAAAAGGTATCTACTGCGCAGGTCCTTAAATGCTTGTCGATTATAATTATAGATATATAAATTACTTATTGAAACTAAGGTAATGAATGATCAGTGCAAAATTACCATAATTCAATATAGATAAAAAAAAAACAATATGAGTACCTATTTCTAAAAACTAGTTAAAAAATAAAACAAATAATAAAAAGCTAATTTCAGATTTCAGTGTACATTTAAATTTTTCAGAAATTCAAAAACCTAACATATTGTTAATAATTTAACAAATGTTAATTATTTTACATGAAAATAAAAGCTTTGTAAAATAATACAACTAAAAGAAAGATCAAAGTTAACTTGTGATATAGAAATTAATTGTGAAACAATTTAATAATTTTCATTTTGTTTCCATATTATTTTCTTATATTGCTAAAAACTAATACATTAATATTTTAGTTATGTCATTATACGTTGATTAATGTAAGCTTACGTTTCTATGTCCGTTTCGTTAAGAATATTTGACTTTTACATAAGTAATTCTATGCTATTATGATTGCCCTCTTAATTTTATATTGAATTCGTTAAAAAAAAATGTTTCGTTAAATTTTCGTCAAGTTTGATTTTTTTTAAATTTTATCGTTATTTGCTGTTTTTTTTAGAATTTTATTGATTTAAAACATCCAAAATAATAGATTTGGCTTAAAAATCTCATATTATATTATGTTATTTGATTTAATTTACCTTGTTTTTATCGCTTAGTTTGCGCTTTTGCTTTCATGTGTGCAAAACAATGTATAAAAACGACAATAAAGAATTTTAAAATAATTTTATTACAAAAAAAAAATGATTTCAATTCATTTAACAAATATAAGATAACTTAAATAAAATAAAACAAGTTTTAAACGATAATCGTGACAAAAAAGCATTTCAATCAGAATAATACACATGTACATACATTTATTAAACTGTATACATCAAGGATATTGTAACTTAAAAACAAAGAAGAAAATATTTTTCAGTTATAAATTTTCTATTGAAAATAATTCCTGTTTAAAATAATCATCGTAGTTTTCTATTTTGCGACAGTAGCACAAAAGTTTATTTTAAATGATATTTTTTTTTTTTTTAAATCAACCTAATCATGTGTTATCATATATAAGTATTACATTACATCATCAGTATTTCATTTATTTGAATTATACAGTGTTGTTATCAACAGAATTAAATACTATAAATTGCAAACTAGAATTAATTTTGTTATAATATAACATTACTTAAATTTGTCATTTATTATCTAGAATTTAGGTAAAATTTACAAAAAAAAAAAATAAAAATAAAAATAGTCATATTAGTTTTTAACAACAATTTTCATACCGTTTTAATTATTGAAATTTTTGTGAATTTTTCTTTTTAATTATAATTTCTAATTCTCTGATGCCAATAAAAATATGGTATTTAATGTATTCAAATTAAAAAGCCAACTAAAAATATTTGCATACATATTTTTCAATAATTACATTTTTCCTGGTTAAAAATATGTTGTTGGTTTTTTTCTATTTTGAATAAGTCCTGCAACTGGATTACAAAATTTCAGGAATTTTGCATATACAGTTATGTATTTAGGACATTATAAAAAAAAAAAAATAGAATGAAAAGTGATATTTTTATGTTTTTTTTATATTGTAGGAACTAATTAAATAATAATGCAATGGAAAAACATGACAATTATTACCACATTAAATATGAAGTATCTGAGTAATTTTTAACGATGTGCGAATAAACCGATTTTTCCTCTAATTGTTTTTTTGTTTTTTTTTTTTTATATTTTGTGTTTGTTTATCAACTAAATGGCAACAAAATAACCCATTCAATTGCTTACTTAACGAAATATACATAGATTCAAATAATTTAAATTTATTTATTGTCCAGACTCATAAAAATGAAAATAGGTCTACCAATTTTTTGTCAATATTAAACAAAAAAATTATAAACCAGACAATAATAATTCATCGCCTCTAACTCATCAATGTCCGCGAAAAAGCTTGTAAATATCTTTAAAATTAATATAAACGACTTGACTATTAAAAATTTAAAATTTATACATTTTGATGACCCCCTACTAAGTATATGATAATAATATGTAAAGTTAATATTGCTATCGATAAAATGAATTCGCATAAAAAATTACCATCGCATATAAATCAAGAAATTCATGTAATTAAAATTGACATTTAAAAATAGAAAAATAGTAAATTTTATTTTATTACTTTTCTAATTATTTTTAGCACAATGTATTTAAAATAAAATATTTATATTGAAACAAAAAATTAGCATCAAACAGCACTATCTAAAACGATAATTTATTTTAATGGTCATATTTGTAGGCGCCAATAATTAAATTTAATATGGTATATCGTAAATTTTTGGTTTTGCAATTAAGAATGATTACAAGTTTTATCAATGATTTATTATTGAATATTAAATAAATATTATATATTGTACATTAATAATACAGAATATTCAATGGTTTAGTGAAAAAAATATATTTTAATATTAGTTTGAGTTTATTTGGGCGCATTTATATTAAAATGTTGTTCAATTTAAATCAAGTTATCTTGTTTTTAGGTTTTATTATTATAATATATTTAAGCTAATTTGATTTGATATTTTTATCATAAAATTTAATAAATTTTTCAAGTACCTACAGCATAACCAATTTGCTATACTGGTTTGGATATATTTGTCTAATGGTCAATATCATCGGTTTGATGCAGAAACTTGCAATCTGATGATAGGGTAAGCACAGGTTTAGTCTCTTGGGAGATAAAATTCGTTCTTTGTGGATGATATATTTTTTACTAGACGATAGGTGGCGCAAGCGATAGTAAGTAGAATAGCAACAGTAGACTAAACAAATCTCTCAATACTACAATATCTGAGTTATGCGAACCTTATATTCCAGAAGGGAGTGAAAAGGATTAAATAATAGCTGTGTTCCTTTATACATTTTGAAGTACTTTAAGGTACTTTGAAGTACTTCGATAATGGAACGCTTAAAAAAATAATTTAAAGTACATCATTTTATGTCATTTGTTTGATAGATTTTTATTTTCTTTTAGAAATGGATTCCGTAAGTTGGTTAATTTTATATGAAATTTAATAAAATTAATTGTATTTATAAAATGTTTATAATAGATAATATTATATTATGATGAAAGTAGCAGCGGAATGAGTACGTTTTTGGATTCATCATCTTCATCTTCATCATCATCTTCAAGCGATTCTGATAGAGAAAAGGAAATGAGAATAACAAATTATTTGCGAACAATTAATAATATATTCAATTCAGATATTCAATTTAAGAAACATTTTCGTGTAACTAGAAGCGTTTCAGATACCCTGATAGGTATAAAGTATTAGTATTCGCATATTTATATTATTCATAATCTTTTATTATATTTTTATTACATTAACTAATTTATAGAACTTTATAAATCGCATGATGGGACACAATATGTCCGTGGTCGTCCAGAAGTTGGACCCAATGTTGAAATTTATATAATGCTTTGGTACCTAGCCAATACCGAAATGTTTCGACAAATTTCTGATCGATTTAATGTTACAAAAAGTTCTGTGTTTAGAATATTACGTAGAGTTATAAAATGGTTAGTTGAAAGCAGTCACAATTATATCAAATGGCCAACTTACTCTGAGATGCAAAAAAATCAAGTAATATTTAAAAATAGAAAAAAATTTCCAAGAGTTATCGGCTATATTGATGGCACGCATATAAAAATAAATTCCCCTAAGCTTAACAAGAAAGCTTATTTAAATCGAAAGGGCTTCTATAGTATATTACTGCAAGGAATAGTTGGCCCTGACAAAAGATTTATGGATATTTATTGCGGTGAACCTGGATCAATACACGACGCTCGTCTCTTAAGAAAATCTGGATTTTATTGTGCCATAAACAATAATGCAGATTTAATAGTACCAGGTGGTACCTTACTCGTAGACTCAGCTTATCCACTAACAAATTACTTGCTTACACCATATAAAGACTTCGGAAATTTAACTCCCAAGCAACGTCAATTTAATTATTTACATTCTGCAACTAGAATTGTGGTCGAAAATGCTTTTGGGATTCTTAAATGTCATATTCGAAGACTAAAATTTATAGAAAACAAAAATTTAGGTTTTGTAACTAATTGTGTTGTAGCTGCTTGTGTATTACACAACATTTGCATTTCTCAAAATGATGTTCAATTCGAATCAGAAGAATACGAAGCAAGTGAAGAGGTAAACGACGAAGGAGAAAATAATCTAGTTCCAGAGGAAATAGATTTACAATAGAGAGAAGGCTATGCAATTAGAGAATTAATTTTTAACGAATTGGATAATCAAAATCTTTTAAACTCAAACCGATAAATTTAGATATTTAAAATAAAAGAAATATATACTAAAGAAAACTAAACATACTTTATTTCATTGCACTTTGAAAATATATAAAAATTAACAAAACTAAGACAAAAAAAATCATATTTCTTATTCATACTTCTTTCGGTTTTAAAATTGCCATTAATTCGAGGTTTTTTTCTCTTCTAAATAATTTTCCAAAAGTCTCCGCTTTTTTGCCTTCTCTTCAATTTTAGCTTCGTAATATCTTTTTTTTATGGAAACTAAAGTTTCTCTACATTTTCGGTTTTTTTTAGCTCAGGTGATGCATTTTGTGTTATCTCTTCTTCTTCTATTTGGATTGTTTTAGTGGAATCAGTGCCATGTAAATTCATAGGCGCGGGTACTACCACTGAAACAACCCCTACATTCACGCTACTTGATGAATTGAAAATGGGATCATCATTGAAGATATCATCCATCTCTTTTAAGTATTTAAATTTCGTAGGAGTTGATCCTGTACCCCTATCTTTTGCTTTTTTATATGCCTTGTACAGGCCTTTCCACTTTATTTCTATGTGGCTGGATGTTGTTTCAGATGCCTTAAAAATTAAAAAATGTAAGAATTTCATTCCAAATAAAAATAAATAAAGTTACCAAAACGTTTAAAGCTTCCAGATCTGTCAACAAATTTTCCCAGAATATTTTTTTATTTCTAATCCTGAAATATTCATCCTGCCTATTTTTATAAATTTCTATTAGAGCTTTACCCTCTACGTACGTCCAATTTTTTACTAATTTTAACTCTGTCTAAAAAACATTATCAAAATCAAATAGATATTTTATTATTTTATATTTATTAAAAAAATAAACAAATTTATATTTGAATATTTTATACTTACCATTTTCAAAAATCAATTTTATTGTTGACTTATTAAAACAAACTGTCATATTTTCAAAGTAAATTAGACACAAAAAAACAATTTTTATTAAATTCTACATAAAAATACATCTATCGTCTAATAAAAAGCTAAAATTTGAAGTCTAAAAAAATAATTTTTATTAAATCCTACATAAAAATACATCTGTCGGCAAATATAAAAACTAAAATATGAAGTACTCTAAAATGCATAAAGGAACACAGCTAATGTATTAAAACAATTTAATTTAACTATTTTATAAATTTTTATTAACTTCTAATCTGCAGGGAAAACATTTAATATTTTTCTTGTTTTCAACTACTTTTAATTTTCATTCAAAAAACCCTTAATGCATTCCTTGTTTCCAACGTAACAATTTTATTGCTTAAGACTCTTGCGCACTCTTACACCACTATTATAAATACTGTTATAGCAGTATTAGTGTTAATTTGTTAAATTCCGCAAATTGTGTTGAAAGTTAGAAATACGTTATAGCACTAAAATGGAGAGTCCAATAAGGCACTGGAGCAAGTGCTGAAATATTGTTATAGGATTAGTATACATGTTTTAGTGGATGTTTTTATTTTGAAATGATATTCATTTCAAATAATTTATGTTATGCGAAAGTGAGAAAAGTATTATTTTTTATTTTCAAATAATAATTTTATGAAGTTTATATTTATTTCATGAGAGAGGGAGATAGATATTAAATACAAATTTTTATATTTGCATGTAAATGATTTATATATCAAATATAAAAAATGTCTTACTAATAAATAATATTTTGCCGTTAAAAATAATTGTATTAATATTTATAAATTATTGTGACCAAAATGCAAAATTTGGCTGGGAATGAAATTTCATTGACATTTTTATTATAAGAATACTTCGAAAAAATATATTGCCCTTCAAAAATAACTAATTTTTAAATAAATAAAAGAAAATATGTTTTTAAACTGCATCTTTAAAATGTTAAATAATGTACGTTAATTAATGCATAACATCAAATTTGATATTTAAATAATTATTCTTTTAAGTAAATATGATATTATTGCGAACAGAATGCAACATAAAACATTTCAGTTTTTGTTTATTTAAAAAAAATTTCCTGTGTATGTAGAAAATAATGGCCGTCGCAAAATATTTATTCAAAAGCTGCAGTATGTTTATTAGTAACATTATAGGAATACAGTAAAATAATAACACCACTACTGCTATTCCAGCAATTCTATTCTTATAACAACACTTTAATTCTTAATATAGGATTACGTACTTTTAGATTTATAAAAACATTGCTGTATCACTTGCGAAAAATCCCATTATAACAACTCCCGCAATTGCTATAAGAACATTCTTATAGCAATATTAATCACATTATTCCCATAAAAACATCATTATAACACCTTTATTGCTTATCGGGAGTCATATAGAAGTCTTATAGCACTAATTTTGTTTTTATAACAATTAAAAGTTACGTGGGTTGTCAACGGACTTAGGAGGATAATTTTAAACAAATCAAATTTTAAAACAAATCCTTTAACTATACTTGAAACACAATTCAAATTCGTTCTACTCGCATCTATTCAATTCAACTATGATATAAATTTCGTCATTAAAATCAAAAAAAAAAATATCTCTTACGTCAGTAATAAAATTTCCAATAAAACGACTTTGAAAATACTCATTAGTCGTTTTTCTTTTTTTTTTGTTATCAAATCAATGAAACATATGGCATCTACCTCAATAAATTACAACTTTTCGAAGAAGAAAACTATTAAATTCTATTCTCCTACATCCTTTCAAATACAACATGAATATTTTAAAGTGAATAATAAAAAAAAAAAAAAAAATTTCATCCTTATTTGGCATACATTATATCCTTAAGAATAGAATTTTTATTTAATTTTTTTTTTTTTTTTTTTTTTTTTTGCCATCAACCTAAGTCAGATAAAATTAGACCTCTTAGTTAAAATTAAAAAATATTTTTTTTTTCTTTTCTTTATTGTTGTGTTCCTGAAATTCTGTGACAAAAATTCAAATTGTTCATGTCCTCAAATAATATACATACATACATATATAGAAAATCAACCTTCTGAAAAAAAAAAAAAAAAAAAAAAAAAATAGAAGTTATTAAATTGAAATTTGCATAAATTGTTATGTATGAAACTTTTTACAGGATTAATATTATACAATACAAAAAAAAAAAGAAAAAAAAACAGAAAAAAGGGACACAGGATTCTCAATTTCCTATCTTTATACATCTATAGTTTAAAAATATTTATATTTTTTAGCACACATATAAACACGAATTAAAATATTTCAATATATTATTATTGTATGTATATAAAAGTTTAAAATTTCAAAAAAAAAAAAAAAAATAAACAAAAAATAAAATGAAAATCTCATAATTGAATGTAATGATTTATATTTTATATGTATATGTAAGTTAACTTACTAATGTGAAAATGTACAGTTACAAGTCAAAATGAACGAATTATTTTGTTTTAACTTTAATTTTTTCATATTTTTGTAAAGGTTTGTTTAGGACGTAATAAACAACGGTACTAAAACTAGTCAAAGTCCGTAGTCCGTAGTTAATTACAAAAAATATATATAACATGTATACATATATATTATTATATATATTCAGTGACGGGGCGTAGAATTTTCAACTGGGGAAGCACTATAAAAGGAAGCATCAGTTTGGTTTTTTTGTTTCGTCGGGAATCGAGCCAGCGTGTAGATTATTAGAATTCATAATTAAAAATTTAATACGACGAACTGGTTGAGTACGAACAACCTCTTATAAGTCAATATAAAATCTTACTTTTTCTTCCTTCTTCCTTCTTCTAAAATCCTATTTTTCAACTTATAATATATTTATATTAATTATTTGTACATAATATAAGGTAGGTGTAATCAAATAAAATAATAAAAAAAGAAATAAAATCTATTGAAAAGCAGCTGAATTATTTTTACCACTTATTCGAAATACATTTTTACATCCAAAATATCAAACTCACCAAATATTATATGTCATCTGTTAGAAATCTGTTTTTAAGAAAATAATTTTTCTGTACTGCTCAAAATACGATTATTTTTTTGCTCTTTGGAGTAGAGAATCAAAGTGAATGGAGCAGAACCAGCAGATGTCACATTTATCCTAAAAAAAAATAATTGTCCGACTTGCGGTGCTAAATAACGAAGTAGTCCCACAGAAAGAAATAGTAATGTAGCTGGGCATGCATTTGGATAGAAGACTTACATGGAAAGTCCATATTCAAAGCAAAAGAAAACAACTGGTGTTGAAATTACATAAAATGTATTGGATTACTAACCGCAACTCATCAATGTCACTGAAGAACAAGCTTCTGATTTATAAAGCAGCTATTTTAAAGCAGGAATACGGAATTCAACTGTGGGGATAGTAGCCAGCAATTTAAATATTGAAATATTGCAGCGATTTCAGTAAAAAGTATTAAGACTAATAACACGCGCATCATGGTTCGTAAGTAACGATATTTTACATTAAAACCTACAGATAAAAACCATAAAGAAGGAAATCAGAAGTTCAAGCAGCAAATACAAAACAAGATTATGTTTTCATTCAAATACCCTAGCAATCAATTTGTTGGTTTTGAATTGTGCTAGCCGCCTTAAGCGTTACAGCATTCTGCAACTAGATTGTTATGGATGACTTACTATTGGGTTTTCCATCCACAAGTCATTATGGTGCTTACATTCGATTATAGACAAATTGTACAGTTTACAAGGGTAAAAAAAAAAATTTTATCTCTTATTTCTCTTGAATTCGTTTTTATCTGGATCGTTTTTGGTATACTGAATCTTAATTACTTTATCATTATCATTATCCACAAAATCGGGTATTCTTAAGTACTCAGAGGCTAACTAATAAACATGGGTTATCGCAAAAAGTCCATTTGAGGCTGCGGTGATATATTGGACAGATTCCCTTCCCAAATTAGCAATCTAATCTAATGCATCATCAATATCTGTTGGTACTTCAATTTGTAGTAAATCTGAACCGCATTTACAACTTTCTTTCATTCTATTCTATCTGGTACAACTGTCCTTTTTCCATTATTGTCCCATCTATTAAATCTAATCTTTCGACAATTGTCCCTAATTTCATCCATCCACCTTTATTTTGATGTACTTCTTACTCATGGTATTTTACGGTACTCCACCTAATATTATATTTGGCATCCGTTGATCGTTAAATCTCCTACCAGTCTTAATCTTTGAACCTTAATGAATTTTACAACATTATGTGCATTAATTAGTGCTTTTCTTCGTTTGATCTTATTTGGTATTCACCATCGTATTTTTCTTGGGACCAAATATTAATTAAATATTCATATTATTTTTACCTCCCTCTCTAAATGTATAGAATTGGCTAATTATCTTTTCTCAAAATTGGAAACAATTTAAAATTAACTTTTTCACTTCCAACTCATTTCATTTTTGTTTAATCAGAAACAAATAATTTAATTTTTATGCCTCTCTGTACCATAAGGTCGTGTAATATAATTCTGCTGAATATCCTTTTCTTTTTTTTTTTTGGGGTAAAAATTAATAGCTTTCATTCTTTTCATAAACTTATATAGAAAATTTTCGGGTGTATTGGAGGGTGTTTGAAGAGGTCTTCTTAAGAATTTATGAAAATGATGATAACAATCATGACATGAGGTATTATGTATCTTGTAAAGTATCTCCAAGGGATGGTTGTAAGAATGAATGAAAAAAAAAAAAAAATTTTTTTTCTAAATTATATTGGCGTTGACCTGCTTTAGTTGAGAATTTTTTTTTAAAAAAAGAAAACCTGAAATATTAAGAAGAAAAAAAATCTAAACCATGTAAGAAGGTTAAAAACATTTAAAGAAAACCATTTTTGTTGTTGTAATTGAATCCTTTTTTTTTATTCTAAAAATTTCTATTATCGTGACTTCATATTCTTAAATTTATTTCGAAATACAAAAATTTACTTTTGTATATTTTCTAAGGTCATAAGTTAAGCTTTTTAATCCTGTAAAAGGATATTTAAAAAAAAAAAACAACAACAACAACAAAAAAAAAGGTTACTTTGGTAGTTGCAAAATGAAAAATATTACCGGAATGAATGAAATTTTTAAATTTAATGAAGAACAAAAAAATGGATATAAGATTTTAATAACACCACAATAATAATTTTTTATTAATTTACAATTAACACTGAAAGAGTGGGGATTATTTTTAATATCAACATTTAAATTGTTTACATTTTGTATTTGCATTTTTTTTAAAGGTAAGATTAAATAACCTAAAAATTTCTTTATTTAAATTATGAATTTAATATGATTGTTGGATTTTTACTAAAGTAGTCTATATAAATCAGATTGAGGCAAGATTTGGGGATTTAAAAATTTATTTATATAAATAAATTAAGAAAGTACTTCCATGTACAAATTGAAAAGATTAATTTTGTAAAACATTTTAATCATGAAAAAGGTTTGACAGTTCCAATTATATTGACCACATGAGTATTCTACGATACCCAGAATATAATCTTCTTCTACTGCAAACCACCTTCAGATTTTCTCGGCTTATTTACTCGTTCTGTTGTGATTTTATCAACTATGTCCCCTGGTGTACCTGCTAAAGTATGCTTTATATTTGTGAGTAGAAATTAACAGTTAAAATATAATGCCGGATATCAGTTCAGTGGTTTGCCGTTTTTCTTCTATAGAATTCTCTAAAATTTTCAATTTTATTAAAATTTGATATCATCGTCCAGATCGATATCAGATGCAATCAAGTTATTTATAAAATAAATATTCTTCAAATCGACTTCAGATTTTTGCGATCAATTAATTCGTTGTTGTGATTCTATATTAGTTATGTCCCCGCATGTATTTTTTGTTTTCGATTAACTAACAGTTTAATGGGTTTTCTTTGGATATATTACTCCACTGGTTTGTCACTGCTTTCTATAGAAATTCTTAAAAATGTCCAGTCTTATTCTTGCTGCTTGAAATTATAACAGATTTATATCGGTTGCTCCAGAGCATGCGTATCAGCTTTTTAAGAGGGGAAAAAGCCGTTATTTTAAAATTTACTTTACAAAGGTTACGTAGAATCCGAATTTACATAAAAAACACCCCTTCTTATTTAAAAATCTCGATTTCGATCAATTTTGGCGATTTTTGAACTTAAAAACTGATTTGCGGTACTTTCCGAAAAATACCATCAATCGATAGAGCACCCTCGATTTAGTTAACAAGCTTTTTTTTAAATTTTAAAATAACGGCTTCTTCACCTCTTAAAAAGCTGATACGCATGTTCTGGAACACCCGGTGTATATATTATAGTTAAGTTCATCCAGCCTGAAATGAAAGATGGAGTTTGGTTTATTTGAAATGTATTATTTTAATTTTTATTATCTTATTTACTTTATATTAAATCTTATTCTATAATTTAACAATATTTTCATTACTACTAATTATTTTATATAAATGTAGGTATAATACCTTGTACCAAATAATGCGATGTGTGTTGTTCGATAGATAGCAGCAAGAAAGGGTGAAGTTGTTTTAGAAGCATATAAACGCTTCTGGGACTTAATATTCAATGGTGGAAGCAAACAATCGGATATGGTAACCGAATGTAGTACTACGTCGATTGATTATGTTCCCTAGCAGTATCACATGCGCCATACTGTGACTTTTCTTAATATTGACTATTTCTACCATCTATTATTTCAAGTAGATACTCCATAGGTATTGAGATTGCCTGTGAAGCCTACATGCATAAAGGTGACAATTATATAACGAATAATATAATCTGACCCTAATTTTACTGCAGCCGCAATATAGTTTATTGTGATTTTTACTATGCGAAATTAGACGTAATCAGTCAATCAGTAACCAGTCAAACAGTAATCAGTCAATTTGTTATAGATTTCTTTAATTATTTATTTTCGAAATTCACATCTGATATTCTGTGCGATGTTAAACACTCGATTAACAAGACAGAAAATTACCTTATTTTGTTGTTTGCTATATACTGAACTAGATTACTACATGGAGGGGTTGGTTTTCATTCATGCTAGATACAGAATTCACAACGTACAAGTGAAGTTGATAGTATGTAATGGCAAGACAATCAATTGCTATTGCGTAGGGAATGTATGGCTTTATTATTATAATCAGTATAACTATGGGGGTTCGGTTCCGCTTAAGTATTAATGCTTAATGGCAACACAATTAAATGATATTACGTAGGAAATGTATGGCTTTATTAGTATAACCAGTATAGTTATGGGGGTTCGGTTCCGCTTAAGTATTAATGCTTAATGGCAACACAATTATTTGATATTACGTAGGGAATGTATGGCTTTATTAGTATAACCAGTATAGTTATGGGGGTTCGGTTCCGTTTAAGTATTAATGCTTAATGGCAAGACAATTAATTGATATTACGTAGGAAATGTATGGCTTTATTATTATAATCAGTATATCCAAGGGAGTTCGGTTCCGCTTAAGTATTAATGCTTAATGGCAAGACAATTAATTGATATTACGTAGGAAATGTATGGCTTTATTATTATAATCAGTACAGCTATGGGGGTTCGGTTCCACTTAAGCATTAATGCTTCATTAATTTTATTTTCTTTCTTTAATTTTTCATATAAATATTTAAATTTTATAAAATCTGAGAGGTATTTACGAAGGCCTACTTCCTAATAATAATATTAGCTTTGCACATTTAATTAGTTGATATTGCAGAAATTGAAAATTAAATAGTGAGTAAAGGTAATTATTTTCTTTAGGTCTCATTAAACGATTTTTCTGACTCAAATATCTAATAAAGCATTTACATTTAACAAAATATATAAAGCCTATCCTTGAGTATGCCAGTCAAGTATGTTCCGCTCTCGCCATGCTTAATATTTATCGAATAGAACCAGCGGAAATGTTTACATTTCGCTTTAAGTAATTCTACATTTCACATTCTACAATTGCCACCGTTTTAAAATTATTGACTTATAGCCATTGTCTTATCGACCAATAATTACATATATTTTTTTTATTCACCAAATCCATTTGTGTTAGCACCTGTAATCTTAAATTATTAATTTGAAAGAAACATTCGGAATAGTATCAAAACTGTTGTGTTGTTCCATATTTTCTTCCACCCTTCTGAATACAGCAGATTTGAGCAAAAATTCTGCTGCTGAATACAACAGATTAGAACAGCGAAACCCAGGAGCTGCACCGATTTGTAAAATATAGTGCCCTGTGTGTTCACACTGGAATATCGCACTATAAGCTCCAACACCAGACTAAAGAAGTTTTATGACAACTAATCGCTTGTCGGAATCCGGAGCACGTTTGAAATGAATCAGAAATGTGCTTCGCAATCACCACAGCACACCGGGTGTTTTCCAAAGCCATTCAAGAAAGGTCTAGTTTATTAGAATATTTAAATTTAAGTGTACAGCTACTAAAAATACTTACATATGATTTTTATTTCTCTACTAACAGCATGATATAGACGCATTTGGTTTATTTTAATATTTTTCCATTGAGTGTGTCTGTTTTTTACTAACCCTACTGGATGATGACTTACTGCACAATCAATTGTATCAAGCTTTCATCAAGTAATATACGACTATTAAGCTTACCCTTATCTGGAAATATAAAAAAAATGTGTACTAGTTCTCCTGTTATGCACTAAAATACAGTACTGTACTTAATGTATACGAACAGTTAATCCTACCTAACATACTGTTAACAATTACACAAAAAATATGATTTCTTTATATCACTAGAAAAAGTAGGTAGGTACGAAAGAAAATTTACACTTTTCACATTTTAACTACCCTAAAATTTCCTATTTTTAGAAAACATAATACACAAAAAATTTAAAAGAGATCCGTATAAGAATAAAATCCTTAAAAATAATCGAATTATTGAATTTATTATGACAGGTAGGATATATCCTTATCACTTTATTATAAAAATTTTCTATTTTATTGCAAACTTTTGTTTTTCTACAGAAATTGACTCATATTACTTTAATATTATCGAAAATAATGTTTTTTTTTTTTAAATAGAATAAAAACATATCGAATAAAGATAATAATGCATATTTTGTTACACATATAACAGGTTGATGAATCCAAATTTATATATACAACTGTATTATATATAAATTTATATAAAATCAGAACCTCACCTTCTCATCGAAAATATCTGAAATCAATTCAGTGTTATAATTCTGATTGACTGATCAATTCTTGATTTTCTTCACATATTTTCGGTTTGTTGCTACTGTCAATACATTACAATTGCTGTAGCTATATACCTTTGTATTTATTGAACAATTGTTGTGTATCGTAAAGTTGTTAGTTTCGGTCAAATGATTTGCAAAAAAAAAAAAAATGCTTCTTATCCTTATCAAAATACCCTTTTTTAAATTTTCTTCTCTATCTAATTTTGTATTATGTACCCATACGTCCCTCTTCTTCTACCAATATCATTATTCGTTGTATTATTTTGATTTTAAAATTTCCATTTCTGATGAATTCATTGAAATCAAATGAAATTGAAATTGTTATTTAGGATTAACTTTTGGACAATCCTTTCAGAATAATCATGAGATTGAATATGAATACTCACACAAAGGTATTTTCTCTCTCTCTCTTTTGTAAAAGGTTTTGTATAAAAAATCAATCATTGGAAAATGAAGTAAAAAATCAAAAATTAATGATATGAGGTGACAATTTGGGGTGTAAAAATTTTTTGGACTTTCTAAAAAAGTAATTTAAAAACAAATTTACTAATGTTCTCTGACCATTTGTTCGTCGGTATATGCTAACTATTTAATGGCATACTTCTTGTTAATTTTATTGAATTTTTGTTCTTGTTGGTTTGTTTGAGTGTTCCAAATTAGTCGCTTAATCTTTTATATTGGATTTGTACCCACTGAAATACACCATTCCGCACTATGCCCCACGGATGGGGTTACAGGACATTGTTGATGATGTGGAGGCACACCGTTCTCTTATTGTAATATTCATTCAATTTTTCTAATTCCTTTGGAAGTATTTAGGGACTTCATATTTCTTGTAATCATTCAGTTTTTATAAACTTAGGTATTAGTGTACTATTCATGTTATACATTGTATCGTTAGCGACGCCTATTTATAGAGCAGAACAGACGAATTTGATATTCTACCAGATTTCAGCCAAGATCGCTCGCCACATGGTTTAATTGGATTTTTTCTGCATACCGTTGTAGGTAAGTCGAAGTGATCATTTTAGTTACAAAACCTAATCATAACTTATTTGTGACATTTTGATGTTCCAAAATAATTGATTTTTATATTAGGTCAAAATAATGGAATACGAAGGGAGAGGACAATGGGATTGGACAATGAGTGTACCGTGTACCGCAGAAATTTTGTAGTTGAACACAACAAAACCAACGCAGAAATTTGCCAGTGGAATGATAGCAAAGAATAATGATCAAAATTAGAAAGGAATATAAAAGAAGTAATAGAATAGAGTAGAACAGAATAGAATAGAACAGTTAGTACAAAACTTTACGGACAGACTCAAATGATCTATTTGTTGTAGTTGATTTTTTTAGGCTGTTGACAGATAAACAAAATTTTCTAGATGGAGTTAATAAGCAAAAAAGTTTATTTATAAAAATAAAATTAATAACCAGACAAGCTCTCTACGAAATGTTAGAGAAATATAGCGTATTGATTGATTTACTAAGACACTTACCTGAACGAATACAGTTACAAGTTATAAGAGAAAGCTGAAATATATGCCATTTAATAACAAACTTCAAAGTTGTTGGATTTAATTGAAATATGTAGATTCTTAGATTAGAGGACTTCAAGATTAAAAATAATTTAAAGTTAATCGATTTTCAAAATTTCATTCAGCCGGTTCTATAAGACAATAAATGTAAAGTGTTATTACAAGCCACCGCAGAAATTTGCTGGTTGAACACGTACATAATATATATTATTATCTATCTTCATCTTCGGCTTTCAACTAGCTATTCTGTCTTATTAAAAATATTCCTTTAAAATTGTAATAAGTTTTTATACAGGCTGAGGAATTGGTCCCAAATAACAAAGACAAGGTCCAACAAGGTACTTTGCGCAAAATTCCCCAATCCAATTTTTATCTATCTTTTAAACCATTTTCCCTTTATATTATCAATATTAAAAAAAAAATTACCATAACCTCAAACGATTACAATAATTTATTGGTTTTAATCAAAACTCTTAATATTATTTTTTTTTTAAAAGACGTTTTGATTTTCCAGGTTTATTTTTTATTTTATCTTTTCTAAAATCCCAATACTATGACAAGAAAATGTCAAGCAAAGAAATAACAAAATTATAACTCCCAAGTTACTAATTTCATTTTAATCATAGAAAACAACCATCAGAACAACAAAAACAACAACCATAAAAATGTACAAAATTTCCACCGTCAATCTAAAAATAACATAAAAAAAAAAAAAAATACTTTTTTCTTGTGATTTAAAATAGAAAATGCTGCTGATGAGAGATGCGAAATAAAACGGCAGATGGAACTATTTTTGTGACCTATTTTTGAATTTATAGAATATTTAGAAAGAGTTTACCGTTATTTACAAGTTAGGATTTAACGCGAAGAAAGAGATACTAATTTAATTTTCAAAGATATTAGTTTGAGATTTCTCATATCGTCATTGTTGTCTTGAAATCCCATCGCATGGAATAAAGCGTGGTAAAATAGAATCAAAAGTAACCATAGATCTACAACACAATGGGTGTACAGTGTTATTATAAACGCATATATTTTCCAATTAAACTATAAAGATAATGTCTATCTTAATCTTCAGCTTTGAATTAGCTATAGTTTTCTGAAAATATTCCTATAATATTGAAACAAGTTTTAATCCAGGTTGAGGAGTTGATCCCAACACAACACGACATTATTAGTAAGCTGCTCTTGAATACAGAAAACTATTTGATGACCTCAGTAGAATATACGGAGTGAAATTCTTCTGAATTCCTGGGCATTTTAACGTACAAGAAAATGAGGTAGCAAATGTATTTACTATAGATAGAAGGCTAATCGAGCTTAGCTTAATGGTTAAAACATATCCGCATATCCATAAAAGGAGGTTTTTATTGCAACATTGACATAAGATTTGATCGTGTAAAACATTTGGCAATCTGTCAGAAATGCAAAATGTGCTTTCTGAGCATATGTACAAATTTATGGCACAACGATGAGTCTGTTCGTAGAATAAGTAATGGTAGCCAATAAAAATGCCTTCAAATGAATTGAAGTATATTATAGTGTAGTTTAAACGGATAAATACACTCAAATTGAATAAATTGAAATTATATTCTTCACTTAACTAACATTTAATATTTCAGATTGATAATTAAGAACGCCAATGTTATAGTTTGCATGATGTTTTCAAAATAGTTGCCAAATTTTTCATTTCCGAAATACATATTTTGTATTTCCGATTCTGTATAGAAGTCAGAGAAGCAATTCATGACCGACAAAAATAGAAGACATTGATTAGTTAGGCTCAGGAACAGTATGGTCTGTTGGCGAACTAAGTAAGTAAGTAAATATAAAAGTGATTAGACAACATCAAGGGTATATTTTTGTAGTTTTAAAGATAGTTCAATTGCCAGCTTCTTCTTGTCTTCCTTCAGTATTTTGTTTTTCTTGTATTTCTATTAGTATTAAGTTATTAAATAAGTGGATAAAATTTATAAAACTTGTAATAGAGAAATGGCCCACATCTTGTTCGGAAAAGGGGTCCTAAATTCAGGATGTACATTTATGTGCAGTTTAAATATGTAAATTATTTGAAATTAAATTTTCTTCTTTTACTCGACCTTCTTCACTCTGTTCTGTTCATGGTGTGGTGATATTGATAATTTTGTATGGGAATGTTTTTACTTTATTCCGAGCTTAAATCAAGTTTGTTTTTAATATGATGTTCTGGCCAAGTATTTGAATTCTGTTCTCACCTACTCATGATTTATACATACAAATTGCTCGCCATTCTGAAATTGCTTCCAAAATTGACTTTATTAATAATTTATGTTTACATTATTCGATTGAAGAAATTTAAATGATATTTTATTGGTTCCAACAAATTATTTAATTTATTATTATCCTGTTAACCTAAGCAAAAAAAAAAAAAAAACAAAAATACACCAAAACGTAATATCAATATGACGTAACGTAACCCATTCAATTGTCAAGTGAATTATTTTGATACAAAAATTAGTTTTGAATTGGATTTTGTTTTATTCAATATATATTTCCTAATATTGTCCCCCCCTCCCTCCCTCCGACTTTATCATCATCAACATAATCATCATCATCATTATATTAATATCCTGTAAATACTTCAGTTGGTTATAGGGCGTAGCTATCCATCCGGGTTGGTTTTTCTATTTTTAAAAATTTCCTTTTAAATTTTACAAAACAGCCTATTTTTATTTTTGTTTTGTTTGAAATTTAAAAATTTTCAAAATTATTATTATCCTTTCTAATACAAATTTTACGAAAATAAGTACCTACTGAAAATATTTTTTGTGTAGGTGTATTGTTTTTTTTTTCTCTTTTTTTAATTCATATGGGTAACATACGGTATTTGGTTACCAATTTCAAAGTTAATAGACTCTTTAGGGAAATAATGAAAATTGGTTTGCGTCTAAACTCCATACCAATAACCCAAGAATAAAAATAAACAAAAAAAAAAAAAAACAGAAATCATTGAGCAGCTCAAAAAAAAAAAAAAAAGGGAGAAATACTTACATAATAGAAAATGAAAACTTGCTGTATTAAATTTTTGTATTGGAATTACTCAGTAGATAAAATTTGTTTTCTAAAATTTAGTAAATTGCTTAAAGTACAAATTTTATAGAATAAAGTTTTGAGTACAATACCAGGTGTGTACTAAAAATCAATTTTCTTTTCTTTGATGGTTCATTTGAGTAAAATTTTATATGAAATTCAATTTAGAAAATGAAGAAAATAGAAACAATGTATTTTCTTTTTGCAATAACAACAGATTCACATTAAAAAAAAAAAAAATAATGTATTCGGTACCGAACGAAAAATTAAATTTATAAGCAAATTCCTAATGGTATAATTATACTATTTTCGATAGTAAATTCACTGACGCAATTAAAATTATTATGTTTTTGTTTTTTTTTTGTTTTTTGGATTAGATTCGAATTCAAAGAAAATTAATTTTGGAAAATTTAACTATTTAATATATGTATATATAAATGAAGTGTAGTTGTTGTTCAGTACCTATGTCTTTTGTTAAAAATTACATACTTTTACTATAAATTCAGACATACCTATTTATATATTAATTAATTTCTTGGGAAATTAATTTTAAATTGAATAAATGGATGATTGTATATTCTATAACTATCAGTACAACTATACTATAAATATATTATAACTATGATTGTATTTAAGTAGCTCTAACACATTTCTTTAATGAAAAGTGCAACCCTACACAAAGACAATGGTTTCATTGAATCAATAATCATAATTGGAGTGAAGTGTTATTAATTAACAACTTATATATATATATATCTATTTTTATATTTTGGTTTTCATTTATTTATTTTCTCTACAAAAGCTCTCACTATGTATGTACGAAATATTGCATAAAATTTCTTAAAACTATGTAATTGAAAATCAGTAGTAAATTTAGAGAAGAGAAGAAATATTGTTTTACTATTTTCATAGAAAATTGTGGGCCGCTTATATTTAATTTTAGCAAAGCAGAATCATATTTTAATGCAAATAAATAGTTTGAGATTATGCCGTTGGTTTATAAAACGAAATTAATGGGAGAGCAGCGGAAAATTAGCAAACCAATTTACAAAATTCAAAATTTTTTAATACTATTTTTTATTTGTTTTTTTAAATTTATGATTCAATAACGAAATTCCTAAAATATATATTTTTTTTACAAAATTAAAGAAAATTTAATTTCTTTCGAACAAATTTTCGAAAGGCTATACGGTGATCAGTGCTTCAGAAGTTATGAGATATTTTGTCTCCACACTTTATATTTTTTTGCAGTAAATTTTTTTTATTTTCATTTATTTTTAATACACACATTTTTATGTTATTCATAAAAAAAAAACAAATTTCATTTAACAGGTAGGTAGATACGCATCATATTGTAATGTATTGATTTTTTTATAATTTACTTTACTTTTGTACTTGATTTGTTTTTGTTTTTCTCATGCAAAATCAAAACTGAATTTTTTTTTATGTGTTAGTAGAATGAACCACAAATTTTTAAACTATGTATTTCAGTTTGGACATAATCATATTATATAATATAATTTCGCTCTGCCTACAACGCTAATACTACGAAAAAATGTTTGCAAGATTTTCAATTAAAATTTAGCTCACAAATTGTAGCTCATACCATCCATTTACTTAAAACAGCCATAAAATGTTTTAACAGGTCAGAAAATAATTTATGTTATACACGCAGGAATGTAGGATTAAATAAAACAGTGAACAGTTTTTTCAAAATTTACAAAATTGTCAAAATGTCAGTATTAAATTTAAATATGTAGCAATTATTTACGAAAACTTTCTACACTTCAAAATAAATTTTATAAATTTTCAAAATAGAAAATATTTGTTGTTTTTGTATTACTTAACACATATTTTTTTTTTGTTTTTGACATTCTAAGCGCACAGAGAATTGAAACCGATAATGAACCGATGAAAAAATTGCAATGATATGTTATGAAAGAGAGTTGGTTTAGATAAGTTAAAATATAATTTTATGATAAAATTTATTCAAACGATTATTACCGTTAATTTTTGTAAATATGCCTTTATACTATTATACATAGGTTTCGGTCATTTAATACGTTTAATATGTTATGAAAGAGAGTTGGTTTAGATAAGTTAAAATATAATTTTATGATAAAATTTATTCAAACGATTATTACCGTTAATTTTTGTAAATATGCCTTTATACTATTATACATAGGTTTCGGTCATTTAATACGTTGCCAAATTCCAAAGTACTTTTCTAAAGTGAAATAAGAATTAATAAATTCTATGTTGAAGCAATTCAGCGTAAATTTACGCTTTGAACTATGTGGTTTTTCATTGTCTTACCCTTTTCAACTTCCTACTTACAAAGAAAGGTTGCTTTTGAGAGACCTGAAATCTCTCCAACATCGTCGATTGGTGACTGAAATTACGTTTATCCACCAAATTATTTGTGGGAATATACTGGTGCCAAAAATTAGGGAATCAATAAATTTTAGACAGAATTCGTATAATTTACGTTCCGTTGATGTGTTTAGATTCATTATTTTTGTATTTGATTTTATCTTTTTAACATTCTATTAAAATACAGCGTGTTAGCTATTTCTTAATATCTATTGGGTAGTTGGTGAATGTTGTGACGCTTCTTAAGTCGATTAATTTTTATCTCTCACTAATATTAGTTACTAACGCTGACGGATAGTAACACACTGGATCATGATCTCACCGCTTAGCAACATGCTGCAACCTTTCGTCTATAATAGACGTCGGAATCGCTTGCGCTAAGCAATATCTGTGAGTATATATCAACATAAGAGTTTCTCTGCTTATCGCTACTTTGGTTTGCGGCTTTGTTTTGCTAAACAAAAATCAAATTTTACTCTAAACTTATCGTTGAAGAAAAAATTTAGCTTGGAGGGGACATATCGATAGAAAAGAGATGTGTAACATAAGAAAAGTAAGTAATATAAGCAAAAATTACAGTTGAGTTGGTCCACACATCAATAAGTCGCACAAAATTACCTAATATCTAATAATATGTCCAGTGACATTCAGATAAAAAATATTTTACAATGTATCTAAAAATTGACAAAAACAAAGTTATCAAAAAATAATTTTTACAAAATTTTCAACTTTTATAACAATATTTTAAAAATTTAAATAATATTTTTTTAATTTGAAATTTTTTTTTTGTTTGTCCTCAAAACGTGTGAAATTTTGATATTTTGTTTTGTTTTCTTTTTTTTTTCAATTATTTACACTAAAAATTCATTTCTCAGTTATAAATAAATTGAAATAAATTTTTGGAAAATTTAAAATTTCATGAAAAGTGAAAAAAATAAAAATTTTCTCTCTCTCGAATAACATTATTTGATATTTTGAGAATATTTATTAGACATTTTATTCATAAATCAATACAGTGCTGGAGAAAAATATATGGATGGTATAAAAGGGTAAATGTGAGTACAGCATATTAGAATTTGTCAAGTAGAGAAAATTTCCCGGAAAAACTTTTTTGATCATCTTCTCGTGTTATCAAAGTGGTCTTGAACCAATAAGAAATAATATCGTGAGTTGTTAATCAATGAGAAATAACATCGGAAGATAGCTCGTACAATTACGATGAGACGACTATCATCAGTTGACTATCATCTACGACTTGTATAATCATGACAAATATATCTTGGGTGATTTATTTTCCATTATGTATTCACATATATGCTTCAGAGTTCTCATGTCTATTATTCACATTTTCTGTTTCGATTTATATGTGTCTGGGGTTGTGACAACCACGTACATTACTATGGGCCGAATACAGTTTTTGTATACCAATGAGAAATAACATCGTGAGGTGTTAATCTACGACTTGTAATATCTTTAGAAATTAAATTTGTGTGGTTTATTTTCCAATATGTATTCACATATTCGCTTCAGAGTTTGTATTTCTATTGTTCACATTTTCTGTTTCGATTTAGATGTGTTCGCGATTGTTTCAATAACGTTCACTACTATGGACCGAATACAGCTTTTGTACATTCGGGTTTTGTTTTCTATTACCATATGTACTTGTATCCAACCATGCAACATTTCGGAGATAACCTCAATTCGCTGTGACTTTTCCTGCTATGGGTTCTTATATCTGTTTCCATGTAATTTTCAAGTACTGTACATTCATGTAGCACTTTATAATATTCTATATGACCAAATTAGAACAAAGTTTCACCACGTTTCAATTCTAGTAAAGTTTTTATTAGTACAATTTGAAATTGAAAATATTTTGTAGAGTTAAATTAAATTTTTAAAATTCATTATAAAATAATAATATTTATATACCTACATACATACATACATATATGCATTTATTGTAATGTATGTGTTGTATGTTGTGTTTGTATAATGTAAATTACATCAGTTGTACTTATTTAGATGTGAATGAATATAACTTACAAATTTATTTATGAATAAATTACATAAATAATATTATATTTTATTTTTTTTTATTTTGCTTTTGTAATTTTGTTTTAAACTTATTTTGACAATTATTTATTTTTTGTTATTTTTTAAAGTTATTTTAAAGGATCAACAACAATTTTCATTATTCGATTTCAAAACAACGAATATTTAACGAATATTTCAAATTAATATAAACTATATTTTATTTTTATCTTATGTATGTATATATATATTATGTTATAATGATAATAAATAATAAACGTAATGATAGTAAATAATATGAAATGGTGTAATACTGAAACGTATAATTGAGGCGTCATTTAATTATAATAAAAATAAAGTTTTCTTCACTTATAGAAAGGTTGCCATACAACCTTAAGAGGGATATTTTATTTCGGTTATCTAGTTTTGGTCAGCTTTAATTTACTTTTTCGAAACTTTTGGCTCATTTGAGGCAGTTTGAGCGTTTTATTAGTATTATATGCCGGTTTTCTTCTTTATTGCAGTGTTCAATATCCAATTTGATTTAAATAAAATATGCAGATATCTGGTTAACTTAAACTACAATAGGCTACGAACATTAATGTAATTTCAAGTATAGAAACCGAAAGACATTATTTTTATTAAATTTAGCAAAATGATAGGTTTCAAACGATACCTTAATATACGAATACAAAGCTTAGACTTGTTACGGATTGATGAAAGAAAAATGCCCCTTTGATAAGTTAGGTTTGTTCACAATCAGTACTAGAGAACAAACCTAGATAAAACAAAAACCTAAATATTTTACATAATTCTATTAGGTATTATTTAAGTCCAGGAATGGCTGCTTTGTTGAAACTTTTATTTTAATAAGCCCAGTATATCTAACTTAATATGTTAATTTACTGTATCTGTACTCTTTTTTTTTTTTTTTGTTAACTTTTATTTTGTTCTCTTGTTTCATTCTGTTTTTACAATTACAAAAAAAGTTTTATAAAACTAATATTATTTATTAATTTACTTAAAACTAAAGCATTAATAATTATTTAATTTGTTTAGTTTTTTTTACAGTATTATTTATACACCATCAATATTTAGTTATTTTTTATGTCAAAAATTTTATTATGATTTTTTTATTATTTTGGATAAAAACCAGAATTTTTTTTTTTTTTTTTTTTTTGCGAAAGATAGGAGGTAATCCCCGAAGGGCATCAAGAGCTCCAGCCACGTGTGCGTCTTGATAGTGTAGGAATCGAACCCACTAAAGCCCACCTATCTTTTTTCCGTTATAACCAATCTACATAAGATGGACTAATGACTTTTTTTTTTGTAAATTTTCGGTCGCGTGTTTAGGAAATTATTATAGTGATAGTTTCCGTGGAGGATCGCTAACACCATAACAATTACCGTGTAGGAACTTTATCACTATGATATTTCCCGTGAAGGAGATAGCCACAGCAATAGTTCCGCGTGGGAAGATTATTTAGATTTTTTCGCAAAGGAAAATTATTGAAATAATAATTTCCGTAAAGGAAACTATTATCGTAGAATTTTCCATTTTAGGTAGTGATCAGCTCGTGGGGTTTCGTTCTCTTGAGTCGACGGATACTGCTGTCGATATGAAGAACTGCTGCCGTTTCCGAGTTCACATGAGTTTCGTTCGTTCACATGAGCTCGCGTTTGACTGCATGTTTTTTGATCTCTTCCGTGACTGTTTCAATGTGCAAGTCACGGTGGAGATCTTTGTTACGTATGTACCATGGTGCATTTACTATACCACGGAGTACTTTATTTTGAAATTTTTGCAACATTTCGATGTTGGTTTTCTTTGCACAGCCCCATAATTGGATACCGTACGTCCACACAAGTTTTAATATCTGCTTATATATCAATATTTTGTTCTGTACTGATAACTCAGAACCACGCCCAAGTAACCAGTAAAATTTTTTGAGTCTAATGTTTAGCTCTCTCTTATATGTTCCTTCCATCTTAGCTTAGCATCGAGTGTCATTCCCAGATACTTTGCTGTATTGGCATAGGGTACTATTTTGTTATTGATTGAGATAGGAATGGTTGCAATCTTTTTATATGTAAAATTTATATGAGTTGATTTGCTTTCATTAAGTTTTATGCGCCATCGTTGGGTCCATAATCTTATTTTATTCATTGCATTTTGAAGTTTTGCTGTGGAGTTTTCGGCAGATACGTCAACTGCAAGAATCGCAGTGTCGTCTGCAAAGGTAGCCATAAAAATGTTGTCAATTTGTGGGATATCTCTTGTATATAGCAAGTAAAGTATTGGACTTTTTCTTTATGAAATAAAACTTAATACTACACTAGAACTACGCTTAATCTAACCCTAACTAACTAACCCTAATCTAACCCTAACTTATTCTACTGATATATTTAACTATTATATTCGTTTTCATAAACTATGTAACCACCAATAGTTTGTTGATAATTGTTTATCCTTTTCAGGAATAAACATGTCATATTTTAGCAGATTAGTTTCAATATTCTGTGGGTTATATTCTATACACTTGCATGTATCCCTTCTATATTATAGTGACATAATACAGGGACATACTCGTGGTTTTGAATATATCCTTTAGAGTCAAGATATATAAAGTGTTCGAGCGCAATGAAACCCGTTTTTAAAGTATTTTTAATGTACTCCTCGTTGTGGTAGTATATAATTGGATATAAGACCATTTTCTAACATATTAAGAGATCTTTGGAAGTGATTGCAAATAATTTTTACTAAAAAATTATCGAATCTCATAATATTTGCTTTTCGGTACAAGTATTTATTAGAGTAAAAATGTTTACTTATTTAATACAAATTTCCACCATCAAACAGTGATTCAATTTGAGAGTGATCGAACTGAAATAACCAGACTTTCAACTGTCTAAGAAATGAGTAGAAATTACGTTCACTTCTGATGTGAATTGGTAGTCTATTAAAAATTCGTGGTGCCACATTAACAAAGCAATGCGTAAATTGTGTTGTTCTGGCCATTGGGACAGCAACATAATTCAAATAATTAATATGTAGGTTGTAAGTTGGCGTTAATCTTTGATCGAGGTAACCAGATCTAATGAAAAATATTTTCATAGTTTTGTAGATATAGAGATGTCTGAGTGGCAAAATACAGACTCTTTTGAAAAGTGGGAAACTAGATGATAGACGATTAACATTAAGCATGGTTCTTAAGTAATGTTTTTGGGCTAGGAGAAGTGGACGAATTCTGTTATTGTAAGAACCACCCCAGCAAGCTAAACCATAATTCAACTTGGAATTGAAAAAGGCGTAGTAAAATATATTTAAAATTTACCAACGTACTACATTTTCTCAAATGGTAGCCGTAACGAACAATTTTATTTAAATATTTTTTTAAATTATGAGTATGTTCAGACCAATTTAATTTATTATCTAATATAATTCCTAGGACAGAATCAAAGTATAACATATTTGAGGTTGGAGAAACAAATAAAGGAAAACGTTTACAAATCGTCGAGTCATAAGATAAATCGCTAATTTCATTACTATTACAAGAAGTTTTGAAAAACATTAATTTAGTCTTATGGCTTATAGTTAAATGATGAACAAAAAACCAGTTCCTAATAAGCTGCAAATCGTAGTTAATTTTAATTACAACATCCATCAAATTAGAGCCACTATAAGAAAAAGCAGTGTCATCTGCAAAAGCAGTCGACAGCCCATTATAATTTTGATTTAATAGAGAGTTAATATAAATAAGAAATAATATCGGCCCCAACACCGAACCTTGGGGAACACCTTTGTTAATGAAAATCATTTCACTAACTTTAGATTCAACTCTGACTTTTTGCTTTCTATCTCTTAGATACGACTCAAACCATTTGAGAATAAAGCCTCGGAAACCAGCATTATACATTTTCTTCAATAGTAAGTTGTGAGATACTGTATCAAGAGCAGCACAACTACTATTCTTATTCAGACTGTTATAAATTTCATTAGTAAATTTTAGCAAGGCATCTTCTGTGCTCCTATTCTTCAAAAAGCCAAATTGACTAGTACTAAAAAAATTTGTTTTTAATAAAAAATTAACTAATCTAAATTTAACAGCCTTTTCGAAAATTTTTGAAAAAGGTGATAGAAGTGAAATGGGACGGTAATTGTTGAGTTCAAACGGACTACCTTTCTTAAAAAGAGGAATTACTTCTGCTAGTTTGAGGTCCTCAGGAAAAACTCCTTTAAAGATACTGAAGACAAAACATCTACAATCTGAAAAACTATTTCTTTTAAAACATTATTTTAGTAGAAAGTAAACCACAAAACTTAGAATTAGAATTTTTTAAACTTAAAATTATTTTGTAGATTTCAGAAGATGTAAATGGGTTGAAATAAAAAGTATGAGATTGAAAAGGATCATTAGTGATATTAGGAGATAGAAGAGAGAAATCACAATCATAGAAACTACTTGATGAAGAATTATTAGAAATATTACAAAAAAAGCTATTAAATGAATCGGCAAGTTGTGATGGATCATGAACTAGTTCCCCATTAATGTCGAGTGAAATTTTCTTATAAGATTGGTTTTTATTTAATAAAGTGTTAATGATTCTCCATCCAGCTTTAGTATTCCCTTTATTTTGAATAAATTTGTTACGGTAGAAATTATTTTTCGTAAATTTAGATTTAGACTTTATATCAGAACAAAGCTTAGAATAGTAATTACTCAATCTAACATTACTGGGGTATTTTTTAACTTTATAGTAAATTTTATTCCTTTGTTTAATTAATCTTAACAAACTGTCGGACATCCACGGAGTTAATTTAACATTTGTATTACGTACTACACTTTGTTGTGCACATAAGTAGATATGATTGTATAAAATATCAGTGAACTTAGAAAAGGCTATAGAAGGATTATCAGCATCGTAAACATCTTGCCACGTCTCACACAATAGACTGAATCTTAAGTTGCTAAAATTAGTTTTTAAAAATTGAGAACCTAGTCTACGGTAAGGTTAAATTGTTTTTGAACATTAGTTTGCACCTCTTTTATATTATTTGCTGCGGAGTATATGATGAGATCGCCGACAAAGGCGATAGCAAAATTATCACCCCTGATTTCATTGAGCATCTGTTGAGAAAATCTGTTGTGCACAGAGAAAATAATATTGGTGAATTGGTGACAGTGCCTTGTTGTAAGCCACTCTTAATCTCGTCTATAAGGCAAGCACCAACGCATTATTTTTTATTAATATAACAACAAATATTAGATGTAAGTTTATTAAGAGCATGATTTGTATTGTATCTGTACTCTGTAGAGATTTATTTCGCAGCGGGGGTAGAATTTTCATAAATATATAATGATACTACTTAACTAACTAATTCCTACTAAAATCCGAAACCCCTATCGGATATCGGTATCCTTCCCCTATTGAATTCAATACTTATCCAAAATCTATAGTACATCTAATACCTATGCTAATTGAACTAGATTATGTTCAATTAAAATATGAAATTATGAAATTTAATTAACTTTTCTTTGGGAAATTATCTTACAAAGACGAATTCTGAATATCTACAAAGATAATGCGAGATCAATAATGATGATATGAAACAAGAGAACCCCAAAACCAAAAACAAAATACTAATTCATATTCGCATCTTTATAAATTACACATCTATAGAAAAGCGAACATAATATATTCCAAAAAAACTGATAATTAGCCCCCCCCACCTCCCACGTATTTTATTTTATTCGTTTCAACCCTGCCAATGTTTCATGGTATGTAATTCCTGCTTCATCGTATGGTTCCTACACTTTTATTAGTCAATAATTGAAAATTCAGCTTTTTATTTCGTTTTTTGTGTAGAAATCTCATCCTAGATTATTAAAAATTATTAATTTATAACAGTGAATCCAGGTCTGATTCCAAGTTCGGTTTGAAATTTCCAGTGAAGCTTATAGTTACCAAATAATTAACGATATTACGATATGTTTTAGGAAACTACAGAAATGTGGTAGTTTGTGTGAAATCGAAATAAAAATACAACTAAGTAATGTGGGCCTGTGTACAACGTGTCACCAAGCCTAAATGCGAGGGATGAATACTATTCCACCCATTAAACCAACCCACCAATATCAAGAGACTAGATAATGAAAATACTCAAAATATTTCGCGTGCGATTATATATGGTAAATATTAATATATATAATACTTGAATATTTTTGCCGTAGTTAAGTTTCTACATTAAATCCAAGTTCAACAAATATAATGGTGAAATCAATTTAATTACAATATCATCATTTTATTTGTATACACTAAAAGACTGATCCTCTTCGATTAAATAAATATAACCAGTATTTCAAACCAGTTGTGAATGCTCCAATGTTAAAAATCAGATACTGTATTCAATTAGGTTAGAGATAGGTGGAACAGATGCAGTGGTGAAAAATTTCAAAGCTTAGACAGATCTATAACATTACAAGAAGCAGAAGAAGAAGAATCAAATTTTATTTGGGACAAGCTTTGGAACGTATATCAAATCTAGCTTCAACCGATTATACCACAATTGGTTGAATCTATCCAATGGACAGTTTTCTTTTAAACTGAATATTTTCAACTTTTTTCTATTAAAATTTTTTAAATTAAAGTGACCCGAAATAATCTATGTTAAATTTATATGAAAAATAATTTGTTTTTAATTTATTTATTTTTTTTTTTTTTTGTTTAATTCAGCAATTCTAATAAATTTCTAACAAAGCTAATTTTTCTGCTGCATTTATAAACAACAAACAATAAATATTTTCCATTTTTTCCCTATGGTGAAGATTCTGCGTTTATGAACTTATAAATATTGTCTAATCGTACTAACCTATATACATTTTGTATTAGAATAGATGAATTTTTTTGAATATTATGATGACAGGAAAATATGAATAAATTTTTACCAAAAAAGCCAGAATAGGGTAAATTAAAGTTAGTTTTGAAATTTGCTGATGAACATATTTAGTTTTTTTTTTTATACTCTAATGAGGGTGTTTGTTTGTTTTGTTATCATTTTTGAAATAATTTAATTTGAAAACTTTTCAAAATAATTTTAGAAATAATTTTTTTCTTTATTTGTTATTATTATTGTTTTTTTTTTTTTTTGTTATCTCTATTGTAAGATAAATTTCCAAAATTCATATTAAAAAAAGTTTAAAAAATATTTTTTTAGAAAAAAAAATCTTAAATTTTCTACTCTGAAATAATTTTTTTATTTTTTTATTTTATTTTGTAGCTTATTAGAGCATAGAATAATTTTCACGTTGTTTAATGCACTTCGGTTTTTTGACTAAAACTTAAAACCAAAATAGAAAAATACCAAAAACGAAAAAAAAACAATAAATAAACAAAAGAAATTATACAGCATGAAATTTTATTTTAACTGTTTTTTGCACAACATGGGAAATTTTGTAGAATTGTCTCGAGACAGACTTTTTATATATACTCACTACTCACAGTACAATAATAATTTTAAGTGGATAATGGCCAAAATTTGGAATCGAATAGGCCAGTAAAAGTAGATTGGAATTCTATAAAAAAGAAATACATATATTTTGTTTTGAGTTGAAAATTTACCACAATAAAAATTACCGAGTCTAATTTAGTTCATTAAGAATATTTTATATATCAAAAATATTCAACTGAAATTATTTCTGAATTAATTTTTCATTCATGTAAATTTTTTGAATAAATTTAATAAAATTAATTTTGTTGTTGATAGAGTTTAGACATAATAATTGTTAAACATTTTTGTTATTGTATATAATATATAGTACCTAGTAGTATAGTACTCTTGAGTTTATAAATTAAATTTCATGATTTGTGTTTTTGTTATTTAATATATTTTTTCAACTTTCTGTTTAATTCTTTAATTAGTTCAGAATTAAATTTTAAAAATTATTGCATCTTGAATCAATGTTATAATTTTAATTTAAATTTCAATTTTAGTATTTCTGATTTATTTATTTAATGGCAATGAAGCAAATTTTGGTTAAAAATTAGGTTTATTTGGTTTTTGTTAAGGCTGTTATGGGCGTAGTGACAGTAGGACAGTATAGGTGTACAGTATAATAATAATAATAATAATAATAATAACTCTTTATTTCATTAACAACTTAAGCTAACTTACATATTAAATTTACAAATTTATATAAAAAATTGATTCAGATTTCTTAGCCTAGTATTTTAATGAAATAGCTAGGTTCAATCTGTTATCCAAACGATAAGTGGCGATTGAACCCTTAGATAAAAAAACAAATCAATTCATTAATGGGGAAATTGAGTATAACATAGAATAAAATATTAATATAATAAAATAGTTATTATGCTTATGCTATTAAAAACTAAAAATTAGAACAAAATTCTAAGAGAAATTATATAAACACTTGGAAAATAAAAAGTAACAAAATATTTAGTAAAATATAAAATTTTGGAATAATAGAAATTTAAAAGTATAAAAACATTAAAAACAAAAAGAAAAAAAATTGTTAGAGAAAAAAAAATGTTAGACTAATGGGTTCAAAAGATTTTCAATAGAGTGATTATCAAAAGATAAGAGCCATGATGATTTAATATTCTTAAGAAATCTGACTTAAACTCTTTCGCATCGATAATTTTCTGGCAACTTGTTGAATAGACGAGCTGCAGTGACATTATAAAAATGACAAAAGTGTGATTTATTGATCGTTGGAATAGATGCAAAATTTCTGGTATTTACTCTTAAATTGTAAGTTTCATAAAGCCTAGCTGCAGTATAACCAGAATTGTTATAGAATGTTTTGAGGACTGTATAGAAATACATATGTCTTAATGGAAGTAAGCCTAAATTCTCAAACAAAATAAAACTTGGAGTTCTACGATTGACTTTGCACATAATACGAATAGCATATTTTTGTTTGAGAAGCAATGGTTCAATTTTATTGAAATAGGTACCACCCCAACAAAAGATACCGTAATTTAATTTAGACTTAAACAAACCATTATAAACTAATTTTAGAATTGAACGATTACAGTACAGGCTGAGGTGATAAAGCTGCCAAACCACATTATTTAAATAATAAGTCAAGTATCTGATGTGCTCTCTCCAACTTAACCTAACATCCAAAGTAACACCCAAATTCTTAAAACAGTCAACACATTCAATAACAAAGCAATTATCAGTACAGCTCAACTTACTATCATAAATAGACAAAGACAAATCAAATGTTCACACAAATTTACAAGACGCATTTTCAAGCAAGACGGAGAATGATATACAAAAGACAAATCCTCACAGACTGTTCCAGAAAGGTTAAACAACATATATTTGGTTTTGCTACTTTTTCATGTTTTGGTTTATAGGTTCCAAATCAAAACTAATATCAGTAAAACTGTTAAAATAATTCTTGTTTGCATAAGTCAGGGCAGTATCATCGGCAAAGACCGTAAGTTTACCATTAAATGCTTGAAGAAACAAAGAGTTAACAAAAATCAGAAATAAAATTGGACCTAAAACAGAGCCTTGAGGAGCCCCGATATTAATAACATTTTCTGAACTTGTATGGTTTTTAATGCGGACTTTTTGCCTTCGATTTTCTAAATAAGATGCGAACCAATTGTGTATAAATCCTCTGAAGCCCGCGTTATGAAATTTTTTTAATTAAACAACATGGTCCACCATATCAAATGCTTTAGTGATGTCTATAAACAAAGTAGCTGGTATATTCGACTCGTTTATGGCACCGTAAAGTTCACTGCACAATTTCAACAGAGCGTCTTCAGTTGATTTACCACTTCTGAATCCAAATTGAAAATCACTCAAAAAATTAATTTCATTAAGAAACGACACAATTCTAGATTTAACAGATTTCTCAAAAACCTTCGAGAAAACTGATAACAGAGATATGAGTCTGAAATTAGTTAAAGACAGAGAGTCACCTTTCTTATGAAGTGGAATAACCACTGCTGTTTTTAAAGATTCTGGAAAAATTCCTTTTTTAATACTTAAATTAAAAATAAAACATAGAGCATCTGATATCTGTAGTGAAATATTTGTCAATACTAAACTTGAAATTTTGTCACAAATTTGTGTTGTGTAAAATATAAATTAAAATATGAGGTAAAGTACAACAATCAACTGGAGAGAATTCGCCCGTGACCGGGAGAAATAGAGGACGTTGATGAGTCAGGCCTAGTACCTACATTTGCTTTTGGCCATCTAAGTAAAGTATGTAAGTAAATAACAATAAAAAAAAAAACCAACATACAACTAGTGTTGTATTAAATTTATGTAGTTATTAAATTTTGAATTTAGAATAAAATATTTGATCAAATTTTAATATTTTAACTCAAATTTATAAAATAATTTTAATTAACCTGTGTCTTAAGTCAAATTTTGTCTTTAAAATAAGTTTTTGCCATCATAGCTACTACCTGTGAGCTAGGTAATATGTATTTCTTTCGATTCAGCTTGTAATTTTGCCATTATATTAATGTTACCTTTACGTAGCTATTCTACTATATTTGTTGAATTGAAGCCTTATTGCTTCTACTCATATCTACTGATAATGTTTTAATTAAGTTTTCTTGTATCATATAAAATAAAATAGTGCCATTAGGGATATCATATCTCTGTTTTTATCCAAATCTTATTGTATTGTTTTATAGTCATTGACTTGAAGTCATTGCATTGTATTGTAGTCATTGATATAAAATAAAATAGAGCACCTAGAGATACCATATCTCTGTTTTTAGCCAAATTTAGTATTGTAGTCATTGATTAATTAATTTTGTACTTGCACTTGATCTGTTCGGTACTAACTATGTATTACAAAATTATTGTTATGAATAAACTTCGATAATCTTTTGTAAAATAAATTTGAGTAAAATATTGATCCATTAAACGAGGGAAAGACTTACTTAAACTCTTGAAATATATGGACACTGTACATCGTTTTATACTTCCAGAAAAAATTGTTTATTCCGAGAATATCCTGTCTGTTATTGGAGTTTTCTTTGCTAAAAACCCCTTAAAAACATCTACTTTTCTTCACTGCTAATTTTTTTTTGTTTTTTCCCCCTATAAACTGTACAATCTGTCTCTAATGGAGACATTCAGTAGTTTGTATGATATTTGAATATGTAAGCAACATATAATGACTTGCGGATGAAAACCCCAATGGTTAGTTATCTATGACAATCTAGTTATATCAATCAATCTAGTATCTGTTGGAATGTTGTGACGCTTAAGTCAATAGTCAATAAGCGTCATTTCAGGCCAACAAGTTTTTTGCTAGGGCATTTGGCTTGTTTGGTATTTGCAGCTTGCACGTTTGATTTCCTCCTTTATATTTTTCATCTATAGGTCTTGATGTAAAATATTGTTACTTACGAACCATGGTGCACGTGCTATATTAGTCTTAATACTTTTGATTGGAATCACTGTAATATTAAAATTGCTGACTACTCGCCATACTTGGATTCCGTAAGCTTATATCGGCTTGAAAATAGCTTTATAAATCAGAAACTTGATCTCACATGACATTGGTGAGGTTCCACTAATGATCCAATACATTTTATTTAATTTCAACCCAAGTTGTTTTGTTTTGCTTTGAATATGGAATTTCCATGTACTTTAGTCTTCTATTCAAATGCATGCCCAGGTACTTGACTGTTTCTTTTTGTGGATCTACTTCGTTATTTAGCACCAACGTCGGACACGTTTTTCTATTCCGGGTAAATGTTACATGTGTTGATTTTGCTCTATTCTCTCTGTTTCTTTAGTTAGCATTGAATTTTATTTATGCTGTGTTGCAGAATCTCAGTAGCATGTACTGGATTATTATGCAATGTCAATATGACCGTATCATCAGCGAAAGTGGCGGTGGGTGTCCATTTGTTATTGGCAAGTCTCCGGTATAGATGAGCTATAAAACAGGACTTAGGATCCTGCCTTTGGGTACGCATGACATAATTTCATTGGTTTGTGTATAGTGTTACCTTGATGCTTCACTAAAAAGTACTTTTCGATTAGGTATGAGCGCAGTAATAAATAATAGTTTCTGTGGAAGAAATTGTTTGAGTTTGTACTAACAACCAAAAAAGGCGTTGAACAATATTTATTTTGTTCTAGGCTTAACCTGATTACATCTACTACTCTGTGTATTTGCTCAACAGTTGCATGTTCATTTCTAAAGCCGAATTGATGCTCTGGAGCTATTTTGCTTTTTTACAAAATCGGTTTTAGTTTTTTCAAGAATAGGCGTTCAAATAGTTTAGATGGACACGGAAATAGGCTAATCGGTTTGTATGATGTAATTTCGGACACTCGGGTGGCCTGATTTTGGTATCAGAATTATTTCAGCAATTTTTCACTGGACTGGAAAGTAATCAAATCTTAGAACAGCATTCATAATGTACATTAATCTTTTGTAACCTTGTTCCGGCAGTTCTTTCAATATTCTACCACTAATTTGATCATAACCTGAGCCTTTTTTTGTTTTTGTATTATCTCTAACTGTTTTCATTCACTGCAAATTATTTTCTATAAAACTATGAATGCTACACACAGTATCAAAACACTCCTACAATATTGTCAAATATCAATCTACAAGCTTTTCATATGTATTTAGGGTGTATAATACTGAGTTTAAGTTTTTATTAAACAAATTATATTTTTGTTTTAAAGCTAACTGGCAGATTAAATTATAAAATTTAAAAAATAAAAAATTCTAATCTGCAGCAAAAAAATATTTTTAGAAATTCAATTTTGTTTTCTAGAAAACCAAAATACCATAAATTGAATAAAGGTTGTACTAAACTAACCAAAATCTCTCTTCTATGTATATATAACATTTCACACAAAAATTTACCAAAAACACATACACGATTAAAATCAGGGTACACACAAATATTTAGAAAAAAAATTATCTTTTTGGGACAAAATCTTGAAAAGTTTTTGAAATGTTGATTGTGTACAATTTTTTTTGGGAAAATATTTCGAACACAAAAATCGTGATTTTTATTTTGAAAACTATTTTAGTTACTAAACAATTCTTATCAGAAATTTTTTAGAGGGTCAGGAAAAACACAGATCTAATAAACTGTGATGGGAATCGCAATTCAATTGCAACTTAATTTCATTTTTGTTATTTTTTTTTATTCTACATTTTTCTGCCCTCGAAAAAGTTAGGGATTCATTAAATTGGTGCCAAATTTTGATATGACAGCCATTGACAAAATATGTTTTCGATATTTTTGTTACCTACATTTTTTTAAAGTCTAGTCTGTAAGAGAAACCAGGGTTGCAATAAATTGATACAAGGGTTCGACGACGACCATTTTCAGGGTAGATTTAAGTATTTAAAAATATAAAGGATTCCACCAGAATGTAGACTTGATTTGATTTTTGTAAAAAAAATTTAGAAGGTCCTTGTTTTTTTCAATTTTAACTCATTAGAAATTTTTAGATTTTTGATTAGTACCAAATTTTTTCAAATTTTTTTTTTCAATATTTTCTTTCACGATTAAAACGTTGGACCCATAAAATTATTATGAGTAGTACTATTCACTCCCTATACAGTATATCAGTACAGTAATAATAATAAAATAAAAAAATAATAAATAAAATGTAATAAAAATATGTTATTTTGGTTTTTATATTTTATTACAAATTTTTTTAATGAAAAAAAAATAAAATAAAACAAATAAAAAAAAAATATATATATTTACAAGTTTCCTTTTGAAATAAGTTTTTGTTTTTTTTTTTTATGGTATAGGTAACTAAAAAAAATTAAATATAAAAATAACATAAAAAGAGTAAGTTAATAACAATTTTTCACTCAGTCCACTTGACTTTCTGCTCAACTAAGTGAGTGTAACTTAAAATATAACTAATAACAATAGTGAATGTACACTAGAGTACAAAAAATAGATTTTGAATTGACTTAAGTTATTTCAGTACAAATAAATTATTGGTGGCTAAATAATTGTAAAGGTGGGCAATGTACGCTTACTCAATATAAATGTATGAAAATTATATTGAATAAAAATTGATGTAAAATCGTAGGTTTATACATTAACTATTCAAATAAAATATTTGAAATTTATTATTGCAACGACCCCTATGTATTGTGATAGATGAATACATGATGACAGTAAATGCTTCCATAATTATAATTGATGCAAAATTGTTACTTCAAAGTTTATTTTTCTTTTTAAAGTGTCTTTGAGAATAGAGAGTTTACACATAATAACAATAATTTTTTATATCATACAATACAACTTCTGTCTAACTATTTTACTTATTATTCTGTCTATTTTCAATTACATAATTTCTTCATTTTACTAATTTCACTTTCATTTTAATAATTTCTTAACTCTAGTCCTTTTATTACTTATTATAACATGTTAGACTGATCTCTTCTAAGTCATTCGAGGTTAGGTTACTTGACCTTATTTACATTTTTATTTCAATGCTAGTTGCGCTTTATTTGCAAAATTAATAATTTACCATAAAACACATAAGTGTTCTTTTTTCACAACAATTAAGTTCTTTTTTTTTGTTTTGTTAAAATCAAATAATTTCTACAAAAAATTCCTCAATAGACAACAAATTCAATCATGTTTTTCTTACTATTTTTAACTTTTTTAAATTCTATTTTTTTTTTTTGTTACACTTAATTCACAACATATTACCTTATAATAATATTCATACTTTATAATATACTATAGTTACCTATTATACACTCTGTAAGAGCTTATAAGCTCACTTGAGAGGAACTAATAAAAAAAAAATAATATCAGACGGAATTATTTTGTCGCATATCCGGAAAATCCGATTTTGGGAAAGATGCTTCAAGGTAAAAAAAAATTGACCGATAAACTTGTAAAAACAATTGGATCGAAAAATATATTTTCCACCGATGAGTGTATTTATTGGCTTCATTTTAATAACAAAAAAAATAAAAACTTGTAAGAACTCAAACTCGGAAGTGACTGAACTTTTGTTCGAAAACATCGTGCCGTATACACCATTTACGAAGTAATTGTTTTCATCCATACACATGCGGCCGCACGATATGCACATATACGGTAAAATAATAGTATAGTAAAAATATAAATTTCAAAATAATTTATGAATACAAAAATTTAAAAAACTCAAAATATTGTCGAAATAGTTATAAATTATTTTAAACGTTATTTTAGCAAGGTATTAGATATGTATTTAGTGCGGAGCGATCCGGATTAATTTCTTAACAGATTGGTAGCCATCCAGCTACATTATAGAACTTTAATATCTGCAAACTGTAATATCTGGTTGAAAAATAATCTAGTACTCTTAAACGTAGAGAAAACAAAAGTTCTATTGTTTCGTGGTAAAGATTATTCAAACCCTTACTTTACGTTTAACAACACTTCAATTGAGACGGTGAAGAAATTTAACTACCTTGGTTTGTTAATAGACAATAAATTGAAATGGGTCGAACACATTGAACATCTTAGAAAAGAAATTACTCCAGTATGTATTCATACTTCGACGAATTTAACATTATCTGGCAAAAAAGGTACTGAACATAATTTTAAATTCATATATCATGTCTAACATTATTTATCTAAACCGTATCTGGAGTAGGGTTGATCATTTAGTCATGAATAAATTGAATACAATACATAAAAAGCTATAAAGTTCATAAATTTTTATTCGGCTACTTATCCTACTGCCTTATTATACTCACAAGATTATTTAAGTCTAGAAAATATTTGTAGGAAAGAGATCTTCATGACTGAATTTAAAATAACAAATAACTTAATAAAACATAATTTTATTCTAAACATTCACACATATAAGACAAGAAATAAAGCAAATTTCTATTTGACTTTTTTCAAAACTTATAACCAAAAAAACAATTGTCTTTATATTTGTCTAAAAATGTTCAATGAATTACCAAACAACATGAAAGAGATAACTTGCATATCGCACTTTAAAAGAGATATAAACAAGTTCCTTATAACCAGAGTATAAACAGATTTTATTATCTTATTATTATTAGCTGTAAGGCTGAGATTAAAAAAAAATTATTTGTTACATTCACATTTATTTTTAGTTTAATTGTATTTGTATAAAAATTGAATAAAGAAAAAAAAATGTGATGCAGTAAGATATTGTTGAACATTTCCATTAAGTGTAAGAGCTTTATTTGGAACAACAGTTTCATTTTTATCAAACATATACGAGATAACTGTATAATTGGGTCCGAAGTTTGAACGTCTTATATTTTTTGTATATATACATATACTAGTATAATGCAATTGCTAATCTATTAAAGTTTAGGTACAGCTTAAAAAATTATACATATTACAATTCTAAAGACAAACAGCAATGTAAAGTAAATATGTATCATCTCTCATCAATCATCATAATGCATTAATATTATTTTCTCACTACATTTTACACCTACCTACACCTACTTCCATATGTACATTAAAAAAAATGGTTTATTCTCTCAATTCTCATACTTTAATTCATAATAAACTGTTTTTTCATTAATATATTGTTATTTTTATAAAAGGCTTCAGACAAAAACAAAATTAGTATATATAAGGTATATCAAATAGAAATAATAATGCAAATAAACACTTATTTTTATTTTAATTTTGTTCATCTAACACCTATTGAGCCTACATTGCAAAATCTGCTCCCCTTAAATTATTTTTCATATGACATAAAAATGTTCCTATTACTTTTCTTTATTTTCATGCCACCTCCCTGATATTTTCTTGATAATATTGTTTTTGTATAGACTAAAATTAAATAAAAAAAATTAAATTTATTAAAAGCAATATTGTATATACATAATATGTATGTATATATATATATATACAAAAAGTTTTCATATTTGAATTTTTTGTTAGGTACTTCTCTTGTTAAATATTGTTGTTTTAGTTGTTGCTGAACAAGGATTAAAATAATTTAATATAGACATTAAAAAAAAAAAGTTTTCAAATACAGGATACTCATATTCTATGTATGTAACTTATATATATATGTACATACAACTATTATATACAATTCTGTAACATTATTATTCTTTTTGAATAGTTAGACCATAAAAAAAAAAAAAATCTATGAAATTAAAACAAAAAAAAAACTCAAGGGCATTGTACCACTCACGTTATTAATAACAGGGGATTACATTTAAGGACTTTTTATTCAAACTTTTATACAATTCATCTGCAATATAGTTTTTTTTCTTTGTTTTGTTATTTTTTCCATATGCCCCACTAGTAATACATATGTAATTAAATAAAATTCAAATTATGACGAAAATTTAATTATTGAAATTTTGTATGTTACTACAATTTTACAAGAGTACACACAGTTGTACAATACTACTAAGACATTATTAGTATTATCATTAGATACTGATGACATTAACAACACTAGTAATGGTCATTTCTATCTTAAGAATTATTATTACTCACTCTACTTTTAAGTTTCCAAATATTTGAATTTTTTAAAGAAAATTTTTTTAAAACAGAATGAAAATTTGGATTGGCAAATTACAAAATTGAAATATAAATAACACAAGCATGCATGAATAGAAAAATTTAAAAAACATAGATGGCGTTTATAAAATAGAAATGAAGGGTGAATTAAAATTTATTGATGAAACTTGACCAATTCACAACAATGAAAATGACTCTAACCTAACTCAGGTGAAAGAATAGAAATGACTCAGAGTCATTAGTAAACAGGTCGATGGAAATTTTGTAATTATTTTTACTTCAATATAATATTATAGTGTACCAAATGTAGTCCGCTCTCTATATGTAAGTCCAGGTTTAAAAAAACAACATAAAATGGTCACGTTATATGGTTCTTGAATTGTTTAACAAAATTCACTTTAAAAAATAATAAAAGAAGAATTGATATTTTACTACTTGCAAGCCACTACTATTTACAACCCCCCCCTGATTATCTCTGTCTCTTTCACCAAACATTGTGTAACTAACTGTACCATAAAAACCAGATTATTTGATTTTAACAAGGATACATAAGACTCGTGTGTACTCCGTAAATTGTATTGTGTGTCGAACATTATTTTACAAAAATAAAAAAAAAAAAATAAAACTAACAAAACAGTGTTGTATATGTATATATGGGGTACAGTTGTCTGTAACATATATACAAACATACTAATATTATTATGTAGAAAAATGAATGTATGACAATTTATTGTTAATTGAAGGACTCTTTTAAAGTTCATATAACAATTGAAAAACAAAATAAAACCGAATTAAAGGATTCACAGATTCACATGTAATAATTATGTTTGTGTGTATGTATTTTGGTATAAGGATTTGTGTATATATACTACCCCTATTAATGTGAATTAGGTAACAATAAAAAAAAAAAATAAAAAAAAAAAAAAAAAAAATAAAGTTTTGTTAGGTTAAATTTTTAGAATAAGTTTTTTTAAATATAATTATTTATAAGATTTTAATCCATCCTATCATCATCGGTCCTGTAATAACCCCAAAAGATTAAAAGTTAAATTTTTTAAGTTATTTTGAATTTTATTGTAAATACAAAATTAAAGTAATTTTCTTTTAATGAATATTTTGTTGGAAACCTTGTTTATGCACGCTTAATGTAACATAAAATCACGGAATAAAAATTTGATTTGATATTTGTTTATACATTTTTGATTTTGATTTTTATTTAGCAAAAAATTGTAAGATCATCCTTAATAGTAGATCCTGTAATTTTTTCTAGATAATATCGCTAGCTTTTAATATTACATCTTTAACATTGATAATTCAATTTTTCTTAAACTGTTGTATATATGTTGGTCACCACTAGAGAACCATAGCAGGGTATAGTTATATGCTTTGTAAAAACCTTCTGGTTGCTTGATCTTTGACAAATGATAATAGCAAATGGACTCGATAGTAATGGGATGAATATTGACATCAATCGAAATGAACAACCATTGATACACTGACTTTATAGTGATACATAAGAAAATGTTCAATTTTAGTTAATCATCACTCTGGCATTCCTGCTATGGTTCTAAGACAAATAGTCTTCGCAATTTCAAAATCATTGCATAACTTATTCCATTTATCCTACTCTCCAGGAGTATATACCCAACACAATGGAAGATTGCGCATGTTAATCCAACTCTCAAAAAAGGTGACAAAAGCGATCCCTCCAACTACAGGACTATAGGTATAATATCTCAATTCTCTCCAAAGTGATGGAGATTTTTTAATAAACAAAAAGCTGGCCAAATATCTTGACAGCCAAGGTATTGTTCACGATCACCAATATATGGATTTAAATACCACCGATCTATCGGTGATTTAATGACATTTTTCGTCAAGAAGCTAAATATCTGTCTGCAGAATTCGGGTGAAGCAAATATTGCGACTCTGGATATTTCTAAGGCTTTCAATCGAATATGGCATAGTGCATTATTAGATAATCGCTGGTGCTCCCCAAGGATCAGTTTTCTCTCCTACCCTATTCCTTATATATTTATAAATGATTTGGTCCAAGCCACTTTCAATCCAATTAACAGCTTTATAGATGACAGCACTCTATTAGCCTCCTACGATTTTCATAAAAAATCTGAAACTACATCTATCGCTGTAACAACCAAAAGAGATATCGTAGCCAGTTCCCTCAACCATGATTTAATCGCATTAGCTAATTGGTGCTTAAAAAAACAGAGTAGAATTTAACACTTCTAAGAGTCAGAACTGTGCAATCTCCAGAAAAATTTCCATTTTTGATTCTATTCATATGTTTGGGCTTTTGTAACCGCTGTAAGGCTTACTTCAACTCCTGTGACCTCTTCAAAATCTATAAAGCTTTCATGCGACCCAAAATGAAGTACAATTCTGATGAACTAGCGATTTCAGTATTGCGTTAAAACATTTGGATAAAGTTCGCTATTTGCCAAATTAACCAAATGTCACTGCTCATACTTTGCTCCTCTTGAACATTGCCGTATAGCCGGAGCTCTGTCCCTTTTTATAGATATCTCATAGGCACCGACACATACTCAGTGAAAATTAAATCTATATTACCTCCCTCCACTTAAGTGCTTGCCCCGTAATACACATTGGGCTGAATGTGCTCATCCTTACACCGTAGAAATCCCTAGATGGCAGAATACAAGTTATGGAAATTTGTTTGTAACCTCAACATCCCGATTATGGAACTAAATTCCATCTAATGTGTTTCCAAGACATGATAAATTCTTCGTTTGGAATTTTTCTCCTTCCCTTCCACTTTCTACCTTTCTCCTTTCCTAATTTTCCTTTCTCACCCTAACCAAACGTACCAATCGGTTCAAAATCATCCAATCAATCGACAAAAGTTCATCACCTAGTGTTTTGGCTAAGTATAAAAAAAAGCAGAGGTTTTATGTTGGAAATCGATAGGAGCAAGACAAAGATTTTCAGTATTATTTTTTGTTTAAAAGAAACCCGCTTAGAATAACTTAGACACCTTCGTACGCTTCTTTGCAAAAATAAAAGGTTTTCGAAAAGCAATACCGTCAAAGGATGATGAAAATCTGTTAGACGAACAGAGTAACTAATGAAGAAGTATTGTTGCGGGTAATGAAAAACGAAGTAGTTATAAGATTTAAAATACTTGAATATTTCGTCCATATATAGTTTAGGATTCAGACAAATATGAACTAACCAAAACTATTCTAAAATGAAAAAATTAATGAAACCAAGGCTCCTGAAGGGGAAAGATACCATGGTTGATATTTTTATGTCAATAGTTTATTAGAATAGTTGCACCTGTTGGATAAAAATATCGTGGACAGATCATATTGCAAACGAAGAAGCTCTACGTTGAACAGACATAAAAAGATAACTATTTCTAAGGCTAAATACACAAAAAATCTCCTACTTTGGGTATATTATGCGGGGAAATAAATACGAGCTACTTCAGTTAATAGTTTAAGGAAAAATTGAAGGGTATAGTATAGGAAGAAAACAGTTGCGCAACATCAGAAACTGAACAATCATTAGAAACATTGACGATTCAATCCATTCAGCAACGGATCGAAACATCTATCAGGACATCGTGCTAATATTATATTACCGCTGACATCCAATTATGGGTAGACAATAAAAAAATAAGAAGTTTAATCAAATCATAAAATCTTTGTTTCTGGCTTTACCTGATCAAATTGCGATCATAGTAGCTAACTGCGCCGCAATGAATACATCACATAAAGAAAAAGAATTGCTATAATTGTTCTAGTTATTTTTCTGGCCTTAATTAAACATTTCATTAATCTTCAACTCAATTCATATGAATACTGGGTGGTATTGATACAACATAAAATGCTACATTTATTATTGATGTCATCCTTTGTGTAATTTAAAATTATTATCCTTTTTGGACTTTTAAGTGCAAAGGTATGTTATTGTAAAGATTAATTCATGGGTAGTTTTTTTTTTCTGTTTTTGTTTTTCTTATTTTTTTTTTCTGTTTTTTTTTTTTTTTATCAAGTTTGTTTTCTACACTTTAGATACATAATCTAGTTCAAGTTATTATTATCGACATTTATGCAAATATTTTCATTTATATTAATTAGTGATGTCACATACACACACACATACACATTAGGAATATTAAAAAAAAAAACAAACAAAAAAAATACACTTTAAAATGAGACTATCGTACTTTATGTGCGTTCCAGCAGTAAAGATAATTTAGTTACATCTTTTATAATATAAAATATTTTAAGAGTAGTATCCATATACTTAAATAAAAGTTATAAACTTTTAAAATTACTAATTTATTATCATAAATAATAAAAAAGTGAAGATTTTTAATAGCATTAGACTATTTTAGATAATATAAAAGAAAAAAAGAGTAGAAAAATTATGGAGAAAATGTGTGTATTTAGAATAGAAGTACTATCATAAATTTTAAAAATTTAAGAATTTTCTCTGGAGAATTTAAATAAATGAATTAAAACAATTTGTTTTTTTTTTTTTTTTTTTTTTTTTTTTTTTGAAAGGATCTATGACAACCAATTTAATTAATGTATAATAATTTGTACTAAAACTTAGTTCTGAATAATTAATAATTTTCTGTGAATATTAAATGAGTCCATTAAAAATTATTTTAATTTTTAATAAATCAAAAAATACTTCAAAAAAATATTCTGGAATGAAAATTTTTTTATTTAAATTTTCCACCTCACTTCAAATTGTAAAATATACTCGTTTTATAAATTTTTTCTGGTGCCCTGGGATATCAGAATTAAGGTGTACAGCGGGTTGTTGTTATTATTTTCTTTAGCTTTATTAACTGTGATCAACAATCGGATACCAAATACGATATTGTAGACAGGGTAGAGGACAAAAAAAGGTAGAAAATTGGAATGCATTAGAGAAAGAAAGATAATTTATTTCCGGAATTGGGTAACTTTTAAATATTGAATACAGAAAATATCCGTAACTGTGTATGTAGCGTATTTATCTATTTTTTTGGCCGGCTGTAAGACACATTTGTACTTATAATAACCATACGAAAATAAATCTCAGTTTTTCACGGGTAAAGCGTGCCAGTCAAATATTCAAATATGAACTTATAGTTTTATAAATAAGGCTAATTCAATGTTAGGTTTTAAAAAACGATGGTCCAGAGAATTTGACAATTCCTATATCCTCAAATCAATGTATTTATGTTTTGTTAGGCCACAACTAGAATATGCCAGCCAGGTTTGGTCTCCCTATTATGAAATTCATACACTACGAATTGAGGCAATTCAAAAAAATTCTTAAGATTCGCGTAACGTCATCTTTCCTGGTCTGACCCCTTAATTTTGCCACCATATGATATGAGATATGGAATTTTGCACAGATTGAATTTAATTCATCTTGCTATATTGAAAAAAAGACGCGAAGTTGCGGATGTTATTTTTGTCACTGAAGTGGTCAAAGGAAATATTAATTCTTATATCCAACTTAATCCAAATGAACACCATCAGGCGCTTTCGCTCTTCTACCCACTTTACCCTTACCTTTCATCGAACCAACTATGGAATGAATGAACCAATCCATAGAATTATAATCATGGGTAATAAATACTAGAATTTTATTGATTTTTCCCTCTCTAAAGATACCCTAAAGAAGCGCTTTTATTCCAAATTATCTGCTTAATCTGATCCATCCCTCTAATTTAACTCATCTTGTAGTTACTAATTTTTCTCTAGTTACTGATATTACAATATTATGTAGTAGCAATTTATTCTTAAATTTAAGATTTATTAACAAAATTGATGTGCTGACTTCTACATATCTAACATACATACCAACTGTTGCCGAGCCCTGCTTTTGGATTAATTAATAAATAATTTAATCTAGATCAAGTTTTACATATTGTTTCAGTTAACTTTCCAATGATTTATTAAAACTGGTTTTGATTTTATTACATTCTTTTTTTGTCTTCATTATTGTTAAATTTATTATTATTTTAACTATTTGTTATTTTTCTTGTTTTTTTCTTTTATTCTTTTATTTCTTTTTATTTTTATAATTGTAAATATCATTGTAATATCAATTAATTATTGTAATTTGTTTGATTTAAACAAAATAAATTACCAATACATGAGAAAACGGAAAATAGTCATGATAATTGACAGACGACAACCTTCGTCTTTAAACGTATTTGATTGGAATCAGGCCGATACGTTTCCTATGAGTTACAGTAAGTTGCATTAATCTACGTTTGCAGATTGCTATTGTAACCAATAAGTTTGCGGTCTATAGTAAATCGCATCGAATTTGGGGTTATTTCTATAGTTCTTGAATCGATCTATAGTAAGTCTTAAATTGAATCTGAGGCTATTCCTGTTCCGGAAAGAGAATTATGGAATTTCGATATCTAATAGAAAAATGAAACAATAAAATCGAAAAAAAACTATAATAATTTAAATTTAACTTTCCAACAAACCAATTTAATCACTTTGCTGGTGATGAGAGTTCAGATACGGGTGTGGTGTGAGTTGGCAAATACACGGGAATTGATACCTCACACTTCATATTCTGGTTGAAGCTTCATAAAACTATAATAATACTAGCCTTGTAACCCGCCATAAATGACGGAAGCAATATAAATTCTAGCATTTCTTTCCTTCATTGATCGGTTATTTAAAATTTCATTTCATTTCAAAAAGTTCATTATCGAACTGTTCATTCGGCAAAACCAAAACCTAACCCCATAATACATACTAAATAATTATTATATACAATCATAAATTTATATATGATATAGATATATATATATATATATATATATATATATATATATATATATATATATATATATATATATATATATATATATATTAAAAAAAAACAATATGCAAAAAAAATAAAAATAACACATTTCTGGCTAGAGTATATATATACCTATAGTACTACAGTAGAGGCAATGCATACGGTAGCAAAACTGTGATGCTATGATCATTATCATAACAACAAAAAAAAATCAAAAAAAAAAATATATGTAGACACATATGCATACTGTGTATAATTTTAAGTAATAAGAATAACCTTTGAGTGAATTATGTTTTTTTTTGTGTTAAATGCTGTTTGCCTTTTGGTTATTATACTATTGATAAAATTTCTATTAGTCCTTATTATTATAAATCCAAAAATTTGTTTGTTTTATTTATATTATTATTATTATTTTTTATTTTTCCTTATTATTTGCGAAGAAGACTAACATTAAATTAAAAAAATATATTTCATGCAATGGTATTTTTTCCTGTAAAGGTTCAGCATGGTAGACAGGGGTTAAAAAAGAGTACCAAAGCAATTTGTATACATATTGCAATTTGTATATGTGTTGGAGTATTCCGTCAAACTTACAAACATCCAGATAAATGCAGAATAATATATATATAATAATAATAATTTCATTCTTTATTTTTTTTTTTTCTAAAACATAGTTACAATTTACAATTTATATAAGTATTGAAATAGTAACGCATTCTGTTATCCAAAGGTAAGTGTTGAATGCTTCAGTTCAATAAGAAAAATTCAATATAATAATAATTAAATTCAACGGTGGGGCGATTTTTTATATATTTTTCAATAAAATCAAATTAAGCTTGAAAAAAGAAAAATTTTTGTTTTTTACAAGTACTTAAAGTTAGAAATTAAATTAAATTAAAACAAAAATAAAAAATATTAATAATTAATTTTAACAGCAATTATATTTAATAGGGAGATCAATAATGAAACTAATTTAAGGAACAAAATGTTACATTTATTAACTATATTATAACTATTTTATTATATTTTCAATATCATGTAAATTGTTTGGAAAAAAGTCATTGCTTAATTTGTTTAAAAAACAATGATTTTACTCTCACTTTTCTAGGAAACTATGTTAGTAGATTATACAACCATGGAGAAGTAAAGATATAAAATTGACTAATTTTTGTCTTATTAAATTTTTGAACCGTTACCAAAAAGTTATTATTTGCCCGTAGACTATAGTTAGTCATAGGTTCTGAGTGTTAAATCCTCTCAAAGAATATTTTCAAGACCATCTAATAATATAAAAGTCTTAAAGGCAAAATATTTTAATTTTTAAAATAGTTAAAACTAGGTATTCTTCTGTTAATTTTGCATATTATTCTAATGGCGTGCTTTTGCTTAATTAGTAAAGGAATAATTTTATTAAAATATATGCCTCCCCAACAACTCAGACCATATTATAGCTCAGATTTAAATAAGCCATTGTAAATTAGTATGAAAACTTTTTGTGAACAATATATTGACTTAAATAATAGATTTGTCTTATAACTTTGTTTAGGTATTGTTTATACCGGGCCTGACAACATTAGTACTAAAAAATTGTGCAAACACCCTAGCCAGACCGCTGAGCAAACTTTTCCACAAATCATATGTTTCTGGTATTTACCCATCCTCATGGAAAATAGCTCATGTCCAGCCAATCCCAAAAAAGGGTGACCTTAGAAATCCCTCAAACTACCGGCCAATTGCTTTAACATCAGTAATAAAGTTATCGCTCTAGATATCTCCAAAGATTTTGATCGCGTTTGGCACGCAGCATTACTAAAAAAACTAGAAGCAATTGGTCTAGGAAACTTACTCAATACGTGGATTGAAACTTTCCTTTCAAACCGTTCAATACAAATTGTTTTGGATGGGTTTATGTCCCAAAAATTCAATATTAATGCTGGTGTCCCTCAAGGCTCAGTTCTTTCTCCAACATTATTTATAATCTTTATAAATGATCTCCTATCCAAGTCTTCGAATCATATACATAGCTTTGCTGATGATAGCACCCTTGATTCCTTGTATTTTTTTGAGAAAGCTGCTGAAGTGACCCAGACTTCGGTAAATAGAGAACGAAATAACATCTCTCGAGCTCTAAACAGCGATCTCCAAAAAATTCAAGCCTGGGGAAGTGTAAATAGGGTAAAATTTAACGCTTCAAAAACCCAGAGCTGCCTAATATCAACAAAGCAAAGGCCTTCATTACCAAACATCCTTTTCGATAATGTAAATATTGAAAACTCCGAAACCTTCAGAATTCTTGGAGTGGAGATAAACAACAAACTTTCGTGGCAGGACCATATTTTTGCAATTGCAAAAGATGCCGCGAAATGTTTGGGATTCTTAAGCAGAAGTCAAAAATATTTTACACCATCCAACCTTCTTCTAATATATAAGGCATACATTCGACCACGATTTGAGTATAACTCACATATTTGGGGCGGTGCACCCATCAGTACCCTCCAGTACTTAGATAAAGTACAAATGCGAGCAATCAAAATTATTAATGATGGAGATGTTACACAACACCTAACATCGCTGAGTCACCGTCGAAATGTAGGAGCAGCCACTCTGTTTTATAAATATCTATTGGGTAATTTTTCTGACGAAATTAAAAGTATTATGCCAAAAATAAAACCATTCCAACGAAATACTCGCAGAGCAGCCCTTTCCCACAAATTTGTAGTCGAGCCTCTTCGAACCAGAACTGTGAATTACAAAAATTCTTTCGTTAACCGAACCTCTAAACTATGGAACACTCTACCACCTTATGTGTTCCCCCAAAAATACAACTTGGAAGTTTTCAAAAAACGAGTGAATCAATTTCTGTTAAGTTGTCTGTAAACCTGTGTTACTATTTCTATTTCTCATCTATTCTCTTCTTATTTTCCGTTTATGTTATTTATTTATTTCCTTTATACTTTCTTCTATTCTATTACTATTACTAACTGGTTAAAATTCTGCGAAAGCAGCTAGGGTGTTTATCCCAAAAAAGAAAAAAAAAAGATAAGATCATTCCGATTGAGTTTTGCGTCTAGAAATATGCCTAAATATTTAAAATTATCTACAGTATCTATCAAGAAGCATTCGTCAGATTCTACATTGCTAGGATTAGCAGTAATCCTATTAGGATTGTGTAAGCAACTACAGGACAACTATTACAAAAAGGCGAATGATACTGAAAAGATACATTATTTCAATTTGCGTTAAAAGACATAAATTTTGTATTTTTACTAATAACTAATTTATGAGCTTTAAAACATCTTCTTAAAATATAAATATCATATGGTCAGCAAGTAAGCATATAGAAAATTTATTTCCATATGACAGAGCTCTGTCGTCAGCGAAAGTAGTCAATTTGCCTTTAAAAGATTGTTAGAAAATAGAATTGATATATATCAAAAACAAAAGAGGTCCTAGAACGGAACTAGATAATAATGTCGTTTTAAATACAACTTCAAATTGCTAGACCTATCATTTTTACCTTAAATTTTCATGTGGGTCGCAAAACTGTTAACAACACTTTACTTTTCAACACCAATTAATTATCTTGGTTGCAAGTAACACACTATAATATCGTATTAATTTCCATGTTCTTAATACGATCACATTATACCCTTTTGGCAATTATATTTCACTTTACAGAATTATACAATTAATTTTATTTGGTCATTATTAATTTGTACAGCTACACGCTTCTTCCATATTGAATTTCCGCAATTTCCATGTAAATTAGAGTTTTGTGGAAAAATTTCTGAAATTTTTAATCCCTATTCAAATAAAAACGAAAATATTCCAAAACTATGAAGCAAATAAAAATGTTTTGTTTATTTTCTTTTTTTTTTTTTTTCATTTTTTGTTTGTTTCGTTAAATCAATAAACAAATAAACAATCAAAATTGAGATGCAATTTTCAATAGAAAATTATTGAAATTGCAATGACTATTCGATATCCGGCATCATAACTTTTAAAATAACAAACTAACCACAAGCCGCAAAAATTTCTCAATTTCAGAGAAACAAAACAATTTTTTATTGTTCTTGTTTTTGTTTTTGTATTTGAAATTTTGCAATTCTCCAAATTTATAAAACAACTAGAAAAATTCCACGCGCAATGAAAATGGATTTTTGTAAATAAACAGATAAACAAGGCACAACAAAAAAAAAAGATTGGAAATTTCCTTAAATTTCACTTGAAATTCGGTAGTAACCAATTGGAATATAAAAAAGCAAAAATAGAAAAAATAATAAAAATATTCGCACTTTATGAAAATTGGTCCATTTAAGGAATGAAAAAATAATACAAAATAAAAATCAAAAATAAAAAAATCCAATCCAATCAATTTTGGCCCTTTTGCGGCTTTATTTCCAAATAACATTTTTTTTTTTTTTTCAAATTATTTTCTTTCCTTTTGTCTCTTTTTTATTTATTTCGTTTCAAATTATCGGGTTGTTTATAACCGTTTTATTTTCACCGTTATATTATGTGACATAGCAAACCAAATACATAATAATATTATTTAATGATGAAATCGTAAAATTCAATTCTGTAAGTCTTCTTTGTTTTTTTTTGTTTTGTTGAAAGTAGTATTTAAGAAATACACGAGTTTGATTATTAAAAATGAACAAAAAAAAATAAGCTAATCATAATAAGCAACACCTGCTGGACCTCAAGGTCGTACAGGTAAAAAAACAATACCCAATTGGGTATAAAATAATTTACAAATAAGTAATTTTCTTTTTGTTATTTAAACCATTTTTATCCAAAACGGTTTTTGGAGACTTTCTTAAGTTGAATTGCAGATAGTTTTACATTAAATTTTTTTTCCAAGTCTTTAGTTTTTTCTTAAATTATTATGATTTCAATATTTTTCAATGACCACAAAATTTGGAGAATTATTTTAAATTGGAGACTTTTGTAAAAGTCCGTTCTCCCTATTGTTTTAAAGTTTTAATGAACAAACTTCATTGGATTATGTTATACATACAATTTTTTATAACTGTTCAAAATTTGGAGACTTTGGAGACTTTTTACAACCAATTATTGATTAATTGTTAGTTATAAATACCCTTTTAATTATTTTTAAAATTTGAAATTTAATATTTAACTGTTACATTTTTTGGAGACTTCGAAAAAGATATTTATTAAAACAATTTTATTGTAAATATTGTACTTCGACAGCAATACACATAATCAGAACTAGACACCACAGACAGTCTCTTATACATTAAAATTTTCGTGTCCTAATCTTCACGTGTGCCTTTTGTTATTCCTAGAAACCAATTTGAATTATCGGATAATCCAGTATTGTTGTAGCGGACAGAGATTTATTGGACCAGGGTAAAAAAAGTATGCCAGCAAGGTCTTATAGACTTACCTCTTCTATCTCAAAAACCATTAACTATAGTTAAATTTCATTTGATAAAACAACAACAAAAAACCTGAAATATAAAGCTGAAGTAATAATTGCACACTGGGTACCCTACCATTGTAAAAAACAATCCTCTTATGACACCTGTCACATTTCAGAAAATTCAGTTTTGTGTCATGACAATAAAATTTATTGTTTGAAATCAGTTTAAATTTATTTTTTACTTCGATTTACCCTATTTTGAGCCTATTATTATAATACATTTTTGATCTAGATTTTTCACTTATTATTTCCAGGTTAACCTTATGCTTTATGTGTAGACTTTTATGACACCTCTTTCTACTATAAACTGCAGTTGGTTTGTCCAAAGTGTGGGAAAATTTAACACTTCGTTGTTCTGCGTACCTTCGTGCTATACCTTCAATTACTAGTTTTTCAATTTTTCTCGATCGTCTGGCCATTTGTTAGAGTATATACAGAAAAATTATGTCAAATAGGATTGTCTAATTTTTTTTAAAAGCCTGCATTCCACATTAAGATCGTTTAAAATAGATATATAAAATCTAACGAAACTTTAAAATGTAGATGAAAGTGATGCAAGGGGCTAACTCTACCATCAATTACTGGGTTTTCCATTTTTTCATGATCGCCTGCCAACGTGCTAGAGTATATATACAACATATGTCAAATAGGATTGGCTAATTATTTTGAAAAACTCCGAATTTCACATTAAAATCGTTTAAAATGCAAATATAAAACTTAACGAATCGTTAAAATATAGAATAAAGTGATGCAAGGAGATATTTCTACCTTCAGTTACCGTTTTTTTTCCCCCAATGGTCTGGCCATGTGCTACAGTATATAGACAAACTATTTGAAATGGCTAATATTTTTTAAAACTCCGAATTTCATATTAAAATCGTTTAAAATGCAAATGTTAAATTTAACGAAGGGTTAAAATGTGGAAAAAGGTAATGCAAGGATTAAATTCAACTTGAGGGAGTAAATCAGAACCAACTGTAATAAGATAAATTAATACACAATATTATTTTGTGATCAACTCAACAAACAATAATTGTGTACAAGTTAGAATTAAGAATAATATAAAAACTCTTATCAAACACTATGCAAGAACAGGAAGTCCTTATAAGATAAGTAAATACTAAAAATCGTTTTATTTTCCATTTGTGATCTTAATCCTTTAGCAAAAATATCCTTAAAACAGCAATACTAAGAATTTATACCTCTATTGTAGTTAAATAAAAACTGGGAAATTACTGTATTTTATTTAATTTAATACATTTTTTAGACCTATTGTGTTATGGCATAAAAAACTATTTTTGAAACAAAAAAAAAAAACAAAAATCTTTGGACCTAATCAACCTTTCACTAAAATTGCTTTTTTTTAGTCTTTCTTCTTCATAACATTACAATACATTTGTACAATTGGAATTGAATTCATAGAAAAAATTCATTCTTTATTCCAGTGAAATTAAGTACTCACATAATAATATGTTTCCTATATATTTGTACATAACTACTTAGGATATATTATATACTCTCCACATCTCATGTCTCCATTGATTTTATTAATTTTATTTGAATTGTATATGAATGGATGCCCATTTCATATATTATTATTATTTCTATACTCTTATCCTTCGTTAATTTTTCTCTTTTTGTTTTGTCACTTTTGTTATAAGTTTATAGCTTTTAAGTAATACCATTTTCTGCCATATCCTTTAAGCATCAGGAGCACATAATATTCTTATATGTGTACATTTATATCTAAAAAAAAAAAAACAATAATCAGAAAATAAGAATAAAAATTGCTGAGAAAAAAGCTGAATAGAAAAAGAAAATCGAAATTGATTTGCAATTTAGGTTTCTATTGTCCTTATTGTTTTCTAGAAAGAACAAAAAAAAAAAAAAAAACAAAAGGATAAAAAAAAAATATAAAATGGTGGATGATGAAAATATAAGAATAATAATAATAAAAAAAAAAAAAAGAGTATAAAAAGTATAAAAATGAAATTTATTTGAATAAGCTTCAATTTTTCATAGGAGAAAAATTTTCTTCAAAGGACGAAATTCAATTGAAACACTTTTGTGGCTATGCGATGAAGGTTGGTAATTTTTTTTATTTTATTTTGTTTGTTATAGTTTTAACAGCTCGTGGTTTTGGTTATTTCTATTTCCACACAATCGATTTTAGGTGGGTTATTTTTTTTTTTTTTTTACTCTAATAAAATTCAAATGTATAACAAGAATAAATGAAGTGTAGAAAGAGAAAGGAAATATAGATTTATTATACAAAATTAGTTATTTAGAATATATTTTCCAAAAACACAAAAACAAGAAAACAAATGATGTCCTAGTAATGTAGAAATTTAGAAGCTTTTAAAAGTAAAATAATACAAAATTTATTGATGAAAGTTTATTTTTGTTTTTTTGTTTTTTATGTTTTTTTTTTTTATTATGAAATAATAATGTAAATGTTTTTGTTTTCTCTCATTTCCTTCATTATTAAATGATAATATATAAATTTTTATTTGAAATGTAATATGTAATAATAATAATAATAATAATAATTTTATTTTAAAACAAAACAGGAAAACAAATTTTACTTCAAAAAATAATCAGAGTTTACAGTCACACCTCGATAAATGATAACTAAAATTGTTCTTATTTGTGTACATAGTTCATTAATTGCGGAAGTTAGTTACTATAATTACATTTATGCAAATTGAAACAATGATGTTGTTTGTTTGTATTGTCTCATGATCGGTAATTAAGTTGACAGCATATCTGCATCCCATTTTCACAACACGGGTTGTTAAATTATGTATCCCAAAATTTGTTGATACACAGTAGTACAGTTGTGATGAGTTTTTTTTATGAAAAAGTTTTAAAATTAAAGAAAAATAAGTATAAATTTTAATTTTTGTTTTAAAAATAAATTTAAAAATATTTTAATTTATATACTTTAATTTTAATAGGAAATGGACTCAGACTAAACCACGAAGAAGGTTTTTCTTAAAAAAAAATTTTTTTTTACGAAATTGTCCATACTAAATTTCTATCCTTTACAAGCATGTTTTACAAATATTTTTAATTCAAATATTTTAAAAATTTATCCACAAAATAGGTATCCTCAAATGAATATAATATTTTGACATTTGATTCAACGTTTGTTTCAGAGACTTATTGTGTTTAGAGTGATCGGAAGCAAAGTTGTCAACACAATGTTCGGAGTTCAAAAAATTTGACATATTGTATTTGTATGTACATTGTATAGGTTGAAATTTTTTCAATACATTTCCGATGCACCGTTTATTTATCTAGTTTTCTAGGGCAAATATTTACTGTTATAAGGAAAACAAATATTGAATAAATATCATTTAGAAAACTAGAGACAATTGTCTACGAAGTATTAAGATTGAGTATTCTAAATTTTATTTCACATTATAAATATCATTCGAGCGATATTTAATAAATACAAAATATAACAACAACTACAATAGATAATGACAGAACTGTCAGATGAAGAAAAATTTAATTGAAAAAGTTCAGTGTATCAACTTTCTGTCATAAGCAAAAGACTTATATCACATTTTCCTATATGGTAATAGAGATATGCTAATTTTTAGTATTATTTTAAAGCGATGAATTTTAATGTAAAAATAAATTATCAAATTCGGCTATTTATTAGGGTTCAAGTAAATTATAGAAAGCTAATATATAAGAGTAATCTATGAATGACCAAAAGCAGAATTGAACCTATTGTATTGCTTACAAAATAAAATTATTATTATCTTCGCAAAATAAAAGTAGCGGAGTATAATTAATTTACTTTTAATTGTATAATAATTAAAAATGCAGTCCTTTACAGAAAAATACTGGATATGAGATATAAAAAGGAGAATAATTATGAAAGTTAGCTACCATGATTTTGGCTTTTAATATAAAAATACAAAACAATTCTCGACTTGAACTGAAATATTGATGGTTTACACGATGTTAGTGGGAAATAAATTTTTAATTTAGAATCAAATTTTGGAAAGCAGTCTTACTTTGATAGATAAAAGCTGTAGGAATAATATATACATAATATAATAATAACCAATTATTCACTAACGGTGACATCGGAAATGTATCCAAAAATTTCAACCGATACAATGTACACACAATTACAATTTATGTCAAATTTTCTGAATGGACAACAATGTGTTGGCATCATAATGCACTTTGTTTACAAATCCGATCACTCTCAATACATTGTCTCTGAAATAAACGTCAAATCAAATGTCAAAATTATCATTTGTGGATAAATTTATAAAATATTTGAATTGAAAATTTTTGTGAAATATTTTTGTGAAAGAAAAACTTAACATGAACAATTTCGTAAAAAAATTTTTTTTTTTGTTTGCCTTATGATTAATAAAAGCAAAAAAATGAATGCAATTCCTATTAAAATTAAAGTAAATTAAAATAAAAAAATATTTTGAAATTTATTCTCAAAAAATATGTAAATTAAATTTTATACTTATTTTTCTTTAATTTTAAAACTTTTTCTACTTTTTTATTTATTGTTTGCTTAGTAAAAAAAAAACTCAACACAATTGTACCAAACTATACTATACTGTGTATCAACAAATTAAACAATCCATGTCATGAAAATGAGTCGCGATACACTATCAAAATATGTCAAATTAATTACCGATCATGAGACCATGTAAACTATTTTTTTTTTTTTTACATTTGAGATCATACGTCAATGTGTTTGGCGACGTTGTCGATACATTTACGATGCTACGATAATTTTTTAAAAGTTCAACATTTTCATTTCTAATATTTTTTGACTTAAAAATACGTGCACATATCACATACTTCCATGGAATTTTGACGAAAACTGACAATTGTTCAATTTATATGAATCGTTGACTATACAAATTTAATTATACTTAAATATATACTATAAAAAAATTTTGATTCCATATATCGAGGGATGACTGTAACTTAAATTAGAAAAAAAAAAATAGAAAGCATAACGAAAACAATGTAAAAGAAAAAAATAAAAAAGTTTTATATTAAATTGTAGGACTTTATGGATACTAGACAACTTTATCATTATTAAAATTGATTTAGAAGTGTTATGAGACAGAAGTAATTTTTTTTTTTGCTTTCATCTTATTATTTTTTTCTATCTCTTTCTAAATATTTATTTTTTGTATATAATAATATATTACAAATTGATTCAATTAAGTAAAAATCTCAGAATTTATGTTAATATTTTCTATTTTTTGTTTATTTTTTTTTTGTTTTTTTTTTTGTGTTTTTGTTTTTGTTCTTTTTGGAAATAGTTTTAAGAATTAATGTTTTTAATGATAATAATTGTATTAAATGATGTACAATTTATAAATTAAATCTATGTAATATGATAAAATAATTATTCATTATTATTGAATAAAAATCATAAATAATTAACTAATTAAATAAATTATGTTAGTTAATAATGATGAAGAAATAAATGATAATTTATTTTAATTAAAAATTTTGTTTTATTTTTTTTTTTATGTTTTTTTTTGAAAATGTTTGTTAATTAAAAAATTTATTTCTTAAATAATTTTAGCAATAATTTTTTATTAATTTTCAATATATTATTGTTATTATTTTTATTTTTAATATTTTTATTGTTATTTACTGTTATTAATGCAATAATAGATCAAAGATTGGAACTAATTGTAAGTGTTGTAGGTGCAGCGTAATAATCCCCATTCCTCATTATAGAATTAAATTTTCTAATAAAAAAGTTTACTTCATTTTAAACAAAATTATTATTAATTATAAATTTGTATTCATTTTAAATAGTGCCTATTGTGTGATTGCGATATTGAAAATGTTGTTGAAAATGAGTTTAGTACAGTTAGCTAAATTCTAACTTGTAAAACGTCATTTCGTCTAATGTTCTTGTTAAATATAGGTATTCATAACAACATTCCTATTTGGCATAATTGGTCATTTTTCAAGGCATTTAATAGTGGTGTTTGGATTGATGGTCTAATATATAAATTATTAAATTATCAATTTCCAAACAATTTAACAAGATTAATAATGGATATGCCTAGTAAAAATAGGCATTTAAGAATATTCTATTTAGCATAATTTGTCATTTTGCAAGCAGTTGTTTGATGTTTGGCAAACATATATTTTAGAATAAAGAAAATCAAGTCGTGGTCACCATCATATTAAGTCCTGTATTTCATCACGTCATTAGTACCCATTATTTATTTCGTTCAACACAAATTTTTCTATTGTTATGTTTTTTTAATTACCTTTTTACCTGAATAAATTTATTTATAAACATAAATTTGTTTTTAAGACACATTTTCAATTTTGGTAAACATTGCAACATTTGTGGTTCATTACAAAAATCATTCTGCACAAAATTCATTCATAATTCATACCAAATTAATGATGCTGACACAATAAAGTTTACTGTTAAATAAATACGGTACAACAAATTACACACACAATATTATTTATTTCTCTCTCCTGCTTCTCCAATACCGGAAATTTACAGACATATGTTTATTGAATGCCGTTAACTATACCGCTTTATTCAGTTTGTTTATCAGTGTTATATCGACTAGCCTACATTTTCAATGTTGTACAAACTAGACATCTGTTTTTCAATACTATGCCTACTTTCAATTGTAAAAAATAAATTGCAGTAACTTTGTTTTGTGATTCTTGAGTCACATGCCCATAGTGAAAGATTTATAAACAATTGTCTTTCTACACTAATTATTCGTAGAACTTTTATATTTGACATTTGATTTGATGAAGGCATTTTTGGATTTCTTCTGAAGATTCACTTTTTAAATGCTTCTAATGTATGTAATATTTTCAGTGTTAAGAGCTTAAAACCGTACAGATCCTACCAATCGTAAATTGATATTAATATTTTGTATTGCAAAACATCTTTCTTTGCAAAAAGGACTTTTCTTTTCGCCATCTCTATTTTGTAATTGATTTGTTTGTACCAGTTCGAATCTACATGAATCCAACAATTCAAATAATTGATGTCTAAAACTTGGTCTATTAAAATATATTCGATTAAAATATACTTGCATTGATGTATGGTTCACAATTTCAGTTAGTGATCATAAATTTGGCACTTTTTTTTTACATAAATTAGTAACTTAAAACCTCTGTTATGATAACTAAATATAGCAAGTCTTTTGTATGATCGAATAAAGAAGCAGTATGGGATACCATTTATTTTCTTGACTTTGTACTAAGGGACAACTGATTCGCGAAATACAGTTAGATACTTAATAGCTGATAAAATAATCCTCTTCGGACATCTTTGGGGCTTATAGTCATTTTATGTTCTGATTTTTGATGTTTGATGCCAGTATAAATTTAAACACTATTTTCATCTTTTTCTCCTAATCGACAGAGTCAAAGAATATGTCTTAACGGATGTTTCGAAAATTTTGCATTAAGATTTTGATCACAAAGAGATATTCACGTAAACTGTATCTTCTCGAAAACCTAACTGTTGACTTTCACATCTTCTTTAGCTTCGATTATAAAGTAAATAATTGAAATTTTTTAAATGTTTCATCAACATTGTTGCTGAAGTATGAAAATACATTTACAAAAATATATGGATTGATAAAATTCATTTTTAATAATTCATTCAAAAAATCAAATTCGAAAAATAACAGTAGATTTTGGACACAATGTTGCAAATTCATTTGTGTTCATACCAAATCCATACAATTTCTGATAATTAAATAGAGAAAATAGTGTGCAAGGATTTAAGGATATAAAGGTATGATTTCAAAAGACTGAAAATTCATTTTCTTCAAAATTTCCCCTCTCATATCATGTATGAATACTCAAATCAAACAAAAGTATGAGAGAGAGAGAGTTTTACAAAACATATTTTTATTCGAAAATATGTTCGATACAACAATATGAAAATATTGTTTTGTTCGATATTAAAATGTTGTATGTATTGTGTATAATACAAAATACAACAAAATCTGTATATTAAAACAGTTGAATTGAAATTTGAAGTTATGTTCGATGTGAAGAGCATGAATGGAGATGGAGCATCATCATTGAAAACATCCTTTTTGACTATGAATTTGCAACATATTATTATTATTTTGTTAAATGAGAGCAGCATAAATCCAACAAAATATTCAAATTTTTTTTATAAAGTATATTCAATGTTGAAAAAGAAAATGAGAAAAACGAAATTAAATAAGAAAAAATGAAAAATATTTTTTTGAAAAGTTTTTTTTAAGTTGCCCTACTGAATTTCTATGCTTTACTTACTATACCTACATAATATTATGTATTTTTATTATTGTTTTTCTTTTGTTATGATTTTTGTACTACTAGTCAGTCATTTTTATGCAGTAAATGTTACATGATACATTATAATAACGGTACTATCCTAACCAAAAATTTGTTCAGCTGATTGTACTACTTTTGCCCACCACCATTGACTGATTTCAAATTTTTACAGTTTAGTTAACGTCAGAATTTCAAGCGTAACGGTACTCAACGTTCGGATGTTGAGAATTTATTTATATATATATATATATATATATACAATTTTTTCAAATCTTTAATTCTGACTCTATATTAGAAATTAATGAAATACATAGGAATATTAACCATAACATAATATTTTGAATCGGTAAATTTCGTAAAAATTACAAACAAAAAAAAAAAAAAAACAAAACAAAAAATTAAGTAAAAAGGATATGAATTATTTTTGAAATGATAACGGTTATATTTGTTGTTTTAACTGTTTAATTTTAATTTATAATCTTATGTTGTTTTATTGTATTATTTAACTGTAAATATGTGATAAATTATAGTAATAAGAAGAAAAATATCTATATTATTATAAAAGTGGAATAAATAACAGTTATACAATACATAGATTAATTTTATTTGTTTTAATTATTGTTAGATATACTATACCGTTATTTATTATTGTAGTTTCGTGGATTGAAGAAAAAAATCATAAAATAAAAATTAAATAAAAGAAAAAAAATTAATCAACTTTTGCAAAAATGAAATTTATAATTAAAAATTGAATTACCGTTTTATATTTCCGGTGTGTGTGTGTGTTTTTTTTTTTTTTCGTGTATTTGAAATGAGGTTTTGAAATGTATTTTGATGGTCTTTGATTACCGATTATTTTGATGGAATGCACTGATTATGTGTAAATGTAAAATTTTTAGAATTCAATAAAATTTAATGCGTTCGTAAATGAAAATTAATTTCTAATACATACGTATGTAGATAACTGTAGAGATAAATGTTGAAGAAGAAATTTAAGATAATATTATTAACCGTTATTTGAATAATATACACAGTGATGTATTTTATAAATTTTAAATGCAATATTGTATCTACTTACGTATATATTTTTAACATGTCTTATTAAGTTGTGTTATGCAATTAATATGCAAAAGTGTTAAACGATGCATACATAATAATAGTGTAAAGCAAAAAATTGAAAATATTGTTTTTTAAAGAATAATAAAAAATTGCAATTAAAAGATGATATAAAAGTGAATGAAAAAAAAAATATTAAATAAGGTAAAATATTTAGAAATGAATCTGATAAAGTGAAATTTTTCATAATTAATATTGTACAAAATAAATTAATTTGTAATTTTGAAAGATTTTTAATAAAAAGATAATTATTATTATACATTTTAATTGTATTATTTCGTTTAATTTTTTTTTTTTGTGTATTTTGGAATTTAGTAGATCAAATTTAATGTGTACAAATGTTGTATTATATAGAGTATAATTATATAGAGTTGATTTGCTTTGAATTTAATTTAATTAATTTTGAAATATTTTTTGTTGAATTGACTATTTTACAGAAAATTTGATTTGTGATTCATGAATTTTTATATGACAGGTACCCTAAGGACTTAAAATTTTTAAAAACGGTGATAGAGGTGTAATTGTGAATTTATTTATCGATTTACAAATAAAAACTGATAAATTAATAGAATGTAATTATCAGTTATAAATTAATAATCAGTATTATTAATAATCAGCTATTTTTAATGGTAAATTTATAAATTAGCAAATAGAAGCAGTTAATCGAATACGTAAATTAAATTGACGTTAATAATTTACATAAATTTTTACTGTAAAGAACAATTTAAAATTCAATTTTAATTAAATACTTTTGTTAAAGATATTCCTTACATATAGATACATATTACTAATAGATATTTTTTTTTTTGCAATATTAACAATGAATATTGCATAAATTAAATCAGTATGCAAATTTTGAATAGTACAGAATTAAATATATTCATTTTTTAGATTAGGATATGTGTAGTATTCATCTAAGCTAATTTAAATAGGTAGGTTAATTGTTGACCTAAGAGGTCAATAATTGTGGTATAACGTGCAGAGTCAAAAATATTGGTTTTAACCTTGCTCAAATATTTTAATATTACAAAACCAATCAAAAATAATAAATCAATGGCAACTAATATTTATTTCCATATTAAAACTATAGTGAATTATCTTATCTAATAATATGAAAATAAATATTATTGTTACCATTTAATATATTTTAATAGTTTTGTAATAAAAAATAATAATCAGATTTGCTTCTCTAATGTAGAAATAGTAAAAAAAAAAAATATTTCAATAATTAACAATCATAGTGATTCTCAATAAAAAATTTAACTGCCCTATCAATTAATTAAATAATAAAAACACTATATATATAGTTCTAAAAAAAATGATTATATTAATTTAGCGATTCTAAAAAAAAGGATTACATTTTTAGGAAAAAAAAAGGGATTATATTTACCGATTCTAAAAGAAAAAAAGGATTAAATTATTATGGTTTAATTGACAACGGTAAAAATTTTGGTGTATATTATATTATACCTTCATCACTTTGTTGTATTTTATTGAATTAAATTTGCTTTTGTTTGATTGAAAATTTTTAATATTAAATCTATTAGTTAAATTAAAAAAACGAACACTCTCATAAAATTAGAATTAAGTTGATGAAATAAAAAAAATATATATATATAATATTTACACGCTTTAATCATGAAAACAACAGGCCAAAAGGTCAAATAAACCTTTTGTTGCTCTTGAACTTATTTGAAACAATTTTATTATTATTTGTGGTTTTTCAATAGACTTTTAAGTACCTACTGAACTTAATAAGTAAGCATTTTTGTATAGTGTACTTTAAGAGTACATACTCAAAATTAATTTGAAGTTTTAATTTTATTTTTCGCTTATTATTTGTTAATTTTCACAAATTGGCTTTACAGAATTTCTTTAGTCCCTTTCATCTAACAAAATAATATGAATTTTTCATGAAAATTACAACAGGAAATTCCATTTACGTTAATGGTAACACTTTATGATTTTGTTATAACGATATATATATATATATATATATATATACATATTTTTATTATTATATATGAAATTAGAGATTTTGATTGAATTTAATCAATTCGATTATTAACAATAATTAATTTTATACAACACAAATTGTATATAAGCTAACTATTAAAAATATTGACAACCATATTGATTAAATTCTAGCATTGCAAGATTTCAAAGCTAGATATTATAAACTCTGTTCAAAAATATTTCTTTTAATTTCTTTTCTTTTCTTAATTTTATACATTTTTAGTAGAATTATAATATACTTTTGTATTAGTAAACGATTTTACGGAATTAAATTTTAATTGATTTTTATAACTCACAGATGGTTTTTAAATATTTCGATATAAGTTATAAAGTGAATATTGGTTCAACACCAGGAGTTGTATATTATTAAAAATATGTAATTTCAAAATATAACTGACTATACACATCAAATTGAAGTATTTGCATCCTATATTAATTAAAATAATTAAAAATTTTAATACAATTGAAGATAAAAAATTTCAAACTCAACAATTCAAGTTAACTGATAGAATCATGGATTTTTGAGTTAAGAACAATTATTGAGTTAATTAAGACTATTTTTTAACGTTAAATTTAAATTTAAATTTTTGTTTTGTAGACTGTAGAGTATGAAATAATTTTTTTTTCAACCAAACCACAATGAACTCAAGCTAAAGAACTCAATATAGACTACAAACGAATCTATTCTATTTAAGAAGGCTTATTTCCGGACAATAGCAGTAGTTTTCCACATTTAATGAGTTGATAAGCCAGTAATTTGTTAAATAAATACTCGAAATATTGTAGATATTGTAGTGTTAAATTGCAGTACCGTACTTAATTAAAGCACGTAAAGGTGATTCAACCTAAGTTACTGCAAGAGTATAAAAAAAAAAAAAATTAACTACTTGAACAATGAACAATTTAACGGTGCATGTCATTAACCACTACTGCCTGTTTATCAATAATGATACTTAAATAGAGAGCAGCGAACTATGTAAAATCATGTTTAGGTTTAAATTCGACCTGAGCATGACTATAAAGATATGATTTCACTTAGAGTTCGTTATTCAGTCATTTTTTGAAATTAACTTAACTAACTTTTGTAATATTTTGTTATTAATTCCAAAATGACAAACATTACATAAACTTTTAATTCCATTTCGATTCAATAAAATTCCATTATAATTGGAAAAATCATGAAAATTTAAATTTCAGACTAATATAGAAGAAGATCGATAGCTAGGTAAGAAGTAGTGATTGCCAATTCGGTGCGGTTAAACCAATTTTTAAACCAATTTTATCTTTTAATTAACCGATGTACATTCCCAATGTTAGTACCTATTAGAATAACAAATGAATACAAGAAGTGGGTCACCAAAGATGGGTTGCCTATTAATAATAATTATTTTTTTATTTTATATAGCTAATATCTTTAACAAAATTCAAATTCAAAATTAAAAAAATATCATGTAAAGGAATTGTATAGGACAATTGCTGAAGAGATATAGGACATTTTTATCCATTTCTTCATATCTACAGGCTGTACAATAATATTAAATAAATATTAAAATATGTATGTTTTACAATTTTATTAAATATCTTAATCGATTTCGGTTATTAGACCATCATCAGAAGACCATCATCTTTCGATTATTACACCATCATCAGATTTAATTTTAATAATGTTTATTTATTTATTTAATTAAATGTACAGAAAAGGCCTGGCCTTATAAAGTTGTACAAATTATTGAAAAATTACTTAAATCTATTAATATGAACAATATTACAAAATCTGAAATTTATATAAACATAAATATAGAGAAAAAAAAAAATAATGTTTCACTTAGAATCAGAATATATACAGTGTATTCTATAAATTATATATCTTCAATAATAATTTAAGGACAATTTAAAACTTTTAAGGTTGTTTTACATAGCTACTAACAAAGCAGTAGATACCCTATTATTATTGGGCACAATCATGATAGCAATAATAACAATGACAACGCTTATATTTTATTTACCAGTTTCCGCAATGAAATCATTTTACTAGAACAAAAATACCAAGATCAAAATTTTAAATAAAATTTACACTAAAAATTTTAAATTTAAATACCTTTAACTTTTACACTTTAATTTCGAATTTAAAAAATATCTTAGACTTCTACCTTCGATCTCAATCGTTTTATAAAAAAAGCAAATCAATTATGCAGAAAATTGGAATTTTAATTTACATTAAAGGATTTACACCTCATTGGCACTTCTCTTCCTTTTAAATTTTCTTAATGTATTCTCATTATTTATAACTGTTTATGTCACATTTTTTTTTAATTTAATTATTAATAAAATGTACTTAAAAGGATCTCATAAATATCCAGTTTATCTTTTGTTCCATTTTTTTTTTTTTTATTTTTGCCATTTTAATTTTTCTCGATTTTCATTATTATTATTATTGTTTTTATGTATTTGTAATTGAATTTTTAATGAAATGTAAAATTCAATTGAATTCAATTAAATAAAATAAAAAAATATATATATATATATATATATATATAAATAATATAAAAAGAATACATATATATATATTTTTTTGTATTTTTAAATTTCAATTTTGCAATTAATTACAAAAAAGGATTTCTTTTCTTTCTTGTTAATTCTAAAACAAAGGATTCATTTTTCTGACAGAAGTGGTAATCATTCAAAAAAAAAAAAAAAAAAAATAATAATGAAATAAAAAAAAATATATATAAATAAAAAATATATAAAAATATAATATTATAAAAAGTGGAGAGAACAGTGAGTGAAAATTTTTAAATGAATATTTATAATAATACTAATTAATACGATTTAATTCTGAAAAATTGAAATTAATTTGTGGAAATTGGATTTTTCTGAAAATAAAAAAAAAAAAAAAAAAAAAAAAACAAACAAAAGGAAAAAAAAAATTGTCTGTGGAAAATGAAAATGACAAGCTGTGACAAAATATTATGGTTAGTTTATTTAATGAAGAAATATTTATATATATATGCATTAAATTTTGTGTTTATTGTTTTTATTTTAATACAATTTTTATTAAAATACAATTGAAAATGAATTCACTGAGTTTTCATTTAAAAATTAAATAGTTTTGGAATTTAGAAAAAAAATAATTGAAAATTAATTAAAATTTATTAATTTAAAATGTATATACATACTATATTATTGTTGACATATACATGTGTATGTTATAATTTTTCCTCTCTCTCTCTCTTTGTATTTTTATATCAATTTTTTTCGTTATTTTGTTTATTATACAAAAATTTAAAACTAAAAATAATTTTTATATAATAAAATTTAGAAATTACAATAAAATACAAAAATAATTTCAGTATAATCAAAATTTCAAGTAATATAATATGTTTACGACCTTGATGGCCTTAGCTGTCTGGTCTGATGAATTTTATAATAATTCGGTGTTCATTTATTTATTTATTTTATTTATTTATTTAGTTTATTTAGCTCAAACTTCATTACAATTATTATTTTATTTTTTTTGTTTTACAATACATCATAAAAAATTCAATTTACAAAATAAAATTATATCTAGGTAAAATACATTGAAATAAATTGCACACATATTTTAATTACTACAGATTACTTATATTTATATAATTTAAGTTTTTGAGTCTGTTTCGAAGAAAAAATAAAGTCAATAAAATTTATGTGTTTATTACCAATTAGTAACATTTCGTATATATAATGAAGTATATATAAAAATAATTTTTTGGTATGAGATTGCCGGAAATACTATTTTACTATATTTTGAAAATGGAACTAAAAAGCCCAAAGATGTACGTAGAGGATAATTTTATCACCTATTAAGCATCCATGCCGAAACGGTATTTCGTAGATCATTTGGCCCATAGAACAAATTCAAAAAAATAAATGGTATCTCATACACTTCGATAATACAAAAAACTTGCAATATTTAGTTAATACAGCTGAATTTTTAAATTATTAGTTATGAAAATTTAAAAATCTGAAGAAAACTTTATAGATAGTGTTTTTTTTTTTTTTTTAATTAATTTAAAAGTAAAATTCTTAATGCGTGACATTTTAAAATTTTCATAATTTTGTAAATCCCAATAAAATTATTAGAAATGATTTTATTCTCAAAATTACGTGACATCGTACATTTGATGATTTGTGGTTTTAATTATGGTTAATGTGAATTTTATTTAATACATAAAATTTTGTAGAATTAGAAAAGGATTGATTTTGAAATAAGAATGAGAATATTGGAGAATTGGTTTTAAATTAATTATTTCGATTTTGAGTAAATGAAAATGTGGTGGAAGTACATTGAATTACTTTAAAACTTTCAATTAAAATAAATATATATATAAAACAATTAAATCGTTATTTTTGTGTCATTGCTAATAACTGGTAGAAATACCTATTCGTAAATTAAATATTGTACTGGAATTTATTTATTTATTTTTTTTACGTTCTTGACAGTAACTTAGGTAGAATCACCTTTTCGTGCTTAATTAAGTACGGTACTGGAATTTTACACCACAATATCTACAATATTTCGAGTATTTATTTAACAAATTACTGGCTCTACTACTCATTAAATGTGGAAAACTACTGATGTTGTCAGGAAATAAGCCTTATTAAATAGAATAGTTTAACTTTATTTAATTTGTTACATGTGAATTTGGAAAAACTAAATAATATTCAAATATAATTTATTTCAATATTTTTGTTATAAATTAATTAATTTTTCAATATAAAAATTAACTGTTTTTGTTAACTAGGACCTATTTAATGGCATTAATTTTTACTTCTGATTTAAAAATTTTACCAAATCCTACTGTCATATTATTTTTTTTTTTTAAACAATTTATAATATCTTCATTACCCATGCACTGATTTTGATGCGAACCTGCTCCTTTTGGGTAGCAGTTAGATGACATAGCCATTTTTCCAAGTTATATCAGTCAGTAATAAATTATTAAATTAAGAAATTAAATTGAGCTTCATCTTATAGGTTTATCTCATATCTTAGTATAGTATAGACTATATCGCATTAGCTTCACCTAATTGTCAGAATATTGATGATCTTGATATGCAGAAATATATGTCGAATATCGATAGCTTAGAACACTATTGCTGCTAAGTCACAAAACCATAATTTTAAAATATGTATGTATGTATATAATTATATATTTTAAATATGTAAAAATTAATAAAATCTGTATTTTATTGAGCAATATTTAAAAATTACATTTAAAACAATTTAACATAAAATCTTCCGTAAAGTACAAATTATTCAGTTAAAAATCATTCTACAGAGCAAAATGGATATCATCAGTACTGACATTCAAAATAATTTTTTTGGTATATATCATTACCCGAGTGTTCACATTTGGCACTTAGCATAATTATTCATTAGGTCTGATATTCTATTTAAGCACTTGGCATATTTGTGTTAGACTAGTATGTAATTTTTATATGGTTAATATTCTAAGTGAGCACATTTGTGTTGGATTAATAAACACGATTTTTTATGTTTAATATTAAGAGCAAGTAATTATACTAAAATGAACACTAACATTTTCACTTAACATAATTTAACACTCTATATCTCGGAAACTACGTATAGAATGTGCAGTGACTTACAGAGTTCAGAAATTTTGAACACGAAAAACAACATCAATCTCCTGTACTATAATTAATGTAAAAGTATAAGTAGTGTCCTCAGAACAAGCTCTAAATATATAATTAGAATATCTAGAATATAAGTATAATTAAAAGTAGTGAAATAAAGTCAGTCTAAGTATAACAACGAGAACAGTAGAATATAAATGTATATAAACCACCAACATGGGGCACATAAATATAAGGCACATTTTAGTCTTTAAACTGTATTAATATTTAATGATAAAATAAATATAGTAAATAAACTATAATTGGTGACCCTGACGTGATTAAAAAGCACAGCCAGCATAGATTAAAAATTACAGCCAGTATTAATTTATAAGTACAGCTATCATTGATTAAAAACTACAGCCACAATTAATTCAAAATCACAGCCAGCATTAATTCAGCAGTACAGCTACATATTATTTGATTAAGATTTTTTTTTTGGTGATTATTTTGATTTAATTTGTTATATTTTACAATTTTATTATTTTCTAAATTCTAAAAAAATATAATTTAATATATATATATATGTACAATGTATGTAATATAAAACACATATATGTAGTGTAAAGAGTTAAATTTATATTATAATTCGAATGATATTGGAAATGTGTTCTTAGATATTTACACGATGGGAAACAGGAGCTTTTAAAAAAGCATAAATGTGACATAATCAGAATTTTGAAAAAATTGCACTTAGCATAAGTATGTCCTAAGCCATTAATATATTCTTTATAATCGTTTGAGCCTCATCAGAACTAGATTTGGGGTTGGAAAATATATATTTTTAATAACTTGGGATTTTGATAACTTTGGATAGATTTTTAATAACTTGATAAAAATTTTTAATTTTTTAAGTTTGATTAAATTTAAAGATAGCTTTCATTTGATACATTTTTTTATCAGTCCACTTTTCTTTTGTTTTACTCAACTGGTACACTTTATATTTGTTACAAACTTTCTTCTTCGTTTCAGTCCTTCATTATTACAATATTTTTATAAAATTTCAATAATACTCTTTAATCATTCAACATTCTACTTCACAATCAAATTCAATTATTATTAATAATTTATAAACTTCTGAAATATATTATTAAAGTTTAATCAATGAATAAGAGGCAACCATAGACAAAAAAAATATATATACTCAAAATTTAACAATAAGTTTTCAGAAATTTAGAAAATTTTATTAAAAACTTAAAAAAAATAAAAAAAAAAAAAAATCGAATTAAATTAAAAATAATCTATGACAGTACAAAATTGAAAATTTCTTCAAATTTCATAGAAAATTATAACCACTCTAGAGAGGAATTCTAAGAATCCACATCCTTGAAGAAATTAAATAAATTAAAATTTCATTGAAATCGAAATATAAAAAAAATATTTTTTTGTTTTTTTTGTTTTTTTTTCCCCTCAACTAATAATCAAAGTTTAAAAATTTAATATTTATCAACAATTATTTAGTAGAAAAAGTTCCTAGAAAAATTTCTACAATAAAAAAATAAAAAAAAAATAATAAAAATAGAACAAAACTAAAAGGATTTAATAAAGGATATCAAATGATTTTACAACAACAAAATGTAATCAAAATGTAACCATAAAGAATTGTGGTTTTAACTTCAATTTCCTAAACTAGTAATATTAAACCAACCATCATCATATAAAATATAATCTTCTTAATTTTAAATTAGAAAATAAAAAATATGACAGTTTGAAAATTTAAAAATTTTAAAATAGAAATTTTGCAATAATTTTATTTTCGTATATATTTTGATTGTGTTTGCAAGGATGATAAAAATATAATGAATATAAAATAAGACTATAGGACTTTTATTTATTATGTAAAAAATAATTTTCTTACTTTACTTTACACATGACATAAACTTTCAGAAATGAATAAAAATAGTTTTGAAATGAAATTCGAAGAATTATTTAAATTTCTAGGTAGCCTAAAATTGTACTCATTGTCTTGATACCTAATCAAGTTGAATAGAATATTAATGAATTCTACAAAAATATAAATCAAAATTGATATAATTTAATATTATTAAAAATAGAATTTTGTATCTAGAATAATTTTGTTTATTTGTATTATATTTACTCTGGTACAACAGAATAATAATACTGCATAGGTAGGCTGGTTATTAAAAACATATTAGTATTCGCGTGCTCTTTGTATATCGAGGAAGTTTAATAAAAAATCCTACTCAATTTCATTATGAATTGTTTTCCATTATTTCAATTTATTTGTGGCACTATTTAGTTTTTATTATTGATTGATTTAACTCTTACTTATATTTTAACTTACTTATATCTAAAATATTTACATAAGTAAAATATTTATAATTATAAATTATTCATAAGTACATTTTATATTATAGCCTTAGGTTTTGCCTGTCCGGCGCTACATATATAGACTATGAAACCTATAATTTAAATTCTTTAAATTTTTAAAACTATTTTAGTTTTTTTATTATTAGACAAGACAATTAAGGCATGGCAAAACAATACAATACAAATAATTATGTGATTAGATTTATCTTAGACAACAACCACATATGTAATAAATTATTTTAAAAATTTTTGTATGTTAAGATATAAATACTAGCTTTGTAACCCGCCATAAATGACAGAAGCAAAATAAATTCTAGCATTTCTTACCTTCATTAGAGTTTTCATTTCAAGTTTAAGAAAGATACGTATTTGCTTACTAATTTATCATACCTTTATTTTTGTATTATTTTACGCTTTTAATTACCATATAAACAGAATATTTGTAGTAAGGTGCAAAATTTTCTATTCCCTAAGGGTCATTTACTCGATCATTTTAGCGACATCCTTTTTGCCAACATTGAAAATTTATCGTATAATTCAGAATTAAGTTAATCCTGTTAACATTCAATAACATTCGCTGCGTAAACTTAGCCTCAAAGTTTATAGTGAACAAATAATATTTCATAATGAGCCACAACTTTGAACGAAAACAATTTTAAAAACAAAAATAAATAAAATTGTAAATATAAAAAAACAATAATATTGTAGGTATTTAAATAACACATAATATTTATTTTGATGAATAAAATAAAAACTCGGGTTGGAGAAAAAATTAAAATAAAAAAATTTACTGTAAATAAATAGGTATTTACAAAACTGTTAACCATTGATCGGTTATTTTAAATTTCATTTTCATTGGTTATTTAAAATTTCAACTGTTCGTGTTAAAATTCATACATAATTATTATTTATAATATATATTAAAAAGAAGAACAACAATCAATATGGTTTAACCGATACCTATATATACCTACCTACTATATTAAAAAAAAATGCATCACTCTCTACAACATACATTTCTACACACTGGAAGTGCTTGAAAAAAACAAATATACCTGAAAATTATTAATTTACAAAGATAAAAAATAATAGTACAAAATTTCATTTAATTTCTTTAAAAATGTATAGGTTGTTATTGTTTTTATGTGTAAATCAGCAGAACTAAAATCTAACCCCATAATATATACTAAATATTATATACGATCATAAATTTATAAATCATATAGATATATATATATATTAAAAAAAAACAATAAACAAAAAAAATAAAAATAAATAACAATTTTAACTCATCATCGCATCACATTTCTGGCTAGAGTATATATATATATATACTTATAGTACTATAGCACAGCAATGCATACGGTAGCAAAACTATGATGCTATGATCATTATCATAACAACAAAAAAAATCAAAAAAAAAACATATGTAGACACATATGCATTATGTATATAATTTTAAGTAATAAGAATAACCTTTAAGTGCATTATGTTTTTTTTTGTGTTAAATGCTGTTTCCATTTTGACTATTACACCATATTAAACTATTGATAAAATTTCTATTAGTCCTTCTTATTATAAATCAAAAAAATTGCTTGTTTTATTTATATTATTATTATTTTTTATTTTTTCTTATTATTTGCGAAGAAGACTAACATTAAATTAAAAAAATATATTTCATGCAGTAGAATTTTTTCCTGCAAAGGTTCAGCATGGTAGTTAAAAGAGGGGTTAAAAAAAGAGTACCAAAGTAATTTGTATACATATTGCAATTTGTATATGTGTTGGAGTATTCCGCCGAACTTACAAACATCCATATAAATGCAGAAAATTATATATATAATATGTGGTGTGAAATTTCTAATTGAAAATTGAAAAAAAAAGATATTTTAAAAAATATTTATTTTCGTTACGTCTCTTTTTAAATATCTATCATTTAAAAGAATAATAATGAAAATCGGTTGTGATATGGTTCATAATGTTAAAACATATTTTCAGCTTAGATTTACTAAAAATATTAGATTTCCCGCAGAAAAAAAAAGAATTACAATACATAGTATTTTAAATATTGAAGTCGATTTCAAATCTATAAGTCTTTATTGTGAGGTATTTGTTAATAAGCCGAAAATAACAAAAATATAGTGAAATAATGCATCATGTTATAATAATATACCAGTACTAGATATTTATTTATTAGTTCAGCTATGGTCCACCTCAAACATCAATGCAATTTTTAATTTTTTTTTTTTGCAATACAAAATAACAATTTAATAAAAAAAAATTAAAATTACACTTAAGTTAGAACCAGTTATTCAAACAACTTTGAATATATCGCACAAATATTTGAATTATTTTAGATTGTACAATTTAAGTTTTATAGTCTGTTTAATTTCAATTTAAAGCCATTAATAACCTTCTATGAATTGATTTATAATTACCATAATTGATACATATAGAATTTTAATGTTAATAAATCCGAAAGAGAATAAGATCAATGGCTGGCCTTTATATTATTATATTGGTCCATTATCCGTGTAATATACTAATTTTATTACGTATTGGTGAATCTCTCTGCAGTGTCTCAATTATATTATGAACATAATAGAAATGTGACAAAACTAGACTGGTATATAATTCAAATTAGGTCTAACGAGATTAAAACAGACAACTGATAACTGTCTATAACATTTCTTACAGGCAACGGTCGATAACATTTAATTTATTAAGTTATTAACCATAGTATAAAACTTGGTTTAAAAATCAATGTTAATAAAACAAATTTAATGATAATAAGGATGTGCAATACACAATTTCCATTGTTAATCTTGCAATGGTACGTATAGATAGCTTTAAATATATGGAGCGTTGGTTAAATGAACATTGAACCTGTGAACAACAAATAAGATGTCGTATAAAAATAGCGAGAAGTGAGTTTATAGTAAATATAGATGCATGCTTTGTTGCAGAGATTTAAATATTCGTCTGTGTTTTATGAAGTGTTATGTATGCCTTGTACTCTTATATGGAGTTTATTTTAAATCTTAAAAACAATCTTTTAATCAAATTTAGCTTCAACTTTTGATTGTAGTTATGATTTAAAATTTTATTAAAATTTTTATTTAAATTTTGACTCAAATTTTGGCTCAAATTTCTATTCAGTTCTATTCTTGAGTTAATCTTGAAAGCCTTAAAAACAACTTACCTTAAAGTTAACCTTAAAAATAGCTTATAAATCAAATTTAGCTTAAACTTTTGATTGTAGTTATGATTTAAAATTTTATTAAAATTTTTATTTAAATTTTGACTCAAATTTTTATTCTGAAATTTTAGTTCTGAAATTTTTCAATCAAATTTTGATTTAAAATATTGATTTAAATTGTGTGGCTTAAGTATAGATTAAAATTTTTATTAAAATTTAAATTTAAATTAATAAAAATTAAAATATTCAGATTAAAATTTTTGACTAAAAGCTAGATTTAAATTTTTTAAAACACTATCCTGTTTACACATTTAAAAAAAATTAAATAGAAAAAAATAAAAAATAGCCCGCCGAATACATTAACCATCTATAATTATTATGCATCACGATCAAAAAGCACCTAAAAAAATACACTTTCTTTAAAAGTTTTAAATTTCTAAAAATTGTTTAAATTTAAAATTTAAAAAAATATTTAAAAAAAAAAAACCAACCTGTAGAAGTCCTTTTTTGTAGATTGTTTTCATATGTAATCTCTTTATGAACATTTTTTTTTAATTTAAATAAATATGCCAAGGATTTCATCATTTCAAATAAGGATGTTTCATTTAAATAGTAAATAATATGTACCGGAAAATGTTAAATGATTTTTTTTAGTATATATATACATTTCTATTAGTGAAGGTCCTTTTAGCTGGAAAACACAAATATTTTTTTTTTATTTAAGTACATTTTTTGTTTTTATTTTATTAAAATAAACCCAGAAATTTCATAAAATTTATTATTAAAAAAAAAAAAAATAAATAAATTAAAATTCCCAAAACATCAAACATAACTAACTATCCAGGATTAAAATTCATTACATTTAATTTAATGGAAAAAAGTAAAATTTTCTAGTTTTACTAATTTCATTAGTTATAGTTATTATTTTGAACAGTTCATGAGTCCCAAAGTAGTTTAGGAAGTGAACTGAATAAATTTAAATATACCGGAGTAAATAGTATTTGAATAAAAAATAACAGTATTAAAGGATATCTAGTATAGTGTAAATGTGTTACGATAATCTAACAATCTCATTAAGCTTAGACTTAATACAAATCATTTAAGACTAAGGAAGTATATGAATACAATTTAATATGACCGTTAAGTTAAAATTTGATATTGGGGTAAGAGTATAAAAATTGTATTTAGAAAGTGTTCATAATTGTTTACTTGGTATGGCAATTCATATGGGTATATTTTTATACAGTATCGTTAGTACCTAAGTGGATTCAATTATTTTTGTATGTTTACTCTATTTTGTAAGAAAAGAAATCTATACTGCTTCGTAATCATTAGTCTTTATAGCCTATATATTAGCTGTAAAAGTCGAATTTCATTTCACTAATAAATTGTTTTTTTACTTTGCAAATATATACATTTAGCATACTTCTGTCAGCAGTGATTTCAACTAATTTATTTATTTGTCTTTAGTGCAATGTGTTTTGTGAAGGTTATGGTGTCTATAGTTATCTTAAAGTTTTTCATTATGTATATTTTTTAGGTTAGACTTAAATTTTTAACAAAGCTAGTCACCGTAGTCGTTAGCTACCACAATATTTATAGGTCCGCGGTCTTTACAGGCCAGCAGTCGTTATAGACCTGTTTTATTACTTTTTCAGAAATCTGTTGTGGATCTGGATTGTATCTTATCCTTGGTCATTAAATAAATTTAAAGATATTTTTTTATGAGTAGGATACAAGTTTTATTATTCAAATAAATTCATTTTAAAGAAAATATGGATTTCGTCTTTGAATTTCTCATAGTAGGATTTGTAAAGTTGTATCTTGTCTAGCAGATTCTACACTTCTATTCTACTTTCCATGAAAAGTTTATTCAATCTTTTTCCAATTTATTTCTAATATCATTATTGTAATTAATGTCACATTACAAGAATCGTAGATACACAGAGTGATCAAATTAATCAAAATAAATGTTAAAATTTCATCAAAAATTGAATTTTGACAAACTGTCTAAATCACTAATTTTAGACTACAATTTCATAACAGTAATTAAACTGTATCTATCAAAAATAAAATCATATAAACGAAACAAGCTGTATAACATATACTTTCTTCCGTTTCATCCTGTCAATCGTTGTTAGATACAATGTCCTTGAATTCTTTACATATATAGATATACTGATTTATATACAAAGAAAGCTAAAAAATCTAGAGGGCAAAAATAATTCATATCACAAAATCCCTTATGGTAATGCATACATATATATATATATATATATATATATATATATTTTGTAAGGATTAATCTAAAAGAGACTTAATTGAAAAACGGAATGAATAAGTTTTTTATTTTTTTTCAATAATAAAGGATTTAAATATTTTTATCCTTGATATAAATTTTCAAAATGATAATTCAATTGAAGTTCAAGGATTCTTTATCATGGTAAAAAACACAAAAAAAAAAAAAAATACAAAAAAATACAAAAAAAACAAATTTAGTATCCAAAATTTTATGACCTATTTTTATATATATATACATATATTTTTTTGTTGTTGTGATTTTTGTATTGTTTTTGTTATTCTATTTATTTATTTGTTTTTTTTTTATTATTTTATGACCATTTAAGTAATTCATGGTCAAAGGTAATAAAAACCAAATCCAAATAAGTCGTAAAAAAAAATTTGTTGTTTTTTTTTTTTTTTTTTATTATATCCTTATTATTGTTTTTTTTTTTTTGTTTGTTGTCTTTATGTGCTTATTTGAACCTATTTGTTATGTTTTATTTGCATCATATTGTATCAATATTAAATTCAGTATGAAATTTATTACTTTAGGCATTTTGTTTTCAAAACAAAAAAAAAATTTATAAAAATAATGAAAAAAATTAAAATAAATAACATTTCAATAATAACCTCTTGGTGTATCCTTTTTAAAATAGCAAAACAAAAATAAAAGCCAGAATCAAGAAATATTGAAAAATTTGAAATCGAAAGACAAGTATATAGGAGTAGCTATGTTGGAAGTACATATTTGGAAAACGTTGAAATATTTCAAAATTAAATACTTGTTAAATTTTTATGATCGCCTACATTTTTTGTTTTTTTTTTTTTAATTTGTTTTCGTGATGAATTTATTATAAAAAAAAAAAAACAACAGGATTTTAATTGAAGAAAATTCAATTAAAATATTGAATTAAAATAAACCCTTCTATGACCAACAGTTTTGTTTTTTTTTTAGGAATGAAATTTTCAATTTTAATTTGAATATTTCAACATCATATTATTATTATGGTTTGTCGGTGTTGGCTGCATTTTGAACTTCGTTCACAAAATAGTTTTTAATTATAATTTAGAGTAGGCAAATCCTAATTGTATCTAGTAATTAGTATATGCGTATTATCGGTGTTACATTAATGTTACAATCTTAATCACGCTTACAAAATGTGTCCGGATTCTAATCTGTTATAGATAGCACTCTATGCCCTTCATCGATGAATTGAAATATGTTGGCTGTTGGTGGTACAATCTTGATCTAATTTTTAAAATGTTTATCAAATTTTGTTTGACTTTGGTTTGATTTCGACTATATTTACACTTATTTAAGCCTTATTTTAGACGGTTCTTCTAAGGGAGATGTTGTGTTGGCGTAGGACCTAATGATCATATCCCAAGAATAGGTCGAATTGCTAGCCTTTCAAAAATATATATCTTTAGTAGCGTATCTTTTCCTTTAAGGATAAAAAGGACATTTGAAAGTGTCCTCGTTGTTTTGACCTTTTTGTATAAAAACCGTTATATCAGTTGGTGTATTAAATATATATATTAAGTTATATATTCTAGAAAGATAATGGTCTGGAGTATATTTTAACATTTATTTGATGATGATACTGATGGTACTGCCGTTATGGAGATATCAATAGTAGTTCAAAGTAGAAAATTTTGGAAAAAAAAACAATCTTTATTTTCTTTGTCGAAAAACCAAATACCTCAAGATTTTGCCAAAAAACCCCCCCAATATTTATATACTGTTGTTGGTATATTATTTTGCTGTAGACCATTCTTTATGTCTACGTTGAATAGTTTAGGAGATATAAGTATTTATATTTTTAAAAAAAATGTTTTATTTGTACCCTTCCAGCTATCCTTGGATATGGTCATTACGTCCTACGCCGATACAACATCTCCCTCTGAATTTCCTTTTAGACTTATTTAGACTTATTTTAGAATTATTGTTCGACTTTATTTCACCATTTATCAAATTTGTTCGACTTTTGCTTGACTTAATTTTTAAAATCAATTTTATTTTGATCTAATCTTGACAATACTGTTGTCCATTCATTAAATTTAATTTTTACAGCACTATCGCCTTCCTGTACCTTGATGTATCTTTTCCTATCGTAACACTCTATGTTACAACGTTTAGTATTGTTTTAGAGTCATTTTTGACTATTCATCTTGATCTTCTTATCATGTCCAGTTCATATTAATTTTTTTATCCCAATAAATTTTACTATAATATTTTCGTGATACAGATGGGGTTACAGAACAAATGATGATGAGGATAATGTTTTCATAACTTTTAAGTAGTGTTTCTAACATAGCATCTTTAATATAAATATCAATCATAATAAAAGATTATATGTGAAAAATTATTTGAAGAAAAATTAAGGTTAATAATTGATGCGAACTATTTTTTGAATTTTAGGATGCATCAAGTATGTGCCATATGTACAATATTGCTCAACATTTAGATTGAGACAGTTCTTAAAAGCAATTTAATGATGATTTTAAAAATAATTGTGTTGGAAAAAATTTTTAGTTTATTAATTTCTTAAGTAAGATTGGCTCAACTCAATTTGGAGATAGCATAGGATTTGGAGATAAATTATTAACACAAAAACATATCTATATTCAATATATTGTCCGTTACAAGTGATTACCAGCATACAATTAGGTATTTGCTGAAAAAGAAGAATGAGATTGGGCACCTAAAAGTGTCCCACTTATTGTGTTGCCCATATTTATTAATTGTTGGTCTTTCGGTGTAATTATTCAATTTTTGTTGCTATTTGGTGCTAAGTGTAGATTATGGTGCAATTTCAGTGAACATATTAAAAAATAATATATCAAAAATGAATATATTAAAAATAATTGAATAAAATTTTACATTGCCATCAACTAGTTGTTTAATAAATTGCGCTCTTTCTATCAATTATGATAATTCTTGACAAACTTAGGAATTTAAATTTTTTTTATAAATAATTTATTTCTAGTGATTAATGCGATCTTGAGGCATAACAAAAAGAATGGCAATGATTATAAATTGTTTGCATTGAGTGGCAATGACTATAATAGTCATTAACCCGCTTATGTTCCTAAATAAGAGTTTATATTATTGTTGAGTATTATAAGAAAATATCATTACTAATCAGATAATTATCCAAAAATATTGGAAAAAAACTTATCCAAAATTATCCAAAAAAATACGGCCCAAAAATATTGGAGAATGGAGAATATTCAAGTAGAGATAACGGTGAGATTAATAGTTAAAAACATTTAGGATAAAGACATTGTAAGATTTGCAAAGGCCCACAGACAAAAATGAGCTGGCCATGTAATTAGAAGGCATGAAACTCGAAAACAGACATTGGTATTAAATAGAACGCCCTAGAGTAATCGTGGTAGTCATGGCATTCATAGTTTCTGACCTGAACACATTCTGAATATACGTTCTGAATGAAAAGTGAGTCATGGTATTCCTACTTTCTGAATGAAAAGTGGCATAGACTAAATACCTATGCGATGTCGTGGAAAACATTACCCTCGCACAATATCAATAAAAGCAAACAACTCTTAGCAAGATCCCGTACTGATATATCAAGAGAAATAGTCATAAGTACGAGTCATTGATCGATAAAAAAAACCACACTGCCAGGGTATTCCGTTTAATTCCCATTGTCGCAACTGCAGAGATTGAAAATGAAAAAGCTACTCGAGTAGTGGTGTCAAAAAGCCACAATTAAGTGCTATTTGGTTTTATGGGGGCAAATGGAATGGCAACTTCTATCTACCTATCTCCCTACCTACCTAATCGTGCTACGGACAGACCAAGTAGAAGATGGGATTACAATATTGAAAATAATTTCCATCAAGCCTTACAAATCCCAAATTACAGCCAAGCGGTACAAAATTAGGAGTATTGTGATCAAAGCAAAAGTTCAATGGAACCGCAGCCAAAGTTTTAAATTTCAAAATTTTATTACAGAATTTTACAATCCAAAGTTAAGTATCCAACTCGAATTTATTAAAATTGACAAACTAAAGGTCTGATATAAAAAAAATATCAAGAAGAAAGTATAGGGGGAAGTAAATCCGAAAGTATAATACAAAAAAAGTGTCATTATAATGGAATTCTAATCATATGAAATAAAAATGACATATGATCAAATCTTATTTATGTACTCCGTCAAGGACTAGACTTAAATTTTCAATACATTACAGAAAAGACGAAATTTTTAGTCTACACAAAATAATTTTATTCAAAATTACAGTTTATTGCTTTCTCTAATAATGTCTACAAAAACTTTTTACAAAGTTCATTCAAAATACGACATAAAATTGCAAAAAAATACAAACAAAAATAAGACAAATTTTTAAGACAGTCGTCCGTTAAATGAAATGTCATGTCCCTTTAAGGTCATTTTTATTACTCAAAGTTATCGTTTACATTTTCTATGATTTTTTTGTTTTTGTTTTTTTTTTTGTTTTATTCTGAAATTTTCAATTTTCAAAATGTCATCTGGGTAAGTTTTCATTTTGTTCTATCAAAAATCTAGAAAAATAAAAATAAAAGAATTATTGTTTGTTTTTTTTTTGTTAAGGTTATTTTCTGCCATTTTTCGAATCTTAAGAACTCAGAATAACAAATCTTTTGTGGTACGAGAGTTTGCTTGATTTTTTTTTTTTTTTTTTTTATATTCAACGATGTCAAAAACTCTGATATCCTTTGTATAATTTTCCTTTTTTTTTATATAATATAATAATGTAGCTGTGTATGTATATGTATACTATATAAATATTGAATTGTATAAGTTAGACTACATATGATATATTTCAAAGTATTGTTGACAAATAAATTAAATTTTTGATTATTTTTGTTAGAAATTAACAAAAAAGAAAAGAAGTATAAATAAATTTGTTTGGTTTATTTGGTTTTAAAATTTTATATTTAATCTCCAAATTTCTAAAAAATTAAATACTAAGTAAAATAAAAGAAAAATATTTTAAAGGTCATGTTAAAAAGTAATAGTAAGTGTTTTTTTCAATTATTTTATCATGAAATCGTTTATTTTATGTATTTTAATAACAAAATTTTATTTTCTCATAATTACATTAAAAAAATTATATTTACAAATTTCAATTCAACAATCTACAATCTGAATCACGTCACGTTTTTATCTCTACTATACTACAATTGAATTCAATACAATTCAATAAAAATCGATTAGTCTCTTCGTTTCGTTTTGACATGTGTCATTCATGTGACAAAAACATCAATGGGCGAATCAGTAATGATAGACATTGCGCTGTTCTGTACAGATGTTGAACATCACAGTATCATTCAACATCAGTATCATTCGACAACAATATTTGAATGAAAAAAGAAAATGATACAAAAAACGAAAACTTCAGTGGTAATTCAGAGTTTTAGTTTGGCTAATTGCATTGAAATCTGTATTTTCGGCTTATAACAATTTTTTTGATATACATATAATGGAATATCAAACCTATTGTGGCTGCAAGCACACTAGTATATCCAAATATGGGATTGTACTATACGTCTTCACATTCGTAGATATTCACACGTTTCTAAAAAGAAATACAACTATTTTGATGAATTGTCAATGCTACGTGACATGTTCGTAATGCTAATATTTATCAACCCTGGAAGATTGGACTAATCAAATATCGCATAACGAAAGAAATATCAAATAAACAAAAAAATAACGAAAAAAATATCAAATAACAAAATATCGTATAATATGCATTGCACGATATCAAACTTGCCTAATTGAACCTATTAATATCAAAATTTTTAGTTTAATTGATAAGTATGTAAATCAGAGGCATCATCAGTTAAAATTAAATTCATGACTAGTCTGTAATTTGCAATAATTGAAAGAGACATAGTTTAAGGTAAATGTTTCACTGTCCGTCGACTTTCTCTATAGAAAACAGTTCCCAAAGCATATTTTTATGATTCATTGACATCTAAAAATAAAAAAATTATTTTATTGAATCATTTTTATTTTAAATAAGAATATAAGAAACTCAAAAATGGAAAAACTATAAAAAATTTGTTGGGTAAATCAAGGGATTTGAAAATTGATTTTGTTTTTCATAAAATTCAATTTATTCTATATACCTGTAACTACAACAAGGTACTAGTGATAGAAAAATTTTAAGATATTTCAAAAATAAATTTTCTAAATTTGTTACCAACTTCATTACTATTCAAAATGAAACAATATTTTTTTGATTTGATTGAAAAATAAATTAGACTTTCTTTAGCCGGCTATAATTAAGGATTATTGAGGCATTTATTATTTGTTACATTTTACAATAATTGGAAACTTAAATAATATTATAAGTACTATGGATCACTTTGAATATAACGAAATTTTAACTATAGATCTTAAAACAATATATGTATTTATTTATATCAAAAAATTAATAAATTATTTATTTTATGCTTTACTTTTTTTTTGTGATAATTCAAACGAATTATTATCCAATTTATTTACTTAAGACTTCGTTTTTATTATACATAGATACAATGTTGTTATTAATTAATTGAAGTTTATATTAAATATTATTGGACGAGTCCATCTAACACTACTGAAAACTATCAATAGTTATAGTAGTATATTACACTACCTTACCTATGTACAAATCCTGTTTTTGAACTATGATTGATTCAATAGCATACTCATATGAAGATGTTATAAAAACATGGTGTGAGTTATAAAAATCAATCGAAATTTAAAATGAATTAATTTATTTTATTATGTTATAACACAATATTATATTTATTACACAATATTATTTTATAACACAAATTGTATGTCAGAGATTCTTCGAAGAACTATAAAACCTTGGAACACAACAACACCAATCCTAATATGATAAGATATAATAGTAAAATACACACACCCCCTTATCAATTATTATTGAGCATAAATTAAATTTTTTTTTTGTATTTTTTAAAAATAAATTTTTATATTTAATAATTATATTTAATATAATTTAATTTATTTATTTTTAAAATGTACAACAAATAAATTTTATTTAAAACAAGTGATAAACAATTTGTTTTTTATTTCGTTGTGAATTATTTAAATATTTGAATTTAAAATTAATTAGTTTTAATTAAAATACTCTTGTAATATATATATATAATATATATATATATACAACAATGTGTCAGGACTAGTGTTAATTTAATATGAGAAATAATTTCAGTGACTTCATTAAAATATTAAAAAGGAAAAAATTATTTTGTTATAATCCTGCGTACATGTACGGATCTATATACATAATATAATTTCAATATTTGTTTAATTTGAATATAATTAATTTAATTATATATAAATCAAAAATGACCATCATTTATTATTTTTATTATTTTCATTTATTTGTTTTAAACTAAATTCTGAAAATTCTAAATATTCGTATTAAGAGTGATAATTGAATTAATTAAATATTCAAAAAACAAACATACTCATTTAATGATTCGTATATGTATTGTATATTATGTATAGGTTTAGTGAAAAATATTAATTGATTGAGTATTATAATATTATAAATTGTTTTTTTTTTTTTTTTTTTATGAAAAATTTTAATTTTCTAATTGAGTTTATTTATTTTTTTTCGAAATTAAAAAATATTATAATTTAATTAATTCTGAATTCATTAAGGCAAATTTGAAATTGTTCACGATTTTGATTAAATAAATTTAATAAATTTTTATTAAATAATATTCGAATTTCATGTCAATAGGATAATAATTTTATTTTGTTACAAGACTTATTCTGTGACACTTCACATAAATGAGAAGTAAAATTATATTTCATTTTTTCATTCATAATTAATTTAAAAAAAAAATGCTAATTTACATACTTTTTATCATTTCTTTATTTTGAATTATATTTATTTATTAGACATATTATCTCGAAAAGAGCTAAATAGCTCGTATATGGTTTATAATTTTTTAATTTAGTTTTGTTTTAGTTTTTATATAATTCCAAGTCTATGGCATGAACACCCTAATTGCTTTTACACAGAGATTTGGATAGATGGTTTATATATAGAAATTTAAATGAATTACACTCTGTACGAGCTAACAAGCTCTTTGAGATTTGAATAAATAAATAAATAAATAAATATTACATAATCACATACAATAGCTTTTCTATAACATTTTTTTATGGTTATATCTATTAATTTTTTTTAAATGTGGAAAACTATATCTATTGTAGAGTACTTCGCCTTCATAATAGCATAGTACCATTTTTATTTTGTTTACTTTAGTAAAACAGAATCAATAAAAAGAAGAAGAATTTGAATTTCAGTGCAAAATTAATAATGAGTAAAAAAAAACAATATAAATATCAAAATTTCGCTTTTGGTGCCTACTTTTGAATGATGAGCAAAACCAGGTACAATAATATTCGGATGTAAATGAATGTTGTGTAAATTTTCAATGTTCAGACTTGAGCAGGTGTTGTGGAACCACTTCTTACACTATCACTGTCACACAATGCTATACATTTATCTTTTTTAAAATTTATATTTTTATTGCACTGACTACAAATTGATTTTGACATTTCTTTGATTTCTAAAATTCTACTTTATAAAATTTGTTATAAAAATATTAAAATCAAAATCAATATTTTTATTTTTATTTGGGTTTCTTTCACAACTGTTAATAGTTATAATTAATTATATTCTATAATAGTGTATGTAATATATTTTATTACATACAGGTTGGCAGAATGTATAATATTAAGTTGGTGATTTATTACAAGTCTCGTGCCTTTATTCTCCTAACATTTATTGCATATGCTTTAGAAATTTCAATTGGTAAACTTACTAAAGCGTTACACACAGAACTGACGACAGACATAATTATTGAAAATTTTTTGTTTCGTTGTTGGATTAATTAAATTAAATTTTTTAATTATTTTATAATAAGAATTTATTAATACAATATTTTTGTGTGATTGAATAATTTTATGTGACAATTTTTCATGCCTTATACGAATGAACTGAAAATGTTGCTTCTATTAAGAAACGTTAAAGTAAATAAAATACAAGTCGCGGTACAAACGGAAACAATTGAAAATCAACTTTTAGTCATTTGTAAGCCATTGTAAGCCTGTAACCCAATCCGCGGGGAATAGGTCGGAAATAAAATATTTCCCATCGGCTTTTATCTGCTGTTAACCTCTTCAATTATGGCAAGCTTCTTTGATGAGTACTTATTGCTTCGGCTAAGACTGTTGTTATCATTATTAGTTTATATACAACTATTTATAATTATAATAATATTCATACATTACTAAATAATTAAAATAAATTTACTTAATATGAAGTTAATCTAATTTAATTCATTTAAAAATTATCCTTTACATAAATTTTAATTTGTTTTTTAAACCTACTCAAACGATTTTTCATTGTTCTTCATGTTTTCTCAGCCTACCAATACGACATGCACCCTGAGGATTTCATTTGAAACATTATTTCGCGATGTTGTTGTTAGGCTTCCTCAGAGTATTCTCTATTCAATGCCATTTCCTCTGTCGGATTTCAACGTCTATTTGTTTTTAATTCATTTTTTGATACAGCATTCTGTTGGCAATTGTTTGTCGCCAAAGAATGTTTAAGAAACGCCGCAGCCATCTATTGATATACACTTACCTATTATATACAGTTTCCTATTGATGTTTACTGAAACTGTATATGTTTCGCGAGCAGGCGTACAAAAGAACAGATTTTATACGCATTGAAGATTCTTATTCTAATTCGCAAAGACTGGTACCGCAGCTTTTTCTCCGGAACCCAAATAATACGAAATAGTATTAGATAGTTTATATCGCCACAATTGAAATTTACCTCATGGGAAGAGTTTGTTAAATTTCCGGCATTAACAGCAGCAACCACAAAATGCCCATTATAGTTTCGCATGGGATTCGTATTCAAGTGAAGTTAATAAGATCACACATATGAACAACATTAATAGTATTTTGTTTATTCCAAAGTTAATAATGATCCCTGTTCGGAATATTATAAATTCATGATCAACGAACCAACGAGTTAGATGGCTGGATCGAGTTTCATTTCACAGGAAGTTTGCAATGTAAAATTTTTTCATTATGTAGAAAAGCCGATTTGTAATAGGAGGATTGAATTTGATAATTTCATAATTTCATTCACAATTTATTTCTGCTGCTGCATCAATGCCGAATCAATAGAATTTGGTTCTTCTCATATTTTAATTCCCAATCGTTTCTACAATTTTTGAAATCTGCGGTTTTTTTTTTTTTGAATTTGTGGCTGCAATTTCTTTCCATTCTCGTGGATGGGAACTGTTCTGGAATCATGGAATCGACTGTCAAACTATTGCAAACTTTTGTTCAATTTGTGTAATTTTAGGCTAAAATATCTCTAGTTTTAAATTTTAAATGTCTGGTAAATGTGTATTGAAACAATTTTTAGATGACAAAATAATATTTTAAATAAATTTAATTTACGAAATTGTTCTTAACCTATGTAATAGGTTTTAAATCTTTTCATTTGAAATTTACGGCTTCTTGTGAATTTGATTTAAAGCAATGTGTTCTACTTTATGATTGATATTTTCTGATGGTTATAAACCGCGCCGGGTTTATTGTCATTTACTAATTCGACAAATCTGCTTCTACTTCATTAATATGTCATTCTGGTAGTCGCTATTTCACTTTTAATTTTTCTACACCAATTCGACAAATAAACTTTCAATCCATTGAAATAATGTTGCTAGGTATATAATGTTCTCCTTCTAGTACATTGTACTACATTGTTAATTTTTAATATATTTCTATAATTTTAAAGATTTGCAATATGAAAAAGAAGTAGGAAAATAGAATGACGGGTTGGCAAGTTAGTCACAAACACTGATGAAGTAAGTATGTTGCTTCCGAAATATCGACACTTGCAAAGAAATATTAAAAACTATTAATCAACGGAAACCGGAAATCAATTAAATTATTTAATTTGAATTTATGTCCTATGCCCCACGGATGGGATTGCATGACTTTAATTATCACTAAAAATAAAAATTCGATTAGAAAATTAAAAAAAAGGAATCAAAACAATTTTATTAATACTTTAGTCGCTCTTGAAATATTTGTTTGGCTTGTAAAGTATCAACTCCACATTCTGAAGTATACCTAAGTTATAATAGATTTTACCACACTTTTATCACTTATGTTCAATACAAATTTATTCAAATGAACTTGAATTGAAACATCTCGAAATTGGAGATTATTTGCTTACTCTTTTCTTCCACTCTGTATTCTCAGTCTTCAATCCGCAATTGCAGGGCTTTAATCCCCATTTTGAACTCTTTCGAAACAAAATACAAAATCAAAACTGCATGCAAAATTTCACAATCAATGTGTAAGTATAGCCAATAAAATAATCGAGCTGAAAAATTCTATTCTCGAATTAAATCGAATTTAAAACAAACATAAAAATTGTGATGAAATAAAGTTCATAAATTAAATCGAATTAAAAAATTCCGACGAAAGTTCACAAATTAATTTTTCTTTTTTAATTTTATTAGATTTTAGTACATACCCTTTCTACACTGTACACAATAAACTGTTACCGGATGTAAATTTGTTTTTATTTTTGTTTTTTGTTTTAAAATAAAAGTTTTTAAAATATTAAATTAAATTTCAAGTTTATTAGGTAGCTACGTACCTAAAAAAATGTATGTTTTTTTTTTTTTTTTAAATTTATGAATATTTCATAATTCCATACCTGTAAGCCATAAAGTTTAACTTTGAAAAGAAGAAAAGTTTAATAAAAAAATTGTTTTTTTGATCTTAGTGTAAGAAAATTTTATGAAAAGGAAAACCAATACTTGGATACAATAAAGAAAATGTAAATAGGTGTATAAATTTAATAATCTTCTTATCTTTTAGGTTAAGGTTATAAATTTTAAGTACCTATCTACAATATACCTTACCTATACATTCGACATTTAGATCAAAAAATTTTGGTAATATTAAAAACTTTTCAATTTTTAACGTCAATTTGAAAAAAAAAAGACAAAATATTTGATTTTGTTTTTGTCGTCTTTGGTTTTGGGTAGTTCTGCGCAAAGTGTTCGATTGTGTGGAATTGAAATATTATTAAAAAAAAAAAATCAGAGATTTAAAAACACATAAAGCCTCTTTAGCTGTTTAATAAAACAATAAATTTTATCAAATCGGATATTATATATATATATATATTATTCTGCGTTTATCTGAATGTTTGTAAGTCCGACGGAATACTCCAACACATATACAAATTGCAATATGTATACAAATTGCTTTGGTACTCTTTCTTAATCCCTGTCTACCATGCTGAACCTTTGCAGGAAAAAATACCATTGCATAAAATATATTTTTTTAATTTAATGTTAGTCTTCTTCGCAAATAATAAGAAAAAATAAAAAATAATAACAATAATATAAATAAAACAAACAATTTTTTTGATGTATAATAATAAGGACTAATAGAAATTTTATCAATAGTTTAATATGGTATAATAACCAAAAGGCAAACAGCATTTAACACAAAAAAAAAACATAATGCACTTAAAGGTTATTCTTATTACTTAAAATTATACACAATATGCATATGTGTCTACATATTTTTTTTTGTTGTTATGATAATGATTATAGTTTTGCTACCGTATGCATTCGGATTGCCTGTACTATAGTACTATAGGTATATTACACTCTAGCCAGACATGTGATGCGATGAAGAGTTAAAATTGTTATTTATTTTTATTTTTTTTGTTTGTTTTTTGTTGTTGTTATTATAATGATCATAGCATCATAGTTTTTCCATACCGTATGCATAGCCTGTATAGTACTATAGGTATATATATATACTCTAGCCAGAAATGTGATGCGACGATGAGTTAAAATTGTTATCTATTTGTATTTTTTTTGTTTATTGTTTTTTTTTAAATATATATATATATATATATATATATATATATATCTATATGATATATAAATTTATGATCGTATATAATATTTAGTATATATTATCTGGTTAGGTCTTAGTTTTGCTGATTTACACATTAAAACAATATCAACCTATACATTTTTAAAGAAATTAAATGAAATTTTGTACTATTATTTTTTATTTCTTATCTTTGTAAATTTATAATTATTAGGTATATTTGTTTTCTTCAAGTGTGTAGAAATGTATGTTGTAGAGAGTGATGAATTGTTTTTTAATATAGTAGGTAGGTATATATAGGTATCGGTTAAACCATATTGATTGTTGGTCTTCTTTTTAGTGTATGTTATAAATAATAATTATGTATGAATTTTAACATGAACAGTTCGATAATGAATTTTTTGAATGAAATGAAATTTTAAATAATCGATCAATGGTTCACAAGTTATAGACAGTTTTGTAAATACCTATTTATTTGCAGTAAATTTTTTTATTTTAATTTTTTTCTCCAACACGAGTTTTTATTTTATTCATCAAAATAAATATTATGTGTACCTACAATATTATTGTTTTTTTTTTATATTTACAATTTTATTTATTTTTGTTTTTAAAATTGTTTTCGTTCAAAGTTGTGGCTCATTATAAAATATTATTTGTTCGCAGGATTAATTTGATTCTGAATTATACGATAAATTTTCAATGTTGGCAAAAAGGATGTCGCTAAAATGATCGAGTAAATGACCCTTAGGGAATAGAAAATTTTGCATCTTACTACAAATATTCTATTTATATGGTAATTAAAAGCGTTATAATACAAAAATAAAGGTTTGATAAAATTTTGCATCTTACTACAAATATTCTGTTTATATGGTAATTAAAAGCGTTATTATACAAAAATAAAGGTATGATAAATTAGTAAGCAAATACGTATTTTTTTTAAACTTGAAATGAAATCTCTAATGAAGGAAAGAAATGCTAGAATTTATTTTGATTCCGTCATTTATGGCGGGTTACAAAGCTAGTTTTTAAATATTACTTTAACTAAGCTTTACAATTTGTTATTTTTTAATTGTATTCTAAACATAAAATAATCAATATATAAGCATACATATATACCTACACATACCATACATACACATATATTATAGTTGTTGTACATACATTTTTTTTGTTTTTTATATTCTTCTAAGTAAAAATGCTTTGATCATAATTTTAAACTTCAACAAATCCGTAATCTCTTTCAAATCGTTTGGTAACACGTTAAAGACCTTTAAGCATTGGAACAATGTATTATTATTTTGATTACCAGTTCTAAATAGTGATAAATAAAAATTTGTCTTATTTCTTGATTGTATATGTATGTATATTTATATTTCTATTTAAAATAAAATTATGTTTTATAAGGTTATTTGTGTTATTTTAAATGCATATAGATAAAGCTCACGTTTGCATACGTTGTTCAAACTTAAGTATCTATCAGAATATATAAGGTGAGTAGAATGCCTTACCGGGTAAAAATGAATATACTTTATTGCTTTTTTCTGTATGATATCTAGCTTATGTATAGCAGTTTGTGGTGCACCACTATTCCACACTGAGTTTAAATACGTAATGTGAGGCAGAATAAAAGATGAATAAATTGTAAATAACGCATCATTAGAAATAAATATATCTGCGTACGCGTCTAAGTATGAATATATAGGGGTATATTTTACCAATTACGTAGTTTATATGATAAACCCACTTCATTCATTTATCTATAACTAGACCTAGATAATTAAACTTATCAACTAATTTCGATTTTTACAGAATTGAAAATGAAAATCTACTTCGCAAGATGTAGTTAGTTTTCTGTGCAAGAATCTTGCTACACAATCCTGAAATCCTAACCTAACCAATAAAAGCTTAAATAAATATCTACCACCTGTAGTATTGAACACATTTCGAAAATTGGTATAATTCAATCAAAAATCAAGTTATCTTATATATTAATACACTTAAACGTCTGTTAAACTTTTTGCAAAGCTTTTACAACACGAAGCTTTTTTCAACTAGATTAGACAACTTTATTAGAACTATTAAGAATTACGATAGTGTGAAAAATTTTATTTAAAGACATAAACCACAAAACGATAAAACCAAATAAAACCAAAAACAAATTAAAATTAACCTAACAACAATTCACCTATTAAGCAATAGCATTGACTATCTGATTATATGAATTAATTTAAAAAAAAAAAACAAAGTAGCAAAGACAAAAACCGAATTATCAGAATATTATTATAATAGCTTTGTTAAAATATTACGATATTACAGCAAAAAAACTTACCGGTAAAACAAATAGTAAATTTAGAAAATATATATTTTACCTCACCCAGGACATATTCACAAATTCCACAAATTGAAATTAATTTATTTTATTAACAAATAATTCAAAAGTATAAATTCAAATGCGCAGTAGCATTGAGTAAATATTATATTGTGCATGGAGAATCATAAACCGAAATTTACGATGTGCTAAGAACAAGAAAAACAAAATATGTTATGATATTATTATCAGTTCCAATTCAATACACGGCAAGTTTAGTAAACATAAAAATTAAAAAAACTTTAAAAAGAAAAATCACAGACTACCCTTACCTACATCAGAGACCCTAGCAGGATAACAATATAACAATAAAAACTGAAGAACAAGAGAAAAAGCATAATTATTGGCTTTACCCCTAACTATAATAGTCATAAGGCGTCATGTAAAATAAAAATATAAATTCTATAAATAAATGTTTTTGTTTTTTTATTTTGAGTTTTGAAATAGTTAGGGCTATTATGATACAAAAAAAAAACACAAAAAACGTGTCTATGACTATTTTAATGTGTTTTTAATGTGAGTGTGGTATGTATTTAGTTTAAATGCATTTAATTTCATATCTATACCGCCAGCGACATCTCTGTTCCCCACATTTTGTTGAAATATACGTCTCTATTAATAGTATTTGTTAGGAAGCATTTAGGCATCAGATTTTATTTCATGAAAGTTTTGTTTTACTTATTTTTATTACATTTACAAATTTTTGTTGCAATTACATCAAATTTTATATCAAAAGTTTTAATTACATATCTCAAAGATAAACAAAAATAGTTGCAAAGTATACTATACTTCTTCATGCAAAATCCACTTTCTAAACTTGCAAAATACGAAGATACGAATATGCGTGACGAGTACTAATAATAAATACTTTTAAACAAATATAAATATTCAGTGTAATTTCAGAACATTTATGAAATATAAATATTTAAATAATAAATCAATTATTCTAAGTATTTGTATTGATAAATAATAATAATATTTAATACACATTTTTTGTATTTTTTAATGTATATCTTTCAATATATTGGCATAACACAATTAGGAGTTTATAAATACCTTTTCTCGCAAAATCACTTTTTCAACTTGCGAAATACAAAAATGCGTGTCGAGCACTATTATTCAAAAAAAAAATTTTTATGATATTCTATAACAAAGTTGGATGTCAAACTTTAATGAACATCATTTATACGTTATAAACACAATTCAAAAACGTATAAACGCTGCCTTATATAAAAGTTTGTCTTCACAACTATTAGCGGTCAAAATTTTCAATTTGATTTAACAAAATAAAATTAAATTCAAAAACAAATAAAATTATTATTTATTATATTATAATTATTAAGTATGTTATAAATATTGTAAATTATAATTTTATTCATTTTTTTATTCATTTTATTATTATTATTTAAATAACAATAATAATTACAATTATAATAATTTATGATACCGTACGTATTATAATACCTACCTACCTGTTGTGAAAATAAAATTTTAATACATACAGTGAAAAAAAATATAAACCTGAAGTAGGCCTGCGGATTTATCTACAGGTCCACTGGTTAATAAATAAATAAATACCTAAATAAGAAATATAAAAAAAATAGTTATAGATAGATCAAAAAATATTGTAAATTACTAGCTATTCCCGGCGTAACATTCGCCGGTCTAGCATTAGCATTATAAATCAGCTACAAATTGAAAAACTTAAAACTAAAATTCACTTTATTTAATATCTTAAAAATAGTTTAACATTTTAATACTTATTCAAATATTTCACTAAAAACACAATTCTCTATTTCACAGTTGTATGTTGCTTTGACTAGAGTACGATCTTTTGATAGGGTTAGTGTAGTATAAAATAAAACTATTTTTAAGATATTAAATAAAGTGAATTATAGTTTTAAGTTTTTCAATTTAACTTATTTGTTATGTAGTTAATAAAAAAATATTTAAAACATTGATTTTTTTTTAAGAAAATAAAGAAAATAAACAAATAAAATAAATTGTTTCAATTATAATGCTAATGCTGGGCCGGCCAATGTTACGCCGGGAATAGCTAGTAATTCAATAAAAATGATAGATCAAGAATGACTTAATTAAATAAGTGTGGTAGTCCCAAAACACAGCATAAAGTTAAACTTCTAAAAATGATCAAAACATAAAAACTAGCTTTGAAACGTCATTGTCGCAATTCAAAATTTGAAATAAAACACAGAATTTTTTACACCATTTCAAAGAGTCTCCGTAGAATTACCCTTTTACAATTTTGCCTAATTTTCTGTAAATTTTATTTTGTTTTCATGTAGGTATTATTTTTTTTTTTTTTTGTATTTGAAATTTTTGTTAAAACCAATTGACGGAAAAAAAATATATTTTATTTTATTTCCGAAAATCGTTAAAATTCATATTTGAAATTTTGAAGTAAGTAAATCTGTCTACCCGTATTTAAATATTTAAAAAAAAGTATATATAAAAATAAAAATAAAATAAAAAAAAAACCGAAAATTCAATATCCTTTTTCCTTGTTATAGAGCACAAAAAAAAAAAAAAAATCATACATCCATAAAGAAAAATAAAGAAAAACTTTTTAATACATTTTATTTTATTTTTTATATTATTTTGTTTTTTGTTTTGTTTTGCTTTTCTTTTTTCTTTTTTTTTGTTTATTGTTATATTATTAGAGTGTATGTATGCGAACACGAAAATTCTTATCTAATTTTTCAAATCGAACTTTTGATCCTTTTTAAGCCATTTTTATTATAATATATATATATATATATATATATATATATATATACATTTTTTTTGTTTTATTTTCTGTTTTAATTCAGGATATAAGCTGAATTATATAATTTTATATTATGTATATATGTGTTGTCATACTATAATACAACTTCTATAATATGAATGAACCTACCACCCTCCAATATTTCATACAATTTTTATAATTTAATACAGTTTACACAATCGATTCGTTCTTTTCACATAATATTTCAAAATAAACTCTCTCTAGGAATAATATGAGAATATGTGTGGGATCGGTACAAAATTTTGTATTACAAAAGACTGTACGGACAAAATACTGATTTTATTTTAAAATACTGCACCTATTATAAATATAATATTAGTGCCTATTATTGAAAGTTTCAGTTTCAGTTATAAAAATGGCGCAGAATAATCAACTATCGCTGTGTAATAAGTGTAATAAAAATTGTAAATTAAAGGGGAAATAATTATTTAATTTGTGATGGAAATTGTGGTAAACCATATCATAAAAATTGTTCTGGATTATCTAATCAAAAATTTGATGAAAGACAAAGAGATAAAGTAGTATGGTTTTGCATCAAATACTTAGCAAATCGTGATCGTAGGCGCATCAGTACTACACTAAATACTCAAAATAATCCAGAAAACTTAAGTCCTTCTATTTCCAATAATATTCAGAACAATCAAATAAAAAATAGTGAAAAAAAGTGATTTTGAAACATTAAATAAAAAATTAGACTATATAATGGCAAAGAATGACTCACTAGAAAATGAATTAAATTGAGAGAAGGTGTTAAGGTTCCACAAGAACTTAAACCAGGTAGAATAATTCAAATTTTTAAGGAAGGTAACAAAAAAAATGTTAGGTAATAACTATAGACCAATTTGCTTAGCTCCAGTGTTATGTAAAATAATTGAAAGTGTTATAAAGACTCAACTATATTCTTTCCTTTGAAAAAAAACAAAATTTTCTTGTAAAAAGTCAGTACGGCTTCAGGAAAAAATCGAACTCAGTAACAGTATTTATAAATATGATTACCAAAGCTCAAAATTTAAAAGATAAAGGGAATGTGGTATCGTTATTATTTATAGACCTAAAAAAAGCTTTTGACACGGTTGAACATTCAATTTTACTAAAAAAAGATGCAAAGTTTTGGAATAAAAGGCATTGAATACAATTGGTTCAATTCGTATCTTAGTGATCGACAACAATATGTAGAAATTGGATCAAAAACAAGTTCTCTGCAAAATGTTAGATATGGTGTACCTCAGGGAGGTATTCTTGGACCATTGCTCTTCATAATGTTTTTAAACGACTTACAGAAATTAGACATAAATGCAGAGTTATTCTTATTCGCAGACGACGATGTTTGTATTATTTTTCATGCCGCGAGTCATAACGAATTAGAAAATGTCATAAACAATGGAATAAAAAAACTTGAAGAATACATGGTGGCTCAAAAATTAACAATCAACCCGAAGAAAAGTAAATATATGTTAATAAACTCAACTGAGCCATTAATTTACATAAAAATCTTTAATGATGAAATAGAAAAATTTGGATTGACGAAGCGTTTAAATGGAACAATCACATATCATGTCTGAGCAAGAAACTTTCGTTAATTGCAGGTGTTTTCTACAAAATTTCCAATTTATTGCCAAAAAAATAAAGAAATCAATATTTTATGCACTGTTTCATAGTCATCTAAGCTATGGCATTCAGTTGTGGGGTACTTCTTGTAAGAAAAATCTTGATGTAATACAAATAATTCAAAAGAGAGTTATAAAAAACCTATTCAATTATCGCTGGTTGAAAAATACAATATATATTCACAAGGATAATGATATACTCTTAATTAAAGATCTTATAGAGTTCAAACTCATATTACATATACATTACATAAATATAGAAACTATTCATACTACTACTTTATTGAGCAAAAGAATTTTTTTTTTTTTTTTGCGTGGATTGGTGGGAATCTTCATAGACACAATGAGCCCCGTAGCTGCCATTGTGTGCCAGATTTTTACTGACTAAACCACACCCCTCCCATTAATACTAGTCCAACGGACTAACCATTAATTTATTGCCATTTTGATTTTCTTAAAGAAAAAGTTTACGAAATTCTATCGTATTAAATCTAGTGGCTTAGTTCTTTTAAGCCTTCTGACATCATTTTGATTATCTGGCAGTTGAGTGGCCTCAACGTTAACATGACCCTCCAGACGAGCTATATGCTTTGTGGCATATCTTTTTATTTCATTTTCTATGCAAGGAATTTTTAAATCTCTGCGCAAATCACTGTTGCGAACATACCAGGTGGCATTTACCATGTTGCGCAAGACTTTATTTTGGAATTTTTGTATACAAAGTACATGTGTTTGTTTGGCACATCCCCATATTTGTATGTCGTCCAACCATATCGGTTTGAGTATCTGATTATATAACAAAATCTTGTTATGTATAGGTAATTTAGAATTACGACCTAAGAGCCAGTACATTTCTCTATATTTATTTTCAAGCTCAAATTTTTTCTTTTTAACCAGCTCTTTCCATCTAAGTTTGACATCTAATGTCATTCCTAGGTATTTAGCATTGTTTTCTTGGGGTATATTGACCCCATTCAGATTTACCAATGGTGGTTGATTTTCTAGTTTTTTATTTGTAAAATTTACATGTACTGATTTTAACTCATTGAGTTTAATTTTCCATTTCTTTGTCCAGAGGTATAGCTTGTCGCTTTCTCTTTGCAATTTAATTGTAGCCTCGTCAATATTTGATCCTACTGCCATCAACGCAGTATCGTCAGCGAATGTAGCAGTACAGTTATATTTTCCATTTCTGGTAAATCATTGGTGTAGAGCAAATACAGTATGGGACCCAGAATACTACCTTGAGGCACACCCGTTTTAATATCTCTAATAGTAGAATACTCTTCGTCTTGTTTTTTTTCTGAATGAGTCTGTTTTCTAGATATGATGTTATTCTATGAATTTGATCGATTGTCGAGTGCTTAGATCTAAAGCCAAATTGATAATTTGGAATCAGATTACTATTTTCTATGATCGGTCTCATTCGAATCAATAATAGTTTTTCAAATAATTTTGATACTATTGGTAGTAATGATATTGGTCTGTAGGATTTGACCTCATTTATGGGCTTACCTGGCTTTGGTATCATAATTATCTCTGCTATTTTCCACATATTCGGCACATACCTTATTCTTATAGCAGCGTTTATAATGCGTGTTAGCATTGTTATAGCTTTTTTCGGAAGTTCTTTCAGGACTTCCGATGTAATTAGATCAAAACCTGGAGCTTTTTTATCTCTAAGTTTTTTTAATTTGTTTAAACTATTTCACTCTCTGAAAATGGTGATATAACATTTTCTTGCCAATTATTATTTTCTTCAGTGAGATCATCCGAATCTGTCTCGTCTGGACAAAAAATTTCTTCAAGATGATCTGCGAATGTTTCAGCTTTATTTTTATTATCTCTCGGGATTTGAGAGATCGAGTTTTTTGTACTCTTTGTTGCTTTCCACAACGAGTAGTTATTTGCTCTTTTAGCTGATAAATTTTTTATATATTTTTCAAAATTTTCATTTTTAAGATCTTTAATTTTTCTTTTAAGATTCTGAGTTAACCTATTTAGCAGAGTTTTGATCCAGGAATCAAAATTTGTTTCAACTAGATCGCAAAAGAACATCGCAATTTGGTCTGCAAAACAACTTTATACGTGCCAATTAAATTATATAATAAAATTGATAATTCGTTAAAAATATTAAATATTACTAATCTAAAGAATAAAGTTTTAAAATCTTATTTAAATTCATATAATTGAAATGTATTGACAGTTTTTTTTATTTGGTACTACTTTTAATCTAAATTTATCACTTTTTTTCTCCAATTTTACTTACACTTATTTAAAATTACTAAATTATTAATAATTTTAAATTATTTAACAATCATATATATTTTAGTTTTTTTTTTTTTTTAATTATTAATTACTATAGAAATAATATAAAAATGAATTTATAAAATTTAATGAATAATTAATACAAATGTAAACCATTGTATAAACTATAAACCCTACAAACGAGATTTTAATCTCATAAGGCATTTGAACTCGAAATAAAAACAAAAAAAAAAACGGCGTTTTAATCGCGGCTCGAATATTCATTCGATTTTGTAAAGTTGGTATTTTTGAAAACACGCGTTTTGAAAATGAATAGGTAAAATTTATTGGTATTTTTGAAAACGTTGTAGAAACGAGCTTCATACAAATTATAGCTTTTCATATCCGCTATTAATTTAGCGCTTTTTATAAAATGGATATAAAAAAGCTAAGTTAAATATATTAAATATTTGTTTATTTATTTTTGTTTTATATCAAAACTATTTAGAAATATCGAATGTTTTTAAATGAATAACAATTTGGAGTAATGATGGAGAATTTTATGAAAATCAAATTATATTTCTTTTAAAACATATTTAAACGAATTTTTGTTTAGTCAAAAAATATTTATAAACCTAACAATTAAATAATTGTTAATCATATTATATTTATTTTGTTAGTACATCTTTTATAAAATAAATTTTAAATATTTTGTTCAAACAAATTGTTTTTACTACTCTTCATTAATTAAATTAAAAATATCCCTTGCAATGTTCTTTACATTTCTTCTTTTATCATTTCTTCAATTTAAGCATGTATTAGTTATAAAATCCAGTTTTGAAATATTTTTTTCTTACTAAATACATATTGCATACAACAATACAACAACAAAATATTTACCGCTGACAGATAAATTTTACCGATTACTGGAGCAACCGACGTTTTCAAAAATACCAAATTGTATCATTCGATCGAATCGAACACGGTTTTACTCAATACGAGCCGCGATTGAAACGCCTTGTTTTCAATAATAGATTATAGATAGAAATATAGATTTTGCAAGTATGAAAAACTGTAGACAAGCAAAAAATGTCTAAATTCTGCGGATTGGTAGACATTGAATCGGAAATTTTTTGGACATTCTGTTGAAAAAAATAGATGAAAAAATTCCGAAGTCACAAAAATATTTAAACATTTGGTTGGAAAAATTTAACATTCAGACAAAAATTCTAAAACTTCCGACTGAAAGTCCATTTTGGTAAAAAATTTACTTCGAAAAAAAATTCCAACTAAAAACTATCAGTCGTAAAACAAATTCGTTTACAAATTATTTGTTTTTTCTTAAAACCTTGCCTTCTGCATTTACAAAAACCAGTTTTCGATAAATAAGTAGCAGTTATTTAATAGAATGCCAGGTGGAGCTGAGAAAAAAAATATAACCCAAAAACTTATTTGTTTTCATTTAAAGACTTACCGCTCATAAAAATAAAGTGTCTACAAATAAGTAACGGGGATTTGAAGATAGCAGACTGATTTTTCTTCAAAACTTGCGGTTTGCATTTATCGGCCTATTTCTACTTATTAAAATAAATATACCTACTTCCCTTACAATTTCATTGAATTTTTAACTTTTAAGTATTTAACAGCTTTGTAGAGCAATAAAATCTGTTATAATTCAAGTTACAACAATCCAAAGCTTGAAGATCGGCTCACTTCAAGTTATTTATTAAATCTTTTATTTACAAACAATAAATAAAATTAGAAAAAAATTTATGATACCACTGTCACTAGACACTGGACCAGACCGTCATGTTTTCATTTTATTGTAGGCCGGATCCAGTGTCTAGAGACAGTGGTCTCATAAGTTTTTTTCTAATTTTATTGTCTCTAGACACTGGACTCGGCTGCTTTTTTCATTTTACTGTAGGCCGGATTCAGTGTTTAGAGACAGTGGTCTCATAAATATTTTTTGAATCAACGTCCTCAAACTGATAATCGCATAGCCAATCCAGTAAATAGAAAAAACAATTTTGTAGTATTTACAATGGCTTTATTAAAATTGTGTCTATATTATTCTTACAGGGCTCAAATTTGTACCTCAATCGCAAATTATTTTGCAAATACTGTTAAAAGAAAAATTTTACAATAAGCTTGCGCATTTGTAGTGCTCATTAGATAAAATATTACAGACATAATTTGCCATGTAGAAAAAAGAAGTTGTCTCATTATAGTTGAAACAACATCAAATGATTGATCCATGAACCACCAGTTCTGTTCCGACCGAAAATTTTTAAGCTTGATGTCATTCCTAGAATATTGTAATCTTATTTTTTATTTATTTATTGCCATGATACATATTCATAATTTTTTTTTAACAATATTAAATTTTTTACAGCTTATACTATTGTATTTACACTTATGACTATTCTTAATTATTACTTAGCCTAGTTGACTAATTTATTTATTAAATAATTTAATATTTAAAGGAAAAATGGCGACAAAAAACCTTTTTGAATATTTTTGTTTTGTCATAAAACTTACCACTACTTACATACTAAGAGAATAACTCTAAATTAAAACCTATACTAAAATTGCTCTTATGAGCGGATTATTTGAGTTGTAGCAACTTTCCAGGAAAGCAGGTGTCAGCTTTTCAATTTGTTGCAATATTAGCTAATTTATGCAATTTCTTGGTTGAAAAATGTCTAAGTTTTGCAAGAACTAATTTCATATTTGTTTTCTTTGCAAAACTTGCATATGCGTTTTGGCAGTGTCTTTCCATACGATAAATCCATATAGAAATACACTACGCAAAATTGTTTTATGTATTAGGAGTTTGTTTTACGATACAGGATTATTGCAGGATATAAAAGTGGAACAAATAAATTACATTTTTCGATAGTTTCAGTTGACGGTAGTTTTTCCGACCAACTTCAAATCAATGCTGGTGTTCCACAAGGCTCCGTCCTTTCACCCACCCTATTTCCCATTTTCATTAATGACCTTCTCAAATTAATTTTCAATCCAATCCATAGTTTTGCTGATGACAGCACTCTAGTAGCATCATGTGATTTTCTTAAAACAAATAATGCTACAGCTTCAGCAGTCAACTCCAAAAGAACAATGATGGCTGGTGCACTCAATCACGACCTAGTCAAAATTGTCGACTGGGGTAGAGCAAATAGAGTCGAGTTTAACACTTCAAAAACTCAAAGCTGTCTTGTTAGTAACAAGCTAACAATATTTGAACCAATTATCCGGCTTCAAAATGAAGTTATTCTGCGACTCAAAGACTTGAACATTCTTGGGATGCGAGTGAATCAAAATATGCACTGGAATGAGCATATTTTCGATATTGTGAAAAGCGCCGCCAAATGTTTGGGCTTTTTAAGTCGCTGCAAAGCTTATTTTTCATCTCGAGACCTCTTAAAAATCTATAAAGCATATATACGACCCAAGCTCCAGTATAACTCACATTTATGGGCAGGTGCACCAAAAACTGCTTTAAATTTTTTGGACAAAGTTCAAAACCGCGCCATTCGTCTTATAGGCGACATAAACGTGACCTCATCCCTTATACCACTTGGTCATCGTCGTATTGTTGGAGCACTTACTCTATTTTATAGATATCTACTTGGTGTTGGCACTTGTTCCGAGGAACTAAAGTCACTTCTTCCTCCTCTCAAGCAATTCTGTCGCATAACACGAGAGGCATCAAGTGCACACCCTTTCACAGTGGAAATTCCGAGATGGTTTAAGTCCGGCTATGGAAATTCTTTTATAGTAAGAACATCTCGATTGTGGAATCGCGTCCCAATCGAAGCATTCCCAATGAAAGAAGGATTTTTTATTTATGATTTACAGAGATTTAAGACGAATATTAACAACATTGTTCGCTCTTTCCCACAAAACTTTTCTTCTTCCTTTTTCTTTCCTTTCCTTTAACTATCCTTTCCTTTTTCAAATGGTCAACGGTACGCAAGTACTAAAAGGTTCAAAACCTAAGTTTTGGCTATAATACAAAAAAAAAAAAAAAAAAAAAAAAAAACTTTATTAATGTGAGTCTTAAACAATTAATTTTTTATCGAGGTAAATTCCAAGATAAGTGATGTATTCTCTCTCCCACACAATCTCTATATTATTAACCTAAATGTTTCTGTTTGGCAAAAAACTGGATTTCCTTCTTCTGGTAAAGAAAATTGCTTTGGTTTTTTCGCTATTAATTTTTATTTTCCATTTGTAGTAATAATCTTGAATATCTTTAAATGCATTTTCAAGGATGCTTGTAATTTCAATTGGGCAGTTAGACGTTGTTAAGAAAACGGTGTCATCTGCATATAAGCCAAAAGTGCAATTGTTGGGCATAGGTAAGTCTGCTATGAAAATATTATATAAGATGGGTTTGTAATCTTATTGTTTCCAAAACTATCAACTCTCCTATCAAATACATCAATTTCTTGCAATGTCATTGTCCGTTGATCCCGTTATTACATTAAAAGCAACCCAGATATTTTGGTTTTGAACAAATTTATTTGAAAAATAATTTAAATTTATTCTGCAAGTATGTCGTATTCATTTCAAAACATTTTTGATTATAAGTCAAAAAAATAGTTAAATTTCGTGTATTCGCACAATTATTTATCATCATCTCGCCATTTCACCATAATACAGTACAATTAGACATACCGTTTTTAATAATACGGTTTTTGGTAATACCGTATTTTATGTATAGAATTTTATGGTACAGCATTTCGTACTCAACCCAGAATATGTATACATACATATAGGGAGAATAAAACAGTTTTTATATATTTCAAACTTAATAATAAAATATGAAAATAAAAAATAAAAACAACAACAAAAATAAAAATTATATATATTTTAACCCTCTGGTGTACTCTATTGAAATAATAATAAAAAAAAAATTGCAAAAACAAAAAATTTTCTTTTTGAAATAAATTTTGAGAAAAATACATTTTTGGAGAATTTGGCATGGAAATTTTTTGGTTTTTATTTTTTTATTGTTTTGTTTTTATTTTTTGAACATTTTAACAAAACTTATGGATTTGGAAAGTTATTTGGAAAGCGTTGAAATTTCGTTATTTTTGTTATTTTACATTTGGTTTGTATTTTTTGCTATTATTATTATTTTTTTTTTTTTTTGTATATTGAACAAAATTTACAAAATTATATTTCATAAGAGTTGAATGAACATAAGTTGAATATAATATTTTGCTTTTTGTTTTTGGAAACTATACATACAATCATGTTATTATCTTATTTGAATGAAATAAAAAGTAAAATTAGATATTTTTGAATTTGGAAAATTTGTTGTTATTTTTGTTTTTTTTTTTTTGTATTTTTGGTTCTAAATAGAAGAAGTATGTAATCTAATAAATTAAGACAAATTGTATACTTGTGTAATTCAGAAGAATTAAAAATGAATTAATAATTTTTCATGTATGTCAGTGTTATAATTTAAATTAAGATATTTGATGATAAAGATTAGAATTAAATGTTATGATGTTGATGAACACACAAAAAATGGCATAGAACAGTATACGCGAATGCAATTGCCAGTATTGTGTAGTATATTATTCCAAATGGTTGCCAACATCCAAATTAGGGATATGCAACGGATAAAAAATTAATATGTGATGTTGATAATGATAAAATAGATCTAATAACTCCAATGTAAGAGGCATTAGACTAAAAAAAAAAATGTAGAAACAATAAGAAATCTAGCTTTTAAAATTAATAAATTTGTGATAGTATAAACACAAATAAAGCAAGCAAAAAAAATTAATAATGATGATGATGATAAAGCTGATTATTAGAATGATAATTTTAGGATAATAAGTGAGACTGGAGACTGAATATGTTTTTTTTTGCTTTTATTCCACATATGTATACATCAGTGATACATAAATATTGGTATAGTGTGATTAACACTGCAGGTAGCAGGATTTTTCGAATCATTAGGTATAAAAAAAAATTATTTCAGTATTGTGTTATAGAATTGTTTCGAAAAAAAGGTGAAAGTTGGAAGTTATACTACCTATTTTAATATCTAAAACTTTTTTTAATTTCAGCACACATTTTTTTTTTTATAGTTAAAGTTGTTAGAGAGATTCTGTTCAATCTCAAAAGTTGATTATTTGTCTATACAATTAAATGAACTGATAATGTGTTAGAATGATTATCCAATTGTTCACGATAACTACACATTATTGTTTCTTCATTTAATTCTTGGCATGGGAAAATTGTTCTTTATTATAGAACTAGCTTGGTAACCCGCCATAAATGACGGAATCAAAATAAATTCTAGCATTTCTTTCCTTCATTAGAGCTTTCATTTCAAGTTTAAGAAAACTACGTATTTGATTACTAATTTATCATACCTTTATTTTTGTATTATAACCCTTTTAATTACCATATAAACAGAATATTTGTAGTAAGGTGCAAAATTTTCTATTCCCTAAGGATCATTTACTCGATCATTTTAGCGACATCCTTTTTGCCAACATTGAAAATTTATCGTATAATTCAGAATTAAGTTAATCCTGTTAACATTCAATAACATTCGCTGCGTAAGTTTAGCGTCAAAGTTCATAGCGAGCAAATAATATTTTATAATGAGCCAGAAATTTGAACGAAAACAATTTTAAAAACAAAAATAAATAAAATTGTAAATATAAAAAACAATAATATTGTAGGTAGGTACACATAATATTTATTTTGATGAATAAAGTAAAAACTCGGGTTGGAGAAAAAATTAAAATAAAAAAATTTACTGCAAATAAATAGGTATTTACAAAACTGTTCCTAACTTGTGAACCATTGATCGGTTATTTAAAATTTCATTTAATTTCAAAAAAATGCATTATCGAACTGTTCATATTAAAATTCATACATAATTATTATTTATAACATAAATTAAAAAGAAGAACAACAACAATATGGTTTAACCGATACCTATATATATACCTACCTACTATATTAAAAAACAATTCATTACTCTCTACAACATACATTTTTACACACTTGAAGAAAACAAATAATTATAAATTTACAAAGATAAGAAATAAAAAATAATAGTACAAAATTTCATTTAATTTCTTTAAAAATGTATAGGTTTTTTATGTGTAAATCAGCAGAACCAAAACCTAAACCAATAATACATACTAAATATTATATACGATCATAAATTTATATATCACATAAATATATATATATATATATATTAAAAAAAAAAACTATAAACAAAAAAAATAAAAATAAATAACAATTTTAACTCATCATCGCATCACATTTTTGGCTAGAGTATATATATATATATCTATGGTACTATAGAGGCAATGCATACGGTAGCAAAACTATGATGCTATGATCATTATCATAACAACAAAAAAAAAGCAAAAAAAAAAAAATTGTAGACGCAGATGCATATTGTGTATAATTTTAAGTAAAAGAATAACATTTAAGTGCATTATGTTTTTTTTTGTGCTAAATGCTGTTTCCCTTTTGACTATTACACCATATTAAATTATTGATCAAATTTCTATTAGTCCTTCTTATTATAAATCAAAAAAATTGTTTGTTTTATTTATATTATTATTATTATTTTTTATTTTTCCTTATTAATTGCGAATAAGACTAACATTAAATTAAAAAAATATATTTTATACAATGGTATTTTTTCCTGCAAAGGTTCAGCATGGTAGACAGGGGTTAAAAAAAGACTACCAAAGCAATTTGTATACATATTGTAATTTGTATATGTGTTGGAGTATTTCGTCGAACTTACAAACATCCAGATAAATGCAGAATAATATATATATAATTAAACCCCATTTGACAGTTATCGTAAAACCGATGTCAGTTTATCGTAAAAACACTTTGGTTTTTGGAATCGATGTAAAATTTGTGTTTATGCTTTTTTTTCAGTGGCATTATTTCATATTGATTTTAAAATTAATTACTGGAAAACTATTATATTTCTCAGAGATATTTTTGTATTTCTACAAAAAAAAACTAAATGTATTTGACTTAACTTCATATTATATTCATATGTATTTTCTTCAGATTATTTCTGGATCGAGAGCCTAACATTCGCTGCTTATGAACTTAGTTAAGTTAGTTAGCTTAAAATGAAATGGTAGTGGTAGTTAGCCGTCGCTGCTACACACCAATTGTAGTGAAATGGCAATTTTCTGCAACACGAACTGGACCATTATTTATTCATCAATCAATCCAACAGCTGTTTTTTATTTACTTAATTTATAAATATCAAGAATAGGTTACCTATAAAATTTGTTTCCTTCCGTGAACAAACATACATCCTCCTAACTAGCTTAGCTAGTTTATTTTAGCGGAGCTGATGTAGCTTTAGAGAATATGATAGGAAAAAATAAAATGAAATATATGCTTAATATCCTTCTGATTGCTAATACTGTAAGAAATATGTTGACAGTTATCTGTTCTAGTAAGTTTCAGATGTTTTGCGTGTAGTTAAACTTATTTTTACATTGATATAGCCGGGTATGTGTCAAACCATAACGTAAATGTTATCTATTTGATTTGATAGATTCTGTAATTTTATTTAAGCACTTTTATATAATTTAAAAACGCAAGCTTATTCGATGCTTTTGTGTAGCTTTTATATAATTTAAAGTCGCTGTTGTTGTCTTAACTATCAAATAACGCAAGCCAGGTATAATAATTAAGACAGTGGACGTCAGATTGAATTGGTTTTGTATTAAGACTACATTTTTGTTATTTTGCTATAAAAAGTAGAGAAATAACAAACTGTTTTTATTACACCCGTTTATTATAACTGTTTTTATTACAACCATTCATAATATTTTGAATATTAAAATGACTCGTTTTTATTTTACTGTATTAATCATTACTTATTTATGAACCCTGTAGGTCATGAACTGGGTTCACTATAATTTTTTAATTTTGGGTCAATCAATATTTTGTATCAAATGATTAAAAATTAAATATAACAAAACTTCATATCTGGATTTGAAGATTCATTTAACTGTCGAACATTCTAATTACAATGGACATTATTATCCACTATTAATGACATAACCTTATTTTCATAAAAATATTGCATACGTTTTTTCGTACATATTTCAGCGATTGATTTATGAATTCAAACTGTGCAAAAATATCCCGTTATCTTACAGACCATTAATAATTGAACAATTCATCTATAAAATTTATTTTAAGCGCTATGACAACTTTTATTTATCAAAATGAAAATTAAAGAAATAAAACATTTTAACTTCTAGCAAAAAATGGAAAAATTAATTTCTTCTTTCAGTTTTATTTTTTTTTCCACTATTTTACCGTTTTTCTTTGTAAAATATTATCATTCAAATTTCGTTCTTTTAACAAATGCGTTCTACAAAACCCAATAAAATATAAACACATATACATATGTACATACAACCATTATAAAATAATTTTAATAAATAAGTATTCAGATAAAAAAAAAAAAAAAAAAAAAAATACCTGAACATTTCACCTTAACTTTTCAATTATCGTTTTTTCGCTGTTTTTCTCATTTATTCTCTTATGTAACTCAAAAGAATTACACAGTTATAGAAAATTTTCTACCGTTAACTATAAGAAAAATAATAAAATAATAGTAATAAAAAAAAAAAATAACAAATATTTAAATTTTGGTGAAAGTTCCAAATTTTTTAATAGCTTTCTGGAAGACTTTAAAATTACAAGTTAAAATACCAGTGGTTCAAATTTTTTTTTGATATCTGGAACAGTAAAAACGTAAAACTATTTTATTTCTTTATGAAATGATCAGTGATGGACACTGTGTCATATCATAGAATTTTTTTTTTTGATTATATTATTGTATAATTTTATTTAATAATCGTTGACATCGTAAATGTCTCAAAGCAAAGGTGAATACAACGTTCACATGATTTTGAATGTCTAAAAAAGCTCACAAAAGCTTGAAAAATTGAATCCATTGTCACAATGGTTGTTGACAATGTCTCCGCGACCGATTTGATAGGTATTTGGGTTTATAAAAAAATTTTTTAAAAACCTAATGTTGTCCAGTGCTAATAAAAACGTTCTGTTCATTTTGATCACAAATGAATTGAAACATAATGACTCAGAAAGCTCTTATGCTCTTATGTTGGCAACTTATTTTACGGATAACATTGACAAGTTAGTTTTTTTACATTATTACATGTCACCGAAAATTATCGTATCAGTTTTTACGAGATTAATACCTTCTACATATTTTCTTCTTATTTTTGTTGTAAATTGTGCAATTCTAAGTAACCGCGACCTCTTAAGATCTATTGTACTTCCCCGTCCATTTCAGAATTGCAAGTCTATGTCCTTGATAAAGGCTATTATTGCTTTATTTTCTTCTTACCTACAGTAGAAACAATCTACGTGTATCCCCAACCAAAACCAAAATATGTTTATTTTCTTTAGAAGTCTGCCAGGGTTGTTATCAAACAAATTATATATATATAGGTTATGTTAGATTGCTAAATATAATTTCTATAATAATTATTGCTTTAATGGGTTAATTATCAAAAAAAAAAAAATAGAAAACCAGTTTCTAGTTGTTGCGGTTATGGATTACCATCCGTTACGGATTACGAAGTGTGGGTTTATTTTGATTGTGAAAAAATGGTTTGAAAAATTTAAACAATGAGCAAACCATATTAATTATTCTTATCTTAAGCTTAAAGAATATTTTGAGCTTAAACGTTATATTTTGAGCTTAAACATATTCTTGACTTTAAACATTATCTTGAGCCTAAATATTTTCTTGAGCTTAAACATCATCTTTTGAGCTTAAACATTATGTTGAGCTTAAACATTATATTGAGCTTCAATATTTTCTTGAGCTTAAACATTAGCTTGAGCTTAAACATTATCTTGAGTTAAAGCCTTATCTTGAGACTAAACATTTTGTTGAGCTTCAATATTATCTTGAGCTTAAACATTAGCTTGAGCTTAAACATTTTCTTGAGCCTAAACATTTTCTTGAGCTGAAACATTATCTTGAGCTTAAATATTATCTTGAGCTTAAAATATTCTTCATATTTGCGGAATATGGAAGCATTTGTACGTTGCATTTGTACGTCTAGATCGAAAATGAATGAATTCAAATATTTCTGCTTTTGTATTGAAATTGGTTTAAATTGAAACATTTAATGATGAAAATATGTGATGTGATCAAAGTCCATAACGTTTGATAATACATTGAAACCTAACAGTACGATTATAACAGAATTTAAAACCTGAATCCTATTATTTGTTATATTTCATGCCGCAGATTAGTGCAGGGTCAGCAAGTGGCATCCTATAATAGTGAAAATTCCTAAATGGCAAACATTTTTTTCTTTTATAACGTGGAATGAAGTCATATCGAACTGTATTGCAAATTGCAGATAATTTTCATATATCGTGGCATATGCTTTATATAATAACCGTTTGTCGAATGTCACATTTTTCGGTTCATTTTATATTTCAAAACATGCTTTTCTAATGATCATATCGACGTGGCTCTAGGCCTAAATTTTCAATATATTAAATTGCAAATTGTTCTATGTATGCCGAAAATGTTGCGTTTTTCATAAACTTTTGTCGTATGTGTTACATATAGCTATACTCATTCTACCAATTTAACAAAGATTCAGCTTATCGACATTCTAATCATATCACAGATCTAAAATTTTTAGTTGATAGTTAAAAATAATGTGTAGCTACTAGCAGAGACCAGTATTTAAGAGTTTCTGTACAGTTTTGAAATTATTTAATTTTAAGAAAATAAATCAATTTCTTTAATCTGAATCAATTAAAATAGAACCGGAATAATATAATTTTTGAGAACTACGCGTTGAGTTAAATATTTTTATTATTATAAAATCCAAGCAAGATTTTTATTTCATTTAGATAATTCTGTAAATTTTCACAATCCTCAATCATTTGAGCTAGCCTAAACAAACTGCTTTAATCGGTCGACAAAAAAATTTCCCAACCAAATTTTCATATACATGTCATCGAAATCTGTTTAAATCAAAATAAATATATTTTAAGAAACTAACATTTGATTTAGGGCTAGCTTAAGATTCTTCTTTAATTTCTTTAATAAGTCCAATTTATCCAACTATATCACAATAGGAATCAAAAACACTTCATTTGTGGCTGCGTTTCAGAACCCAACTAAATCTAACGTAAATTCGGATATTTACAGCAAAGTTAAGTAAAATCGAACCAATGAAAAGATGTGGATGTGAACATTGATTGGTCAGAACCTACATGATCTATATTATTAATTGCGGATGTCCATGCAAATAAGTATAAGTTATGTAAAATTGAACAGTCAATAATTTCACCTCTATAACCCACGGATGGTTGAACTGGACCAGTGTTTCTTCTCTATAATACTGAAAGGGTTAATATACTTTAACTTAACCTGACCTTTGACAATTGTTTTAATACATTATTTTTAAATAAAATCTAATTAAAAATTCTTGTCATTCAATAAACTGTCACGTTTTGCTTGTGTACGAGAGTTTAACAGAAAGATTATAAAGTTTGTCTCTTTCAAAAAAAGAAAAATGTTTTTAACAAAAATACTCCCTCGGGAATAATTCCCCCCCCAAAAACAGTTTACAAAATTCTGTTTACAATTTATATTGTGTAAGTGAATTTATTTTAACTAAACATTTATTTTCCATCAACTACCATCGTACGTCCGATAAGAACAGTAATTTGAAAAATAAAAAAAAAAAAAAATAATAAAAAAAACTCAGTATAGGTATCGTTCCTTACATCGGTCTTCAATTCGATTTGAATTTTTCGCAAAAATTTTTAAGTATCATTCCATACAACCAATAAAATGTATTTTCAACATTGAACGGGTAAAATTTAAGGAATCTATTTTCTGTTATTGAAAAATGGACAGACAAGGACTTTATTCGTATTCAACTGGGAATGAAATGGCCTTGGAAAAATTTATTTCTTCAATTTTTTACATTTTTCGTATTTGAAAATTAATTTTTTCTGTTTTTTTTTTTTTTAAACCTATCCTTGGTGTATGCTTGAATCTGTATACCTTAGTTAGTTTTATTCTCTGTTTTCGAAAGGTAAATTTAAATTTTTTTCTTGTTTTTGTTTCCTGCTGCTACTGCTTGCTGCTACTGTTCATGTCTTTTTTGTAAATGAATCTGCGTTCCTTTTTTATGTTTAATTTTTGTTTTTTTTTTTTGTTTTTTTTTTGTTGGGAAATAAATGGTGAATAATTATTATAGAATATGAATTGGTTTTTGAAATACTTAAATGTATATATTATATATATATATCTATATATATATATCAAATATATTATATATATAATAAATGTATATCAAACATGAAATGATTATTTTCCTGTACTTTGAAATCAAAATTCTAAGAACGGTGATTCTTTTCGTGTTGGAAGAATAAATTCACATTGAGATTCACAAAAACAATCTTAAAGATTTTTTTTTATAAGAAAATAAATTTATCCTAAAGGCATTTTTTAATGAATTCATTAAAAAAAGAAAAAAAATCTGAAAAACTTAGAAAAAATAAATTTTCAAAAAAGATATATTTTTAAAAATAACATAGCAATAATTTTAACTAAGACTAAAATTATAATAATATATATTTTAATTTATATTTTTTAAATCTGAAGATTCACGATGAAATCTTAGAAAATAATAGATTTTTTAAGAAAAATATTTTAAATTAAATAAATTTCAAAGGTATAAAAATTAATTTAAACTGGTGTGGCTGGGTGTCACTGTGTATAATGAATAGATTTTAATAAAATTTATTTTTTACTTAAAATTTCTTAAATATGTATATATAATGTGATATATCGTGGTATATCTACTACTGGGTACTGAATATAGAACAATTAATTTTATGACAACATCGTCTGCAATTTAAAGCAAGTAAAATGTATGGAAGAGTACCAATTTATGCCATACATTTGCTTGTTATAACGTCGTAGAAGCCTACTTTGTATAAATGTGAGATATTTGGGTCAAATAGAGCCCAAAATTCTTCAACATAAATTGCTAGAACAATTATTGTTGCATGGGAAGCATAGATTTGCTTTTGATGGTATTCATGAGATTCCGAGATGTAGAAACAATTACTACAGTTCCAGATTATTGGAAAACTTAGGTAAAGGAGTGGTGGGGTCTAGTCAATAAAATCTTAAATAAAAATATTGAAAATGTTGATATCGTTATTAACCTTCGCTTGGGCGGCAAATGAAATATACGTAAGCGGGAGTTATATTTCCATTCACTCTGCTAGAAATATTATTAGATGTCTTCTTCGGTTGAATGCTGATTTGAAAAAACAAAAAAAAGTTTTTTCCACATGTTTTTCATCTATCTGTTTTTCTTCTTCAATCAACATCGTTCTAGTCATAGTTTAGCAACATTATTTATAATTCATTAATTAGTTATTTAGCAACATTGTTTATAAACGAATAGTGGATTCTTTGGATCGTGTTGATTCCACTACTGATCCATAGGTGCTGTTAGCTTTAATTATATTGTTATTTTTTATATTATATAATATAATATATAACTCGGGCAAGATTAACATATGTTAATATTTTTGGTTTTTCCATATATTTAGTATGCAGAATTTTTTGATAAAAATAAGTGATTTTTATGTTTTTATGATTATTTTTGTATGTGTATTACTGTTACTTTTATGTTTGCTTTTATTACCTGCAGATATCTATACTGTGGAACATTTGCTAGATGATGAACATGCTGATGTAGGACCACCGGAAAAAATAGTATTTGAACCAGTTGCGGGTCCCCCAAGGGTCGAAAGTGATAGTTGCGGGTCCATCAAGGGTAAACTCATGAAGAATCAGATGCTTATAAAATGCATCTTAGACGTAAGTGATGATCATGATTCTGAGGATCAGTCACTAGATGATGAATCAAAAGTACAAGAAGAAAATAATCACATTGTTGAATCAAATCAATTTTTTATTGGAAAGGATGGCACAAAGTGGAATAAAATTCCATCAACATATCAAAGGGCTAGACAACAAAATATTTTCCGACAAAAATCGATAGGTCCGATATCCATTAACAAAAAGTTTAACTGATTGTGAAACATTCGCCGCAATTTTCAATACATCAATGGTTGACATAAATTTTATACATCAATGGTTGACTTAAAATTCACAACAAAATTTTTTTTTCCAAAAAACCTGGTGGCGCTTTATTTACTTTATGTTTTAAAATATATTAATTTTAGTATATTTCTATTTCAATTTAAAATATTTCAGAACCTTTTATCTTATTTTTCAACTCTTATCGAAATAATTACAAAAATTTTATAGAGTACCATACATTTTGTATGAATAAAAAAAAAATATTAACATATCGACCTATCCAAAGTAAAGTATGACAACTCAGAAAAGTCAATTTTACAGGAGGAGCAATTTAAAATTTTGTCATATTTGGAATCTATTTTAAAAGCATTTACTGATGAGTAAGATGCTCCAAATTTTTGTCAGCATATTATTTTAAGGTATATTATTTGCACTAGGTATAATTTCAAAATTAGTTAAGTTCGAGATATTTGAATTAGGTTCTTAAGGGAAATGAAGTGAAAATTCAAGTGACAGACATCAATGACTACCGAGAAACAGTTAAAGGATTAAAAATAAAGGAAACTCAGTTCCATACGTATCAACTGAAACAGGACAAAAGTTTTAGAGTGGTAATCAGAGGTCTACATCCTTCTGTAGAACTAAATATAATTAAAGATGAACTTAAAAAATTAGATCACGAAGTAATTAACATCTACAACGTCAAACAGCGTAGAGGAGAAAATGAATTTGCAGTACCGCTTTTCTTCGTAGATCTTAGCCAAAGTGAAAAAAATTCGTTGAAAAAACAGAGAAAGTTCGTTGAAGAATTACCTTGAAAGACCGATCATAATGACTACTCACTGTGGAAAGCAACAAGAAAACTGAAACGGCCACAACAAATTATACCTCCACTAAGGAAATCAAATGGTAATTGGGCCAGAAGCGATGGTGAGAAAGCAGAGCTTTTTGCATCACATTTACAAAAAGTGTTTGTACCGTATCCACCAGTAATTTCAACCGACGAAAACAACAAGATTGAAAACTACCTTGAAGTGCCTTATCAAATGGATTTACCGATAAAGAAAGTCCGGATAAAGGAAGTACAGGAAATTATAAAAAACTCTGTGTCAGACAAGAAGGCTCCTGGGTATGATGGTATCACAGGCAAAATGGTAAAGGAACTTCCGTATTGCAGTATAAAATACTTAACCCACATTTTTAATGCTATATTAAGAACTAGCTACTTCCCAGATATCTGGAAAACTGCTCATATCATAATGTTAGCTAAACCGGGGAAAGAGCCAAATGAGACTAGTTCATATAGACCAATAAGTCTTCTGCCAGTAATATCAAAATTAATCGAAAAACTAATAGCCAAAAGATTGATTAAAATAAATAATGAACGAGATATCGTACCAGCTCATCAGTTTGGCTTTCGTCACAATCACGGAACAATTGAGCAAATACATAGAGTAGTGAACCATATAAATAATTCACTTGACAAGAAAAAATACTGTTCTGCAGCTTTTCTGGACATTTCGCAAGCCTTCGACAAAGTTTGACACAAAGGTCTCCTTTACAAGCTTAAAAAACTACTTCCTCACCACTACCAGCAACTTTTGTCAACTTATTTATCAAATAGGAGGTTCTTCGTTAAATACAACGGGGAACAATCGTCACTAAAAGAAATTAAATCTGGGGTTCCTCAGGGCAGTGTCCTTGGCCCACTACTTTACCTGATATTTACAGCAGACCTCCCAACATCGCCGAGGGTACTCACTGCTACCTTTTCTGACGACACAGCGGTCTTAGTGTCTCATACTAATCCGAGATTAGCTTCAGAAGTTCTTCAGAACTACTTATTGGATATACAAAACTGGCTGAAAAAGTGGAGAATAAAGGCCAATGAATCGAAATCCCTTCATATCACCTTTACTAATCGCAAGGGAAATTGCCCCGCTGTTCACCTTAACGACATGGAATTGACTCACCAAGACTCGGTTAAGTACTTAGATAGTATGCACTTGGATAGACGCCTCACTTGGAAAAGTCACATCATCAGCAAAAATAAACAACTACGATTAAAGTTCAACCAATTAATTTGGCTAATAGGTCGTTTCTCCAATTTATCCCTAGAATGTAAATTTGCAGTGTACAAAGCTATCATCAGGCCAATCTGGAGCTACGGGTTGGAACTATGGGGAACAACTAGTAACTCCAACATCGAAATAATAGAACGCTTCCAGTCCAAAGTATTAAGGTCTATAGTCAACGCGCCTTGGTATGTCCGAAATGACACAATTAGATCAGATTTAAATATCCCATCTGTTAAGAAATTCATTAAAAAGAAAGCTGAAAAATACTATGTTCGACTGGAAAACCATCCAAATTTACTTGCTCCTCAACTCATCAATAATGAACGAACAAGCGAGCGCAGATTAAGACGCTTCAGACCGCTGGATTTATCTACTAGATTCACTTTACCTGAGACTCCATAAATATAAATTTGAATATTAAGTAAAGAATCAATGGATTTTTGACTTAGATTACATGTCAGTTACATCACGTCAATTTTAATTCCAACATTATACTCAATATCTTATATATTTTATGTAGATAGTTGTATAGAATAAAGACAAAAAAAAAAAAAAAAAAATATTTGAATTGTACTAGTTCTATTTTAACACTTGTTTTATATTAACATACTAACATCATGAGATGTAATACTTTAACATGGAATGTTAAAGTATTACATCTCAAATAAAAAATTTTATTTAACATGGAATAATTGGAAAACAAAAGTTCGATAAAGCCTAGATGTCATAGTCTTGTTGGGAAAAATAATTCCGTGCTATGTTAAATCTCTCAACGTAGTAAAGTTACATGGATAATTATAAGGGATTTTTATTACATCTCTTAATATAATAGTGCTAGCTACCTGGTTTTACATTAATAATTTACAAAATGCTATAAAATAATATATAAAAGTTTTAAATTGTAGTGTTATTTTTAAGTCAGTATAAAAAAGTTTAGGTACATTTTAAGAAAAATAATTTTTTTTTATATTAACAATAAAAATGAATAACATTAAATTAACAGAAATCCATTTCTTGGAAAAACAAATTTAAAAATATCTATTTCAATCTTACTTAAAGTTTGCATACTCTTAAACTAACTTTGATTTTTTTTTATCACATGCTTCATTTTAATTTTGGTCACATATAGGTAGTTAATTTTAATTGTACGTTACATACAATAGATCACAATATTAACTTTGATACAAAATTTAGTTTCATCAATTTAAATTTCACATTTTAATTTTCCTTTTCTATTTCTGGAATCATGTATGTACTCGAACTTAACTTTACTAATTGGTAAAACTGAGGTAGGTATATATAATTTTTTCAATACAAATGTTTTCTTTTTTTTGGCTGGAAATTCCGAGATGGTTTAAGTCCGGCTATAGAAATTCTTTTATAGTAAGAACATCCCGATTGTGGAACCGCGTCCCAATCGAAGCATTCCCAATGAGAGAAGGATTTTTTATTTATGACTTACAGCGGGTTAAGACGAATATTAACAACATTGTTCGCTCTTTCCCACAAAACTTTTCTTCTTCCATTTTCTTTCCTTTCCTCTAACTATCCTTTCCTTTTTCAAATAGTCAACGGTACGCAAGTACTTAAAGGTTCAAAACCTAAGTTTTGGCTATAATATAAAAAAAAAAAAAAAAATAATAATATGGAACGGGGTTTTTGGAACGGTAGCCCCCAACAATAACAAAACAATGGAATAATATTCAAATTTTGTTTTTTTCTGGCCGTAGACATCACTTTCTACCGTCAGCAAAATCAAGGTTTTAATAAAATGGAGCGGGGTTTTGTGGGCGGTAGCCCCCCACCAATAACAAAATAATGGAATAATATTTAAATTCTGCAACTTAATAACTATATTTGAAAAAAAAAAATATTGAATTTAATTGTTTAAAAGTAAATCAAATTATTAGCAACATTAGAAATTTCAAACAAAAATTCAGAAAAAATTCAGTTTTAAATTTTTCACGGAAAATAAAAATCTGAATTTTTGTCTGAATTTTGAATTGTCCAAATTTGGTATTGTCTGAATTTGAAATTGTCTAACTTTTGATTTTCCGAAATATGATTATTTGAATTTTGATTTTCTGAATATTGTAGTAAACCCGTACAGATCCGTTAATAATATCTAATAACGATGAAAAATAAAACAAAATAAATTAAATGAAAAAAATTAATATTCAAAAAAACAGAAAATTGCTTTTAGATTTTGCATGGGAAAGATTTACTTTTTATTAATTCCGTAATTTTTGATCGATTTTTACATTTTTAGATCGTCAATAGTTACTTACTAATTTTTTTTTTGTTTTTTTTTTTCTATCCGATATTTTGGTTATAAAATTGTACTTTTTTGTGTTACGTCTTCTGCATTAGTATGTACGCTCATCTCATCTATTGGTTCTACAGCTGGGGGTCAGCTTTAACCTTGTTTACAACGTTCCTGCGATCTTTCATTGATTTTATCCAGCCAAATTGATCATCGTCAACCTTTTGCTATAGTATATTGTACCGCACTACGTTTAATATTCTTTTTGGCAACTTCTATTCCATAATTTCCGTTTGATTTTTTTTTATATTCACCAGCGTCATTTATTTTCGGACGAAATATTTTTTTCAGGATGTAATCTTCTTTTGAATATTTTTATTTTATTTTTAACCAGTAATTGTCATTGTCCATGCTTGGCAGCAATAAAATAAGATCGGTTGTATTTTGGTGTTATAATAATATTTTTAATTTAATTATCCTGTACAAATTTTTAATTTGAAAAGCTGTGTGAAAATTTGAGTACGTACGCTAGAGTACGTTATTGTATTTGACATCGGTTTGCTTATACTTGATGATCTTAATTATACTCGTATACTAGATACCTCTATTTTTTAATTATAATTCAAGTTAAAGCTAAATTTGACGTTTATACCAGAACATGGATTTAAATAAACTGATATTTTTCACTATCAACCAGTAAACAGTCATGTTTTAATAAGAAGCTACGGTTTGGTATGATTTGAAAAAAAAAACAAAATAGTTCTTAATTGCCACGCCTTTTCTACCTTTACCCTATATTAAGTAAAAAAATATTTATTTTCTTATTTTCTCTCAATTTTGGTGAATAAATTGAATTATATAAATAATTGCATTAGGTATAAAGTAAGAAAGTGGGTGAGGTAGTGTATTTTTTACTGCTCAACCTAAATAAGAGCGTACGACGTATGGAGTATAGATATGACACATGTAAATTCAGAAAATCTCTATACGTAATACACACATACGCATGTAAATTCTACACGCCATACGTTGTACGCTCTTATTTAGGTTGAGCAGTTAGTCTTTGTATTTTCTCTCAATTTTGGTGAATATAATTTTTATTGTATAATCGTATAATTTTGTGGTGAATTGTTGACAACAACTAACTCTATTATAATATAATGATAACATGTCAAAATAATTGATATTATATTTGAGAAAATAATTCAAAGATTACAAGATTCATATGTCACTTTAATTTTTAATAGAAAAAAAAAATAATAAAATTAAAAATTAATTTATTAATTAAATTTTTGTTTTGTATATTTTTGACATATTATTGACATTTGAAATAAATTTAATCCGGAAATGAATTAAAAAGTCAACTTTAATCATTTCCATCTCACTCTCTCTCATTATCATTCAACTTTTTTTTATCTTATAATGTATTTTTATTTTTTATTTTTTAATTAATTTATTAAAATGTTATTTTTTACTATAACTTTTAATGTTTTATCTTTTTTTAATTATAATTTATCATTTTTAAAAACTTTATCAATTTGTTTATTAAAATCAATTAAGTTGTATAACATAAAATTATAATAATTGGGGTCCAACATTGAATTCACTTACCTACATTTAATTATATTTGATTATAAATTGAATTAAAAATTTGTTTACAACTTAATAGAATGGTAAACTACTAAGAGGCTTTGTGTAAAATGTTTAATGGTGAACCGCAGGGTAGTAAGCGCCAATTAAGCAGAAGCCAATTCATAGAAATCTAAGAGTAAATTGGATCGATAATGTTAAAAATCGATATCCAGCAAATAATCAATAAATAACCGGACCCGACTTACTGAAGATCAAAAAAGTGGGTAGAAGCTATGTGGCGGAAGACAAAGAGTAAGTTGGGTCGTTAATGTTCAAGTTGATCTCCAAGAAATAAATATAAGTAACTGTAGAATACATATTGAAGATCGGATTATTTGAAGGAGGCAAAAGCTAACTGTTGCGCCAAGGGAAAGAAGTGTGAATCAAGTTAACAAACACAAAACGAATGCAAAAGTGAATGAAATTTCGATCCAAGACTAATCTGTGAAATTAATTACAAACGACTAAAATTGTCAATACAAATTTGCAATTTTATAGAAAATCTGAATTGTTAGATAGACTGTGCTACTTGCTTCGTAAATTAATAAAATGTAAAACATTTAGCAAAAGTTAAATTTCTAGATAGATCGAAATATAGTAATGCCTAAGCAACAACATTATAATCTCAAATAAAGTATAATGTAAAACAATATCTTCTCAGTTTCTGATTTTCATTCGGATTAATAACAATGGGACGCTGGGAATTCTTCGATATTATTATAAAAAAAAGTATGATACAGATTAGTCTCTTGTACGGATTGGAACATACTCAGAGAAACTGAAATAACTATGTTCACCTCTCCAGCAATTCCTTAAATTAGTTAAAGTACTTACATATAGCTACACATTGATGGAACTGCTGAGATGATTCAAGACCGATCATGCATTAGTCTTGTATTCATAAATATTTACATCATAATATTTGCATGCATAGTAATGAAAGTTCATGACATTTTAATGTTTAGAATTAGGTCATTGATCCCATTACGGGCATTACCAAGAAGTAACAGTTATTTCTACGTGTTTGATTTATAAAAATGTATGACTAACATCAAAAATATTGTTCACTATACTTCCCACCAATCCCCTCTTTTTTTTTTTCTTTATTTATCTATCTTCACTTACAATTTCAATAATTGAAAAATAGTTACAAATTAATTCAATATAATTGCAAAACAATTTTAAAGTTGTAATTTTGACACACATTGTACATAAGAGTTTTATGACCGTAGCCGAAGCTGTCTGATCTTATAATTTATTAATAATATACAAGTTCAATTGTTTGACAATAATTTGTTTTTTGTTCGTTTAATATAAAATAAATACAGACAGTTAGAAACTCATTAAAAATTTACATTAATTCAAATATATTTAAAAATTGCACATTTAAACATTAAGAAGTTCGACGATTTTTTTTTTTGTATTGACAGAAATTATCAATTGACTTAATATTACCAGGTAGATCATTAAAAAATTTTAAACAATTGTAGAGACAGCTTGTCTTTGGACGGTTTGTTTTGAACAGTGATAGATAAAAATTGCATTTGTTTCGGGTTGTTATGATTATGCACATCTATATTTGCAAAATGAAATAATGCTTCATTTGATTATTTATAATTTAAAAACCCAGAATGCACAATTCACGCTTACTTAATATATTATCGAAACTAAGGTACTTATCAGAATAAATCATACTCGTTGGGTGCAATATTGGGTAATTATGAATTATTTTAATAGATTTTTTCATTAGTATTTCGATTTTATTTAAACTAATTTTTGGCGCTCCACTCCATATAGGGTTGTCATAAAAAACATTTGACAAAATATATGACGAGTATATAATAAAAAGCGTTTTTTTATCGAGAAATTTTTTTAGTCTGCGTAGAATAAAAACATAAGGAGAATTTTTTTTGCAGACATTTAATTTTGGAATCTACTACGAGACCTAGATAGTTATGACTTTTCACTACATCAATACGGGAATTGTTGTGTTCGATTAATACCAGGTCTTCTAACATCACAATCTTCAAATCACATTCACTGCTTAAAGAGTACTTTACGACTGCATCATCTGCAAAAAGTGAAACAGAGCCATTGAGATTAAGCCGCAAAAGATTGTCAATGTATATTTTAAAGAGGTCAGCACCTAGTATAGAACCTTGTGGTACACCTTTTTTTATTGTTGCTGTTTCACTTAAGCAATTAGCAATGCGGAGACATTGTGATCTTTCTGTTAAATATGTTTTAAAAAAGTTAATTTGATCGCTTGTAAACTTTAAGCAGGATAGTTTATGTAAAACAACATCATGATCAACACAATAGAATGCTTTTTGCAAATCTATAAAAATACAACCGGTATATTTACCACTATCTGTTCTTTTAGTTATATACTTATTTAAAGATAGGCATGCGGACGTTGTACTTGATTTTTTTTCAAAACCGTATTGCTCTAAGTGCTCTTCTTCTTCATCTGTATCCTGTAACATCATTTCAAATTATTTCTTCTTCCTTAAAGAAAACAAAACGTATCCTTTAATCTAAACTATATAAAAAAAAAAAATAAAAACAAAAAAACAAGTAAGACGATAGGAAATGTGAAATTATTTGGTAATCTAAATTTTAATTTTAGTCGTAATCGAATAAAATTTAAAATAATTTTGTTAATTTGTATTCTAGTTGAGCTCTACATTTACACCAGTAAATTGTATGTACATTATAAATACATAATCTAGATTATATAAGTAAAACAAAACAAAAAATTTAATAAAATAAAAAGCAAATAAAAATTAATCTGAAAATCTGAAACTATTATCCTCTTTTAGATGAAATACGGCAAAAAAATTTTTTTTTAAATTCATTTTTTTTTTTTATTGACAGCGTTATTTTCATTTTTTTATCTTAATCCTTTTGGTATTTTTGTCATATTTTATCCATATTTGATAATTTAGTATGAAAAACAAAAATGGCAGCAGGAAGTAAAACTTATAAACTTTAAAAAAAAAAAAATTAATAAAATTTTTTACTTTACAATGAAAATGTCATTTCGGGTTAATATTTTGTTAATAATTTTTGTAATTAAATCATAGGATGTACTAAGAGTTGGAGCTGGATTCAGAATTGTCATTTTTTTTTTTTTTTCATTTAGATTTTCCATAATACCTAGTCTTAAATTGTTTTAATAGGTTATAATGGAAATGGATATTGCTATTATAGTTGTGTAAATAAATTTAGGACCATACTGCGCTATTTTAGTGTCCATTATTTGCTTTTGGTTTTTGTGAAGAAATGTTTAATCAAATTCTAACTTAGAAACAAATAACACAGTTAAAACAGTCAATTATAGATTTTTAGTTGTCCCTCTCTTGATTTCATAGTTTAGTTAGATTATGTATTTATGCACAGACTTTAATTATATATAGATGGCAGAGTTCAATTAGAATAAAATATCCCGCGGGTAATGTGATGATTACCTAACATTTATGAAATTTAATTCCCTTTCAAGTAATGAACCTACAGTAATTTCTAAATGTTTTCGCGAGTTTTTCAGCATTTCATATTGCAGTTCTAGCTTTACATCAAATGGGAATTATTTCTCCTACATCTCCTAACTTGTTTTAATGATATAGTTATAAATGAACAAATAGTCGCCAACTATCTAAATAAACTTAGTAACAATACTTTCCCCGGTCCCGATGGCATACCAGAAATAATACTTAGTAAGTGTTCTAACATTCTTACTATACCTGTGTTGTACCTGTGTGTTCTAATATAATTACTTTTTAAAATTTCATTAAATTCGGAAGTTTTTCCTCCTATTAGTAAAAGATCCTATATTAGACCAATTCATAAAAAGAATGCCAAAAATTAAATCACAAATTATCAGCCGATAGCAAAACTATCTTATATTCCGAAAGTTTTTGAATTGATTATAACTGATTCAATTTATAATCACTCTTCAAATCTTTTAATAGATAATCAACACGGTTTTGTAAAACAAAAATCTACGGTGACAAACCTAGTTGAAACAACATCACTATACTTTTGAAAAATATGGAAGAAGGATTCCAAACTGATGTTGTCTATACAGATTTTAGTAAAGCATTCGACCTATTGCCACATATAGTATCATATTACTGAAACTTAGAAAATATGGCTTTCCAGAAGCCTTTCCTTAAATGGATATACTTTTACCTGAATGAGCGCTCGTACAATGTCATATTCAAAAACATTATTGCAGAACCTTTCGAAGCCGATTCTGGTGTTGCTCATGGGAATCACTTTGGTCCTTTACTTTTTATTTTATCGGTAAATGATGTTACTTCAGCCATTTTTAACTGTAAGCTTCAAATTTATGCTGACGATATGAAAATCTTTAAAAATATTAAGTCTAACCAGGACGCTATCCTTATGCAAAATGACCTTCACAATTTTAACAACTGGTGTGTTAACAATAACCTTTTACTTAATGTAAATAAATGCGTACTCATATCTTATACACGTCGTTCAAGTCCGATTTCTTTTAACTATACCTTAGATGGTATTGGTCTACCTAAAGTTACCTCACTAAAAGACTTAGGAGTGTATTTTGATTTTCGTTTTAGCTTTAAAACTCACTATAATACTTGGTTTTGTTAAACGTTGGTCAAAGGAATTTTCAGATCCTAATGTTCTTAAGTCGTTGTACACCTGCCTTGTAAGACCGAATCTTGAATATGCAAGTCAACCGTTGGTCACCGTTTTATATAGTATACATTGATTAAATAAAATTTTTACCAAATTTGGGATTCTGCGGTATGAATATTTTGTTAAGCAAAAACAAAAAATCATACTAAAAAAATCAAAAGTACTACAATTTCACTTTAAAAATAATTATTTCGAAATTGAATCCAAAATATGAACTTAAACAATAATACATAAGGTTAGCTGGGAATCAAAAAAGCTCAAAATGATTTTAACGTATAATTGGGAGGTAGTATTTTAGATTTGGTATACAATGGCATGTTTTGTTGTACCAATGAACTTTTTTGGGATATTGGATGTGCCGGTGTTAGTAGCAACTGGAATCAAATTTTAAATACATTTTAATAACTTAAAACAAATCATTACAAATTTTTAACATTTTTGTCATAGTTATAGGATTTTAATTATTTTTAGCTAAATATTAAAATCACCTGGAGGTTCTTCATCCACTTCACCGAAGATTTTCTATAGTAAAATATGGTTGTATAAATTATTTATTCTATATTGCTTTTCTGCCATTTTTGACATTCCAATTTTAGCTTTTGATATTATTTTGCTTTAAGTCGGTATTTTTCTGGATTTTGTATTCTTCTTGCGATAATTAATTGCTGCAAAAATGCTTATATTTCTACCATTTTTTATCACTCACGATTCTGTTTCATGTAAGATATTTTTAACGCCAGTACTTCAACCTTTCCAAGGTCATCAATTAATTTAGAATTTTTATCTTTGAATTCCAAAAACTCGCGGTGTACAAAAGTATAAATTTTTTGTTTAAATTAGATAAATAGAAAATAGATAGAAATAGATAGAACAGAATAAATAGATAAAATGTTTGCATCTCATCATAAGTCCCAGAGTCATAAATTTCATCAAAAAGAGTCAAAAATCTCATGGGAGTTTTGTCTCAGTTAAGTTGATCAAAATTTCCAATGGCCTTTGGGGTCTTTTAGTAAAAAAAAATAAACATAGGTTGGAGGGACGAAATTGAAATATGTTCGAATTGATAAACTGTAACATGCGTATAAGCTTCCTGTGGTTGGCTTTAATATGTAGATGTAAATGTAAAAACTTGTAAAGAAAATAATTAAAAAATAGGAGTGCAAAAAATATTCGTGTGTGTGTAAAAGAAGTTTGGGGTTGCGGATGTTACGCGCGTCACTTAACGGGCGTTACACAATCGCTCAGCGTTCACCGCGCACGTTTTGCCTAAAATGACTTACCTACACACACTATCGCTTATTAATTTTCAAGTTTATTCACGTGTTCTGCATGGTCAATATAAATAATCATTAATTGTGTGAACCCACATTTTGGAACCGTACGAAAAGTTCCATTTAATAAATAATGATGAATTTCTTCATTTCCTTTTTTTATTTATTAATTCTGCAATGTTTTTGATGATATGAAAACTGTATATGCAATATTTTTTGCGTGATATTCTTCGATTATGGTATATTTATAAAATATTTTGAATCTGTCAAATTTTGACAAACCAAACATCTCCTTTACCTCTTTACCTCCTTTTAACGAATGGGACTCATGATTCACTTATTTTGGGACCATATTAATAGCTGAAAGTTAAACCAAACTCCCACGGGAAATTTAAACTTATTTTAGTGGGACATAAATCGCAATGGGATTTATGACTCTGGGATTTATGGCATATCACCAAATAAAATAGCTTTTTAATTTTATTTTAAACCATTTTATTTATTAGATAAAAGTTGAAATTTTTGCATATCATCGATTCGATAACGTAAAACAAAAAAAAAATTAAATTAAAAACCACCTACACTTCATTAAATTAAATTAATTTTAGTAAGATCAGTATCAGTACAACAATTAATTTTTAACACGCAATTGCATTATAAATTTTGTGGTTTTTAATTTTAAAAATATTTTTATTTATATTGATTATTAACTTTTAAATAATATAAATGTAAAAATTTATTATAAAATTACCAACTCAGGAAATTTAATCAGAATAATATATATATATGTATATTTTTTTTCCCATATAATTCCCATAAATTAAATAATTAAATTCACTAATATGTTGTTGTTGTTTCTTTTTTACTTAATCAACTGAAATGGAAATATCTCTAGAAAATATTTAATTGTATAATATTAAAATTTAATTCTATTTAAATTGAAATTATAATGAAATTAAAAGTTGTACCCTCAATCTATAGGATAATATGATATGATATTGTGGCCAAAATTTATTAATATTGTGGTTTGACATTAAAAAAAATTGCAGACTGTAGCTTTGGATTGTGTAGCAATGTTTTTTAGAATGGATATCCCATTAATTTTCATAAATATATTTAGGGGTCTCTTGTAAGGCTCTCTTTATCCGCTCTATACCCGCTCTAGACCTGGAAAGGTTAAAACTACTTCAAAAATTTGATTCTTATTCTTAAATATTGTAAAATATCTTAAAAACGACAAAATTAAGGTTAACAGTTATATTTGTATAGAATTTTGTTTATAGATCGATGTTTTAAGGAATAATACCCTACTCGTTCAACCAATTTGAGCTTTTAACGAAGCCGCGGAGGTTTCTAATACCAGTGCTTTCCAGATCACCCAGTGAGTCCAGAAAGAAGGCTCCTAAATGGGTTTTCCTTTTATGGTAGAGACCAGGGCAGAAACAGAGTATATGTTGGACGGTTTCATCCTCCTCTACCTCTCTACAAGTTCTGCAGAAGTCATTTGAGGGGAGTCCCAGTCTTCTGGCATGTTTACCAATCAGACAATGACCCGTAATGACCCCTACCATAGTGCTAATGTCACATCTTTTCATGGTTAGTAGGTTAAGGAATCGCTTCAGATTCAACATAGGATTTGCTTGGTGATGTTGCAGTCTGGTCTAGCTGACCATCTGAAGTTTGAAGCTTTTATTGCATCATTTCGAGGCAATAAATTACAGGTGGCAAGAGGTGCATCCAGATTGCTCCTTTCCGGAAGGAGTTCTAATATAGTACCCTCTCTAGCAAGTAGATCTGCCATGCAGTTACCCGGAATATCACTGTGTCCTGGCACCCATCGTAATAATATGTTGAACCTATCCGCTAGTTCGTCCAAAGAACTGCGACAGGCCAACACGGTTTTTGAGTTGATGGCTACCGACTCCAGTGCTTTAATTGCGGCCTGACTGTCTGTGAGTATACAGATATTTCTAACAGATAATACGCTGGATCTCAGCCAGTCTGAGGCTTCTTTTATTGCCATTACCTCCGCCTGAAACACACTACAATGTCTTGGTAGGCTGAAGGATAGACTAATATTCAGGTTTTCTGAGTAGACTCCACCCCCCACTCTGTCATTCAATTTTGAACCATCAGTGTAGAGGTGTACGTGTTCCTTGTTTAGAACCGTGCTACTCTTCCAACTTTCCCTAGACGGAATATCGGTACGATATGATCTCTCAAAGAAGTACCCTGTAAGAGTCAGATCTAGGTTCTCTGGAATAAATTTCTTGTATTCCATAATAGAAGAGTGGCCAATTAATTGTGGTTTCCACTTGTGGTTACCAAGTTACTTCTCAAACATATTTTTATTGAGTCAAATGTATAAAAATCAGCTCAAACAAAATGTTTAAAGAAAACAGTTCAAATGCGTTGACGATAGTTTTAGGTAATAGGATAATTTTCGATTCTGTATATACATTCTACATAAATAACTGTAAAAAAGAAATCTGGTGTTAACATTTCGCGGGGAACATATTATGTAATACATTGTATATGGGTTAAACGTGATTGCTTTGATTCAATAATTATTTATTAAACAGTCAAATTTTTAGATGACAGTCGTTTTAAAGGTGTTAAGTGATTTAACTATCTATTGTAGCTTAAATCTAGTAAAAACAAATAAGACATTTATAATATTGAAACAAAAATTTAATATCAGAATTCATTAGATTCAATTAAATCATTATTTATTCATTTTCTTCTTCTTGTTGTACAACTAAGTTCTGTTGTTTTACAATCTATCTTCATGAAAGTAGAACCTCAATCTTCAGGAATGCTCGTATACCAAATTTTAAGTTTTCTATGGCTTCATTATTGCTTTCATATTCAATTCTTTGCTGGTCGCTATTACTTCCATTAATATTTTGTAGTCGCGGTAATCAATTAGTACATGACGCAACTACGAAGACAATTTTGCGATAATTTCTTCACCCATTCTATAGTTATGTGGTACCTACATCCTACACAATGGTATGCACTTAAATCGAAAATTGGTCTGAAATGTCATATATTTGATGTTGTGAAAAACCTACTCAACCTATCCAGCATACCATTGAAATATATTCAGAGTGTGATCACAAAATCAGATATCCCTAAGGACTTGGAGACTTAATAACCAACACGGGTTATGAAAATAGGCACATTTGCGGCTACAGTGATATAGGGTCTGAATCCCTCTCTAAATTCAAAATCTATCTAAATCTTTATCCTTTTTTTCTTACACTTATGTTATGTGCGATAAAAAAATTCCATATAAACTGTAAAACAAAATAATATAAACCTGCACTAATGTGTGGCAAAGAATGTTGGACAGTAAATAATTCATATGAACAGTATTTGCATATCACAGAAATACGGGTATATTGAGTTGGTCAGTATAGTACAGTAACAAAATTAGAAATGATACAAAAAACAAAAATGCCTTGAGATCTTTATAGTGGTAGATATTAAAGAAAAACTTATTAAAAAATGCTTAAGTCGAATACAAAACAAAAAACCGCATAGTGCAAAAAATATTGAGCATGTCACAATTATGTAGAGCATCCTAAACTACATTTTGAATATCCATTGTTTTGCTTATATTTTGACTTCGAAGATGATTCTTTAGGTATTTTTTAGCTTTTTGTTTCAAACATTTCATTTCCACTGCTCTCATTTTTTGCTTGGTAATTGGCATATTAAGTAGGCCACAATTGGCTTCGCGCATATTTAGAAAATTTAAGTTTTGCTTGAGACGTCGATATTTGGTTGGCGTATTACGATACATGTTAATATACTTTTATATTATTCTTCGCAAGTAGCTTGAAACTAACAAGGATTTATTTGTTTACAATTTGGTTTAATTCAGTTTGCCAGCCTTCTTGATTCGGTTTTAAACCTATCTGAGTTCAGCTACAACTTATGTAATGCTTTCTGTTTTTCTAATTGATATCTGCTAATTATAAAGTTAAACGGTTTGGCATTATAGCAAATAATATTTTTACCAGGTCATCAATACTATTTTATAAAAAATAAATTTAAACTATTACAAAAATGTTCTGTTGGCAGGATAAAAAATTATTCATTGATTTACGTTATTTTTTTTTTTTTTCAATTTTAATATTTTAAGTATTCAATAAATTTTAAATGTAAAAACCCAAATCCAAATAATAAATTTAAAATAAATTTATTGATTTTAACTGAATTTTTTTTTTTTTATTAGTTTTTACATTTAAAAGAATGGATATTTTGTAAAACCATAAAAACTTTTCATAAATAAAAATTTTTATTTTATTTTCTGGTTTTTTATTATCTTTGTTTTTGTGTTTTTTTATTTTATTCTTTTTTCAACTTATTCAACATATTAAAAAATTCAATTAAAAAATTAAAACGTTGTGTTTACATAAGTTTAAAAAAAAATTGTTTTTTTTTTTTTTTTTTTTTTGTATCTGAATATTATATTAACTACCACATTCACAATATTAGTATATAAATGTAAAAATATGTCTATGTATTTGATTTACGTAAGCAACATTTTAATTTTTATTAAAAATAAAAAATTGAATTTATTTTTTATTTTTGTAATTTTACCAGTTAAGTACAATATTATGGAAGGAATAATAATTTACTCCTGACAACAAACAAATATATATAAGTACAATATTGACCATCATGTTATATATAAAAATATATTTACATTGTCACAATATAAGCTTATTTACAGGTATTGTAAAATACAGAATGTGAAAAAATTTGTTAAACATATTAAGTATTTTTAACTGTAAATATTCAATTGTTCTAAAATAAAACAATAATAAAAATTATTCTAATATTTAATTTTTCGGAAAAGACAATATTGTGTCCGATGACTTTTGAACACCATTGTATATTTGAAAATATTAAATTATTATTTACTAGAAGAAATCGCCGGGTACATACCAGGCCGAGCAAAAGAAAGGAATTTTTCTGTGAAACGGCACAATAAAATGATTTTTAATACAATTATACATTTGACACGTTGAAAGTATCTGACAACAATATTATTTGTCAAAATAAAAAAATTTAAGTTAATCTTAATTTTTAAATAAAATATCAAAACTATCAGATAGAATTGAATTTTTTTTGTAAGATTTAATTTGTTTTTATTATTTTCTTATTTCTCGAGGGAAAGTGAAAGCCTAGAAAAATACTAAGCAGACCGCGCATGTAGATACTTAGCTATGTGGAATACGAACCCACTAAAACTACCGAAATTTACCCTTTACCATAATTAATATTATTAACCGATTAATTGATTGGGAAAACGTGTGTCGGAATATTATTAAAAAATAGTTTCCGATAATTTTATTAAACCATTAATCATCAGTAACGTTTCTCAATTATTATGAGTGAATTTTAAAATTCATCATATGGGAAACAATTGGATAAAATGAAGTATTCTAGATCTGGTATGCAACATTGTCATATTGTCAATCTCCTGGTATGCAAAATTATCAGTTACAGTGTCGTTGTCAGTAGTTTTCTCCTGTTTTGGTCCTTTTAGAATTTTAATTTTTAGAGCAGTGGATTGTGTAGAGCTGACCATGGGTGAAAGTAGGTTGAGGAAGATAAATTCCGACTCTCTGAAATGTTTGACCTTGTGATTTATTGATTAATATTGCATATGCAAGACTTACTGGAAATTGATGTATATAATAAATTCTTATAAAATAATTTTCATTCTATATCTGATATATTTTTTTTTATTTTATAAACAAAAGAGTTAATTTTATAAAGATTAACCTAAAACTTTGAGCAATTTTTATTTTTTTGTGGTTTGGTATTAATATTATTATTCTATACATTTTTTTCAGATAATTTAAACATGTCAAATCTTCAAAATTTTCTTGACTTGACTATTCGGGTGCTCAAATTAAAAAAAAATTTGCCACAAAAAGATTCGGAACAAATCAGATCAATTTAGAACTATTTTAAGAGCAATTTTGGGCAAAAAAGTTAAATTAACGGAAACTACTGAACACAACAAATTTTTTTACTCTAGATCGTTCGTTCGAACAGTTTATTGAATAAACCTAACATTTTACTGAAATATTAACAATTTAGCGAATGAATATTCAATCTATAAATTAAACATTATATATATATATATATAGATATTATAATATAGATAAAATAAAAATTGATTTTGCTAACCACAGCCTGCATCATCGCCGATTGATTGAATGAAAACAAAAAAAACGAAGCACACGAAAAACCACGAAATTGTGCCTTCAAAATCGTGCTCTTGTGCATTATAATATAGATGAAAATGTTTTTATTCATAGAAATAAAAATATTTAAAAAATAAATAGTAATATTTTACAATTAAAAAAAATATTTACATATTTTAGTTTTTGAGTGAAAAATATTCTAACAGTTCCATAACAGTTATTTATATCCATATGGATCAAATTTAAAATCTGTAGTGGTGTTGAATTTGTGCTTCAATAATATATGGATGCAATATTTTTGTATTTGTACTTTATTATAAATCTGGTGTTGTATAATTTTCGCTGACTGAAACTTCGTCAAATTATAACTGGAGCTTCTACTTTCGCTTCTGGCTGAAGAAGAAGAAATGTCAAAAAACATGACAAGTTCAACAAATTTAGAAATTCCGTTGGATAGTTAACTGCTTCATTTTCTGTGGGCTACACTTTGAATCTTTAGAAATATTTCTTCACTAAGCTAACAAATACATAGTGACAATATTTCGGTCAGATATAGCTGATATTTCATATAGAAAAATATTAATTTCCTGAAAATTACACTCAAGCCTTAAATTGTAAATAGATGGAATTTGAAAGGAAAGTAAAATATCCTGATTGAATAATTTAGTTCTATTAAATTAAATATAGGTGCTCATAACTAAATTATTGGTTTGAGCTAGTATGTTCTGTGCTGTGAATTAAAAACTATGATTCTGACAGCCTCCACTACAGATATGTCACACAAAGAAAATATGTAAGATGTAATATTTCCAAGTGGGTTGTTAAAGTATAGTATAATAACCAAGAAACAACGAATATTTTTAAAACTGCATTAAAAAAATTTTAGTTGGACCATTTTGAATTTTATTGCTTTTCTCATTGCTGTTTTGACATTATTGTTGAAATTTAAAAAAAAAAACGAAATTCACCATGTAACTCATATAATGTTAATTAGTCAAAAATTTTCTGGAATAAAAAAAAAATTATTGGTAATGAATATTGAACTTATTCAAGCCGGAAAGTGTAATAAATCAGTAAACATTATCATTACAGAATGCATATCATTAATGTATGTCTTAAAGCAAGATTTTAACATATGAGATTGTATAAAGATTTGATTCAAATCCTTAGTCTTAATACAACCCGGCATAAATACGAAAAAAATTGTTAACTGAATCCAAATCACAATTTACTCCACATTTACATTTAGTCCAAACTGATGTGCAATCGTGTATAAGGTTGTTTCATTTCACTAATGTTTGGCTAAATTTGGTTAAAATTTTTGACGAAATTGCTAAAATCAACATGAACCAAAAATTATGAACAATAATAATTTAAACATTTTTAATACGCTACCAGACTACAGTAGTTATATTTTTCACTCAATTTTAACAGTCTATTATATATTAAATAACATCTCATAATGAAACTTATTAATAAAATTTTTATTTTTTGACAGTATCAGACTACTACTTGACAGCAAAAAAGAACAATAATAATTACAAAAACAAATATGTCATTATACAAAAAAAAAAAAATAATAAACAAAAAATAACACTATTTTTTAATTAAGTTGTTGGTAAGTTAATAATACAAAATTTATGCATCACTCAAATAAAAATAATAATAAAAAATTATAATAATAATATCAAAGGACATCATAAACAGACCGGTATGAAGTTTCCACTCGATTTTTATATATCATATTAAACTAAATTATCATTATATCCGACTTATTTAAATACATATATACAAGGTGTTTCATAAATTTTGGATATTATTTTCAAAAAAGTAGGATGATAAAATTAATTATTTATTTTTTTTTTTTGTTAAGGTTTGCCAATATTATTGGAGGACGTGTCTATTTGTTTCATATTTTTGTTTTTGTAAACAATTGAAATAATAGAAATAACTTAAGTGTAATTTGACGGATATAAGTTAAAGCGTCAACCCCAATGCACTAACTATAATGACATAAAACTACATATGGCTTGACATAATGTGATATTCTGTGTATGGAAAATACATTTAAAAGCCCACAATTGACATAATGCTGCAAATAAGTTGAATCTGACAATTCGTTAAATTTTCGTTAAATACAGAATTTTTATGTTATGTATACTTAAAAAATATCTATTACCGCGTATACATAATAGCTTCAACATCATGTATGCGCTAGTTTCTTGAAATCAGCTTCAATCAAATCAAACATAAAAATATATTTACTTGATTTGAAAATTTTAATCGAATACGCAGCTTTAGAGCTTGAATACTTGAGAATACATTTAATGTAAAAAATTTACGAAGTTTTGTTAATATTTAGATTGAATTTTAAGAAGATTTAAAATGGTCAAAAAATTAAAAAATATATAGTTTTACAAATCTTAGGCATCAAAATTTATCTCACCAAAAATACATATCAAACTCAAGATATTTTTAAACTAACAACCACTCAAGCTGATTGACCAGAATACACAGCTTGAAATTTCAAGAATACTTCGAGTTAGGTATTCAAGCTATTATGTATACGTAGCATATGTCAGCTTTGTTTTATAATTTGACTTTTCCATGTCATTAAAATTAGCGCATTAAGCAGAACTGCATTCGTTAAATTACACTTATGTTTTTTAATGACTTATGATTAATTTGTAATATTGGTTAAGTTAAATTAAATTTGACAACTATAATAGAATACGTATAAGAAGCTGCAGATTTTATTTCGAATTACCCAATCATTAGGAGAAAACAAATTGTGTGACAATCCAATGTTGTGCCAAGTACAAATTAAAATTTTTTTTAGAATGAAATTCGTCACTTCTCCTAGAATATAGTTATAACGAACAACCCCAGGCTAGAATAGTTGACCTATTTGTGCTTTTTAAGAAATTAATGATCACTAGAAACTGTAGCACAATATCAGAGCCACAATGGATTCAAATTATAGCAACGTACTCTCTCAAAGAGAGTAAGAAACTTCCCAAAAGGAGTAGGACAGGACCAAAACACAAAATGCGATTAATATCAAAACATGTTCAAATAACATAAATTAAAAACTGGCATATATTTCAATCTGCTTCGGAATCACGTACCCTAATTTGGTAAGAGTTTTTCGGCTTGACGTCCGTACTTTCTTTTTCAAAAAAAATCATAGTGTATGAACTGCGGTGTTCATTTAAGTCGAAGTATCTGACAAAAGAACAGTTTAGAGACAAATGCGTGGATTTAAAAAAAAAAATATTTTGACAGACAATTACTTATAGATTTTAACCATAGCAAATGCCATAGCCTTATGGCTCTTTTGAGTTGAAAATAAAATAAAATAAAAATAAAAAAAAAATGCAAAATACGACTTTCCCGCTCTCTCAAAATATAAATAATAGCAACTTTTTAATATGTTAAAAGTAACGTCTAGACTGCTATCTTGACAGTTTTATTACTGTGCATGGTGGCGTGGACGTTGATCCCGAAAACTGTATCCCAAAAGCATGCTCAGCATATGGTGTTTCAAAAATCTCCAAATATCTCCCAAAACCTGAAACTTCAATTCTGCAAGTCTAGCGTTCTCTCAGTTCTTTTATATGGATGCAAAACATGGAAAACAACAAAAATAATCATCTCGCACATCCAGATTGTTTGTTAACAACTGTCTGAGACAAATTTTACGAATACATTGGTCAGAGGAAATTTTCAACAACAAACTGTGGGAACGAACAAAAATTGATGAAATCAGAGAAATGACTAAACGTAGGAAATGGAAGTGGATCAGACAGACTTCGCCGACTTACATGAGTATGTGCAAAAGCAGATCTTGAATGGATGAATCCGCATGGTCAAAGAAAGCGTGGTTATCCAAAAACAATGTATAGCACCGAACAGCAATGAATGAAGCAGGCACATGTGGAAAAACTTCTTGATGCCCTAGGCACCCACAAGGTTCGACAGGATCAATGACGATGATGAAGATGTTAAAAGTGTCAAAAAAATGTAGATATGTTGAGTTGAGTTAACATGACAGTGTAATACACCCTGTACATATTTAAAAATATTATTACACATACTATGTATATAGAAACAAGTAAATTAAATTTCCACCAAAAATAAAAACAAAAATTAAAAAAAAAAAATTTAATTTAAAAAATACTTATTTAAAATTTAAAATACTTTAAATGCAATTTGAAATGAAATTTAAATTATATTAAAAAAAAATTATTTAACATTCTTTCATTTTCGAATTCCATAGTTTTAATTGAAAATGTTTTGCTAATTTTTTTTTTCTTTTTTTTGTATATCAAAATTAAAATATAAATCTCACCTCACGGATTTAGTTCAAGTTTTAGAATATTTGACTCGCTCACATTCACATGTTTATTTTTTTGTATCTAACCAAACACTAGGTTTTCTTTTTACAAAATTATTATAGGTATTAGTAAGGGGAATGGAATGATAAGAAGTCGTTAGGCAACTTAGAGACGAGCTTGAACAAGTTATTTTTGAAATGTTGTAAATAAAGTATTTCTATGGGAAAGATTTCGAAATATGTTCCACATTCTAAAGGTTTTCATACTAAATAAATTTTCGGGTTCTACTATGTAAAAATTATTAGTAAAAATTATTTTGGGTTTCCGACTTGAGGTTAAAATTTTATTAAAGCAGTTTTTCGATAATGGATGTATGGTTGAGACCATTATTAATTAGTATTTAATAAATTTTCAAAACCAGTTTTGGACAATCTGTGAATTTCTACAGTGCAAAAATGAGCCCTAAAAATTAAATCTTGCTTAATAACACTTTATTACAGTAGTTTTCCATCCCCAGATTTTTTGTCACTAATATTTCAAAGTTAAAATCAATCTTTTTCGTCTGAAATTTTAAAGTAAGTGCAATTTTAAAAAAAATGCATTGCAAGCAATTTAAACTGCACTAATAATTAAATAAAACAATATTTTTAAATGTTAATAAAAAAAAAAAACAAAATCGAATCAAATGTGGTTTAGATGTCTGAATGTTGTGGTTGTGATATTACACCAATTAAAAATTATTTACAAAAAAAAAAAATAGCAAAAAAAAAAAAATTAATTTAATCAGAAATGTAAAATAATAAAATTATTTATTATTTAATTTTGTTTTTATTTTAATTAAATTTAGCAATTAATTGGACCTATTATATTTACATAATATTATATAATTAATAATATATTTATTATTAAATAGAGGTAATTTATATAGCAAAAATAAAGTTTAATTAAAGCTTAACAATAAAGCAATTTGTGTTTTTTCCTTTTTTCTTTTTGTAAATGATGACCTCATTTTGTTAATTCTTCTAATTAATGCAACATTTTAATTTAAAATATTATAGTGCTGAAATTTATAAAAAAAAACAGGCTAAGGTAATTAAAATTAAGTTCTATTCAAACAAACCTACTATTATCATTGACGTCAATAACATTTAAATTGTGTGTGTGATGGAAAGAAATACATTTCAGAAATTAATATTTTTGTTAATTATAATTCCATGGAAATAAATTTGGTATTTTAAATATTATATTATATTGTAGATCACTTGATTTTAAAAGGATGCCTGATATATATATAAAATTTAAATTTGTGTGAGAATAGACTGTACTTCCGTTTAAAAAATAAACGGTGCATAAATTAATAGAATTGCAAATAAAAGCTGCTACCTACAAAAGCTGCAGTTGTAAAAACAATAAAAATTTAAACCATAATCCCAACTTTGGAATGGTAAGTAATTTCAGTCCAAAATAGATTAAAAAAAATGTTTTATTAAAAGATTATGGTTGCATACCGTAAAATTACAGTGTAAATGACAATTTGACAGTATAAAGTGTCATATCTCACGTATAAGCTTTCAAATGACATTAAAAAATTTGGCTGACATTATAAAATGTCAAATGACAGCATAAATGACAAATGACAACATAAAAATCGGTTTAGAACATAAAGATACAAATTTGAGCATAAATATCAAATAATGACATCATAAAATTCGATTTAAAACATAAATAGTCAAATGACACACTTCATAATACAGTATGAACTTTCAAATGATGATACAAAATCGGTTGACAGCATCAAGTGTCAAATGACCCAATAAATGACAAATAATGACAACAGAAAATTCGGTTTAAAGCATAAATAGTCAAATGACAGCATGAAAATGTCAAATGACACTTCATAAAAAAGTATAAGCTTTCAATTGATGGTATAAAATCGGTTGACAGTATAAAATGTCAAATGACAGCATAAATGACAAAGAATGACATCATACAATTCGATTTAAAACATAAATAGTCAAATTACACACTCATAATACAGTATAAGCTTTCATGTGATGGTATAAAATCGGTTGACAGTATAAAGTGTCAAATGACAGCATAAACGACAAATAATATCAACATAAAATTCGGTTTAAAACTTAAATAGTCATTAAAAATGTCAAATGATACAATATAATAAATTGACATCCAACCAAAGACATAAATAATATATAAAAGTACAGTGGAATTTATATATTTTACATCTAAATTCTTTCAAATCATGACAAATTGTCAAATAACAGCATAAATGTCCAAATGACACTTTATCATAAAGGTATGTACGTACATATAAAATTGATTGTTTTTATAATGCACGTTAATACGGGTAGAAAAGTGGTAGAAATCTACCAAAATTTAATCGTTAGGTATAATTTCGGTAAGGGGAAAGCAATTTTCCCAAAATTAAAAAATTTCTGGTAGATTTTTGGCGTTTGAATTTTTTTTCTGGGAATATAAATGTCAGTATCAAAATTTTTTTAATCATTTTTTATACACAAAATTCAAAGAAATTATTTTTCACAACGTAATTTTCGGAATTGATCAAATAAAAAAATTGTAAATTATACAAATAACTAGGGGTCCCTGTTGAGTAATTATAATTCAAGTTGAAGCCAAATTTAAAGTTTCATTGTATGTAACTAATAATAATAACTGATTTGTTTGATTTTGTTTTTGTTTTTAATAAGAACTCACATACATAATATGCATAATGTATTTTTGTGAATAATAAACCCATATGATGAAAAAAATTTCAACTGTGTGCGCATTATTGTTGTATATAACTTATTTATATTATTAAGGGTTCATTAAGGCGAAGCGAGATAAAATGAAAAGGTGTCTACTGCTCAGGTCCTTAAACGATTGTCTATTACAATTATAGATATCGATGGATTGACATTAGAATAATAATAAAAATTTATTTATTTATTTTTTTGCCAATAATTTCATTTTCGGCCATCTTGATATTTCAATAATCTGAAAGCAATAATGGAAGAAATCTACCAGTCATTTTTTTTTTTGCTCATATGAACATTAAGATGGATTTCTGCGGCAGAACTGCGGTAGAATTCTGCCTCTTATAAGTATGGGCAATGACAGCATGAATGACAAATGAAACAAAAAGAATCGGTTTACATATTAAAAGGCAGCATATTATGTCAAATGACACTTCATAATAAGATATAAAAAATTGACATGGGAAAGAATACAAAAATCACATACAAAAGTAGTTGAATTTAATCATTTTCTACCTAAATTCTTTCAAATTATGACAAAATGTCAAATTATACTTTATAATAAAAATATATTATTATTTATATTATAAAATTAATTGTTTTTTTATATGTATGTATGTAGATATATGATATAAAAATGAATTTTGAAAAATTTTACAAAAAATAAACGAAACCAAATACCTAAAAATATGTTAAATTCAAATGCAGACAAATCAAGTCTAAAAATAAATTTAAATTCGGATTAATTTGAAATTTCAGTAATAACGTAACTTTAATAGCTTTAATATAACAATAATAACTTAGTCTATACATATACATAAATAAACCACATAATATAGGCCCCAATAATGTCAAAAAATTATTCATTGTTGTAGACATTCAATTTTTAAATCAAATAATTTGTTAAAAATTCAATTGTGTCAGCCATAACCGTTATGTCTCGTCATCATATGCTAATATTAGTCATATTAACACCATTTTGATATTTTATAAAAAATAAATATAAATATTTTATAAAAATAATTCTTAAGAATTAATTTAAATATTTTCATTAAAATTATTAATTATTAACATCATAATACTTAAATACTTTTGATTTAAAAAAAAAAAAAAAATTAATTTTTTTATTATTATTAATATTTTTATAATAATTTTTTTATTAAAATAAAAAAAAAAAAAAAAAACTTTTAATCTTCATTTTTGATTTTTATACTTTTTAAATACACATTTTTAAAAATTTACATTCAATTCATAATAGAAAATTATTCACCTCAGATCCTAGAAATTATGCAAATAATTTTTATAAAATAATCAACAAAATAAAAACAAAAACAAAACACATACAGCACAACTTTATTTTGTTCCTGTCATGTTTTAATTATTTCTCATAAATCACAAAAACAACAAAAACAACACAGAGCAAAAAAAAAAAAAATTATTAAAAATTCTTTTATAATAATTTTTGTTGTTGTTGTTTTATTCCCTCCCAAATATGTTTTTTTTTTCGATTTTGTAGTATGTATAAAAGAAATCCTTTTCAAAAATCTTCAAAATGTGGTTCTTTTGTAGTGTCTCTTCATCAAAATCAAAATAATAATAATAAAAAAAAAAAAAATTATTATAATGAGATAAAAAAAACAACATTTTGTTGAGTTGAGTATTTTAGAGACAACAAAAAAAAACTTATTTTTTATTTTTTTTAAATCATTAAATTTTATCAGCTTTTATAAATATATTTATTATTCTATATAAATTATATATATATATATATATATTTATATTTATATTTGTATTAATAGTAAATTTTCTTTATAATAATTAATGATTCAAATGATAATGGCAGTACAGTACAAAATAATATATTCACCTTTATGAAGTTTATGGTGAAATATCAAGGTGATCACATGGCAGATTTTTATCACATGCAAGATTTTGTTTTCAATGTGGCAAAGTTTGACCTAAATAGAATCTTTCATATTTACAATTAAGTTTGACATTATCCACATTTTTTCAATTTATTTTCATAATCTTGTTCACATGTCACATGACAACCACATCTATTTGTAGTGGTTATTTTAGGATAACAAAAAAAAGTAAGTGTTATTTTAAAATTAATTTGACAACTGTTGTACAGACGTACAAATTGGTTGAAATATATTTATTTATGACATTTTGATTATATATTACAATCTTGACTAGACTGCAAAGGATTTGACGAAAATAACTGCACAACTAAGTTCAAAATGCCGACTAGGGTCGTCCTGCGAAAATATGATAGAAATTCTGAATATCAGATTCATAACAAGAATAATTTTGCATTTAAACTAATTCAATCCATATTATTTATTTTAAATAACTTTTGCCGTTCTGAAATCCATTTCGGGAAGTTGAACTATAATTAAGAAAATTTAGTTATGAAACTATGAATATTTAATCATATTATATTAGAGATTAATCAGGCTACATTCATCGAGATTAATCATTAAATACATTCATCAAAACTGTAAATTAATCAAAGTGATACTACTTATGTACTTTTTCAAAACTTGAATGGCACGTTTGTTTTTCTTAGGTTTGTAAATGATTGGGGTATACCGTATACGGTAAAATTACCCTGGGTATATATATTTCAATCTCATTCTAAATTTTTCGTTTTCAGTACTACCGAAATTTGGGTGAAGGACATGATCTCTTTTGCTTATTAACAATCCATCTGACAGTATTTCTTCGTCAAATTAATCCCTTTTTCGTTAAGTTTTTTATTATAATAATAAGTAACAGAATCCAACTTTCATTAAAATAAAATACACCATAATAATGTTGTATTTCACATAACAAGAACTATGAAGTGAAGTGGTGCAACAGCCAAGTAGTTTTTACAGTTTTTCCAGTTACAACTTTACTCAGTTACTATATACATTTGACAATCCTCAATCACCCTCATAATATCTACTAATTTACAAATTATTGACAAGTTCTAATATTATTTTATTCTGCAGGTGACTTCATTCAATTAGTACTGTCACAACATTGTAATATGATATGATAGATATTTATTTAATAATTTTTATAAATGATGATTTTTGTTTTTAATTAAAAAAAAAAATAAGATAAAAAACGAAAAATATGTATTTTTAAAATATTTATGAAAATTTTAATTTAATTAAATTTTTGTTTAAAAAGTTATTTTTTAACCAAAATTATTTTTATTTTTTTTTTCTTTAGTTTTTAACGTGGTGAGTAATTTATGTAGAAACTATTCTTCATTTCATTTCTTTCAAATAATATTAAAATTAATTTACTCACATCTAAAAACTAAAAAAAAAAAAAAAAAATAACAGGTTTATTTATTTTATAATAATTAATTTAATTTAGTTTTTATTCTATAAAATCTAATAAAATTTTTCTTCAATTTCACCTCATATTGTACAATCAACCGAAGTGGAAAGAAATTTTTGGGTTTAAAATTGAAATATTTTAAATTACCATTCTAATTTTTTGCATTTTATATGGTATGAGATTTTAAAAAGTTTCAGATATTTCTAAAAGATAATAAGTAAAGAGATATGATTTCCTATGTTTGTACAAATTAATTAACTTGTATCAGGCACGAAGCGACCATATATTGAGTTGAATGAGTGTTTCCCCAAATAAAATATTATTTATTATAAAATATATATTTAATTTAATATAAAAATTATTTAACTACAAAAATTCAAATCGAATGAAAAAAAAATTTCAAGCAAAAATTATATGCATTGATATTAACTACATTATGTATGTTTAGAAAATAATGCCTATATAAACATCATCATTTTCTATTATTCTTTCAATCATACAAGCCAACAAGAGATATTCAACAACCACAAATTTAAAATATATGAAAATAATGCCTATTATAAATCATTATTCTCTTACCAATATACCTATAATAATTATACATTGCATAAAAATATAATGACAAATTAAACATCATTCTCCTCATTTACAATATACATGCACTCAAACACACTGTCTCTACTTAGTTTCCTAGCAACAGCAAGAAAATAATAAATGAAGCGACAATAAAATCTTAGAAGGAAAAAAATTGAGTCGCTGATATTCATTCCAAATCTACCTGATATAATTAGAATATATCTGATAGAAAATAGATTATCTAGGGAAACAACAACAAAATATCGCATGACACAAAATTAATTTACAAACAAAAAAAGTAGCAAGGAATGAATTAATTTTGTGCATTATTGTGGTTGTTGACTTAAATGAGATTTAATATTTATATAAATAATGTATGTAGTGTTGGGTTTTTTTAGAGAGTGGTATTGATATGTGTTAAGTAATTCTGTAGTTTTTTGTTATTGAATGCTACATTATTTATTTTTAGCCATAATCTTGTTTTATGCCGTTTTGAAACAATTTGTTAACAAAAATGTAAAAATGTAAAATGTTTTTTTTTTTATTATTTATAAACAATTAAAATAGATAATTGTAATTGAGTTATTGAAAGCTTAAGAAAAAATTATTTTCGGTTAGAAGTTTTGAGGAAAAATTATTAATTGTTAAAAGATGGTAAGCCAGTGCTTGCTCTACTAATAATAACAACAACAACAACAATAAAACGATGTAATCAGCATTTTTCAGTAAAATCATTTAATTCGTATACGTGGTATTTTCCAACAGAAATATTGAAAATATATATTCACACTTTTTTTACATTGCTTTCTTAAAGTCAGAGCTTAAATTAAAGTTATATTTTCAGATGAAAATTTTAATAACAAAAACAGTATTTGTGAAATATTAACATTTTTAATTGAAACAGAATTAAAGAATTATTTTAATAAATATTCCCAACTTTGTAAATTTATAATAACACTTCATAATAACAAGTTCAGAGCGATCGTTTTTCTGCCTAAACAGAATTAAAACTACTTTTAGTAGTAGATATGAACAATTTTATCTGTGGAAATTAGAAAAAGAAAAGCCAAAGCAAACTGATGTTTCCTTTTATAGTGCTTCTCGAGTTGAAAATTGCACGCCCCGTCACTGACTTGTATACATTTTCTTTGTTAAAATGATAAAATGGAATGAGAAGAAAATGATATCAAAACTATACACTCTGGTGAAGTTTTTGAATTCCTGACTGTTGTGTTTTGCTTTTTTTCGTTATATTACAAACTTTGAAGGTTTAAAGACTGACGTAATTACTTTACCACCCCGCAAATGTTTTCCAACTGATCATTCAAATACAAAATCAAATGATTTATCAATCGAGCAAAAATCAAATGTCCATCGACGACGTTGAAATGGTAATTTTAAAATGCAATTATCATTTTTTGGAGCAAGTAATATTTTGACAATATAGAATTATAGCGAAAGTATCATTATTATTGTCACCCCTGAGCTTATACGACATCAACAAACTTTCTTTGTTGTGCTTTTACGTTTTTACTGTTTAAACGGTATTAAAACTACCTTGGGAAATGCATGTGGTTATAAAAACTTGGGTATTGGTTAATCACATAACTAATATTTAAATATTTTTCTATTTTTTAATTGCGAACTATATTCCAATTTGGACAATTAACAAAATAGCCTCGATTATAATTTACATAACAAGCGGAAGAAGTACACATTGACAAGGAATATCTGAACTAAAAATTTAGCAATTTTACGAAAAATGTTGCTTATATCTATGGCATTATACATTACAAAAATCTCAACACTGAATCTGCTATCAATACCTTCTTCAGTCGTTACTGGACTTCAATCACATGTCTCTGGAATACCATTAGAAGCCAACAATTCGTTTACTAATTTGGATAATCGTGTAACCTCTGGTTTTGTTTACTGTACAAAAACCTTGAATTTAACAGATCTCATTCGTAGATTCTTAGATTGACCAGAGCTGAGTAAAATACAAATACTATACTACTCATTGAGTAAAAGTATTTGATTTCAAGTATTTGAGTAAAATTATTTAAGTAAAAAAAATTTAAATACTATTTTCAAGTACTTTCCAAATAAAATTATTTGACTTGATTTTTTTCAAATACAGATAAAGTATTTGAAAAAAGTATTTCAAATATTTTTTATAGTATTTTAAATATTTTTATTCGAATACGACCCAGCTCAGAGATTGACATGCCAAAAAATATAAACTTATATCCGTAGAGTATTTTAATTAGAACCGTCGCATTTGGTTACTGTACGACCACTTTTTTTTATAATCAGCCAAAACGAATTAAAATATTACCTTTAGAATCACATAGAATTACCCTGGGTATATAATTTTCAATCTGGGATAGCATAGAATAAAACTTGAAAAGGAGGAAGGTATGAGATAGATTATTAAGTAGCTGCATTTTTTTTTTTTTCTTATAATCAGTCAAAGTGTTAGGAGGTTGAATGAGGGATCTGGGATTCCAAATGTTCAAATGGGGTTGTTAATGCAAAATTAAATTATTTAACAAAATAAATTATCTAACAAAGTGTTAGGAGGCTGAATCATCCCACAACGGGATCCCAAATGTTCAAATGTGGTTGATAATGCAAAATTATCCAATGCAAAATTAAATTATTTTGAAAAACAAACTGAACATTATGTCCCTTAAATAAAAAAAATATCTAGCAAAGTGTTAGGAGGCTGAATCATCCCACAACGAGATCCCAAATGTTCAAATGAAGTTGATAATGCAAAATTATCCAATGCAAAATTAAATTATTTTGAAAAACAAACTGAACATTATGTCCCTTAACTAAAATAAATTATCTAACAAAGTGTTAGGAGGTTGAATCCCACAACGGGATCCCAAATGTTCAAATTGGGTTGATAATGCAAAATTATCCAATGCAGAATTAAATTATTTTAAAAAACACACTGAGCTTATTTCCCTTAACTAAAAAAAATATCTAACAAAGTGTTAGGAGGCTGAATCATCCCACAACGGGATCCCAAATGTTCATATGATATTTTGGCTTCAACAACAATTTTCAAAATTTGTCACTGCATCTCTCATCACATTGATTTTCGTGCTTAATTAAGTACTGGAAGTTTATACTACAATATTTTGAGCATTTATTTATCAAATTACTAGCTTTATCAACTCATTTAATGTGAAAAACTATTTCTATATTAGTTGCATTTTTTTTTAGCTGAGCAAACTACTCAAACTTGCAGAAAATTGCTCACAGCTACGCAAGCTTTGTATTTGCGGAACTCTGAGCAGTTGAATATGTATATTAAAATTTAACTTCACCACTAAAAATTTTAAAATATTCTAGCGGTGAAGTTTTATACTATACAAGATTTTATTAATTTTATGTCAAAAATTGAATTAATTAAAAGATTGATAGATGGTCATTCAGTTTTGAAGTAATAAATATTTTAATTAATTTTATTTTTATACATTCAGGTTATTAACTACATTTCTTGCCAAACGAAAATATTGTTTAAACTTTGATTATATGAGTACTTCTCAATAACTCCTACATAATTTTAAATTTTTGGTATTTTGTTACATCGTTCTTCGATTAATGAATCAGACGAAGATGATGAGGAAGATGAAGAAAAATTTAATAGTGAACATTCCTCAAAGCTGCTTTCATCTGATAAATTCTGTATAAATATCCCACAAATAAGTTAACTCTATATATTTATTTATTTCATAATTTACTTACATCGTATCCTTCCATAATTATATTATATAATATTTTTTTTTTTTCGTTAAACAACAGAAGAATTAAATTTTGTAATTTTTTTTTAATTACCGCTCAGTTTATTTTAATTATCTGAACAAAACCAATTTTACACATAAAAAATTAAACGCCAAACCAGTATAAATTTTGAGGTTATGTTTTGCTCAAAATCTAACTTTTTTCGTTTTATTTACAAATTGTTCAGAAGTGCTTCTGAGCAGTTTGCTGAGCTAAAAAAACGCAATTATTATAAGGAACTAAGGCTTTTTAAGTAGAATAGCTCAATTTTATTTAATTGATTACCAGATTATACTCTCAATTATTTTTTGTCATTTATATAATACCCAATGGTCTTTCAGGACACCCTAAAACTTCAGTGAGTATTGAAAGTACTGTGAAGTTATCATAAAATCTTCATGAGTGGATGTAACCACTGTATTATAAGCAAATTTTGAAAATATGTTATTTACTGGCAGGCCATAACAGAGGGTGGGATATGAGGGCCATTTGGTTCAGGCCGCCAGTTTTGAAAGGGCCTCCATTGATTTCCTAATTTGGTCACAGTAGGTGCGGAAAAATTAAGTTGCAATATTATTTTGAGTATAATTTTAACCAATGATTTATAAAATCTATCAGAAGATTAGGTAACGATACAAAAATTACAGTAAAAATTCACGCCCACTGACGTACCGAACTTCAGTTAATTTTTCAATATTTGAATACATTCGAATGCATTCTTTTGACAACAACATGACTTGAAATATTAACGTTATTGCAACAAACTAATTTAATTATTGAAGCACGCAATGCAGCACTTGACGTCGAAATGGAAAATATCTTATTGCAAGGATGGAGATAAAACATGAGAAGTGGGACAGATTACTCTTAAGTTTTGAAAAGAGATTGCTGTAGTCTGCAAAATATCACCTGATTTTCCATTAACTCGTCATATTAAGTCACAGTTTGATGCTGAATAACATTATAGAGTTAATGTTTTTATATACATTATTGATTCAGTTATTTCAGGCTTGCAACGTCACTTTGAGTCTTTTCCAGACTTTTGGATTTCTTTGGACACTCATTCAAACTTTATCAGACGAGGAAATAAAATCGAGAGCAAAAAATATGCACTTAAAATATCCAAAGGAAATTTCAAATGAAATATGTGATGAAATGATATTTTTAAAAAATATTTTTGATATAGAATCATCGAATCATCTCCAGCGAAGTTGCTGCTAAACATTTTTGGTAAAAAACCTAATTGGATTGTTTCCCAATATATTAACAGCTTTAAGAATATTTTTAAATCTACCCGCCTCCATTGCTTCAGTTTCAGTGTGTTGAAAAGGATTAAACAGATCTGTAAATGCGCCAAGAACGGTTGAATGGGCTATCAATTTTACATATAAATTCAGACATTGCACAAAATATTAACTTTTTAATTATTATAAAAGATTTTGCTAACACTAAAGCTCGAAAAGCTTATTTGTAATTATTAATTTCATTTTGTTTAAATAAATTAAAAATAATAATAGAACTATGAAAAATTTGTATTTTTACACAAACAAGAGGCCTTATATTTTTCTCCCTCTCAGCTCTGCAAGACCCTGTTTACTGGTATCGCATATCTATTGCAGAATTGGAGTAGATGATGATAGCAATTCTATCACTCAATTCGCAAATATGGAAAGGATTGATCTTAGTGAATTCTAGGTACATACTCTTAAAAGTCAAAATGAACTGAGAAATTGTAGAGTCCCAGAACTGGAATAAATCATAATTCATTTTAGCAACAACATCTTTATTCTTGCTGTTGCTATTTATTTTATAACGGTGTGCAAAATACAGTTTCAATTTACCTGAAGCAACAAAAAGAAAAATTATTTTTTTTTTCCTTAAAATATTTTCTTTCAAATTTTCTCTTCAAAATCTTACAACTACCTACTGTTTTTTATTAGGTAGTAGAAAAATAGTTAATAAAAATTATTAATTTTACAATTTAATTATTTTCTTTTTAAGTTTATTAATTTTTATTAAATACTCAGAAAGAATTTTAATTAATTTTAGTTTTTTTTTTTTAGTACTAGTCAAAATTCATGACAAAAAAGACAAATTTTTTTCCCTCTCTCTCTCTCTCTCTCTCTCACTGAAAATTTGTTTAAAATAACAGACGTTCTTTTGCAAATAGTTAAAATTTTATTTTTTTAAAAATTTTCTTAGATGAAAAGAAAAAGTTTGTTCGTTAAAAATATTATTCAAAAATATTTCTCTTTAGCAACTTTATACAAATTATGTGCATTAAAAATGAAATAAAAAAAAAAGAAAAGACAAAATCAAAAAATACATATTTACATATTTAATTCATCAACGAAATGTATGAAACTTTTACATTTAAAATAACTTTAGGCATTTTTAAAAGAAACTATTCTTATGCTCTTATCAGAAAACAAAATAGAAAAATAAACAATTTTACAACTTGAGAATATTTTTTACAATTTAACTGAACAAGAAAATTGTCATTTTCATAATGTATGGAACATAATAAATTCAAGACACAAAAACTCTACCCAAAACTGTCAAAACAAAGAAAAAACAAATTAGTAAATTAATAACGGAACATATTCGAATTGAAATTAAAATTTTTTAAAGTTTTAAAATGTCTTACATTAATATTGTTAGGAAACTTAACTTGAATATAACTATTTTTCATAAGACATGAAGATTTTTATAATTTTTCATAACAGTTTTCGTAATAATTGCATACTACTTGGTTGCCTCAACGATTTAAAACCATGGACAAGCACGAGAAGCCTACATAAGGAGTTTTATAATTTCAAGTAGGGATTGCAAAATATCATAGGAGCGGTATCTCCCCCGGACCTCTTCCTTAACGGATACAAACTAAAATACGTAAACCAACACAAATTTATAGGAATGACCTTCGATACAAAACTAACATGGGAGGCACATATAAAAGATATTAAAATCAGGGCTACTAAAAGACTGAACATTCTTAAAATGCTCAGCAACACAACTTACGGGTCGGACCGAAAGATGTTGCTAAGAATCCTTCACACAATTGTACTACCAGTACTGGATTATGGAGCACAAATTTACGGTTCAGCGACTAAATCCAGACTTAAAACCTTAAACCCGGTATTAAATTCTGGTGTAAGGATTGCGACAGGAGCTTTTCGAACTAGCCCCACAAATGGCATTATCTGTGACGCAGGAATACTTCCACTTGAGCTGAAGCGGAAAATTAATTTTTTGATGTACGGACTTAAAGTATTATCAAGTGATAGTCACACACTTAGTGAACTAATAAAAGACACATCAATATATAATAAATACAAAAACAGGCCAATAAGATATCAAACGTCTTTTGTAAGACTTAGACAGGCTCTGGAAGAATTGGACATCACACCAGATAAACTTTTTGATAAAACAAAAATACACAAAACCCCACCATGGATGCTTAGACTACCACGCGTTGATACAGATCTTAACACACACAAAAAAAACGAAACAAATAACACGCAATACCAACAACTATTCAAAAACAAACTAAATACTACCTATAAAGACTACATACCGATATACACAGATGGATCGAAACAAAATAACATAGCAGGATGCGCATTTAAATGTATGCAACATGAAAAAAAATACAGACTTAACGAACATACAACAGTATATTTGGCGGAACTATATGACATAAGCAGGGCAATTGAGTATGTCAGCCGAAGCTATGAGGGGAGAAGGTTCATAATTTGCACCGACTTCCTTAGTAGCCTACAGGCTCTGTCATCTGCTACCTCAAAACACCCGACAGTGATTGCAATCCAAGATCAGCTGCACGTATGTAAAAATCATATAGCATTTCTATGGAATCCGGGACATGCCAATATTACCGGTAATAAAGAAGCAGACAGACTGGCAAAGGATGCACTTTTAGAGCCACTTTCCGAACAACAAAGCCGGTACTACAGGGATTATAAAGAGATATGTGATCGAACTTTATGGGACATACACAACACAAATTGGCAAAATGAACCCCTCACCAACAAACTAAGGCACATTAAAAGAAATGTATCCAGATGGAATAGTTTAGACCAGGCAAGTAGGAAAATCGCTGTTGTTTTGACTAGACTCCGAATAGGACACACACGATACACTCACAGCTATCTCTTTGATGGACCCCAAAACGCACAGCCAACATGTAACTGTGTTCCAGATACCCCAATTAATATACAGCACATATTTAAGGCTTGCCCTTTATACACTGATGTAAGAGCCAGGCTTGGAATCACGGCACTTGATATACTCACACAGGATACTATAGAAGCAACAACTAATATCATGGCATTCCTTAGAGAAACTGACATTTTCAATAAAATATAATAAAATTCAATAAAAACCAATAAAAAAAAATTTAATTTTTCTAATATATGTAATATAAACTAGGCTAAAATCAAAATTATAAACTTAAAGAGGAAAAAAAAAAACTGAATTTGAAATTGCAATACAAAAAAAAGAAACAAAAAAGTAAATCAAAAATCTAAATTTAAAACAACATTATGTTAAAAAATAATAATGAAATAAACTTAAGATATTTATGTAAAAAACTTTAAAGAATGAGGGCTTGACAAAACCCACGTGGTTGATAAGCCCATAATAAAGATCTTATAAATAAATAAATAAATAAATAAAAATGAAATTATCGATAATTCGATAAAAAAAATTCTTTTATCGATTTATTGAGAAAAAAAGAAGCAATTCAAATTTAATTAAAAAATTCTTTATTAAAGTTTTTTTTTATTTATTTTAATTTATTAAAAAACGCTCTTAAAAAATATAGCGCATTTAGGCTTTCATCATTTAATGGTGATCTTATTTTTGTGCAGAATATCCCTGCGGCCGAAAACGCCCTTTCTGATTCAACACTAGTTCGTTGCACGGATCCTAGATAATTATATACTTATTCTAAGTATTTACCACGAACTTTCACATCTTCAAAGTACGTCATTTCTCTTTTGATAATTTTGTTTATCCTAACATTCTTTGCTGTGTGCTTGTGGACATTCTAGATAATTATATTTGATTTCTCTTGTATTGCTCGGTAAAGTTTTTCTTTCATTGTTAATATAACATCAGGAACAGGAGTGTGTGACACCACTATAACTTCTTCCAAGTTTTATTTGTTTGGTAAAATATATCGTAATCTTCTTCGATTGATGCAAAATAGCTGTGCGGATTATTCAAATATTGAAAAACATCTGCAAAAGTTGTTCTTCGTTCCTTGATACGTAAAATCAATTCTGATTTAAATTCATTACTTAAACAGCTATTTTGTTGAAACAATTGATCCAGCATATGAATGTCAGAAAGTAATGTCAGCACTAAAAAGATTCGTTTCTCGACAACAAAGTGTTTCCACCGCCACTTTAATTGGAAGTAGCGCAGATATTATACTTGATAATAAGAGTCAAATTTTTCATCTGAAAAGCTAATATCTATATGTTAAGGTCAATTAGACTTTTTCTTACCGAATTTTTTATTAGTTGAAATCGTTCGAGCATATCTGGTAAGCTATTCCATCGTGTTTTCGAATCCAATTTCAATTCCATTACTTTTCCAAATTCTTCTTTCACATATTTTTTGAGAACACTATCATTTTTTGTCATTATCATTTTTACGACCTTTCGTATTTGTTCAACCAGCGAGTGTATTTTCGAGTCCAATATTATATTTGAAGCTTCTTCTATGGGCGTGTCATGAACTACCTCAAAGCCGTAATTTTCTTCACTTTCATCTAGATAATTTTCATCATCTTCATCATTATCTGAATTCTTATAATTATTTAAATCTTTATTTACGGTATTTTTTTATAAAGAACTTTCACCGCAGCTAATTCTATGCCATGTGCTAAACGAAGCAGATGGTCAGCATTTACTAATTTGCCCACTTTCATCATCACGGAAGCACCATCCGTTGTTCTTGAAATAATATTATCAAGTGAAAATTTAAATTCACGTAATTTTTCGCCCAGCTCAACGCACTTCTCTGCTGGCATCGATTCATACACTCGCGTTAAGCCAAGGTTCCAAAACATGTTGTTTGCGTGAATATTAATATTCATGTAACGGCGATTTTTAACCGATGTCCACTCATCAAACGTCATAATAAATCTTTCGCCGCGAAGAGCTTGTGAAGATAACTCATTTATCATTTAATCACGTATTTTTTTGGAATACGATAAAACTATATTCTTAATTGTGTTGGCTGATTTAGGAATTTGCTCAATGACCTTTACTTTTTAATAGCTATCTCAAATCATATGAAGTACAAAATGTTTTAAATGACAGGCCATCTTTGCTTGTCATACGAGACATAATTGCAAGTAGAGAATCATTAATAGTTTTGGTGAAAAATTTTGTAAATTTTCCAGAACAATCTGCTTCAACTGATATTTTTGCAGTTTTTATTCCGCTTGAGGTCAATGTTCCACAAATTGCATCTCTTTTTATATGAGTTATGTTATACTGCGTTCTAAGATGGCTACGTAAACCAGTGGTCGTTCCGCCTGCTGATTTTATTGTTTTCGAGCAACCTTGAATTGTGCATATACCTGCGATAATATTAAGAGGACTTATCGATAATTTTAACATAATATTTTGTTCCGATTAATCGGACTTATCGATAATTTTAACATAATATTTTGTTCCGATTAATCGATTTACCGGTTTATCGATTATCGATATTGCAATCACTAATTTCAAGCTATGCCTTGGAAAGTTGTTTGCCAAACCGACAATTATTAAGAGGTGTGCCTAACTGAACACTAATTCTAACAATATATATCCTAGACACCAATTTGGCAATTGGCAATTAACAACACAAAATTTTGAACTATCAATTAAAAAAAATCTTATATTACAAAACACAAGATGAACGACGTGGTGAGTAAAAAAGCAAGAATAGGTACTTGAATAGTAAATTATACCACAAAAATATTAAAATTTTAGCAAGTTCTTAAGCCTAAAAATATGCAAAACGGTGGTGAACACTTCTTCTTTTTAAGTTTTCAGTCATAATATAGCCAAAATATATAATGATGTTTAATATGAATTGTATGTAAACTATGAGCACATGTATATCAATAAGTATAATATGTATAGTTATATTATTGTAAATGCTGTATGTAGTTGTGAATATGTATCGATAATAAATTTGGATTTCAATAACTTTATTTTTTAAAGGTTTTTAATCAAAATAATTATGTTATGAAATTTTGTTATTCTATAATTCTATTTAGAATAAAAAAAAAGGGTTAATAAAACTAACTGGCAATAAAATCAAGTTTATTTCAAATTTTTCTTTACTAAAAACTTAATTTTTATGGTGTGAACTTTTTTCTTCAATTTGGATACGTAATAAATAAAATACAAGCACATTAATATCATTATTTTTTCCATCAGATTGTTTATTTTTATAACTGCTAGACTGAACGATTAACATCCTAACAACTTCAACGGCTTGATATTTACAATAATATGTACAAGACATGGCATAGACAATAACATAGTCTACTTATAAATTTTTTAATTTTTTGAATAGCAGCCAATTTAAATGTGGAAAACTACATCTATTGTAAAGTAAAACTTTGTCTTCATAATAGCAAAGTTCCATTTTATTTTAAATGACAACGATCATGTATTTCAAATTGATTTCAAAGAATAATTGAAAAACTTTGTATGTACATACATTCATGACATAAGCGGGATTCGAGCTCGAAATTGTCCTTTTGCTATTAGATAACATATTGGATAGCATAACCATTACACTATCTTAGTCCGTCTAAATTAATGGCTGTCTTTAATATTGACGAATATATTTTGATTATTTAAAGAACCAAATCTGAAGAATCAAGCCATTCAGAAAAAAACAACAATTACCTATACCAAAGCAAATATTTTTTTTGTATACAATCATATTTGAAAGAACTACTTCTGGGCAATTGCACAGGGAGTTCACTAGTATATATGTATAAATTAATTTTATTTTTGGCTTATAATGTTTTCAATTAGAATTTAGCTGTCACCAATAATAAACATATTCTAAATGGCATCAATTACAAACATTGGCTAATTCAAAGACACAAACCAGATAAATTTCAAATTAGTTAATTCTTTGAACACAGCAATTATGGAGTCCAAAAATTTTAATAATTAAGTTGTCAAATTAAATAGAGAATTATTGTACTTTACCAACACCACCATCTCTTTTTTTGTTGTTATTTATTTTATAACGGTATATAGAACTAATTTATAATAATTTTGATTAAGTTTGCTAAAGTTAAAATTTTTTATGTTTTATGTTCAGTTTCTGTTTTGAAAAAATGTTAAAATGTTGCATTCACTTTGTTGCTATCAATATTTTTATTAACCTGAAATAAATTTAATTATAATTGTAAATATATAGTCTAAGAATGAGAAATATCTCTAAAGCCATATTTAATGGTTGAAAATAAATAAATAAAAATAAATAGATATGACAAAATATCACAATTAGAATTAGTCAACTTATTAGGATGATTCAAAGCAAACAACAAAGTCTTGACTAAAATATATACAAGAAAGAACCGTTTTGAAAGAAAACTTAACTTACGCAGCTTACAACATTAGTAGTAGTAACTTTTGAATTATTACAAACATTAGTTCATTAAGTACAGTCTTACATACACAATGTAAAATAAGAAGAAGAACAAAAACATAATTTTTATATAATAAATTTAAATTTTAAGTTATAATTTTTTTACAAAAAGCTACCACCGCCAATATGTGAATAAGAGGGACAATTATATTTTGGAAAATTTACCTTTAGAAAACTTTTTATTCACGTTTTCAATATTGACCATATTTTTGTGTCATAAAAAATTCCTACACAATTTTAATCAATAAAAACAATTTTTTACGATTGATCCTTAGGGTAAAATCACAATAAAAAAAAAAACTTTTTTTATTTACTAACAGGTGTCAGCACCCGTCAAAAACAAAATTTCTGTCAATTTATTATAAAGTGAAGGTTAGAAACAAAACAAAACAAAACAAAATTATTTTAACAAAAGTGTTGTCACAAAAATTAGAATGAAGAAATTATTGTCTTCTCTTTCCGCACCACCTTTATCTACTTTCACTAATTCTACAGCATCGTCATTTTCATTCTAAATTCTATATTAGCATAAAATTTCAGAATAATAATAATAAAAAAAAAAAATTTGATGAATTGATTTAAATCATGATTTATTGCTTAACAGAAACATAACATAAAAAAAAAAAAACAATAACAAACAAAAAAAAACATGATGTTTTTTTGTTTTCACTTCTTCAAGGATTCATTTTGTCAAGAGAATATCTTCTGAAGGAAGGTGATATAAATTCATTTTCTTTTTTGCTTTTCGTTTAATTTTTTTTTTTATTTTGTTTTAATTTCTCTTCTTTGTTTTCCTTTTTTTGTTGTTTTTGTTTTACTTTGTTTAATTCATGGGTATGTCAAGTAATTTATCAGATAATTTAATCAAATTAATATAGGCCAATTTTTTTTTTTTGTTTGTAGTTACATATTTTAATGATCATGACGTCAGAAAAACATTTTGTTTTGTTTACTTAACATTGAAATATTTAATCACGTTATATTATAAATGAATCAATAATAAGAGTGTATAGGTTGTTGTCTTAGATAAATGGAAATTAATTCATTCAATTCAATTCAATTCAATCAATGCACATAGTGTATCAAAATAATATGAAAGTAACATGTTAATTTTTACCGTTACATAATAATATAATATATTTGACAATAGTACTCATCATGGACGAATGTCCGGAAAATTTTATTTTACACTATAATTGCAACACAAATACAATATTTACACGAGAAAGAAATCTGCTGCCGCTGGTAGATTTTTGAAATTGTTGCTGTCATATTATTGAAATATCAAGATGGCCGGAATTGAAATTATTGACAAAGAATAAATAAATAAATTTTTATTATTATTCTAGGGTCAATCCAACATTATTATTATTTGTATAATTTACATATTTTTTTTTTTGATTAATATTCAATCCGAAAATAACGTTGTCAACAACAATTTCCTTGGATTATTGAATAAAAAATAATAAAATTATTTTGACATTGCACATTCCCAGAAAAAAAATTTAAACGTCAAAAATCTATCAGAAATTAAAAATTTTGGTAGATTTGCTCACCACTAACCGAAATATCCAAATAGACCAATACACCAATAAATTTTGGTAGATTTCTACCACTTTTCTACCCGTAGAAACGTGCATAAAGAAAATTTGATGATTTCCTCTCAATGCGCGAAGAACTGACATTTTTCATCTCAGTCAAAAAAGTTTGACATTTTAAAAATTGTTTTCATGCGCGGATTTTATTTTTATTAAAAAAATTGAAAACTTTGTTAAAGACAATAACATTTTAATATTTGAAGAAATAAATTATAACACTTTGCTATTATCTTAAAATATAAATAATTTGTAACAAAATAAACTTATACTAAAAAACAAAAAAAAATTGTACTTCATGTGTTTTTCTTGAAAAGCATTTGAAATTTTATATGCCTTCACACGAAAATCGATATAGCAATAAATATTTATGAAATAATTATATTTTTATCCTTTTCTTTTACTCCAGCCTTCAGCCAAAAGTTAAAAATATTTTAACTGAAAAATTGGACGAAGTTTGAAATTGTCCGGAGACGATTTTTCTATGTATTTGTTGATAAAATAAAATTTTCTGATTGGTTAAAAAATTTGTCCGGACGTTCGTCCATTACGAGAAAATCCACCTTAACACTATTCTAATTCTACGCACCAAGATAGTAACAAAATTTTAAGGTAATGAAGATAAAGCTCAAATAAAATTACAATTCCCAAACCAAAAATGGTTTTAGTCTTAGGGCCCTATTACACATCAATCATTCGTCAATCTTTCATCCATATATTGTCAATATATTGACCGTTGATTGATGAGAAATGATTGATGGCGGTTCTATTCTCATCAATCATGTCATCAATCATTTTTGACAATTTCAGCTGAGGCAAAAAAAAATTGCATTTTGGGGAATGTTCAGATAAGGTTATAATATTAATTTGTGATGTAATTCAAAAAAAATAATTTTTATATTAATTTTAATAATTATAGCAATTATTGTAAAAAAACGATTGATATATTATTCAAATATGCAAAAAAAAATTTGTTGTTTTTTATACCCTTTACTTTACTTTAAAAATTCAATTTAAATTGAAGTTAAAAACATTCCCCTAAAAATTATATTTTCAATATTCATATATATGTTTCGAAATTATCAATATATTCAGAACACTTCCACAATATGTCATTGCAAAATGTCAAAATATGGGTAAAAAGATTGATGAGTGAATGATTGATATGTAATCGGTCATCATTATTTTCATCCATATATTGACAATATATGGATGAATGATTGATGAAAAGAATGATGTGTAATAGGCACCTTAGGGTTTGTGGCTAATTAAATGACACATTCTGTTAGTGACAAATATTCATATATAAATTATAATTTGAATTATAATTTGACGGGTTTGAAATTTCTCTGGTTTGCGTCTTAGATTGATGTAAACTTAATTCTGATTGAAAAACATATAAATCAAAAATGAAAATTGTCCATTTAGGGCGTATAGGAAGCTATAATTAGAATAAATAAGTCTTGAATTAGGTAGTACATATACCCTTATTTGCAACATATCTTAATCTTATTTACAAAAATGTCAAAATGTAGCAACAAATCATAATATTCTACATTTTAATAATTTTACTCTATTTAAAAATGTTTCATCAGTTGACTTTCATATAGCATATTCGATAAAATGTATTTAAATAATAATTTAGTTATATTAAAAGCTTGTCATTTCACACACAACAGCAATATTATAGACTCTATACGATCGACTATCAAATTGTAAAACCTGTCAAATATTAATTTAACTATGTAAATACATCTATACTGGCTATACTTAATTTTTTTTTTTTTTTTTTGTTCTGTATTCAAATTTCTACAATATTACAAACTAAATAAATTAAATTTACAGTTGAGTTTTAGCAAAACAAAAACAAAAAACCAAAAGTATTTACTACCATTATTGAAAGTGAATTTATAACATAACAAAAGCAATATATTTTTTTTTTATTTTCACACACTTACAAACTTAAATCAAAATGAAATGAAATATGTATGTACATAACCATACCTACTCAATATTGTAAACTGAGTATTATTATTGATGAAAAATATTCCTGTTGTTTCTGTGATTTTTATTCAAAATGTTATTTAGCTTAAAATTAAAAAATAAATGTTAATAAATGTTATTTAGCTTAAAATTAAAAAATTCAAATAATGAAAATTTGTTTTTTTCTTCTTGTTATTTGATTTGTTTTTAATTAAAAGTTCAATCAAAATTTCAATTCTAATATTTTGAATACAAAAAAAAAAAAATAAGTTTTTGTGTTTTAAAGAACCACATTTTTGGTAACAAATTTTAATAGAAATTTCAATTTTACTCCATTTAGTTTTAAGTGGTATGACAGCACACACAGCTATTTAATTGCTGTTATTGTTAATTTTTTGTAAGAGATTTAAACGTCAAAAAAGTCATGCTTAGATTTTTATTATAATAAATTTCATTAATTTTGATTTCCAAATAACAAATGTTTTTTTTTTTATTGATTTAAATAGTTTTTATGAAAACTGCAGCTTTTTTTTTGTTGAAACACTTTGAAAAAAAAAAAAAAAAAAAAAACAATAGAATATATTTTATACAGAAAATAGAATATATTTTGTATAAGTGATAGAAAGTTTGTATTTACCTACTTTATTTTTTCATAAAATATGCCTAATATTGCCTGTCCATCATAAACTTAACAATATGCTAATTAATATTATATTATATAAAAAAGAAAATCAGCGGAATAATCCAAGTCAATTGACAATCAAATTTACGATAAAATCCATTTAGTGTTTAGACGTTGAACAAAATAGGTCTGTATGTTAACATTTGCAAATGAGAGGAAATTTTTAAAAAATTTGCAAATGAGAGGAAAAACCACGTGATCATAAAATTCTGCGAGAATAGTTAAAATGTTCTCTTTTGCAAACAAAAGTAGACATACGCAAAATTTGCATAAATTTTTCCAAATTTTTTCATGTCAAAAATTCACAAAAGGTGGTATTTACACATAGGATTTAATCCGTGTAAATCAATTTTTAGGTTATGAGATTTTTTTAAATTTGAATTAATTTAATAATTTTCTGAAAATTTTTTTGTAAAATTATTGAATGTTTTTGTTGAAAAAAATTAAATAAAATAATTTTTCATGGTTTTGGTCTTTTTGTCGGTAAAAAGTTATATAAATAAGTTTTCAGGTTAGGTATACATCTTTTTATTTATTTTCAGTATACTACTTTTTATATGAAAAATATTCTATTGACATTTAAAACAACAACAAAAAATTGACAGTAATTTTTTACTAATTTTTGCAAATAGAAATTTCATTTGCAAAAATTGATTTAAGAGAGAGCCATGACGTCACACGTTTTAAACACCAAATTCTTTTAAATTTGTCAAAAATTTGTAAAGACCATGCAAAAAAAATTAACATGCAAAGATTTGGATAAATTTATGTAAATTTATATAAATTTGCGAGTTATAACGTACAGACCAAATATATTAATTTTTTTGGAAGTAAATGTCAAAACTTTATGACAAATGTATAGTACTTTCACTTTCGTTAACTTTTTGAAAAACCAAAGAAATGCTTCCTATTACATAAAAATTAAAACCCACATACATTTTTAACTTCTCAAAAAATTATTGTCCTCAAAACGTTTTTTATTCGCTTCTACCCGTACTAATATCAAATTGAAGCTTGATAAATTTTAAACTCTCCAATATAAAATATTACTCATTTTAACTAAACAAAATCAAAAATCAAATTTAATAAAAAAATCAGCATTTTCAAATAACCGATTTGAAATTTAAAAAAAAAAACACTTTGTTATCAAAGTCAACCTGTATACAAACAACAAAAAATAAAACGTTGTCAAAATTCAGTCGAAAACATAGGATTGATATAAAAATTTAGGAATTCGCTATATTTTTAATTCATAAAATGTCAAATTTGATTTGATGGCAATTGAATGGTCATCCAATTTGATTCATGGAATTAATACGATCAGATTGGATAGATAATGCCAGTTTACATGTACGATTTTTTGACATTTGTATCAAATCCATGTATTAAATCCTACGTGTAAATACCACCTTTTGTAAATTTTAGTAACAATTTTAGCTCTATAAAAGCCCTTGTGCTGCACTAAAACCAAATTTACAGCTATTAGCTTCAACTTTAAGCTCTATATCCGATCTTATAGCTTTTATAGAGCTCTTATAACAAAAAAAAAGTGTTGCTTATAGACCTAATTCAATTTGTAATTTTGACTCTATAAAAGTATTTTAAAGCATGTATCTTTTTAACCTTTATTTAATTGGAATTTGGTTGGAGTTTGCATTTTACTTTGTGAATATTTTCGATGCAAATTGACTTAGAGACTTGAATCTTTTGTGAGAATTCATTTTTTATCAAAAGTTATATTCTAAAACTTTTTTAAAGTAAAAAAAATAATTGGGGTTGAGCAAACATTTTTCATTTACATAAAGTTTATGTAACAAATAACGGTACTTGAGTACCCAAAGGACAGTTCATCATCAAAACATGAAATAAGAATAGTTCGGTACCTAAAATCATAATTTTGTTATAAAAATGAAAAAAAAAAATTTCTGGACCTAAAACGTATACCATCGTCAGTAGGTACATGAAAAAAATAAAAATTCTGACGGTACTTGGGTACCCAGAAGATGTCTTATCATCAAGATATAAAATAAGAATAGTTCGGTACCTAATGATAATTTTGTTATAGAAATGAAGTAAAATTTTTCTGGACTTGAAAGGTACATCATCGTTAGAAGGTACATGAAAAAAATAAAAATTCTGACGGTACTTGGGTACCCAGAAAATGTCTTTTCATCAAAATATAAAATATAAAATAAGACTAGTTTGGTACCTAACGATAATTTTGTTATAGATGTGAAATAAAATTTTTCTGGGCCTGAAACGTACATCATCATCAGTAGGTGGTACATTAAAGTACTAAAAATTCTAACGATACTTAGGTATTAAGAAGATGTATTATCATCCAAACATAAAACAGTTCGGTACCTAATGCTGCATATTAAAATACTATAAAAATGTATATTTTGTACAGTTTTTTCTTTAAACTATTTTTTTTTTGTTTTTTTTTTTATTTTTTTTTTGAATTCCCATGAAAAAAAAATTAATGAAAAAGCTGGCACTTTTTTTGTAATTCAATGTATTTTGAACACTTTTGCTTAAATTTGAAGAAATTAAATTATATTAACAACAAAATATATAAAATTTAAAAAATTGGTTTTTTGATGTAAAATAAAACACATTGTTTGCGTGCTTTGTATTTTTACGACAAACCTGAGCGGCACATAAAATTTAAAAGTTGTCCATCTAGTTACAGAACTTTATAGTATGATTAAATACCTTTCTAGAATAATGTGTTTTTTTTTTAATAATATTTTTTGAATTAGATGCACTTTTATTGTTTCAAGTTCGAAGAATTATACTTAATACTTCGCCACAAACAGAAATGCTTAATAGACCATTTTCTTCCTTAAATAGTGTTACTTCCAAAAAAATATTTTAGAGAATAGATTTTCACAAGTAATAAAACTAAATTTAAGAGTAAAAGTATAGTAACTATAGAAGAAGCTACAAACAAACTGCAAAAAGCTAATGACGAAATTTCCAACTGGTGCAAAAAATGGAAAATTAAATTAAATGAAGCCAAATCTAGTCATGTAAACTTCACCTATAAAAACATAGTAACTCCTCTCTCAGTTAAAATTAATGATGTCGTGATTCCATACGAGAATAAAGCTAAATATCTTGGCATGACCTTGGATGCAAAACTGAAATGGAAAGAGTATGTGAAAATCAAAAAACAAGAACTCCAGTTCAAATATAGAGAAATATACTGGCTGATTGGGCGGAATTCTACGGTCTCGACCTATAACAAAGTTTTGATGTATAATCAAATATTGAAGCCAGTCTGGGCATACGATATTCAAATATGAGGATGTGAATCTATCAAACTATCCAAACGTTCCAAAATAAGGTACTGCGCAACATAGTTAATGCTCCATGGTATGTTCGCAATGCCGATATTCATCGAGATCTGAAGATCTCATCTATAAAAGACGAAATAATGAAATGCGCTGCACGGCATAAAACTCATCTGATCCAACATGTCAATACCAAAGCTTCTAGCTTAATTGACAATCAAAACTTTGTGAAGCGACTAAAACGAACAAGACCACTTGAGTTAGGTTAAAACCTTTTATCTATTAAAACCTTATTGGATTTTGGTAGATCAAAGGTATCTTATAGTTGCTTTGAGTTAAATGTAAATTAATGGTTAGTCTAGTGGTCTAATAAGACTAGTTTTAATGTTGCAATAATTATAGGAGTTTTTAGTGGGTTAAAGTCCCACAGTCCTTCAAACTGCCTTCCCCGGTAATAGGTAGTCCCTGAAGCCTCTTTCGATGATTTACTACTATCTGAAAAAAAAAAAAAAAAAAGAGTAAAAGTACAACAAATACAAAAATAATCATAATAATATGACAAAAACAGTAAAAATCATAGTAAAATACATACAAATTGTTTGAAGGTACAGGTGTTCCTTTCCAGCTGAAGTAAGGACTTTAAAATGTCAGCTGAATAAAGGTTAAACGTTCAAATAAATTAGTTTTAGGAGCATGTATAAGTATGTATTATTTTATTGCTTTTTATGTAATACACATTATATTATAACATTATCTATATTAGCTATTTACATTTGTATCACAATAAAATAATATGAAAGTGTGATGTTGCAAGTTAGTTTTCAAAATGTGAATATTTTTCTTATTAAATATTTAATTTCCTAACCATTTCAAATTTATCGTGAACATAGGCCTTCCACCTCGAAAATTTACAACATCCTACAATAATTTTAAGAAAATAATAATTTAAACTTATTCAACGCCCTATGGAGCAATTATTCTATTGTAGAGTCTACCGTGTATTTTTGTACCGCTTTATAAGTCTTTTAGAGCAAATTATGCTGAGAGTACTAAAAATTGTTACTTGGGACATTTTAAAAAGTACAAAAATACACACAACAGTAATGCAAGAGTTAATTAATCTATTTAAAATCTAATAAGTAAAATAAAATAAAAAAAAAAAAACAAAAATTAAATCAGAAAAATATAAAAATTAATTTAATAAAATCGTAATAATTTATTTCTAACCATACAAATGTAGAAAATAATTGAAGCAACTTAACAGTAGCAGTGACAACCACTAAATTTATTACTGTTATTTTGTTAAGAAGCAATATTTGATTAACAATTGATTATTTTTTTTTTTTTTTACGAAAAAAAATTAATAATTTGTTTTTTTGTAGAATCCATAGGAAGATTTTTTGCTAATAAAAGTTTTGTAAAAAATTGTAAAGAATACAAAAAAACCAAAAACCAACAAAAAATTAACCAAAAATTTAAATTATTAAAAAAAAAAAATTTCTTTTTCATAACAATACAAAATAATTTGAAAGCAAAGAAAAAGGACTTTAATAGAATAATTTACCCAGACCCTCTTAAATGAAAAAAATATTGAATCTATTTTTTGTTAAATTGAGAAATTGAAAAAAAAAAAAAAAAAAACAAAACAAAAATAAAATTGTTTTTCTTTTTTATTAAATTCTAAGAAAAAATTGGGATTCCAAAAAAAAGAAAAAAAAAATACAATATAACACCAGCAGAACAAAAAACTAAAAACAGAACCCCTCAAAAATTTGAGTTTTCTTTTGTTCCCTTCAAAACCAATCAATTTCCTTTTTTTCTTTCTTTCTTTTTCTTATTACCATTTTTGTAGACGTCAGCATTTTCTTAACACTTATACAATTAGATTTGTTTAACATTCTGTTTCTAATAAACAAATAAACATTTTTTTTTTTTTTTAACTTCATTCCCACAAACCTTAACCACACAACTCCATACACACAATATATTGTTGTGTATTGTGTTTAAGATAGAGAAGAAGGCCGAACCGATTTCAATGACAAAAAGAAGGATTTTTGTCATTGCCATTAGAAATTCATGTATTTAGTAGTCCTTGTCTAGTCAATAATTTTTAATTAAATTCATTTGAAAATTGGAAAAGAAAAAGAAAAAAAAAAAACAAAAACAAAAATTTAATATTTTATGAAGATAACCAGGAACGTTTATATATCTTTAATTTAGGTTCGAATCAGCTAAGTGATCTTTATAATTAAAGAACTACATACTAATAAATAAGATATGTACGTAGTTTTTATTTTTTTTTTTTCCATTTTTTGTTTTTATATCTTTGTTAAGTGGAAAATATTCTTGGATATATAACTTGATTTTATAAAAGGATAGTTTAATTAAATGGAAAAAAAAAATTATTGGACACAATAATGTTATCGAGATGTTCTGGTTTTAAAATAATAATATCTATTCACCACATGGTGAGTAAATAATATTTGAATTAGATAATGTGAATTTTAGAACAGACAAAATTCATTTAATAAATAATTTTTGAATTTCGATCTCAAATTATCTGTTGTAGTTGGGTGTGTATCTATAGTTGTATAGGAAATTTGATTTTTAAGATATTTTTTTTTTTTTTAAATTTCATCTAGAAAATTAGATTATATAAAATTTTTTTTGATGGCGAAAGCAGTAGATATAAAATATTTAATTATATGAATCTGGATAGACAACTCATTTAAAAGAAATATAATTATAAAGATAGAGAGAAAGCAATATGATATAAAACTGAAAATAAAATTTTCCTTATTAGATCATGGCTTCATTTTGAAATCTATTTTATCGAACTATGGAAGGACACTACCTAAATGTACCAAAATTTATTTTAACGAACAAGCGAATTTGTATACTGCAATTCATTTCACATATAATTTAAATATTACATTAATGATACGTCGCTTCCAATGCGCAGGCCTGGTATAGTTAGTTTTAAATGATAAATTAAATCAAATAAAATTACTATTTTCATTTTGTCATAGTCATATAATGTGCTCTAACTGTATTTTAAAGAAAACTTGTAGGAATTATAGAAAAACAAAAATTACTGTTTCCATTTCTTATGGGATTCCGTGAATGAATGCAAATAACCACCTCTACATCATAAAAATACCAAGATTATTTTTGTTCTTCAAAACTGTTTATCGAAACTCATTCATAGTTAAAACATGTCAACGAATTGGTCTGTTTGCAACATGCTATTGCTGGTCGATAATATGGGAAAATGACTAATGTGGACCACTGGTTACTTAAATATACATATGCATATACACACTATCTATTGCATTCAATTAAGAGTTATATCCAATAGTTTTGTTGTAGCTAATACAACTACCACTATTTACAATTTCTCGTAAATTTTTTCTGCTTCTTCTTACTTTGCTGCTTAACCCTTAATATATAATTTTACACTCTCTTTTTTATTTTTTCTTAATTACATTTAATTTCTTCCCTTTAGAGCTGTCTCACAAGATGGTATTCAGGGTTGCCATTCGTGCAATCCTAGTGGTATTTGTACATTATTTTTACTTTTTGTACAATGTATGATCTTGACCAGAGATTGTATGCCAAATATATAGTCTTTTTCACATTTTAACATTCACAACTTAAATTTAAATAATTTACAGGATAGTTTTGCTCTCTTTTAAGGGCGGCGTTCTGCTTTCAGTGATGATATAAATAAAGAAAACATTTTACAAAATTATATCAATTTTTTGCTTGACGAAGAACCAGATCCATCAGATTTGAAGGCTGATAATAAATTATTCGCAGAGAATATGACTGAAGCACAAGCGATTCTGGGTTGCTATTTCTGAAATGGAAAGATAAAAGAGCAGTCAGTTTATTGTGTCATTTTCATGATCCATCTAAGCTAACAATAGTTCTAAGGCGAAAAGTTGATAGAACTCAGGATAATAGCAGATTATAATCAGTATATGAATAATACATATTTATAGATTCGATAAAGTAAAAAACACATTAAGAGATCGATAGAAAAAGTAAAAAATGATGACATCGAATTTTCTTTTCTCGATGCATGCGTGGTAAATGTATACATTTCATCAAAATTTTATTACTGTGAACCCCTGAAAGAGTTCAAGTGAGATGTAATTCGGAATCTAATGAATACGCTACAAAATACTAAAAAGAGGACTACAAAAAAATAAATTAAATGAATAAAAAATCCATTCAAACAAAAACAAATAAGCCATATATTGAACCATCTGTACGTGAAGCTGGTTCTAGTCACCAACCAATAAAAAGAAGCCTTCGCCAGTGTATTCATTGCGCAAAAAACATCCTCAAAAACGAACCAATTGGATGTGATCAACGTGTAAAATTCATATGTGCTTGAGTAAGACTAAAAGTTGCTTTAATGATTTTCATCAGTAAATGCATCTTTATTTGGGCGGTGATATGATTGCTATACCCTGTCCTTACACAAGACTTTTTAAGGATATATGTATATATTTGTTATTTTTGTTTTCAAATAAATGAATTAAATAAAATATAACCAAAAAATGTTTACTTTTCACTTTATTTCAATCCTTGCCCCTGAAATATTTAAATATCTCACAATAACGATGATGATGATGAAGTTGTTGTTATAATCTATAATTATAATTGACAAGCATTTAAGGACCTGCGCAGTAGAACCCTTTTTATTTTATCTTTCGTCTCCACAATGAACTCTTAATATTATATAATAAGTAAGTTATATGTAAAACAATAATGCGCACACAGTTAAAATTTTTTGAATCATATGGTTTTATTATTCATCAAATACATAATGCGTAAGTTTTTATTAAAATAAAAAACAAACAAATCAGTTATTATTATTACTTGCAATGAACCTTTATGTACATATTATGTCAAATAAAAACAAAAAAACAATTTCATCTCAAATAAAATATATAAAAAAACAAGAACAAAAAAAAATACAAAAACCAAAAAAATCAGTTGAGTTCTTCATATGACGGGCAATTTTATCTTTACAGAGTAGAGTTAAAGCAGCTATCTATAATTATAATTGACAAGCATTTTAACTTTATATTATTTTTTCAATTTACCAAAAATATTCTTAGTTTATAAATAAACACCGTTTTGGGTTAATGAAAATATAGACCCAAATTTTACTAATTATCTTGCATCTTTACTATTTCAGAATTACATACATACATAGTACCTACATATTTTATATACAATATTCAGCAAAATTAATTTTTTTTACTTTTATGAAACTACGTATCTACATAAATCTACTTCATTCATATGTAAATACATAGTATATAATATATGTACATTTGGAGTAGAAGATACAGCATTGATTACATGTAGTACAATAATAATGCCATACATGCATTACATGCATTTTTTATTTAAACTTTCAAAAAAATGTTTTTGTTTTTACGTACATAATATGTATATAGGTACCAGGCAATATTTTATTATTTTTGTTTGAATACATAACATTCATAACTAACCGCCAATTTTTATTGAACTATATGTTCATCATCTATAATTATAAATGACAAGCATTTAAGGACCTGCGCAGTAGACACCTTTTTATTTTATTTCGATTCTCCTACTCCTTAATGAACTTCTAATATATATAATATATAAGATTGTATATAAAACAAAAATGCGCACACAGTTGAAAATTTTGTAACCATATGATTTTATTATTCAGCAAATACATTATGCATAAGGGAGATCTTATGAAAGTAATAAACAAAAGCAAACAAATCAGTTATTATAATTTATATATTTACTTGCAAATGAATCTATGTACATATGCCAAAAAAAAACAAAAAAACAAATTCATCTAAAATAAAAAATATAAAAACAACAAAAAAACAAATCACTTGAATTCTTCATTTTTATCTTTTTAAGTAACTGTTTCTAAATTTTGGTTATTTGTAGTAATAATATAGTTTTTATTAAAATTATGTATTATGTAGGTATATATACATATATATACACACACCTCTTTAATGACAAAACCTTTTATTTTTAGTAATTTTATCCACTAAATTCCTCTTACTATAGGGAATATATCGGGAACGAAGCAGTATATGAGGGACGTGTATTTATGTGTCCTAAATAAAACTTACTAACCACAAAACTTTTTATTAAACACGAGTGGTTTCTGCTAAATCGTGTGAAGTCTATGTCAGTACGTAAATTACTGTTTTTTTAAAAACTTTAAATTTTACTTCAACTTGAAATATAATTACTCAACAGGGGCCCCTAGTATAATATTAAATTTTTTTCTCATATGTACCTGACCTATTTGAGTTTACATTATGATACCCTTATATGGATGATCAAAACTCCTTTTTTATATTTCTTTTAATTTGTTTTATGTTTTTTTTTAATTTTCTTTACATCTGCTTGTTAATTAAATATTTTGTCATTTCAATTTTGATTTTATTTAACTGGTAATGAATTTAGAGTTATTAAATATATTCTTAAATTAATAAAAAAACACAAATTGTATAAAATCTCACTGTCATTTTCAGAACTGTATCGGCCTGTTGTTATGTAATAAAACGGTTGTCACAGTCCGTAATTGTAAATTAAAACTAATTAAAACAAAAAAAAACTAAAACTATAAAATGTCAAGGCAAAACAAACAAAAAACAAAATTTCAGCTACTTATGAGCTAAAGGTAAAATGATCACTTATTTCCTCTTATCTACCCAATGATGCGAAAGTATCAAAATTCATTCAATTTTGGCTTTCCATACAAAAAAATAAATAAAACAAAAATATCAAAACTTATTGTTGTGTTAATTATTAGTGCCTTAGAAGAACATTGGTAAAATAAAATTTTCATTATACTTTTGATGTTAATTTTGTTTAAATGATTTTAAATAAATTAAAAAAAAATTTCTTGACCATAAAATATTATCACATGTCTTCTTGTGATCTAATATCGTATTTCAAGTTATTCAAATTCACCTCACGTATTAGAATTAGTTTTAATTGTTCTGTGGCTAACTTCATTATTTTCAAAGTACAATAATTTATTCTCAATTTAAACTCATATTATTAGATTGCAATATCAACTGTACAAATTTCAAAACTAAACATCTACTTCCAAAAATAAATTTGACTTCTCTTCAATTGTCTAATATAAATATTTTGACTTTTTATTACCAAAATGAAATTATTCAAAAAAAAAAAAAAAATATTTTAGTAAATCCCAAAGAAATCAAAACTTTCGAAATTATAAAACTTTAATTCAAATTATAATTAAATTTTAATTTTAATTTCACTTTTAAGACTTAAAAAATTTATTTATTTAACAAAAATAAAATAACAAAAAAAAAAAACACATTATTAACATTTTAAAAAGTTAATTTTAAAAAATTCAGTTATTCATATAACAGCATGGTAATTTAAAATTCTGATTGATTTTGAAAACTTTCAATTGAAAAATCTCTTTTTTTTTTTAAAAAGAAAAAAATCTCATTATTTTTCTATTTCTACATCTCAATGTATATATATATATATATATACATTTGTATAGAAACCGCAATGCAACTGAATATATAATCTACATTTTTATATACTAAATATTATAAAAGAGAAAAAATTCTAAAATTTAATTTTATGCAGGTGAATATTTTTATTCTTTGAACTGAAAACAAACTAGGACATTTACGGTTCAACAAAAAGAAAAAGAAAAATAAAAAATAAATTTGAAGAAAACAAAAAAAAAAAAAAAAAAAAAACAGATCTAGTAGAAAATTTTTTTCAGTTTTTATAGGTTATTTTTCTTTTCTCTAAATAAAAAAATGAGAAAATATATTTAAAAAAAAAAATTATAACTTGGGTAGGAGTATTTAGAAGAGTATAGATAGAGTTATTTTCTATACTATAGCTTAGTATATAATATTAAAGTATCAATTTTGATTAGGTCATCTCTCAATTTAATGAAGGTGGAAACGAAAAACAATTTTAAATTAAAAACACAATATCTAATAATATAGAAATTACCAATATTGATGTCCTAATGTCCTAGATAAAATAAAGTCTACTGATATGTATACATAATCTCATTAAAGTAGAAAATTGCATGTGTCTTATATTAAACAAAATGGTTTACATTTTATAAACATTAACAGAGTATTCGAAAGATGATTTTGGATTTTCTTTATAAAGAAGTCTGGATTGGAATGAGAGAGACCATCTAAAACTGCTTTAGTATGGATGTAGGCTAAACCTTCTTCAGTATAAATATCTGTGGAAAAGACGGGAAGTATTTAAAGTTTTATTTGTTTTGCACATTGAAGTATTAAAATGCAAAAAAATAAAAAAATATATAAAAGAGTAACTAATTTATTGAAATTCAATCTTCTTATGATTGTGTAACAAACAAAGTCGATTCGACATTAATTAAATTTACCAAAATATTTTTTTTTATGTTATTGAAAATTTAGGTAGAATCACCTTTTCGTGCTTAATTAAGTATGGTACTGCAAGTTTATACTAAAGTGTTTTCCACAATGTTTTTCGAGCATTTTGATTTATCAAATTACTGGGCTTATCAACTCATTAAATGTGGAAAACTATTACTAATGATCCGAAGCCTTCTTTAATTGAATCGCTCCATTTTTATTTAAGTTGTTACCAATTCAAATGTTCAATTATTTTGTGTGATTTATTTTATCCCAATCCCAAGGGTCAGGTCACAAAATCCATAAAGCATTTTTTTTGCTTCGTTGCGAATCGAACTTGAGTATAGGAGCTCTATTTGCTGCCCCACCCAGCATTTTGAATTTTATTATATAATCATTTCTGAAATAAATGATTCTCTCTGTTTGTTGTCGTCATATGTTTTTTTAACATTTTTAAACCATCTAACATCTTCACATACGGAATAAAGCTGTATAATCATTTTCTATTCAATTTTGTTACAATTAAAATAATTCAATATTAATTGCAATATTTGAAGTAACGACACATTAATATATTTTTTTTTATATGATTCCAAGTCTATAGGAATAGGGTGTTCATCGTTCAACTGCTTTTGCATAGAGATTTGAAATACCCAATCATATACAATAGCTTTGTATAGAATTTCCAGAAAGATCCAGAGTGTATTTTTGCCTTCGTCGGGAATCGAAAACTGAGACCTTTTTTTTGAAAGCATGTAATATCTTATATAAATATCACAGTTAAAAAATTAATATTAGTTAAAGCAATTGAGACTTGTCAGTGCTAATAACTGTCAAATCTGCTAGAGAAGACATTTTTCCAGCATTTCTTACAATCTTATTTTACATTCTCTTAAGTTACAGACATGCTTTCTATTGAGTATTCGCTTCAGCTAAGATTATTGTCCTCTAAGTTTTTCTTGGTATTTCGACATAATGTTCATTTTGGGGAATTTATTCGAGACATTATTTTCCGATGTTGTTTTTAGGTTTCTCACAGCATTTCCATTGCAACGCCATTTTATTTGCCACATTTACCCAATTTTAGTTTGTTTTCTACCCTAAACTCTTCATCACGTTTCTTTTAAGTTAAAATTCCACTAAGAATATCCTTATATTCTTTCTACAGTTAGGAATGATTTCTGGCCAAAGAACATTCAGATACCAGAAGCGGTTGAGACATCTCCCAGCTGACCAAATTAGTTGAAGTTCCAATTGGATTTCCAAATATTTTTTCCAAAATTGTACCACGTACCAATGGTGCAGAAGGGTACATATTTTCGGAAGAGCTGAATGAAAATTAATTGGAATTCCAATGTTTTTTCCTATGAAAGTGGTCACTTTTTTAAAATGCACCAATGTCGGAATTTTACTCTGAACATGTACCTTAAATGTACCTAATAAAAATTAATGATGTCATAGTTTTCTATTATTTTTCCGTAATAAATTCCTATCATTATTCCTAAAGGAATTTCCACACTTTGCACCAAGTATTATTCCTATAATTTTTTATTTGGTTTTTCCTATAATTTTTCTTACATTTTTTCCAATACAATTTCACCCTGTTGTACCTTGTATTATTCCTGTAACATTTCATATGGATTTCCTATAATTTTTCCTACGTTTTTTCCAATACTATTTGACATTGTTTTCCATTATATTATTCCTTTAATTTTTCATACGACTTTTCCCATAATTTTTCCTACATTATTTCCAATACTGCTTTATCCTGTTGTACCTTATATTGTTCCTATAGTTTTTCCTACGTTTTTTCCAATACTATTTCACCATATTGTACCTTGAATTATTCTTACAAATTTTCATACGGAATATATGTTGGAAATATTTTGGCACAAATTCAATGTTTTTTCAAGTGAAAGGAAGAATTGTTGGAAATAGTATTGGTACATTTTGTATGATAATATGTTTACCCATTGTATTTTCCCGTTGGTAATAAGTATGTGCTTATTCATTGGAATATTCGTTGGAAATATCGTTGGATATTTTTTCCAGTAATATAATTGTTGGAAATATTGCTGGTGTAATTAATGTGAATTTCTTTCAACAATGTTTCCACACTTTGTACCACACTTTTTAAGTATTATTCCTATAATTTTTCATTTGGTTTTTCCTATAATTTTTCTTACGTTTTTTCCAATACAATTCCGCCTTGTATCTTATACCTTGTATTATTCCTATAACATGTATTTGCTTGTTCATTGGAATATTCTTTGGAAATATCATTGTATACTAATTCAGTATTTTTTCCAGTAAAAGGAATTACTGTTGGAAATATTGGTGGTATAATTAATGTGAAATTTTTTTTAATGTGACGTAATTGAAGATTTTTTGTAGGAAAAAAATACGGTACTTTAAAAATAAAAGTTTTTGTATGACGTCGTACAAAATTTTAAAGGGTACTCGTACCACAACTTTTCTGTATTCATAAAGAAAAATTATTGGTACTATGAGTGAAAAATTCCTTGTGGTACAAATTCTAAAAAAATCCATATAAAATTCCTTATTTGAATCTGGAAATTTATGTGGTACATTTGGTACCAGAACAAGTTCGGAAAAATTACATCTAAAAATCCTTATTTTGAGTTAGAAAATTTACATGGTACAGCGGTACTGGTACAAAAATTCCAAGTTTGGTCAACTGAGCTATTAGTGTACGCTTGAAATTTCTTTATGATATTGGTAAAAATTTTCCATGGTTTGCAAGCAAGCGAACTGACTTTACATTTGACCAGGAAAATTTTATTTTAGTCTGTTGAGACATGTATGTTGTTAGACTGCCACACTGATGACAACAACACGATGCTATTAAGAATTTTCAGCATTTAATTTCTCTTTTTTGAAGTTTAAGAATTTTTCACTATTGGTATGATTTGAACTAAAATGAAAATAAAAAAAAAAATCAGTATTTATATAAATGTTAACATTTATCGAGCGCTTACTGTAATGAATTTCTCTTAATTAAAATCTAAACTGAAATATAAACTATTTTTATTTAGAATTTAATTTTTAATTAAATGAAATAATAATTAGGAAATTCTTAGTAGGATTATCGAATTGAATATTTTCTATAATTCTAATGATTATTGACTAGATAATAGTTTTTATAATTTTAAATAATATTAATTTAAAATAATTATATATTTCGTAAAGTTATTTCATAAAATTAATTATTATTCAAAAAGCATACAATTTAAACTAAAATTATTTAATAAATAACTAAATAAGTCTACTAATGTAGTTATAAAGAATAGATTATACAAAGTATCTATATTTTCTGATATTTAAATTAAAATTTAATTATTTTTCAATGCAATTTGGTGTATTGATATTAGATTTTGTAGAGAGTAATTTTGTGTACTTAATATAATGTTCATCATAATTGTATTACATTACTATCCTTTTACAAATTATGTGTATTATAAGTCATGTTATATAGAATTTGGGATAAGAATTATTTATCACAAATTTTATTTATTTAAGATGACACTGACATAAAATTCATTCAACTGGCGCAAAAACGTTAATTCGCTGTAAATTTTTGGTATTGATATTTGACGTAAACTAACCCATCATAGATGTTGTAAAAACCGTCAGGAATATTTTCGTTTATTTGTGTATTTTTGATGCTACAACTCGAATGATCCATTTTGTGCTATTGATTATTTCAGGGAACCATTCTGCGATTTCAGAAAAAGTCGAATCAGATCACCAATTTAACTTCCAGCTATAATTCCTATATTATTTACGTCACCGAAGTGATCAGTCCTGGCTCTAAAATTTATCGCTGGGTATCCTCGACGAATGAATATGAGTTTTGCAAACTTAAATCAGTTGATATAATATCAAAAATTTAAAAGACGCCACTAATGCTTGTGATTGGTGTACACCAAGCGTCTATATGCAAAAAGCAGTTATAAAAACAATAGAAAATACAACTTAGGTGATTAAAAAATTGTTCAAATTTCAATTAGGTTACTGAAATATAGCAAAGCAAGCATTAGATTGGAACCTGCCATTAAGAGGAAGCCGGTCTACCTCTTTTCCTTCTACCAATGGGTAAAAGGGTAAACGTCCGATAGAAAAGTGTTATGAAAGCCCAATGCTGTCAAAGGGAGTGGAGCAGGAAAAAAAACTGAAAAAATAACAATAATTATATTGATTTTACAAACAATGCTTAACCGATCTTCATTGTACAGTTCGTGGGGGCTCACTTCCCACTTTGAAAAAAATTAACAAAAAAAATTTATAATTTAGGGCTACATTTCAAAATTTTTACTATTTATGTAATACTTTAATTATGAATACCGATCACAATAGAATGGCAGAAGATCGATTGGCGAAGCTAGCAATGAATGACCAAATAAACATCTACCAGGAAAACCACCCAAAAGATGAATGTTGAATATCGTCATCGTAAATTTGATGTAGATAAATTGAAAATAAAATAGACATCCTTAATGCCTTATTCAAGAAGATTATATAAATACCGAAAAAATACTAATAGCAAGTAAGCAGATTAACTCCAAAATATCATTCAACCGGAATTCTATTAAAACTATACATGTTTACTAAAAAAATTTAATTAAATTTCTGGAATTTTCTATTTTAATAGATGATAAATTTGCCATCTAACCCAACAACACATTAATTGTACATAATGCCTGGTCTATGTACATTTAGTGCTCAATTATTATTTATTGGGTCTTGTTATCTTAAATAAACAATGACATAAACAAGAAAATATCAAGTTTTTATCTTTTGTTGTTCTTTTTTTTTTTTGGTTTTTTTTAATCTAGAAATTTTAGAAAAGAACATTATATTATACAAAAACAAAAATAATTCATAAAAAAAATGTAAAAAATTATCGAAAAATTTAAATCTAAAAAACAATTTTGTTCTTTACAAGTATTGCAGAGTATTGCCAATTTTATTTTAAAAATACTTATCCTGTTGCTTAAAATTATGTTAATGTTAAATACAAAAAATAAAAAAATTAATATTATATTAAAAAAATAAAGTTGCATAAACTTTAAGTGATATTTAAAAAAAAAAAAAAAAAAAAAAAAACAAAAAAGATAAAGAAAAACATGGCAAAATATAATTACACAATTTATAGATGAACTTTATTTAAGTTCACAATATTATTATATTTTTTTTTTTTATTTAAAAGATAATAAATTGAACCTTGACCTTATTATATTTACCACTAACAAAATAAAAAAAAGAATACAAAAATCCTTATCCTTTACAGTTATTCAATTTATTTAAATTAAATTAAAAAGTTTTCAAGTTATAAATTCAAAACTGTAAAGAAATCATTATCCTTCATTTAAAAAATAATTTTCTATGAAATTTTCAAATCTTTTAGAAAATATATTTTTGTAAAGAATTGTATGAGCAACAGCAATAAAATAACAAATTAACAAAATAAACTTAAAATTTTTTTTTGACCTCTAACTCTAAAGAATTATATTTCTCAAAGGATTCTAAATAAAATGCCATCAAAAAGGATAACAACATTAGATGAATTCATATACTTTTTTGTTAGTAATAAAAAAAAAAAAATTTGTTTTTATTTAAAATATTCCTTTCAACCAAAATAATAATGATCTCTCTCACTCTCTTTGTCAGACCAAAAATTCTTCTTCTTATGCTTAAAAACCTAAGTAAATGGTTTTGTAAGAAAAATAAATATGAAAATCCATTCAAAAGTATAAGGAACCTATACATACTAATACTTAGTTAGTTTAAAAGTAGTTAGACAACAAATTGAAAATAAAAAAAAAATAAATAAATAAATTGAAGTAAAGGTGCATACAGTGCAACAGTTTCTGGCAAAAGTATTTTTACACAGAATAAATTATTAAAGAGTGGTACAATTATCGAATAATTAGACTGAATTGAATATACGTACGAAAGTTAATTTAATTTTATTTTATTTAATTTAATGTAATTTGATTTATTTTAATTTAAATTTGTTTAATTTAATTTAGTTCAATTTACTTTGCTTTTTTACTTTACTTTACTTTACACGTCTCTTTCTAAAGAGATACCTAAATAAAGCAGTTCGGCAACTGAATCATCTAAGTTTATATTGTTCTTTCTCTGTTTTAAAACTATTTTACAATGGCTTGATTAAGTGTCTAAGCTTCAATAATGGTCTGTGTTGTTGGCGAGGTATCCATTATAATAAAATTGAGCATTTGTTAATTAAACAAAAACATTGTAAACGTATTATTTGTAAGGTCAGTCGTAGAACTCTCAGTTTTTATTTTTGCAAAAATCTAAAAATTCTTCCATGAAAACATCTATACTATTTTAAAGTACTTAATTTTTTTTTAAATCGGGCTATATTAATTCGGATGGTTGGTGGATCATAATTTGCGTATAAATAATAGAAATGTTTTAAATGTACCCCAAGTTAAAAAATACGATTTTCGTCACTTTTTTACTGCAACTGCACCTCAGCTGTTTAATAAGTTGCCTGAATCCTTTAGAATCGAAAGAACACACAAATTAAATTTATAAAGCAAATAAAATCCTGACTCTTTCCATTTTCCCATGCACAAATTGAATCAATATTAATAGTTATATTTTAAACTCACTTTTTATCTGTTTTATTATTTCCTATTTTTTTATTTATTTTTTTGTTATTTGTAATGGTTCAAATCGTAATTAATTCTACTATCCTATATTTTATTTTATTTTTGTTAAAAATTTCAAATCTTTTTATATTTTTTTTTCTTTTTTCTTCTACAATTAAATTAAATTAATTCTTCTACAATTAAACATAACATTATATCAAAATAATTCTACAGTAATTTTGTTTTTTCCCATTAATACTTTTATACCTGTTATTTTAATAAAGTAAGATTCGTCTCTTGCACTATGGCAACAGAAGGTCCTTAACTATTTCATTCAGAACTTGTAGCTTGAAATTGACTATTTGAAGATATATTATGTACAAATTTTTTGATATTTTTTTTTATATTTTGTATATATGTTTGTGGTTTATAATAATTATATATACCGTACATTTGTGAACAATTATTAATTCTTAATTCATAATTCAAATGTTCGTATATAAATTAATTGTTATTTAGTATAAATTAAAAATGGAATCTGAATTATTTTAAATACTAATTTTTAATTTGAATTAATTATTAATTTGATTAAGGATGCATTGTACAAAAAATGAATTTAATATGTATGTATTCAAAATTTTTTACTAGCTTTGTAATTCTGTTGAAATAAAGACTATTTTATTATTATATATTATTTTATTATTATTTACTTTACTTTACTTTACTTTACTTTACTTTCCTTTACTTCACTTCTCTTTACTTCACTTCACTTTACTTACTTCACTTCTCTTTACTTCACTTCACTTTACTTTACTTTACTTTACTTTACTTCACTTCACTTTACTTTACTTTACTTTATTTTACTCTCTTTACTTTACTTTACTTTACTTTACTTTACTTTACTTTACTTTACTTTACTTTACTTTACTTTACTTTACTTTAATTTAATTTAATCTAATAAAATTAAGTTAATTAAATTTTCTTTAATTATCTGAAAAAATCATTATTTTATGACTTTCGCTATTGAGCTATAAATTTAAAAAGAAATAATAAATATTTACTTTACTTTACTTTACTTTACTTTACTTTACTTTAATTTAATTTAATTTAATTTCATTTTATTTCACATTTTTTATATTTACTTTATTTTACTTTACTTTAATTTAATTTAATTTAATTTAATTTAATTTCATTTTAATTTATTTTAATTTAATTTAATTTAATTTAATTTCATTTCAATTTAATTTAATTTAATAAAATTAAGTTAATTAAATTTTCTTTAATCATCTGAGAAAAAAACATTATTTTAGGACTTTCGCTATTAAGCTATAAATTTAAAAAGAAATAAAAAATAGTCGTAAAAAATTATTTTTTTCGATTTTGTGAATTGGTTTGCTTGTTTCCCGCAACAGTATAGACTGTTAGTTTTGTTTCATGAACCAAACACACAATTTCAAACTATCTATTTGCATTATATATATGTATATATATATATCTTTGGTCGAAATCAATAACCGCTTATGTCGAGATAAGAAAGAATTGAGTTATTAACACCATTATGTTCGTCTTATTGCCTTTCATATACACACAAAAATTGAAGTATTAATCTCTATTAGACTCCAAGATATGTAAGAAAACATAATCGCTTAAGTCATTAATATACCAATTTACACATACAATGAAAGCGTAAAATGACTTAAGAATTATAATGGAAACTTTTTTTTTTATACAATTTAAGTTTATATCGACCTAAGTTGTTATTGCACATCGCTTATAATAACATACATTCACCATATATATGAACTTCAACAAAAACTTATATCGAATTAAGCGCTTATTGCTTTTCGAAAATAATATTTTATGGAAAATTATTTAGAGTTAAGCACTGAGTTAAGTATTTTAAAAGTACTGCCTTTTGGAAAACTTATGTCAAAACAAGCTAAAAAACTCAATTTAATACTGAGAAAACGAAATTATTACATAATATGTAACAAAGACTTATATCGACTTTAGAATGTTAAATAAAATTTTGTTGTTTTTTTATAACCGCTTATAGCCTTTTTTTTTCTTTAATAACTTCTTTAATATTATTCCTTTTAATTTTAAACCTATACATAAACTTATTTATCTTTAAAAAACCTTTCTTTTGATAAAACTCTTTATTTAATAACTGTCTTATATATATATAAAAAATTTTTTTAGAAACATGTTTAAATTTTGCAAATTTTTCAAATTGCAATTACACGAAACAGTGATTTTCGACCTAAGCGGTTATTGATTTTGACCACAGAATATGTAGATGTTAAAAATAGATCTTTAAATTTATGACAAATCCATAATATACTTGTATACTCAATCAAAGTATATTAATAATGCTAATAGAATTACTTACTTACCTCTAATTGGCCATAATTTTAATTTACATTTAAAAGCACACATTTCAACAAACAACAATAAATAAAAATAATTTTTTTAATCATATTTCATTTTTATATTTTTCAGGTGCACCCTAACTTTTGGATTTTAGTGTATGTATACATAATATGTTTTTAATATTTTTTGTTTATAATTAAATTAAAAATATTTTCTATATATATACTAAAAATGTATGGTTTCTATTGAAAATAAAATTTCTGAATTTTCTACAGTATTATCCTATAGATTTTAAATTAGAAAAATTTTCTATTTCTAATTAATTTGTAAGAGATAGAAAAAACTATTTTTTTTTTTTATATTTTGTTAAGTGGTAAATTTAGATAATTCAAAAATAAACGTAAAATTTTTATTCTGTTTATTTTACTAAATTTGATTATTTCTATATAGTAGATCATTTGTAGAGTATTCTATTAAATTTATTTATATATTACTAAAGTTTTTAATAATATGCAATTTATTATATTTAGTTTTTCAAAAATTTATTAAATTTTCTAGATAACTTTTTTATTACCAATTACGAACAGATTTCATTCTTTACAAAAGTTAGATTTATTCAATTATTCTATATTTAAATTATTTATTATTTAAATAAAAATAATAAAATTAATTAATTCATACATGTATACAATAGTGCAATTATTGTGCAATATGATATTGCAAATTTATGTAGAATATTATAGTATGATGAGATAATTAAGTATAGCTTTTGTCGTTATGCATTTAATTTAGATTTTGACTCTATATTTATTTATTTATTGTACCTACAAGGTGAAGGTATATTAACAAAACATTTCAACATACTGTTAGCATATTATATTGCGAATGTGTCCTCATATGCTTTCAAAAGTATTAAATAGTATAAATGGAAGCAAGCCTAATTATTTAGCAATATATAAAAAAAATCCAATCTCTGAGAGAATTTGAGTCCGGCAAACAGATGATATAACAACTATTTTACTTCACGATTACATAGGCGAATGCGTTTACATTAGGTTGAGGGTACAATATTTAAGGATATTTTTATTTATTTTTTGTATTTATTTATTTCTCTACTCAATGAGCTTATAAAAATCGTACAGAGTTTAGTAATTCATAGTATTTTATATAATAATTCATAATTCAAGTAATTCAATAACATATGCAACAAAAACAATTTAATCTTACTAAATAATATTCTACAAAAGAAAATAAAATCATGTAATTTTTAAAATTAACTCTATCAGCCTAATTTATTATAACAATATACAACTAATTCATAAACACAAAATTGACTATCAATTAACAAATTTTTTTTTTTTTTTTTTATTATTATTTAACTCAATTAACAGCTAGTTCAGTAAAAATATCTGAATAAAATAAATTTGTTTGAGCTCTACTGGCAGTTCATTATAGATTGTAAACGCTTTATTATATATTGTGTCTTGATTGTTGAATCTAATTTTAAACGATGTGATTCGTAATTTTTCTGCATTCCTAATACTATAATTATGTACTTGACTGTTCACAATTAACTTGACGTTTGTGATAATGTTATTAGTACAAATATAATGCACATGCGTTGCCAGCTTACTTTTAATTAATAAATTTATTGGTAGTATATTATTATTCAAATGAATCTGTCGAGTTGTCCCGTTCTGTTATTGTATCCAAATAAATTTTTTATTGCTTTGTTTTGGGCACTTTGAATTAATTTAATATTCTTGTTATACACATTTCCCCATATCTGTATAGCATAAGTAATTGTGGCATGAAACATACTGAAGTACAAGGAACGTTTTAGTTTATGTGGAATTCTATTAATTACAAGTCTAAATGTATACCCGCTAATTTCCTAGCTTTTATTAGTTGCTCATTAATATGTTGCTCCCAAGTAAGATTTTCATCTATTATTACACCCAAGTACTTGTAATAACTCATCATTTCCACGATTACAGTTGTCAATTTTTAAATGTAGTATATCTGCTACTTTCCTTTTGAAGATTATGTACTTAGTTACATTTTTTATGTTTAGCGTAAGTTTGTGACTATTCCCATCCACTTCTGTAATACTACAAGATCTTTATTTATCATTTCTTTTAGTTTTTTATTGGTGGTTTCACCGTATACTATAGCCAGGTCATCTGTATACATGTATGGTTAGCCATTTAAATTTGGGTTAAGCAAACCACTTATGTATACGGAGAATAATGTAGGCCCAAGCAAACTTCCCTGTATACCTCCGTACTCATTTTTATTCATACTGCTAGTTATTCCATCACATTCTGCATACTGCGTTCTCTTAGTAAAGTAGCTTTTGAACCAGTTGAATTCATTACCTTTTATGCCATATTCAAACAAACAAATTTTTTTATCACACTATCGAAAGCTTTTTGAACATAAAAAAAAAACAGCAGCTACTTTAAAACTTATAAATTTTCTAATCAAAGAAGCAGACTTTTACAATTGTGTACAGTCTTTTGTTCGCACTCTGATTAATTGTCGAATTCCAAATTATTTTCTAAACAATTTTTACAATCAAGTGTGAAGTGAACTGCCCATTTTAAATATTGAAGTCTCCGGCCAAAATAATCTCGGATTCGGGATTGGTTTTGAGAATTGAGTTTATCTGGTTAGATAAATTTTCTATAAGCATATCAGTTTCTAACTGGTTCGCTTGGGGCGATCTGTAAATAAAACAGAAGTGAATGATGTGCTTATCGATGTGTATTATTTTTATCCAATTATTTTTTTACACTCGTGACTCAGTAACTTAGATGAATCACATTTTCGTGCTTAATTATGTTTTATTTTTATTTATTTATTTTATCTTAAAAAGAGCAATTTGCTCATATAGAGTATATATATATATATATTGTTCTTAGTTGTAATTTACAATTCAGTGTTTTAAGATTAATGAGTGAGTTTAAGAATTTAATAAAAAGAATAAAGAGCTAAGTAAATTTACAGAAAAAAAAAAGTATAGAAGAGAGAGAAAATAATATAGTTACAAAATAATAATTTTTTTTTTTTTTTTTTCTATATTAGTTCAATAAAATATTTGTTTAATTCCGTTTTAAATTGAGTGTTGTTCATGTTTTTCAAATTCATCGGCAGCTTGTTGTATTCTTTGACAGCATTATTGTAAATCGAATCATTTCTGATACCACTGCGGCAACTCTATTTAGTTGAAGCAGATGCGATGTTCTATCACGGTGTACTTCGTTTATTGTTCTTGGAATTGTATTTGTATTGATGGTCCCAATAAGCATTTTATGTATTTGTATGCAGAGCATTTTTTTGTATATACAGCTGCAGTGGCAATATTTTATGTGTTTTATGTATTTGTTGTGCTGATGTTCTTTGTTTTAGTCCATATATGTTTTTTATTGCTTTGTTTTGAATTATTTGTAATTCTTGTAATTTGGTTTTGTTCATATTTCCCCATCCCACAATGGCATATACAAATGAACTATGGAATAGGCTAAAAAACAAAGTTCTCTTCCATTGAAATGGTATCCTGTGTGCTATTCTTCTGCATATACCTGCTATTTTCCTACCTTTTTCAATTTGAGTATTTATTTGTGTTTTCCAGCTCAATTCAGCATCCATTACGACTCCTAAATATTTATATTCGTCAGTTTTTTAAATTTTCATGCTGTTATATAGCAGATTTAAGGACTCAGAGTGTTTAGACTTAAAATATATATACTTTGTTTTTTTTTTTATGTTTATCGTCAATTTGTGTTTGCACATCCATTTATATATTGCGGTTAGGTCAAAATTCATGTTTATCTCTAAATTCATATTACTATTAGTGTCATATATAACTACAAGATCATCAGCATATAGAAACGGTTTCCCATGTAGATTTAGTTCAGCAAAACTGTTTATGTAGCAATTAAAAAGTGTAGGACCTAGCAAACTACCCTGTATTATGCCACAGTCCGTTTTTTCGATTGTACTTCTGACATGCATATTGTTTCCTTTCAGTTAGATAACTCCTAAACTATTTTTGTTCAACACCACTTATTCCATATTCATATGATTTGCGTAAGAGAATTTTCCTATCTACCATATCGAATGCTTTCGTGAGATCAAAAAACATCACTGCCACCTTTTTATTATTCCCTAGTCTATTTTGAATATTGGTTAGGACATCAAAAATAGCCGCGTTCGTGTTGGAATTTTTCTTACACCCATATTGTATTTTACTTTTAAATGCTCCGTAAATATAAATAGCATGTTTTACATACGTTTCAATTAGCTTACTAAAGATTGTACATATTGATATTGGTCTAAAATTATTTATATCTTGAGTTTCTCCAATATTTTTATATATTGGTACTACTTTGTTTATTTTAAGTATACTTGGTAATTCTGTACGGTACTGCAATTTTACACTACAATATCTATAATATTTCGAGTATTTATTTTTTTTTTTTTTTATGCATAGCCAAAACACTAGGTGGGGATAGCTTATACCGATTGGTACGTTTGACTAGGGTGGGAAAGGAAAATTTGGAAAGGAGGATGGTAAAAGGGAAGGAGGACAATTACGAACGAAGGTGTTAATGTTCGTCTTGAATTTGTTCAGGCTATAAATATAAAATTTGTCATGTTTTGGGAACACATAAGATGGAATTTGGTTCCACATTCGGTATTTTGAAGCTATAAACGAATTTCCATAACTTGTCTTTTGCCATCTAGGGATTTCAATGGTGTAGGGATGAGCACATGCTACCCTTCGTGTTTCGCGGAGGTAACGCTTAAGTGGAGGTAATATAGATTTAATTTCCACTGAGCATGTGCCGATGCCTACGAGATATCTATAAAAAAGTGAGAGAGCTCCGACTATACGACGATGTCCAAGAAGAGCAAAATGGGCTGTAACATTTGGGTCGTTGATTAGACGAATAGCCCATTTTTGGACTTTATCCAAATGTTTTAACGCAATACTAGAGGCGCCAGCCCATATGTGAGAATTGTACTCCATTTAGGGTCGTATGAAAGCTTTATAAAGTTTCAAGAGGTCACAGGGGGAAGAAGTAAGCCTTGCAGCGGCTAAGAAAACCTAAACATTTGGCTGCGTTTTTTGCAACATCAAATATATGATCATTCCAGATCATTTTTCGATTAAGGTGCATACCTAATATACAGTTAAGCTTTCAAACCGCTGAAGTTTATCTTCCTGAAACAAAAGAATAGGATCAAAAATGGAAATTTTTCGGGAGATTGTACAGCTCTGAGTTTTAGAAGTGTTAAACTCGATTCTGTTTTTTAAGCCCCAATTAGCTATTGCGACCAAATCGTGGCTGAGGGAACTAGCCATGATGTTTCTTTTGGTTGACACAGCGGTGGATGTAGCTTCAGATTTTTTATGAAAATCGTAGGAGGCTACTAGGATGCTGTCGTCTGCAAAGCTGTGGATTGGATTGAAAGTGGTTTGGAGCAAATCATTTATAAATATAAGGAATAGGGTAGGTAAGAGAACTGATCCTTGGGGAACACCAGCGTTTATTAATTACTGGCTTATCAACTCAATTATATTGATAATGAAATGTAGCCATTTTTAATCTAAGTTTTGGATATAATATAAAAAAGAAGCAATTAACAAGATTATATTTTATTTATCTAAATTATTGCTTCCCAGCTTTTCACGAAAATACTGAGATATATTAGAGTTGGGTATTTGTACAAAATAAACTCAATTATATTTAAGCTCATTGAGTTGAATCCATCATTTCCAAACTTGCAGATAAAAAAATATTTATTTACAAACTGTTTTTCTTATACCATATTAAAAAAATTATAATAATTAATTCCAGACTAATATCTTTTTATCTGTTTTTTATAACAAAACACAGATAACCCTGTAAGTTATCGTCAATTACATATGCACATTTTAAATTAAAATTTCATATGTTCAGACTTTTATGAACAATCCCAAAAAAAAAAAAAAAAAACAATTTTTAAAACATTCAATTTTAGATTACCTTCTCCTACACTTGAATTCAAAAGAAGGGTTCTGTATTGAAACTTTTATTATTATAAAATCTGTAGTTGTAAATTTTATTTTTTTTTTCTTTTTTTAGTTTTATAGTTCAAAGCTAATCAAAATATATTATTCTATTTGCATGGAAAAAAAAAAAATTGGGAGAGAACACCTGAAAAACTACAATCTGTTATCACATAACAAAATTACAATGATAGGTGGCAGTAACATATCTTAATCTTCTAATACAAAAAAAAAAAAAACTTTATTTGTACCCCCAACTGAGCTTTAAAAATTGTCACCTTATTTACATATTACACCATTCTTTCTCATTCCTATCAAATCATTTTTTTTTTTACTTTCTTGTTGAAAATGTTAAAATCTTGTATAAATAGAAAAAATTAAATTATCATAGCATACCATCTAGATTTAAAAATTATATCCATAAGGTTCTTTTAGTTACCTTCCAGAGGAAAAAAAAAAAACAAACAAAAACAACAAATAAAAATAAAATCAAGGACATGGATAAACACATCATCAACATATTTTATTTACCATAATATCATACCAACCATATTGGCATCTCTGATAATAGTAGTGTAAAATGTTGAGCAACATTTTTCAATATACATTTTTCGTATACTTACACACAACATAACACTAAGCACAGTAGATTTTCTATAGATTTGCTATTTTTTTTTTTATAAATAAATAAAAAACAAAATAAATAAAAAAAAAAAGGTTTTCTTTAATGTTTTAAAAGTTTTTCTATAATATGTAAATTTTATCAGTAAAATAGTTTTCTGTATATGCAAACAGAGAGTATTAAAATTGGATGAACAAAGTAGCAAATAGAATTCAATAGTCAGTTTTTTGCGAAGCCTTCAAAATGAAAATCGAAAACTACTAAAAAAAAATGTAACTGGAATTGTTAGGGAAATGAACTACCTAAGTATATAAAAAATATTAATGAACACTATTTGTCATTAATATAATTAGATTTAATTTAGGTTAATAACTAATTAATGAATTAAAAAAAAAAAAAAATTTGTTATTAAATATTTTTAAATTTTAAATTTGCTTATACAACTCACCACTGTACTACATACTATTTTTATTATATTGTTACATTGTTAAATTAAATATGTATATGTATTTGTTTGCACCTAATATGCACACTTATTTTATTATATTATTACTTTTATTTATTTATTTATTTCAATCTACTGGGTAGTCTCTTACAGATTTTGCTTTTACATATTTGCATTTGCATTCACAAGCTTAAAAAACTACTTCCTCACCACTACCAGCAACTTTTGTCAACTTATTTATCAAATAGGAGGTTCTTCGTTAAATACAGCGGGGAACAATCGTCACTAAAAGAAATTAAATCTGGGGTTCCTCAGGGCAGTGTCCTTGGCCCACTACTTTACCTGATATTTACAGCAGACCTCCCAACATCGCCGAGGGTACTCACTGCTACCTTTGCTGACGACACAGCGGTCTTAGTGTCTCATACTAATCCGAAATTGGCTTCAGAAGTTCTTCAGAACTACTTATTGGATATACAAAACTGGCTGAAAAAGTGGAGAATAAAGGCCAACGAATCGAAATCCCTTCATATCACCTTTACTAATCGCAAGGGAAATTGCCCCGCTGTTCACCTTAACGACATGGAATTGACTCACCAAGACTCGGTTAAGTACTTAGGTATGCACTTGGATAGACGCCTCACTTGGAAAAGTCACATCATCAGCAAAAATAAACAACTACGATTAAAATTCAACCAATTAATTTGGCTAATAGGTCGTTTCTCCAATTTATCCCTAGAATGTAAAGTTGCAGTGTATAAAGCTATCATCAGGCCAATCTGGAGCTACGGGTTGGAACTATGGGGAACAACTAGTAACTCCAACATCGAAATAATAGAACGCTTCCAGTCCAAAGTATTAAGGTCTATAGTTAACGCGCCTTGGTATGTCCGAAATGACACAATTAGATCAGATTTAAATATCCCATCTGTTAAGAAATTCATTAAAAAGAAAGCTGAAAAATACTATGTTCGACTGGAAAACCATCCAAATTTACTTGCTCCTCAACTCATCAATAATGAACGAACAAGCGAGCGCAGATTAAGACGCTTCAGACCGCTGGATTTATCTACTAGATTCACTTTACATGAGACTCCATAAATATAAATTTGAATATTAAGTCAAGAATCAATGGATTTTTGACTTAGATTACATGTCAGTTACATCACGTCAATTTTAATTCCAACATTATACTCAATATCTTTTATATTTTATGTAGATAGTTGTATAGAATAAAGACAAAAAAAAAAAAAAAAAAAAAAATATTTGCATTTACATTTTGATTATACACTCTATACGAGCGACTGAGCTCATTTGAGAAAAAGAAAATAAAAAATAAAAAATAATAAAAAAAAAATCCGTTAAAATAAGCAACAACAAAAAGTAGGCCAGTCGAATCGTAGTCGAATCGATTAAATGATAATTGGTTTTTAAGAAACAATTGGAATAGTGGGGTCCATCTACTTACCAACCATCTACTTACTACCTACCTACTAACAAAGTCATTCGAATCTTTAGTGACAGTCAGGCTGCCTTAAAATCTCTTGAAAGTAACCTCATCAAATCTAGATTGCGTGGGAGAATGTTCGGAAGCCCTAAACCTCATAGGGCTCTGAAACAAGGTACAACTGATCTGGATACCGGGTCATAGTGGCTTGACTGGAAATGAGAAGTCTGACGAAATAGCCAGATCATCGGCGGGAAACATTTATGGCCCGGAACCAGCAGTTGGTATATCTATTGGTAATATTAAACTATCAATAGAAAACACCCTGAAAAGGGAAGCAAATATTCTTTGGGAGCGTATGGAAGGCCACAGGGTCTCTAAAATATATGCACCAAGAATAAACACCAAAATAACCAACTTCCTGCTAACTCTCAATAGAGAAGACTGTAGGAAGATGGTGGGCATACTTACTGGTCATAACCACATGAATAAACACATGTGTAGACTAGCACTAATTGACCTGTTGACACTGTCTGGAAGAGGAAGAAACCTCCACACACGTTGTAGCAGAGTGCTTAGCTCTTTCAAGGCTGAGACTCAGGCTACTGGAAACGCATTACATAACCTCAGAAAACTTCTGCAGGATAATTCCCCCAAACCTATTGGCCTTTATCAAAAGGGTCGACTAAGTTGAGGGGTGGGGGACGGCATAAAGGGCTAAAAAGCCTACATGCCGGCTCTGACAAATTTAGGCCACCTCCGTAGAAGAAAAAAAAAAAAAAAACCTACCTACTTCCCAACAAGTAGTCAAAGTATATAAAAATACTTTAAAATCTATTTGAAATTGTTTTAAGTATATGTGCAATACTTTAAGTACTTAAATACATTTCAACTTAGAGTATTAGCGGACCTGATTTATTCCGGCCCTTTTTATAAATATTAAATTAAATTAAATAAAATTGCAACTTGGAACAATAAAATTTGAAATACGTAGTTGCAAAAATTAATTTTTTTTTTATACTGTACCAGAAAATCAATAATAGGATGCCATTGCTTGTAGTTATCTACTTAAAGTGATTAAAAAATATTTATTATTAGAGCACTTAAATGAATGATGAAACAGTTTAAACTGTGTTAGTCTAGATTCTTTTATCTTTCAATAATTCTAAATGGGATTTTGATTGATGAAAAATATCTGAATTAATAGAACCAAAATTGTATTAATGGTAAGTGTAAAAGACTAGTTTTAATTTTAATAAAATAATAGTAGTTTTTAGGTCGTGAAAATCAGCACATTTCTTTACTTCGTTCTTTGTACTGTAATTAATTACTACCGTTCAAGGTACAAAAACAAATAATTGAAATAGTAAATTATTAATCGACAAAAGCTATATCGCAATGAATCCTACTGGTCTAAGTGTGTCGGCGTACTGTCGGCAGCCACTAGTATTACAGAAACTAATTAACTTTATTTGTTGCAATAAAGAAACATTTTTACTTGCTTTTATTTAGCTCGTATTCGTATTTATTTATTTATTTAGCACTCACTATATTTATCTAGAATTATATTTATTTTTGCCTTAATATATGCAATAATAATTTCATCAGAATCTTAAAGTTATTTAGATTGATTTAACAGTTTATAATAGTTAATTATAGCAATTATATTTTAGGTCCGTCATAAACTAGAAAATTATTCAATCGATTTCAATTGAATTTTTAGTATATATTGCTTAAATAGAGCAGAACATCACAGGCTATGTTGTTTTATTCAATTACTCTCTCAAATGTAAACAAACAATTCTATTACGGTTTTATTTTAAATTTTAACTTCACATTACAATTATTAACTTTCTTCAAGTAAACTGTTATCAATTTTAGCTGAAGATTACTTATAACTAGTGTTTAAATTTTTCCTCTTACGTGTATTGTAATTTTGCCCACAACGAGCATGATGAAAAAGAGAAAATAAAATTAGGTTTACAGTGCAAAATAAAACTGTTTTTAACAACGCTCGCCGAATACTATTTTTAATTTATCTCAGTGTTCAAAATTGTTTTATTTGTTTCAAATATTATATTTGAGCTTAGGGCGTTTCCAAACCTCTCACACTTGCACTTGATACTCGCACTAAACCTGTCAAATCGCACTTGATTTGTTGTCAAAATTTTAGTGTAGTCTCAAATGCACTAAATATCGCAAAATTAAATTTATTAAAACTGAAAATAAAAAAAAAATTTAGTGCGATTTGACAGGTTTAGTGCAAGTGCGAAAGGTTCGGAAATGCCCTTAGTAAGTTATAAAAGTCTAAAATCGTTTACAATTTAATGCTTCAACAAAATCAAAACCATTTAAGACCCACAGAATGAACAATAAATTAATTACCATATAAAATTATCATATAAACACGGCTTATCACAATATATGCTGCTGCTGCTGTAATATATTGGACAGATTCCCTCCCGAAATTCACAATCTATCTATTTATCTACCATATAAAATTAATTCATTTATTTTCTAGTAACACTGTAATTGTTTATTGAAAATAGTCTCCTCAATCTAAAACTATAAAAGTCCCAATGCTTTCAAGATTTCTAAATAGTTTTTAACGATCAGAATATACAATTTCTGTGACAACAATGTGGTGGTGTGTAAACAAAATGTACACAGATTTTGCAAAAAAATATTTCTTTTGCCAATAAAAATGTTTTTATTTTCTTCTGTTTTCATTTTGTTTTACCAAGGGAATGTAAATTCAGTTGTTTTTTTTTTTATTTATTTACATTCAAACCGAATGCAATATTTAATCGAACTTGTTTATTCCCTGTCTAATACAGAGATAATGTTTTAATGTATTCCATGTCAAATGCAAATAATAGAAGTTGAAAAATATAAAAACAAAATTAAATAGATTTAAATTTAACTTATAATGTACTATAATGGATCATTAAACTGTTTTGTCAAAATATTTATAATTTAAAAATTAATTTTTAAAAATCTAATTAGAAAATTCAATTTAAAGAAATATAAGTAAACAGTTTTTAACTATCATAAAAACATTTTGAAACGAAGGTACACTAATAAATAAATATTATTCGGAAAATTTTAAATGTTAATCCAGCTACAATGGCCCCCCTGTCACCATTGTGATTAAAATGTGAATGAAAGCCATCATAAATGAATGATAGAGACAAATCGATGTCAAGAATGTACCTTTAATTTTATTGTGAATGATACTGTCATTTTTTGTTGTATTTTCGTTGACAGTTAAATTTTTGAAAATATAACAATTGATTTTCATCACTGCTACTCCTTTCAATAAAATAAAATTCATTTTTTAAATTTTTTTTTTATTTATTATTATTTTCAATTTACAAATTTTTATAAAAAATCATTCCTATCACTAAATAAAAAGTCAGTAAACAGCTGCTGTATCAAAAATTTCTTTTTTATTCATGGCATCGAAACGATTTCCATATAAAAATACAATACATAATGGCAACATTTTATGACGTATCATTTTTGAACCGTTACACCAAAAACTGAATTAAATATTCACCAAAAAATTATTGATAATGATGTTTATGGTAGGGCATATTTAATAATAATTCCCATATTAATCTTCATTTGACAGTAAAGTTAAATTTTCAAAATTATTTTTTGCAGATTAAAATACGTAGCCATAACATTTCTTGCTACATGTTTTTTTTTCACCAAATACACATCAAGTCTATTCTGCGAATAATAATGCCTGACTGTCAAGTTTTGATTGTTTGAAAATTTTATAGTTGCGTTTTGAGTACAAAATCCGTAAAAAAAAAACAAAATAAGCTTAAAAATCCAAGTTAAATACACTTTACCTCTCCTCTGCATCTCAGACGTGCTCTAAAACAATAAAATTTTATAAATTTGGTTTAGCTGATAAGCCTTACCCCATTCAATATTTGAATTTTTAATTCAATTTTTTTTTTTTACAAAACTGTTACTGATTTTACGAAATGACATTTAATGACGTTTGAAGATTTTAGGTTCACTGCTCATCACAGTGAATATCAATGTTCATCACGACGTTTGATTGTGTTAGGTCCCATTTACGTTTTTAGATTCACTACGTTAACCTTGTCTAGTGTATCAAATCTCATAAACAACCTATATGTTTGACATTTAACGCACTCAACTTATATTTGACATTTAACAGCATTGATAGCGTTCAGACTATCTAAGATAGTTCACGTAATGAAAATGTTTTAATCAAAACTGCTAATCAAAATGTATACAAAATTAATCTTACCGAAATTATGATTCTGATGACAAATGTTTTATACCATCATTCGAATTCTACAGTTTCTAAAATTATTCGAAATTTTTGAGAATATTTTTATAAGCAATGAAATTACATTTTGCAAGATCTTTGGATGAATTATTTCATTGCATTGCTGGGTCATAAAAAAAAATATGTAAAAGTGGGTTCAAAAAAAAATCGAAGACTTTATCGACTTAAAATTTAGTTTATTGAATATAATTATAACTTATTAAATTTTTTCAGTAGATTTAGAACGAAATCGGACAGACCTGTTTTGAGCAATGACAATTAAATGTCAAACGCTTTAGGATTCCCTAGAACAAGAAAATCTACTTAATACTTTTTTTGATCTTTTTTTAACTTTTATGTTGTAGTTTTTAACTTGTTAAAATTAAGATAAAAAAATTTTGGTCAATTTAATGTTATTTTTTACTCTAAATCGTTCTAGAACAGATTACTGAACAAACTTATCAGGTGAAAACATTATTTGGTTAAATTAGTGCTTGTCACATCGATTCGTATTTTGACACTAAATGATAGTAGTTTTTTTGACAATAATGAATATTTTTTTTCGTATTTGAAAACATTCTCCACAGCTTGTGTTTTCGTAGTATTGTATTTAATGTCAAAGTAATATTTACAATTTATTGGTTACATTTATTTAGGTTTTGAAATAAGTTTTCTTTTTTAATTTAAATTTAATTGTTTTTGCCACAAAATTTTAATTATAACTTGGTTTGAAATGTAGAATGTACAAAATACCACAAAATACCAAAAAATGGTTGTCACGTCGATACGAAAAAAAATATTCATTACTGTCAAAAAAAAATATTAATTATTGTCAAAATACGAAAATAAAACGAAACCACGAATTTTCAAAACGACGTGACAAGCACTTTTATATTTAAATGCCAAAAATTTGTAGTTCAGAGATTGGAAAAAAACAATGGATATGAGGCATTTTGGTAAATTTGTCTAAATTAAAATATGTTATGGTTCTAATCTTACTGAAATACCCATAAATTTGCTAAATAAATTCGACAAAAGAAAATATTACTCATATTTAAAAAAAAAAATCAATATTAACAAAAATTAAAACAAAAATAAAGAATTTAAAAAATATATAAAATCAATTATGTAGGTAATGCAGTTTTGTAATCCAATTTCTATAAACAGATTAAAAACAATGCTAAATAAAGTACGATTAAAAATTAGTAGATAATTAAAATGGAACTAGACTTAGCTTGTAGAATTAAATTCATTGATTTGACTATGGTAGACAAAAATTTCAAGCAAAATATTAACGAAAAAATTAATCAATAGAAAAAGTTGATTATTGGATGGAATTTAGAAGTTATTTTTAATAGATTGCTAATTGGTCGATTATTAACTGATATTGAAAATAAAACAAACATTTTCTAGTTAACATTTTATAATTGACAGTAACATCAACTACAGGAAATAAAAAAATTTATTGTACAATCTATCATATTGCTTTAAATTTTCCTATTCTCTAATTGTTTCATTTAATTTTTGTGTCACCTGGCAACTCGGTTAGGATAAAAATCACCACTACATTTTGAAAATTACTTCATTAATACATTTTTTTAATATGTTCCACATTTAAATCAATTTAAATACAACTACTAATTTTATATAAACATTAGTATTTATACAACTATTCATAATATTATATTTGTTTTCAAAAACATTTTTTCAATTAAAATAAAATATAGGTAATCAAATTGTTATTGCTGTATAGATTGATAGAGTGAACTGTCATTCCGTAATTTTATTCTGTTTATTCCAACTCTGAAATGGAACAAAAGGAATACGTTCGGAATATACGGATTAAATAAAAAAATACAGAACAGAATATTTGGAATATTCCGAATGAATAAAAAAACGCTTTTTGACATATTCTGAATATTCCGGATATTCGGAATGAATAAACGAAAACAACCTCTAATTGCTTCATTTAATTTTTGTGTCAACTGACAATCCGGTTAAAGTAATAATCACCACTACATTTTGAAAATTACTTAATTTATACATTTTTTAATATTTTCCATATTTAACAGCTTAATCACAAATATTCCAGAAGTTAGCATCTTTCATTATTATTACGCATTCAATCTTTGCCACAAAAAAAGAAAATCTTTTTTAATATCAGATATTAAACTTACAATATAGCATCCAAGCACAAATTAATTTTCAAAAATAACAACTTTTCAACGTTTTATTTTTAAATTACAAAAAAAAATTCTAATATTTTCTCCAAAAATAGTGTTTACATATAATACAAAAATCTTCTGATCTGATAATTCCTTTATTACTATTTTTATCTTCTGTTTTTTTTTTTTTTAAATAATTTCTCATTTCAAAACTTAAAAATTAAATATCAAAAATAGAAAAAAATTTAATAGGTAGTCACAAATCCAATTTTTTGTTTTCTTCACTCATTTTTTTGCTTCTAATTTTCTACATTTTGTTTGTTACCATTTTCATTTCAATATGTTACTTATATTATATTATATAATATATATATAATACAGATATGTACTGACTGAAGTGTTTTATTTGTTACACAATTTATACACTCATCCTAGCTATGTTGACATGTCATGCTGTTCATAAAACAATAGATGAAAAAAGCAAAAACATAAAACACTTATATATTATTATTTGCTTACTGATTTTCACTCAATGTAAACATCACATACGTAAATGATAATTTTATGCAAAATACCTACAAGTTATTTCATTTCCAAATTTCTTTTTATAACTCATATTACATATGAGTCATAATATTATGTATATACATACATTTCTTACAAAATATAGTAAAAGAAAGCAACCAAAACGGTATAGCTACGAAAAATAAATAAAAAAAAAATTGTTTTAAAACACTTCATGTCATATTAGTTATTTCACAATTTTTTTTTTTTTTTTTTAGATACCTAGTAGAGAAAAATAAAATAGAATTTTTCACAATAGCGTCTCTAAAACTGTTCGTTGCGAACTTTTATTATAAAATCATTAAAATTCAAAAACAAAAAAAAAAACAAAAATTTTTCAAACTTTTTATAATAATATAAAATTTTTGATAATAAAAAACTTTGCTACTGATAAAATTTACAACGCGACAACACTAATTAAATTATGACATTTTGTGTTAAAATGACATTTTTAATCGCATGCATTTAAAACAAAAAAGTAAATAAATTATTTTGGAAATATTATTTATTAGCAATAAATATTTAATAATAAAAACTGTCGGTGGTAAGATATTTGATTTTTTATTTAATTAATTATTTAATAAATTATTTAAATGATTAATTTATAATAAATAATTTATAACACCTGACATATTTCAGTTTGAGTGATTAAAATGTAAATATAAAGGAAAATAAAAATTGAAAAATTGCATAATTTATTTATTTTAATTTTTTATTGGTATGTATTGAAAATAAATTTTAAAAAATCATTAAAAATGTTGAATTATTTGATTATGAATTTTCAACATTGAACGAAATTGTTCAAAAATTATTAGGTTATCCATCAATATTAAAAGATTCAAATTGGGCTTTTTCAAATTTGCAAATACACCGTGAAAAAACATTGGGTTCGTTCAGTGGCATTAGCCGGTAGATCTGAAATACATTTTGGATCCATGTACCATATATCTGGCCACTGAACGCAATTCACCACAAAAATTTACCCCAATACTAGCGCCATCCCCGGAAAATATAATGAGTACTTTTAAAAATAAATTAAATTTGAATGGAATAATATTTATTATCATTCATATAATTTATTTTTTATAACTCTTAATTTAAGTTTTATGTACACAAAAAAATATAAAAATTTAATTTTTTTTACAGTAGATGTCACAACACTCAACATGAAAATTGTTGTTGTTGTTTTTACATATAAAAAGTCAGATCCATGAAATTTATCTAGAATTTTTTCAGATCCATTTTCATTAACCGCGAAACATTAACCGGTACATTTACCACACCGTTCAGTAAACAGATACATGGATCTGTGGATTTCAGATCCATTGGTTAATTTCACTACCATTCTAACACTAAACCCGAATATAAGAAAAAGTCTGTTCGATAGATAAGAATAATTATATCATCATCATTGTTTTTACTCACATATAGAAAAGTGCAATAAAATATTTTTTTTTTTGGGTTTGGATTTTTTTTGTGGCATACATAAAAGTTTTTGTTTTGTTTTTTATAATTTTAAATTGTGTATGAAAAAAAATATTTGAAATTTTTGATAAAATAACTGAAATAATAACTAAAATTAAGGAAATGTCAAATATTTTTTTTAATCTAATTGCGATGCGACAAAAACACAAAACGATTGAAAATAAAAATATTCCGCAAACAGCAATTATTTTTTTTCTTCTAATCTTCTCTCTTTCGCATTTAAAAATTTTTTACACACACATGTAAAAAAGAATGAATTTCATACGTTAGAGTCTAAACGTCGGTGCTTTAAATCTCATGAGTCACTCAAGAGTCAAAGTTTTACATTGCACTGATTTAGAGAAATTTTCCCTTCAAAACCAGCCAAAAGGACTCTCCAAGAATATAAAATATCTTTAACAAGATAGTTTGATATAAGTTGATATGAGTAGAACAGAATGAGCGCAGCTATCAAGCAGTCATAACGCAGACATATTACTTTGAAAGTTGAAACATAATAAAACCAATACAAATGCCCAGAATGAAAGTAGTCATCGCACCGATCACGCAAAAGTTGAAAAAGTTTTAACGTCAACACAGGAATTCTACTTTGACAACTAATAAAGTTTTATTTAAACGTGTATGTAAAAGTAAAATTTTTTTGCGACTGTGAAATAAATTGTGATGATGTACCATTAAATTTTGGCCCATATTTTGATAGTCATTTCACTGTAATTTTTTATGAAAAACAAATTTTGCGATTTCAATAGTCGTTTAGCCAATTTCGATGGTCCGATTTAGTAATATATTCGGATAAAAAAACAAATTTTGTCATTTTTAAATTGTTAAATGACGACTTATGTTTGTTTGAAAACTTTTGTTGTTTAAAATTTAAAAAATGGATTTACAAAAAAAATCGTAAGTATTTTATTTTAAATTTGTGGACCAAGTCGGAACCAAGGGACTTTGAACAAAAAAAAAAAACAAAAAAAAATTTTTTTATACTTTTCTTGATGCGTGATGAACATTATTGACATTTTGGTTTTTGGACAATTTTTTTGTTCAAGGTCTACGGTCCCGAGTTCTGAACCGCGAAACAATCTGAAAATTTTTCAAAAATTATTCATAATAACTATTAATAACCTCTTCCCAGAAAATTAAAATTTAAACTGGTGATAAAGAGTTTGGTCCCCAATTCGTCTCGTCCCGACATTTGGGACAGCTTGTTTGCATCGTGCCTATGAGCCATTTTACTGAAGATAAGTTAAAAAAAAAAAAAAAAAAATTCGAGGGCTTTGTGAGGTGGGACCCGGACCTATTTTCCACCATTGAATTCACACACATTGGCTACTCTACTCTATTCAATATTAATTTGCATATTGAACAAACCTTTTGAACATGTTTTATTTTTCAATATTTTAATTAAATAATTTTTTATTGATTTTGAATTTTTACTGCTACTTTCTTTTATTAACTACTTTTTTTGTTATTATTTTTCAAAACAATGTCATTTTAACGCTTTCAACGTTTTCCATTCTGTGCACAAAATTTGATTGCTACGATTTTGACATTTAGCAACTTTGTTGGTTGCATGATAGCTGCTGCGCTCATTCTATTCATGAGGCGAACCTCAAACACAGATATTTTTAAATGAAAAAAACCAACTGAATTAAAGCGCATAGAAGAACGATCAACATATTATTGTATAGACCTGTTCAAAAATAATGATACTATCAACACCTACAACTCAAGGGGTTGTAGTGAAGTAGAGCCAACCATCTTTTGAATAGGAAATTATGATATCTTTAAATAATCTTTAGAGTGGAAATACACCAAGTTTAAACGAAATTACTGCATATTATGTAGTTTTCCAGAAGCAAATGGTATTTTCCACCTACCTACTTTAAAAGCAATTAAGAGCAATCGCAGATAAAGGAATAACAAATTTGATAACCACTGTGAAAGAATATTTGGCGTAGAAAAATTTCTCTAAAATATTTTATACACTCAAAATGTATTATAAAAAAAAACCTATCATTTCTATGTTTGAATTATCGTACAGTTGTACCGATGTCGAAGCAGAATATTTCTAGAAACTATAAACCAAAAAGTTTCTTAACACTAAAAATACTGGAAGAACAGTATAGATAGTTAAATATAGAACAGTTAGATATAGAAAAAAACAAGAGAGTTTAATAAAATCACATATTCACGCGTCGTTGATTACACGAAAGCTTTCGATGCAGTCAAATGAGAAGCACAATGTAAAATCTGATAAGTATGGGTGTTCGAAGGCATTTGGTTCAAACAATGTATAATATTTGATACAGTAAGTTCAGCTACAGTTAGAGTGTTATCAAATCATTTCGAATCACAAGCAAAGATCAAGGAAAGATTGTACTCTCTCCCCCATTTTATTTATATATATATATTCAGAGCACATCATAAGAGGATTTATAAGTGAATGAGATGGTGGAATAACTGTTGCTAATAAATAAAATTAATAATCTTTGATTTACAGATGACAATTTAATATTAGCTGCACATGAGCAAGAGTTTTAAATAATTGGGAACACTAAAATACAATCAAAACAATAGTAATGGTAATTGATTAGCCGAATAATAATCAACAGAACATTTAATTGATTTCTGGGTATCAAACAGTAACAAATTGTTAATACCTCCGGTTAATGATATCGAACCAAGCAAGCTTCACAGTCCAAAATAAAGATTAACAACGGCAAAAATGATAACGTAAAATTAACAAAAATATAATATAAAGCTTTGCTCTTATATTTTCAATAATCACAAGCGCTGTAGAAACATGGGGATCACAACAAGCAGATGGGAGAAAAATATAGAAAATTCTTAACCATGAGTATATAGGATAATAATTAAAATTTCATGAACCCCCGAATATTGTACAAATACTTAAATATACTTTAACCAAATTTAACAAATTTGGTTTTATACAAATACCAAATTTAATATACAACATAAGTGGGAAGTAAATACAAATTACATTAAGCAAATTAATTTTTTTCTACTTCTTTGATGTAGAATATTCGTCCTTTGTTTTTAGAACACAATTTTCTGCTTAAAAAATTCAAATAAACTTAAATCATAATTTCAATTCCATTTCGATTCACATTCAAAATAAAGTTTGACATCCCATTTGTATTCACATGAGATTTAAATATTTACATACTCGTATTTTAAATTTTATAGTTTACTTTTTTATTTTAAATCGCACCACGTTTGATCGAGACTATTACCGTTCTAACACAATTCATGATTGTATAATATATACAAAAAAAAAAAAAAACCAAAATAAAATGTTTCATATTATAAATAATAAGCAAAACAATATCGTATGTTAAAGGATATGTTAAAATTTACAATTTCAACTTTCAAAAGATTTATACATGTTGGCACTTGAGAGCATTTATGTAAAAAAAGCAAAAAAAGTAAAAATAAATAAAAATTATTACCAACTTTCATTTCATCTACTACACAACTATACTACTAAACTGCTAATCCACTACTACCACTCTGTTACTTTACTATACCACTCTACTACAACTGTCTACTACTACTACCCACTATATTCATTGTTTTATGAAATCCCAAATGCTCTCATTGTAATATGAAAGAAGTAATTTTTGTTTTTTTTACTTCTCTTTGTTATTTTTGTTTTTGTAACAATCAGTCAAAATGATGACGGTGTTATGAAGAAAATGAAAATGAACATGATGATGAGAATGTGAAAAAAAAAACAAAATGAAAAATAAAAAAAAAAAGGAAAATTTGCATTTATATTAAGCTTAAAAACAATTTCGTGGAAATAACAAAAACAAAAAAAAAAACAAAAAATAACAACAGAAAAAAGAAAATACAAATATCAGCGAAAATATAATTCCCCAATGTACCGGATTATAATAATATGTGAGAGAGATACTCTAATAAATGTGCGTATCTTTTTTTTTTTTTTGTTTCTGTTACTTAAAATAATACCCATTGTATAGGTTTGTACAAATGTGAATAAAAAGTCCTTAAATGAAGGAACGCACTTTTGTTGTTAAATTGTTTTCCTTTTTTTTTTTATATTTTGTTTTGTTTTTTTTTTTATTTTTTTGTTCTTGATTATTATTTGGTAACAATTTTATCTGCTCATAAAAAGCAGAGAAGCAAAGAATAAAATCGTTTTTTTATTCATGTATATCCTATATATACACTTTGAATAAACATGCATACCCCTACAAATTGATGTTTTTTTTGTCCTTTCTGTATATGAATGTATGAATGTATGTATATATAAAGTAATCCGGAATAGGTCAGGGTGGTTAGATTGATTAAAGAGCTAGTAACAAATAAAATATGGGATAAGTTGGAATTTATAATCATTCGCAGACCATTATGTATACCCTTATCATGCTTCTCGAATCGAATATGAGTCGAAGCGAATATGCTAGTCGAACATTCCGGTAAATGTGATCACGATTCGCGTATAATTTTATTCGCTGTGGAAAAGTTGTTGCTAACCTAACACTTGAAAATTAAATATTTTGACAAGTATATTTAGATTAATAAAGAACTTTCAATTGAATAAAGATGCATTATTTTATATTTTAAATTCAGTGAAACACAAATCGAAGCCTTAAATTAGAACAAATGGAATATATTACCAATAGTAACATTAGTCTGTGCAATACGATGAAGGAAATTATCACTGGCAATAATTCAGAGTTTCGATTGTTTCAGATATATTTACTGCTATTTTTCATTTTAGGTTTTTTCAAGTGTATTTGAATTTGTAACAACACTTAAAACGGCTCTTTAGATTAATTTGGACTCTCTGGATTTTGTTCTTTGCTCAACAGAGCATCGACAGTTTATTCCTACGCCTGTTGTTTTTATATATATGTATTTTTTTCGCAATACCTGTAATCATATTATTATCAACACGCAATACATAGACGAATAAACAAATAAACAATGATTTATTCCATTCTTTGAATTATTCACGTTTTGAAGATCCTAATACATTTAATTCGGTTGCAAATCGATTCCAAGCCTAGCCTATTCGAAGCCTAGTCATTATTCTCTCAATTGCACCAGCTTATCAAACTTTTTTTTTATAGCTGCAAATAATATCATATTATTATATTATTCATAAATTTTGTAAATAATATTCTCACATTTTTTTTTAAATTTATCCTCCCCTCCATTTTTACTCGAAAAACAACAAAATATTTTTTTTTATTTTTGTTTTACGGTTCTCACTTAAATTTTTTATTCGACAAATTATTCGAACGTATTAAGTTCGCTTCGCTAATCATGATAGCATGATAGCGAATTTGTCTACTTATACGTTCGATTCGAGAATCATGATAAGGGTGTTAACCTGAAAAATATTTGTGCCAGCGAAAAATTAAAATTTTCTCTACAAAATTAAAGCCAAATTAGACAAAATAAAAGTAGATATGATCCACTAAAACTAAATGAAGTATATTCTTTTAATATATTTCACCCAGTTAACAATTATCTTAGTCTTCTTAGATCACTTTGGTCTGTAGTTTTGACACTCTAAGGTTATAAATTTAATCTTCATATTAATATCTAAAATCATACATTGCTTAATGCTAATTGGAATACTCTTTTAAGGATATTTCATGCACTTGAGCATTGTCTTTGCACTGTGGGATCACTTTGATTGAGATTCTTGAGACTTTAAAGTCATGTATTAATAAACGTTGATTAACAAAAAATACCTATTATTTAATGTCAGTTGTAATAATATAATAGTTTATTTTTTTTAAAAAATAACGGTGTTAAGTATAGAACAGAATGTGTCATTGTCAATGTAAAACGAAAATTCAAAAACATTTATTTTATATTTTATGTCGAAAACACAATCACGACTAATGATGAATTTTTTGCTTTCAAATACATGGGATTATATGTAAATAGTGACAAATGACGAATAACAAAAAATTCGCGTTCAAAAATAAATCTATTTTTATTTTATTCGTCGACAAATGCGAATGACATTCATTGATACCAACATAAATTAGTCAAAATGGTTTTAATAAAACATTTTTAAAATTCAAATTCAAACAAATTTTTTTTTAAATTTTTCCTCCATTTTTTTTATTTACAAATTTTGAAATTTCAAAAACACAAAAATTTGTTCGTCGCGAATATTTCTTCATGATTGTGTCTCTAAGGGCGAATTCTCTTCATTCGTCACTCGTCATTCATCATGATTGTGTTTTCAACATTACGATTACAGTATGTCGTGCTTTGCTGTCGTTTCATCTCGTTTTAATTTGAATTTGAAAATTTTGCTCGTCACGATTCAATGAAGTTTAAAATTATTTATAATTAATGTCCGCATTTTGTTCTAAGGGACTGTTTTATTTTTTGCCCGTCGCGACATATTGTGTTTGTTCCAACACCGATAACGACAAAATCACTGACGAAATGCTCAACGAGAGATGATAGCGACACCTCTTGTTTAATGCTTTAATGTAGCATTTTTCTTAGCTTTGTGTATTTTGATTTTTTTTTTTTCGTTTTATTTCCAGTATTACCGAACCTGTGTGTAGTATATTTGGCTCTTTTGAGGGAGATGTTGTATCGGCGTAAGACCTAATGAGAGTTTTATGGTAAAATCTTGAGGTATTTGATTTTTCGAGAAAGAAAATAAAGATTGTGTTTTTTTCCAAAATTTTCTACTTTGAACTACAATATCTCCATAACGGCATCAATCATCATCAAATAAATGTTAAAATATGCTCAAGACCGTTGTCTTTCTAGAATACATAACTGAATATATATATTTAATACACCAACAGATATAACAGTTTTTATCTAAAAACATCAAAACAACACGGATACTTTCAAATATCATTTTCGTCCTTAAATAATAAGATGCACCATTAAAGATATATATTTTTGGAAAGCTAGCAATTACAGCAATTCTTGGAATATGGTCAATAGGTCTACGATACAAGATCTCCCTCAGAATGCCCAAAACCTTCAAAACTTAGAAGTATAGAGGTCTCCAACATAGTTCAAATATTGTGGTTCAAAGAATGATTTCAGCTTTAAATAAAAATTATTTTCAACAAATTAGTTTATTAGTCTACTATTGTTAATCTACATACTCTCTCTAGACTAGTTGCGCTACATATCGTCTAGAAGGTGAGATGATTTTTATTTCCCAGCATATTTGAATACGTGATATTAACATCATTAGATTGCATTTTTCTGTCATCCTATATACTAAATTAGATTATTAGATTGTGTAATTGGTTGGAATTAGATTGCGGGATGGAATCTGTTCCCTATATAACCGCAGCCGCAAATGGGCTTATTGTGATTACTCGTGTTTGGTAGTTCCAGTTAGTCCTCTGAGTTCTTAAGTATATCTGATTTTGTGATCACACTCAGCATATTCTTCAATAGTATGATGAATAGGTTCTATTGTTTGGGGATTACTGTTCTCAAGTGGCAAAGTCTGCTACGAGTGAGCCCTTCGTATTCACAGAATAGATTTTCAATAGACTGTTCCTCTTTTTCACCTATATAAAATCTACTGTAGTTTAATAAATTAAAAAATATATACCTACAAACATCAATCCATAAAACAGACTATTTACGATTTACACCCTGTATTTCAATTTATATTGTGGGGACAGGATAATGAAGTTATTGTATTTGTATATTCTAAACAATAATAATAATAACATCTATCTATAGTAGGTACTTCAAACGTTTACTGTATTTGTTTTGGAAAATTTTAAATGAGAAGAAAAATCATACGGGGGTGATAGAATCGAGAGAGAGTTGAGTTCAATTTTCAGGATAATTTAGAAAATCATTTGGGTTTGATAGAAAAATTACATAGAAAAAAATAAAACAATTTTTTTTTTTTTTTAAATAATTTAAAATTTGTTTTTTTTTCTTTTTTTTTTTTGTGTGATTTTAAGAAACAAAAAAAATAAAAAAAACAATTGAATTATGTTTCAATTTTGATGGTTTAATAAGAAATTATGTAGATGTGGTTTTATTATTATAATAATAAAGAGTTCATGTACGTATCAGGGGGCAAATAATAAAAAAAAAAACAAAAAAAAAAAAAAAACTGATTGATAATTTGCATGAAATGTAAATAAATTTTTATCTCCTTGTTATTTATTTTTTTCTCACATTTTAATTTAATTTTATGGGTGTATATAGATATCAGTATTACTACAGCAATATATGAGTTTAGTGATATTGAGAAAATTTTTCAATAAATTTTATAATATGGTAATTGTATGGGGAGATTAAGTTATTGAAATAATTTCAGTTATTAATAGAGTAGATACCTAAAGATAACAAATAAAAAACAACTACCAACATCCAAAAATCCTAAAACATTTAGAATGATCATTCCAATTGGGTGCTATTTATGAAAAGCAATTCAATTACATGTGCAAAAGTACTTATCAAATTCGAAGACATTCAATTAATTATTTCAAAAATGTCAAGTGATGAACAAATAATAAAACTGAAAAATATCACCATCATCATCAGTGTCTTGTAAATGAAACATAGGATTGTTCAATTTCAATCGCAAAACATTGCGATGTCAAATTAAGAAACCAACATATTTGTCCTACCTCTGCAGAATGAAAAACTAATAATAGTATGTATTTTTGCATACAAAGCAGAATTGAATTGTTATTGTTTTGTAAATAAAAAACTTATAAAGTGAAAATTGTTGACCAGATAAACCCATCTCATACTCAATATAGACGTATGGATCTGAAACATCGACACTATTACCCAAATAAAAATTGAATGATGGTTGTATGAAAAAATATATTAATTGTGATTTTGTAATATAAAATTTTGTAATATGAAAAGTTTTGAATACAGATAACTCATTATAGAAACAACAATAGCCAGTTAACAAATAAATAAAAATCACAACTATTTTCGTTATGGTGGCAACGTTTTCAATTGGTCATTTTTACAAGATTGAATTAAAATAGAGCTAAACATAAAATATTTAATATTCTATCGTATTAAAGGAGACCCTCAAACTTAAAATGCGTTTATAATAAAATATAAGATGCAAATCAGTTCTGCATGACCGATAAAGTGAAACAAATTTAATGAAAAAAGGCTAAAGTTGACACCGAATAACAGTGTTAAAAGACAAACAAGAGAATAAAATCAGAAAAATAAATGCATGCATTTAGTTTTGAATAGTTTTTACTACTACTACTACTACTACTACTACTACTATTAATAAGTTCAAATATTTTAATGGAATCATTATAATATTATTAATTATTATTAATTACATTTCATTATTCTCTAAAGCATAAAATACTTAAATTATAATTAAACTTATAATATAATAACATAAATTGTTGTTGTAGATATATAAATTTAAGTGAAACTACTTTTAATAAAATACAATTAAACACTATATATTTTATGATGTCCATATTAATGTACAGGGTGTTATAAAAATTGTTATGTGATACACATGAAAATAACAGTAAAACAGTTTGAATAAAGTAATTTTTTTTGTTGTTTATAAACAGGCAAGCATTACAGTGTAACTTTTAATCCTTGCTTTGAATTGAACAGGATAGAAATGAAGAAGAAGTTATTGTATGAAGTTATTGGTAGAAAATTGTAGAATAAACCCACTTATATTTTTCTTGAATTTCTGTGAATTATACGCTACAGCCTTGTTTAAATATAGAAGCACATCATCAGAGATGACTTGTTCCATATTTGTCCAATATGTTGGTTCATAATGTTGGTTCCAAAGTCCGGATTATAATGAACGATTTCCGTAACATGTTTGGCATCATGAATAGTAGATTAATTCAATGAAAATTTCTGAATACCCAAAACCATTTTCACAATATATGAAACAAATGTACAACCAATAAAGGTATATTGATATGAAGCATGAACGCTTTACCATCACAGAAAATGCATTCACAACACTTGTAAAAAAAAAAAATATATTATGAAAGTATTTTGACCCGAAAAGATTTGAAACCGGAAAGTTAATTGAAAGAAGCAATGTCGAGTTGAATAATGTGATTAAAAATACCAGTCGAGAATACTAGTCGCTAAGCTTTCATATTAAATATTTTTTTGTATATAATACAAGTACAAAACGATGATTAGGTACAGTCAAGATGGCCAGATAATGGCGAAAAAAAACTATTAGTCATAAAATGGAAAAAATTTGCTTAAGTTTCAGTGAAGCGTTGTGAGGCAGAGTTAAAAGTCCCACCAAATTGATATACAACGGAAGTATTTAAGTAAAATGTTTCGTTCCGATGGGACAGTATTTCGTAGATGGATAACTATAGTATTAATTGTTTATCCAATCAATATTAATCCAAATATTAATTGTTTATCCGGTCCGTTTGTTTGTCTCGCACAAATAATATTTTACATTTTTTTTTATCAATTTTTTTTATTTTTTATTTCATTTCAGTATCTCAGTCGTTCGTACAGAGTCGCTCGTAGATTTTGAACTTTTCTTCAACATAAAAATAAATAGTCACATATAAGTCTGTACAAAATAAAAAGGTTTATTATAGATTAGATAACAGAAATAGGATCAGACCATGTTAACATTCACTTTTTTTGGGCCTTAAATTATCAATTAGTACGAATATAATTATTTATTTTATTGTTCATACTTCCCATGAAAGAATACAACTTTTGTTTGTCATTTTTATCATTCTTACAAAGCGTATGATTGCTGTTACCATTTTACTTCCATTCTACCTTTAGTATCTCCACTCATGGTTAGAAAAAGAAACAATTTCAATTCCTATGACCTTATAATCCAGATTTTCTACATCATTGGGTTGGGATAGTTATGTTCTGCATCTCATAATAAATTCTGTATGCTAATTTGTGTAGGTTAAGGTTTAATTTAATTTAACTTTACTACACATTATACTTTTTATACTCTTATAGAGACTTACCGTCTCATGTATATGTACGAAATAAATAAATAATAAAATAACCAAAGGTGAATTGTCTGCGTCATTTGATTTGTATTTATTAATGATGGTGATTAACTATACACACATTCAAAACAATAAATTTTTTCCAAAAAATTATTCTAACTGTTGAAACCATAACATTTGAATTTTTGCAGATTCTTATATCCAAGCCATTGGATCTGGATTGTTAATAGACTAGTCTTGACATTGCAAATGTCTCAACACAAATCTGAATACAACGTCCACATGATCTTAAATGTCTACAACAGCTCACAATAGCTTAAGACATTGACTCCATGATCACAATTGTTGTTTACGATGTCTTCGCGCCCAGTTTGACAGGTATTTGGGCTTACAAAAATTTTTAAAAACCCAATGTTGTACAGTTGTAATAAAACCTTTCTGTTCATTTTGCTTTATCACAACTGTTGCCAACCTTTACACAATGTTGCCAACTTATTTTCCGAATAACATTGACAACTTAGTTTTTTCAGGTAGATATTTTCCTCAGACATTTACGATTTCATTCTAGTACAACTTTTTGCTCACTATAATTGTGGATATATTTCAATTGAAAGGATGTGAAAAATAATACCACCGTGAAGAAACATCCTGTACAATTGATAACATTATGATTTTACGATTTAAATTATTACAAATTATCTTAACAGCCATTTTGTTTTGTCTACTCAAAATAAATTATATAAAATTATATTTAGCTATATGTGCACAACACAATATATATATATATATATATCTGTATATATATTTTCTACTAATATCTTTATCCTTCTAGAAATCCTTGTTAAAAAAACGGTTTTTTTTTTTTTTTGAAATCAAAAGTCAATATCATTTTATACATTAATAATATTATATATCTATATCTACGCACATACATATATTTACACATTTTTATCAAAAATTAATTTAAAATCACTAAGAGTAACTAAAAATTATTCACCATTTCCTTCCATTTTAAGTGTTTGTTTCGAAAATTTCTTTACTTTTATGTTTTTTATTTTTTTTTTTTGCTTTTATTTGTTGTTGTTACTGTTATTTATTTGAATTTTATTCTTTTAATGAAATCCTGTTATTTTTCAACTTCCACAACTTATTCAACAATTTTAATTTTTTATTTTTTTTTTTTAAAATCTTCCGATGGTGTATAGGAAAAAAATATATATATGTATATATTTTTTTTTTTTTTGGTTTGTGGGCTTATATTTCATCTCTATCATTTTTTTTATTTTTTTTTTTTTTCAAAAATTATTATCCTTGAAATCTGTTAAATCCTTTAAAATAAAATCACTTCGGATAACTTTATAATTTTTACATTAAATATCATGATGTATATGCATATATTAAATATGAGCTAGAGGTGTATATATGCATGTATGTATGTATTTTTATATTTTCTAATTATACACCACGAAAGCAATTATATTTATGTCGAATTCATATAATGTAAAGGATGATGACGTTAGAAAAAAATTTTGTTTTCGAATTGTTCAGATACCGTTAACATACTTAAAAAGAAAATCGTTAAATTTGTTCGTGCACATTACACCATCCATACAGAAATTTGTAAATATGAGAATTGTACGTGCAATACTAAATTTTCTATTCAAAATCCTTTAGAAAATCTTATACCTTTTGAATGTTATCTCATTCTGAATTGAATGTAATTTTATTTTCTTTTTGCAAGGATTTACAAGAAATTACCATCTACCGTGAAATTTATAAAGTTAGTCATTTTTGTTTTAATTTTTTTTTTCACTTTTTTCTATAGAATAGAATTTACAACGTCCATGATTTTTGTTCTCTGTGCAGTTACAAAATAATAAGAAAAAGCTCTTTTAATCAAAGTGAAATTAAAAAAAAAAAATACATTTTAAAGGATTACAAAATTGATTTCAAAAATTAACTTAGATCGTATGTTAACTATACACTGTAATTAAAATTATTTGTTCAGACCCATAGTTAGGAAGTAAATTTCATTTTACGGTTTTAATTTGCATTTTATTTTCAACGTATGTTTAGTTATATATTTTGAATAGTTTCATAATTCAAAAGTTTAGTCCATTTATTAAAATAAATAACTAATTAATTCGAAAATTAAATATCAATTTAAAAAAAAAAAAATTGTTTTAATATCAAAATAATTTTTAATCTAATTAAAAACTAAAAATTATATAATATTGTTCACTAACAAATGCATATTTTAATTTAATTTAATAATTTCATATTTTAATAACAAATAATAATGCTTATTTTATTCCAACGAAAAAATTAATATTGTATTCTGCTATACATATACATACATATTATAATGCTCTGAAATGAACCCAATTTGATAACCTAAAATATTTGTCCTCATTTTCATAAAATTTCACTTTTCTATTCAAATTTGAATTTAACAAAAAAAAAATTTATAAAATGAAAATTCAATATAATTAAATAATATTATTTATGTTATATGATGTGAATAAACCGCAAACGAAATAATCAGAATGACAAAAGCGATGATTTAAATGACAAAAATATTTCGTTGAAGAGAAATTATTTTAGTGACAAATTATTCACCATGGCAAATAAATACTAAGTTATTACGAATCGAAAACGATTAAGTTTCAATTGACCGCGATTTAAGTCGGAAAATGGGTCGATTGAACCAAATAATATATATCTAAATAATAAGAAGTATCATCTCATATAAATTTTTTAAGAAAAATGTTTATACTGTGGGTTCCCAATATTAGACCCACACATAGACGAAGAGAAAAATAAGTGAAGAGAAGAGCGAAGACAAATTTCTCATTTTTATTTATTATTTTCACAGATATAATTGCATTTTACAGTATATACTGACTGATCGCTACATACCTTAAATAATAATAATAATACGTATTGAGATAAGTATTTAGTTAAACATACATTTTTTTTTTCTCCTATTACTCAGCGTGGTAGCATACGGCTTCGATAGTGAACCTCCATTCCTCTCTTTTGAGTACTACTTCCTTAATATCGTCTCAGGTATAATTGTTGATTGTTAATTCTTGATCGATTGTGCGTCTCCATGTGTTGTATGGTCTGCCGGGTCTCCTAATTCCACTCTAGAGCTCTTCTTGCTATATCACTTTCTGATTTCCTTAGTGTATGATCTATCCATTTCCATTTTTTCCTATTTATCTGTCTGTTGATAGGTTCTTCTCCACTTATCATCCATAAATCCTCGTTGCTAATTCTTGCCGGCCAGAATATTCTGCATATAATTCTCAAGCACTTGTTGATGAATACTTGTAGCTTCTGTTTGATTCTGACCGAAGTGAGCCATGTTTCACTGCCATATATTAATGTTGACTTAACACATGCTCTGAATATTGTTAGTTTTGTTGTTCTCGATATTTGGTTGCTTCGCCATATCTTCATTAGGCTCCCAAATGTTCTTCTTGCCTTATTTATACGGCTGTTGACATCTTCTGTTGTACCTCCTCTTGATGTTATAATGCTCCCCAGGTAGTTGTATTCTTCTACGTATTCTATCTGTTGTCCACTCACTGTTATTGGCTCACTGTCACTGTTGTTTGTCCTCATTGCCTTGGTTTTCTCGATATTTAATTCCAGTCCCGATTTCTTTGCTTCTTCCTGTAATCTGTTGACTTTGTTCTGTAGGTCCCTTTGATTCTTTGATATGAGGTATACATCATATGCGTAATCTAAATCTTCTAAGTTGCCGAAGAGATCCCATTCTATTCCGTTTATTCCAGTGCAAACTTTTCTTAGAATGTCGTCTAGTATTGTGTTGAAGAGAAATGGAGATAGTGCACATCCTTGTCTAACTCCTATATTGGTGTAGAATGGATCACTGATGTTACCTCTGTGCTGAACTGTTGTCTCTGGATCTTTATACATCGCTTTGATGATGTTGATGATTTTTTCAGGAACTCCCTTCTTTGTAAGTGTTCTCCATATTGCGCATCTCTTGACTGTGTCGAATGCTTTCTTAAAATCTATGAATAGTAGATAAAGTAGGGTATTCCATTCTACTGATTGTTCAACTATGACCCTTAAAGTGTTTGCCTGGTCAACACAGCTTCGGTTTGGTCTGAAACCTGCCTGCTCTTTCCGTAGTATTGGATCTAGTACTTCTTCTAATCTTTTCTTTATAATAATTGCTATTATCTTATGAATAGTATTTAGAACCGTGATTCCTCTGCAGTTGCTGCAGTTTGCCAAGTCTCCTTTCTTAGGTATCTTAACAATAATTCCTTTCTTTCATGATGGTGGTATATTCTCTTCTATCCATGCTTTCCTGAAGTGGGGTTCAATTGTTTTTGCGAATAATTCAGGGTCCAGTTTGGCTATTTCTGCTGGAATTCCATTTTCACCTGTTGCTTTGTTGTGCTTCAGGATATTGATTGTAGCTTTGATTTCTTCTATATTTGGAGCTGGAGTAGATATTGGCAGTCCCTCAGTTGGGTGGATATTTGCATCGTCTCTGTTTCTTATGTCTGCTTCATTATTTGTACTTTCTTCGTTGCTCAGTTCTTTGAAATGTTCTCTCCATCTCTTTAATTGATCCTCTAAGTTTGTGATGAGCGCACCATTTTTATCTTTAATTGGTTTGTTTTATTGTTCCGACTGGTTTGTTAAGTTCTTGACTATGCGATGCAATTCTCTCAGGTGATGTTGCTGTGCTGCTTTTTCTGCTTCTCCGGCTAAATTTTGTAGAAATTTCCTTTTATCTCTCTAAACATACATTAATAGACTCAATGATGGAATCACAGAATCTAGAAAAAAAATATAAAAATTTCTCTCAACTTATAATTTTCTAGTTAAATAAGGCACCATTTTTTTTTTTTAACTAAGTATATATTGTATCTACTTATTAAAACTGTATACATATTTATATTTACAGAATCATCAGAAACAATCAAAATAAAAAAAATTTACTGCAAATTCATGTATTTCAATTATGAATATTTTTAATATAGGTTTTTCATTTCTAATTCAATTTTATTTATTTCAAATTCAATTTTATTTATTTCAAATTCAAATTTTTTTATTTCAAATTCAATATTTTTCATTTCAAATTCAATATTTGTAAATTTTGTTATTTTTATTTTTAAATTTTTTAAATTAAATTTTTTAAACAAATAAAAATAGATTTTTTGAACAAAACAAACTTTAAATAGGTATATTAAATGTAACAGTTAATGTAATGGTTGTCCAACTATAGCCAATGGTAATTTCATTGCCATATCCACGTAATAATTGTGGCAATCGGCTGAGGCAAACAGTTGCCAAGGATGTTTCTATTACATTTACCAAATTTATATTCGTTTGTCGATGCGTCGAAAAGACTCTCTCTCTCTCTCTTTTTCAATTGGACTGAACATCGGTGAGTATGTAACTCATCAATGAATGTAATAAAATTTGTTTGAATAATTAACAGATGAGTTTGCTATTATTTATTACTATACATTATTCCATGTAAATTCATAGCTGCTATTAATGAAACATGTCGCCATCTTACAGTTGGTACTATGATATGAGCAGCAGTAATGATTTATTATCAGTTATAGCAGTTTTTTGTAACCATTTATTATAGACATGGCAGTATTTTTATTGATTGATTCAATTATGGTTTTGGCTTCTTCATTGCATTTTATTAGGATATGCTTTTTGTCTAAACTAGTTTTACTGTATGGTTCCCTATGGTATCCTCTACGACGTACCACCAAATTAGATGTAGTTTCTATAGATACTGCTATCATCAGATGATATTATTAGTCGATATATAATTCCGTCCATTGGGACTGATCAAAGGACTCGATTCTATGAACGAATTATTTAGATTAACAAGACTACTGCAATTGCTAAAACTTATTTAAAGATTGTTTATTTAAAAAACCTATTTTTATTTTGTTTGTTTTCTTTAAAAATTCTCTAAAAATTTAAAATAAAAATTACAAAATTTACAAATATTGAATTTGAAATAAAAAAACTTGAATTAGAAGTGAAAACCTATAATTCATTGTTAATTCATCAAAAAACTATAGAAAACCCAAATTTGACTTTTTTTATAATCAAGCTGATAAAACACAATTCTAAGACACTATTCATCACTAAAATAAAATTTTCCACAACAATTTTCTTTCCTATAGAATATCAGACATTAACGTAAATGTACCTATCACCGCCCTAGTACATTATGCCGCCCAAGCCCTATTTTTTTAAATACGATACTTCCACGCTTTATATTCCAAATTTATTTTTGAAATAAAAAAAGAATATTATTTCCCCGTTGTAATGCAAAATAATGCACATTTGTATTCATATTAATAAATATGTTATTGATAGAAAACTAAACTAGATAGACATTTTAGTGAAAATATTGCTTCAAACGTTTAAAATTTTTTTTATTTTGTTAAGACCATAATAATGAAACTATGATGTTCACTTATTTATTTTATTCAAATAATTATAAAAGATATATTATTAAATAAATTATAATACATACTTTCTTCAATTTGTAAATAAAAAATATTTAAAATTGCTAATTAGTTTTGAGCGCGAATTAGGGACACGTAAATTTATGTTGTACGTATTTACGATCGACCGGGCGGAATTAGGAAAATGATATATCGAAATAATTAATTAAGTTATTCAACTATTTTTGATTATATAAGAATGCAACTGGACAATTTTAAATTGAAATTTGAACAAACTAAGCTGGAACTAATTACGACCTATGAATTTAATTTCGCATATATGTGTTTTTTGTTACAACAAAATTTTGAGTTTTTATAAAAATTTGTATGAAAGAGCGGGTCGGTAATACGTTCAATAATGTCCTAATTCCGAACTAAATATGCAGGTGTAAGCTATTTTCACTAAATTCATACCAAGTCTTACATTTAAAGAAAAAAACTATATTTTAATTGTTCAAAATAAGCAAATATTTTCCTTTTATTAGTAGACGAAATACGCGTATCCTGTATATGATAAGCATATTTAGTAAAATTAAATGGAAAATATTCGACTAATATTTTTAACAATTATAGATAAATTTTACTCTAACGCTAACCTTAAAGAATTAGTTTTTCCAAAACTATATTTTACTTATATTAAATTTTGTATAATTCAAAACATCTCTGAAATTATCTTGCCTTGCCACCAAAATTTTATTAAGGGGTCCATTATAAATTACCAAAATAATTTCTTTGTATACATTTCACAATAAGTTTAATAGAGGAGTGAAAACCATGACCATGTCTGGCACACTTTGGAAATGGCCTGTAAAAGAAGATATTCTAATATATTCAGACATAGTCAAATAGTGACACCCTAGTCTGCAAAATTGAGTAAATATTTTATATTTTTATTTATTTATTTTTTAAATGTACATTGTTATAATATTTAAGTTAATTATGTTATATTGCATTATTTTTTTTTTGTTTGAAATACTAAACCGTTGCATTGTTTAATTTTTTTTTAATTTTCATATTGAAATAAATGTATATATTTTTATGTGTAACAAAAAATTTTACTTACATTATAATTATTTATTTTTTTTTTTCAAATTACTTCTAATAATATTGATTTTTTATTTTAATAAATATTTTTTATAATTTAACGAAATACTAGTTAATTATTAATTTTACTCTTTATAATTATTTTAAATAGCTTTTTTGAATAAAATCGTAAATAGGTACTGCGAATCGCAAATAGGTTCAAAAAGCGGAATTGAGTTTATATAAAATAAGGAAAAAAAAATTTTTTTTTTAGAAATATTTGCCTTTAATTTAAGCGTACTAAAACTACAAAAATAAACTTTAGAATCGCAGCTTGATATAATGTTTTCATATCAAGTTATGATTGTAATTACGGAAAAAGCAATTTAGCCGAAATTCTAGGAAATCTTGAGATGAGATTAAGAGATTTGGTAAAAAGTTCGGCTAATTTGCTTTTTCCGTAATTACAATCATAACTTGCTATGAAAACATTATATCAAGCTGCGATTCTAAAGTTTATTTTTGTAGTTTTAGTACGCTTAAATTGAAAGCAAATATTTCTAAAAAAAAATTTTTTTTTTCCTTATTTTATTTTCGACTTTTTAGTGAAAATATTTTTTTAATGAAAAATAATATATTTTCAAAGAACAACACATATAATCAAATGGCACTAAAATTCACTCTAACGCAATTTGGTTATTATTGCTCATACTTCAAATGTGTAATTATATTTTATATTACTGTAACAAAGTTTATAAAAATATGTATATTTTTTTAAAAATTTTGTAAATTTACGTATTAAAAAATTTTCAACAATAAAAAATTACGCACTTTATAAAAAGAAACCCTGTTAAATACAAAAAATATTTGACGTAAAATCGTAGATGTAAACCTGAGAAAAAGTCTGAAATGTAAATACTCATCCGACTTTATCTACGATAAAATTCGATTTTGTCCGACGTGGTAAACGCTGCCTAAGCATAAATTGGCATATAAAAGTATAATATATACATGCATAAATCGAAATTGAACTTTTTTTACATGCGAGAAGAGTAATTTGTAACTGAGTGATAGATAACTGATACTTGATTGGTTCAAATTTTGTTTTCTTCCATAAATAATGTTTGCACATTATTTTCAATTAAACTAAGCCATATGATTATGTATGTAACAAATGCAAGCCCTATATGGACACATGTACGTTACGTACATATACTTACTGAGAGAAAGAGAAATAATAAAAGAAAGAGATTAATAAAAGAAACCAAATTAAAAACACAAAAAAAATATAATGAAAATGATGATTGAAAATAATTGAAATATAATAATTATGACTTGTATTGCACACATTTATTTTGTATTCCTTTTTTGTTTTTCTTTTTTTGCTTCTTTACACTATAGAAATGTCAATAAATATAGTGAATTTAAAGAGAAACCAAATTTTAACTTTATCAAATATCCATATTTCATTATTAGTACACACACATATGTAAATTTCACCTTAGTTGAATGCAAAGAATATCTATAATCTATATTAACAAGAATATACACTCCCATTTTACGTAAACCTAATTTTTAAGAAATACCAAACCGAGCAAAATATCATTAGTTAAAAGAGGTAAAATTTACATTTACTTATCGTATACCAAATTTATTATGAGAGAGAAAAGGTACAAAACAGATGTTTGCCTTTTGCTTTATACTGTAAAATAATTTTGCGTTCTCATTATTCTCCTTTGGATTTGTTTACGTTTCCTCCCATTATTTATATGAGGCAGGGTGGCAAAAAATGTTAGTTCTAATTTAGTTTGTTCCCTAATACGAGGATTAATTCTGATATTTTATTATTTTAATATTTTCGTTTTAAACATTATTATTTTCGTATATACCTATTAAAAATATTAAATTATAATTACATTACAATAATATAAAATATTATTAATATTTTTGTCAGTAATAATTTGGAGTCACAAACATTATTATTTTTTATTAATTATATTAGTAAACCTAAATATTTATTATATTGGTATACGATTATAAAATAATACTGAGGATTACTATTTACAAATCACAGATATTAAAGAATATGATAACGCTGTTTTAGTTAGGTCTCCTAAAAATCCTATGCATAGTTGATACAATTTAGAAAATAATATTGTTAAATATTTCAACGAAATTTTTGTCGAAATTTTTTTTCAAAATTATTAACATTTTTTTATTTAATTTCAGCCAACTGTTTTTGTTACTCTCTTTTGTTTACTATATTTTTTCTTTTTCTTACACGTAAAATTCTTATTATCGTCTATTTCTGACAATGTTTATCAAATTTGCATATGAATTTGTGTGCAAACAAATGAATGCATACATGAGTTCATACTCTTTTTATGGATATACTTTGGTTAAACGGTTATTGAAATGGGTATTTTGTTGAATTGAAGCAAATTGAAACAAACATATAAAGTCCAAGGCAAGTTAATTAAGGCAAATATAATAAGGGCGGAATTAGTTCGGATTGAAATTGTTGAGCGGAAATACGTACAATCAAATTTTTTTTAGCAGTTATGATATTTTATTATTTATTTAGAAAAAATTAAATTATAATTAGATGAAAATATTTTTTTTTTTTAATTAAAAAATACTAATTATTATAATTTGAAAAAAAAAAATTAAAAAAAAGCTTATATTTTGCTTATTTTGTCAACTTAAACTAATTTTTCCTTAAGGGGGCGGAAATTGGTACATTTACGTTAGTTATTCATAATCACCCTGCATTTTAAATATTTTCTGAGAAAAAACACCATTAAAGATTATTAAAAATAAAATAATTTCATTTATTCAATTAAAAAAAAAACAATACACTAAATTATGATAATATCATCGAATTTAAAAATATTTAAAAAAAAAATATTGGTTTAGAGACAGAGAAAAAAAAATATTATCTATAACAAAATATTTATTTTTAATTTTTTTTTTAATTATTAGTTTATTTTGAAAACTTTTAAATTATTGAAATATATATTTTCTGTTTAATTCAAATTCATATAAATTCATGTTATAAAAAAAATGAATTTTCATTATTTTTTGTTTTGTTGTTGTCGCCCCTTTTTTTTTTTTTTTTTGTAAATATTTTAATTATCTAATTTTGAGAGTAGATTTACACTTTTATAAACAATAAACTAATTAAATACAACTGCATTTATTAAATTATATATTTTTTTTTTCTTTCAGCTAATTCTCACTTTCTGTCTCTTTCTATTTAGTTGCTATTAAGATACAATTCACCTCGTTTATAAACTAGTTTTCATGATGTATTTTTATCCTAATTTCATTTTTATTTTTTGTTGTTTTTTTTTTTTTAATTCTATCAAATCCACTTGTGCACATTTTATAAATAGGTAATTTATGCAAATCTGATACAGATTTTAAAATTGTTGTTTATTTGCAATATTGCAGTATTGTGCTGCAATTAGTATATTATATAAATAAATATGTAGTGTACAATTGTATAGAAGTACACTTAGTTTTACAATGAAATTATAGGATATTAGTGAATACAATCATTATTATAATGTATTGTATGTATATGTTATATAAATACGATACATTTTTTTGCTGTTGTTTAAATCTACTCTCTTGTTCATACTTAATTGAATAATATTTGAAAAATGCTTTCAGATCAATTTGTATTTCATGAGCAATTCATTGATTCTTTATTCAATTCAAGTTAATAGTATTCAATTTATTTCATCTATCAATAAATATATTTAGTCTTTTGTTTTCAATATACACAAAGTATAGTTTTGAATATTTAGAGTAAATTAGATGTAGAAATAATTGAGCTCAATGTTAAATACCTAATCTATTTTCTTTTTGTTTTCCTTTAAATGGTGCAATTTAAAAAAGTATATTGTAGAAAGTCGTTTATTTCAACCAAATTATAAAACTACAATACGATTCAATTGAAAAAATAATTGGCTATCAAATATTTGGTTGAACTACATTTTATTTTTTAATATATCTGTGAAATCATTTAATCAATTTTAATAAATTTCGATTAAAAATTTTTTTTTTATTGAGTTTGATTTTAGTTTCTTTGATCGAAATGAACTTTTCATTTTGCACTTGTATATAAATTTTAATCAAAATTCACTTTAACTTATTTATTGCATTTTTTTTCAAATTTTCAATTCAATTTGAAATTTTATAATTAAATTCAATCAAAAATTTTTTAATGCAAATTAAATTTTCATTGAAAAAAACATTTTTATTAGAAATTTTGTAGAAATTTGTCTGTATTAGGAGCGTGAATAAAATGTACTGAAATAACAATATATTGTGGCAAAATGTAGGTGTGAGGTACTATCTAATAATAATTGAAATTAGCAAAATTGAATATAAAGAGTAGTTCAATCAAATTATTTCGATTGACATTCCTTTTGAAGCATTAAGTAGCATGCAGACTATCATTTCATTTATCATTTCAGTCCGCGACTGTCATTTCAAATGATGGTGTAATAGTGTTAAATGATGGAATGGTAGTTTAAAGTGGGAAATACATGTGCAGACTTCTGATGCATCGCTGCATGCAGATATGCATGCATATCTGCGTGCCAGACACATGTGCATATTATATCTGTCAAAAATTGTTTGTTTTGAAATAATGTAGATAATTGCCGCCATTGATACACATACAATTTGTTTGTATAGTAATAAAATATAAAATAAAATAATTTTTGAAAAATTTTAAAGTTAAAAGTTATTAAAAGTGTTTAATAAAAGTTTTAATTTAATAATTTTTGAAAAAATTTCAATCACATATTTTGTTGACTGTTACTATCATGAATGTAACAAAATATAATTAATTATATGAATAAATAAATACTAGTTTGTTGTGCATATATTTTGTTATATCTAAATATTTTAAAAATTTATGATGAATATACAACAAAAAAGAAAGAAAATCTAGACTATGGACTAGGGAAATTTTTATTCATTTCAAATTAATTAGTTTTTCTTCCATTAACTAATTTAAAAATTTTTTTTACAAAATTGGTTATTACCTATTTACCACAAAAAACAATAATAAATATGTAAATATTAAATAACTTTTATGACGTTTGTTATTATTTTTTTATTAGTTTGAGTAAAATGACAATTTTTACAATCTTTCGTGTTGGTAGCTCTGCTGCTGCGCAACAAAAATTAGAAATAGAGATATCTTGCATCAAAACGCACTGCGTGCAGAATTACATGTAATTGGTTCCATATAAAACCACGTATTCTAATTTATTTTTGCTGCGATGCATGCATAGTTCTGCACATGTATTTACATAAGGCATAAAGGACGAAATATCAAAATTTTTTGATTTGGTCAGTTTTGTAAAAAATGATGAGAAAACTGAAATGATAAATGAAATTATAGTCTGCATGCTACTTTAAGCACATTGACACTACCAGACAACAGATACAAAATTATACAACTACATGGAACAAAATATATGGCCGCTTCAATGGACGCAACGAAACTACAAAATAAAAAATACAAAAAATTTCAATTATGAAATTAAAATCAAGCTAAGCTTACTATAAAAGCATGTCAGGCGAAGAAAGAATGAATATAATAAATTTTTGTGAAAATATTTATAACGGTAAAAAGTTCACTAAATATGCAGAACCGCCTCTGAATAATATGAGATATCATCATCTTATAGCGCTAACGCTAACAGCTCTGAATGAGCATCGAAAAAAAAATAGATCTTGTTTGCAATTTGACATTTGTATTGTTTAAGCATAATTTTTAATGATGTATATCCATCTGCTTCTTGGTCCTGTATCCACCACGATTACTATCGGACTTTCTAATTGATTTTGGACTTGACTTTCGTGCATTAGATCTACATAGCCAACCCATACTAGACTTTGGGCTTTCGAAAACCATACAATATGTTCATTCTTAGTCAGATTATTGATTATCGTTGTTACTTCTGCATTCTCCATTCTGCAATATTTTTTTTGAAGACTCTTCAGCTACATTTATTGTTCATACATCGCACCCATACATCACTGTTAGTCGTATGAGAGTTTTCTATATTATTATTTTATTAATATTAGCTTTAATTGTAGCAACTATCCCTTTGCATTGTAGCTAGCATCTATTTCCGGCCTGGATTATGTTTTGAATATAAAACTGCATACTACTGTTGCTTCTTATTGTTGCTCTGACTGAATATTTTCCGATTTTTTTTTTTACAAACAGCCAAACGTTAGGATGTTATCTTTAGTACTTACATACCACTTGGTTGGGATAAGACAGGAAGAAGAAAGTGCTATTGAAATAATTAGCTGAAATTTCCAGAATGAAGTTATTGTTGTTTTTCTTGAATTTCTGTAACTTATACACAATAGTGTTATTTGAACGTGGAAACACACCAGAAGGGATATAATTCAACATTCGCGAAGTTAGGCGAATTGCCGTAAGTTGTTTGATGCCATCTAGGTATTTCTATTGTGTGCGGATGGACATCTGCGGCTCCTCTTGATTAACGTCAACTATTTACTGCTCCTCTTGATTAACGGAACTGTTTAAGAGGAGAAGTATCTGGTAACAACTGAAATAGAATGGGGTTATATTTTATTTAAGAAGGCTTACTTTCTGACAATAGTTGTAGTAGTTTTCCACATTTAATGAGTTGATAAGTTAATAATTTACCAATTTTTTATTCCAAATAAATGCTCAAAGAACATTGCAGATTTTGTAGTATAGTACTTGCAGTACTTGCAGTAGCGTACCAAATTAAGCTCAAAAAGGTGATTCTACACAAGTACTGTCAAGAACATAAAAAAAATAGATAGAATAGATAAATTTAAGAATTAGAGAACATCAAAAAAATAGGTAGATTTTTGCGGCAGATCTCGTGATAGATTTCTGCCTCGTATAGGCATTAGGTCGAGCATAAGCATTATATCGAGATTATTTTCATAGTAGCTAATGTCTTACTATAAATAGCGTAAATCCATAATCTTAAAATATATATATATATATATCTTAAAGTTATATATATATATATATATATCTATATATATAAATCCATATAATATAATCCATAGCTATACAATTTTCGAAAAGTTGTATAACACAACATTTTGACATCGAATTTGTAAAATCTAAAAATAATTCTCCCCATCTGAAAATAATATTATATTCCTATGAAATCATTGGTGACTAAATAATACTAAACTAATGGTTTTGTTATTGAAGGATAATTCCAGTTGAATGTTAAAAAAGAAGACATTGAAAAACCCAATACAACAGTCTTATAGGATAATTTTTTTTTTTTTGAAATTGGGTAGTTCTAAGTAACCGCGACCTCTTAAGATCTATTGTACTTCCCAGTCTATTTCAGAATTGCAGGTCTATTTTCTTGATAAACGCTATTATTGCTTGAATGTAACGCTCTTATTAAACCTTCGACTTCTTTTCTCTTTTGGGTATTAGTACAGTGAAGCTCCTTGGACAAGCAATTGCTTTTGTCATATAGTCTGACATTGCAATTGCTTCAATTCCTAGTTATAATTTTCTGCAGGAACATGCTATGTCCTGGTTTTTTGTGTTTGAAATTGCTTGTTAGATGCAGCTTTGTTGCTGTGCGCCCTGCTAGCTTTTTTGTTTATGTAATCTATGTGAGGATACCATGACTGTTGACTGTCAAGTATTTCACAGGATAATAGAAATTCCCAAAATTACATCATCTCTCTTTGATTCAACAACGATCAAGTTTCAAAATTTCTACTACAAAGAAATAAAACCTACAACAAAAAACAAATAAAACAAATTACTTCAAATCAAAGAGAAACTTTTACATACCTTCTCTGACCACCATTTGACAGTTATAAAAATGAGACATAACTGGGCCTTACTATATACGTACATTTTTTTTTTTACAAATTATCAACTAAATGACCCATCATAAAAAACAAAAACCAAATAAAAAACCTCACAACATATATATTTAATCCTTTTAATGGTTGCAATTTCAAGTAATAAAAATTAAATCTAAAAAAGGACCTTTAAAACCCTAAAACCAAAAACAAACAAAAAAAAAAAAACAAAACAATTTATTTTGAAAAGTTTGAAATCAAAACTTTTTGTTTTATTTGTTAATCGGTTTTCCAGTTTTTCTTTATAACCATTTTGTTTTGTTTTTCACTACACCCAATAACAATTAACCCCTGAAAAGTTTTGTTAATTTAATTTTTTTTTTTATTATTTTTATTTTATTTAAAAAAAATTCGATTTTAACTTTAACAGGCATGAAAATACAAATATTTGTATTGAAAGCCGATCAACTTTTTTTTTTATTTCTAAAAATGACCTCGAAATTCTGTAAATGAAAATATATCTAGGTTTTAGTTGTAAACTTTTGTTGACCCTGAAATGAAAAAAACCTGAATTAAAAAAAAAAAAAAAATGTTTGTTTTTAATATTTTAATCTACCTATACCTAGTTAGTGTACTAGAGTATAATTCTAAATTTCATAGTGTAATATTTTGTATTCTTCTTCTTTTTCAATGACGACTTTTTATTTAACCAACATCAAGTTTTAACCTTCTCAGTGTTGTGTAATTGTGTATATATGTTAAATTAGAAATTTTGTAATTAGGTCAAATTTATTTATTTATTCTTAGTGGTTGCCCACGAATTTGTGCGTAGGTTTTTAATTTAGTAAAAGTAAATATAGTGGTGGGTCGATTTGAATTGAAGTATTTTTTTTATTTCATTATAATGCAAATTCAATTCATTTCAAAGAAAAAAAATTTTGTAGGGTGATCTCGATTCATATTAAGTGTATCAAAGATATTAAAATAATTCAATTGCTATTAGTTTGTGTGAAGACTTACAATTTATACAAAAAAAATTCCAGTAATAATTATGTTTAATATATTTTTTAAAACTATGGTATGTAACGGGGTTAGTTTAACGGTAACCATTATTGGCTTAGTAAGTGTTATAGGCTGTAAAACGATATTATTATGGTGATAAAATGATTTCAAATATTGATTCAAGACAATTTGCCATAATCTAAAATTCAAATTCTAACAAACATACGTGTCCAGAATTTATCTGCTTTCATTCTTTACCAATTTTCCCTTCCATTGTTAATAAAAACTGTTTCAGGTTAATATAAAAATAGATATCATAAATTTAATATGATTATATCTTATATAAACAAATTTTACATGAACAAAAACAAAACAATAATACAGTGAAAATGGTAACTCTATAATGTTTTTGTTTGACAATGCCAATAATTGAATTTTCCCTCTGATTAGTAATGAAATCAAATATCAAAGCTCTCATAAATTTTTGAAATCATGTTAATCAATTTCGAATCTTTAATATAATTTTATTTTATCCGCATAAGAGGCTAGCTAACAAAATCAATTACTAACTATTTTGATTGCCAACATTTGTAAATTTTACCCTATACATTTTTGTAATTTACATATTTGCATGAATTAAAATAAAAGTATAAATTTTCAGAGATAGCTTACGATTCGAGCTTACACGATTCAATTCAATAGGAACTCCCCGTGAAACACGAAGGGCAGAATGTGATCATCCCTACGCCGTAGAAATCCCTGGATGGTAGAATACAAGTTACTGAAACTCGTTTGTAACCTCAACATCCCGCATGTAAAATTAACATGATAAATTCTATATTTATGACTTACTTAAATTCAAGACGAATTAACATCTTCGTTCGTAATTGTCCGCCTTCCCTTCTACCTTTCCCTACTTTCCTAATTCTGTTTTCGCACCTTAGTCAAACATGCCAATTGGTATAAATGGAGGTCACTTAGTATTTTGGTTATGTATATAAAACAAAAAAAAAAACTATACCGTCATGATCATTGAACAATTCAGCGAAACACCTAGACCATATAGTTTCCAACCTACTTCTTGAGCCAATTTGTGCTTTTTATAAAGCGATAGAAGTTCTTTATTTCATTCAAAATTAGGTCACCTAGTGATTACAAAACTAGGGTTCCTTGATGGACATTCTTTTTGTGATTTAGAACGAGGCGAGTGCTGTAAAAATATAAGATATTAATCCTCTTCTTTCCAAACTCATCGCAACTCATTCCGTAAGAGTTCAAGGCATATTTGCTTTGACAAGATGACTCGTTAAAATTCTAAATTCTTTTCAACGCCAGCAAGTAAAAATAGTGCTTTCAATTTAGCATAGAATAGATTTGCCTGACTATATTGCAGTCTATCTTGTTCAACCAATTGGTATTTGAAGATTTGACTCCTTATCTGTATGGTAATGGATTGCAAGTGGCTAGAAATATACTACTTTAAGGGTTGTACACTTTCAACCGAATTAATCGGTAATCGGTACTTCTTCACTTAACTTTTTGAGCTATTTTAAAAAAACAGAAATGGCAACGTTATTCACATAAGTACAACATGTCTCTTTCAAAATTAGCAATAGTTCATTTACAACCAAATTTCATAAAAGAAGAGTTACACTATTGCTTGATAGAAATAAACTACAGTTTAATAGAAAGAAATCATTGCACCATATTGCACCATAATTTTAAAGAAAAAAACTGTTTACAAATAACTCAGGAAAAATTTATTTCATCATCACTAAATTTCATAAAAGAGAAGTTGCACCCTTATTTAAAAGAAAAAAAATATTTGCACCATATTGCACCATAATTTTAAAGAAAAAAAACTGTTTACAAATAACTCAGGAAAAATTTATTTCATCATCACTAAATTTCATAAAAGAGAAGTTGCACCCTTATTTAAAAGAAAAAAAATATTTGCACCATATTGCACCATAATTTAAAAGAATAAAATCATTCACAAATAACAATCAGGGACAATTTCTTTCATCATCCTTGTATGCATTATAATGCTTCAACGTTATAGAAATACTGGTTTTCAAATACTGTTTTAAATAATAGGACTAAATTTGATCTAAAATATGTATTCCAATGTTAATGCATTTTTCAGTAGTGTCGCTTTGAACAAAATAATAGAAAGAGAAGTAAAATATAACTCAACATTAATTTGGTTCTACATTTCAACACTTTTAACATTCATAACATTTTCATATTATTGAAAAATTTCCCTTTTAAATTGAAATGAAAACAACACACAACATGGACGTTATAAGTACTAACTAGTAGGTGGCATCAATTCAAAACATTACTAGGACAAACAAAAGACAAACGAAAGACTAAAAAGTAAACACAGAGAAAAGCTGAATCTACAAAATATCATGCAACAAATGTGAGAAGATATACATTGGACAGACATGAGATTAACAACAGTAAGATTTCAAGAACATTTAAACGAAGCAAAAATTGGTAAGATGACAGAAAAAATATGCAATTTTAAACCTACTGTAGCAGAACACATCACTATCGAAGAACATGACATCAACATAGATGACCTAGAAGTAATTAAACAAGATACCAGAAAACTAGATTTGCCAAAGTCTGAAAATCATAAAACAATCGGCAGGTATCCTTCTAAATAGTGATCATGGTAATGGATACAAGTGGCTGTTTAAATTCATAAGAAAATAAAAATATAATTATTTTCTTTTTCAGGAAGGAAATTTAAATTTAAATTAATTTTTGTAATTTTATTGCCCCTAAAATATATAACTAATAAACCTAGGCAACATATTATTGCCAAAATACCGAGATTTGTTAAAAATAGATAAATAAACAATTTAGTGAAATAAAATAAATTAGCATGGCGTTTTCTTTTCATTTTTAATTTTTCTTCAAAATTTCAAATCTAACTAACATCTTTCTTTCATACTTACCGCATTATCAATTTTGCATTTTGAATTTACTTTTCAAATTTTCTTTCGTTCCCACTCTAACATGATGGGTATATTATGTGTTTTGATTGTGTACATGTTTATTTCAATACCGTCAAATGTATTTTGTTTCAATAGAATCTGAAAAAAAAAAAAAAAAAAAAAACAAAAACAAAAATAAATAAAATAAAAATCAACAAAAATAATTCATTTTTATTTACTTTAACTGTATATTTGGTTCGGTAATATTTGCCCTCAGGTCAAGCAAAACAATTCTGTAAAAACAAAAAAACGAAAATATAAACAAAAGAAAATTTTCCAGAAAACCCATGAGAACACAATTTTTTTTTTCTATTTTTTTTTTTGTTGCTATTTTTCTATTTTTTTATGGAGTAAAAAATCACCCTGAAAACAATCCGAAACCAAAAAGTCTTGAAAGAAAATTATAAAATTATGATGAATGTTGGTTATTGTGTATAGGTATGTATGTGAATGTGTTTTTCTTTATTTAAAAAAAAAAAAAAAAAGAAAATTAGTTCAAGGATTTTCTATTTTTCTATTACTATTCTACCACCGCTGCTGCTGATGCTGTTTATTTTGTTGTTGTTGTTATTATTATTTTTATTAGTATTTTGTTACTAGATTTAATTTCAGAAGGACTTTAAAAATAAAATGTTATGTTTTTTTTTATAAAATACATATATCATAACTCACATATACACACACACACACACCTACTTTTATATTATATACGTATAGAATTATTATATTAAAATAAATCTAGGGTGGTGCTGGTGGTGGGTGGACTACATCAAGATGAAGGAAGAAGTTGAATGTAATTCATGTAACAATTGCTAGATTTATTGAGGCGATTTTGTAAAACTTTCTTTCAACATTTTTGAAAATTAAATAAAAAGAAAGAAATTAAATAATACTAAAAGAGAACTTTAGAAATGGAATGAAATCAGGTTATAACGGTATATCCAATAATAATAACTTTAATTAAAAAAGTTATGAAAAGTTAAAATTATTTTGTTGTTATTTTTCTTTTAATTTCCTTCTTTACAATTTTTTAAGTAATTTTTCACTCGAAAATTTTTACAAATAGCTAGCTAGCACTTTAAAATATAATTCACACAAAAAAAAATTGAAAAACAAAAAACAATAAAATAGCTGAGTTTAAGGGTGAAATTAAATATATGTATGATGAGAACGTAAGGATCAAACAATGCTTAAGCAAAGACAAAGAGTGAGAGAAAATATTTTGTACAAGTCAATACAAGGTATTGCAATAATTAACAAAATGGCTAACGCGAAATTATTATGAAACAATTATATGGTATAGCTTTAAAATTTGTTTTGTATTATATAATTAAGCTGTCACTCAAAATAAAATAAAAATCATTTTTTTTTCGTTTAATTTAAATTTCAAAATGGTTTTTTAAGAAAAATAAATAGGGACAAAAAATATTTATATTTTTAAAATATTTTTTATAAACTTATACAACGAATATAATATAACAATAAATTTAATGTTAGATTAAAATGTATGAAGCTTGAGTACATTTAGGTAAGTACAGTGGTAGATATTATAACAAAGTGATAATCGAATGTGGAATTATGTCAGCTACAAATCTTTGCAAGAAATATTCTACATAAAATATACCATACCTAAGTCAGCTTAGTCTAATTAAGTACAAATCAAAGGACTAAATATTCTAGTAATACATAAGCTTTTAAAATATAGAATTAAAATATATGTAATCAAAAATAATGTAGAAATATATTAAGGTAATAAAAATTAAATAATAATATAATTAATAAATACTAGTGAATCCCCTGTGCAATTGCACAGAAGTAGTTCTTTCAAACACAATTTTATTTGTAGCAATTTTAATTGTAATTGTTTTCTGAATCTCTTGATTATTGAATATATATACTTTACAATGAAATTAAAGTATAATACCTAATACTTTATGACGAAATTAATATTGATTTCAATATAACTTAACACAATAAAATCCCATTACTTTCAACGTAATGTAATAGATCGATGTTTTTTGATTCGTTTATAGTCAAAAACGTTTTTAGTCACGATTCTGTTGTAGTAATAGTCAACAATTTGTTTAAACGAAAGTAATAAACTTCATAAGTTCATACAATCGATGTCGTTTATAAGCCACATTAAAATATAACCGCACTTTTTTAATAAAAAAGTCAAAAGTGAATTATTTTATTAAAAAACTGATTTATATTGTTATATTGTCTTTTTCTGCTCTTTATTACAAATATGTATATTTTGTGATTACATAACAGAATAATTGCTATTTATGAATAAAATAAAGTTTAAAATTATTAAATTATTGAATTTGATTTTGTTTATAAAGATGCAATTTTTTTTGACTACGCTTATAGTCACAAAATGGTTATATTCAGGAATTTTAATGAAATTTAGCGAATGCCTATAACCGTGTTTCACTGTATATATATTTTTTAATAATAGCAGAAGCAAATGAATTGACATTTTATTATATCATTTTTGAAGAGTATGGATCTGATCTGATTTTTGTTTTTCCGTTTTGTTTTAAATTTTTGTTTGTGTTTTTGTTCTTGTACTTTTTTTCTATAAACTTGTGTGTTTATTTAAAATGACAGAATTTTTATGAAGTCTTTTTAAAAAAATAATAATGTAAAAATAAAAATTTTTAAAATATACTTTTATCGAAACCAAACTAGCTAGCCCCCTAAAAAGTAGAAAATAAAACTAGTGGTGGATGTTGAGCATCTAGAACTACTATAAGATAAAACACAGAAGTATATAACGAATCTTGCTGGAATATTGTTAATGGACACTTTTAATATTTGCCGCTTGAAAAGAATCACGAATATTAAAAGAACATCACAAAGCGTTTCCAATATCCCATTAACAATATTCCAGCAAGATTCATTATTATAGTAGTTCTAGATGCTCAACATCCACCACTAGTTTTATTTTCTACTTTTTAGGGGGCTAGCTAGTTTGGTTTCGATAAAAGTATATTTTAAAAATTTTTATTTTTAGATTATTATTTTATTTTATGCTTTTTAGTTTTAAGTGAAACCTATAGGTATTATAATTTCAGAAAGAGTATATAAGTGTAAACTCTTCTCCCTATAACACAATTGGTTTTTGAAATATGCCTGAAACGTGCTAGGCGTTGCTCGGCAGCAATCCGAACCAGTCCAAATTTTTGAAATCGGTAACAGTCGCATTTCTTTATTTATGAAAAAGTATTTAAGTGTAAATTTTCATGCCTGAAATACAATTGGTTTTTGAAATATGCCTGAAACGTGCTAGGCGTTGCTCGGCAGCAATCCGAACCCGTCCAAATTTTTGAAATCGGTAACAGTCGCATTTCTTTATTTATGAAAAAGTATTTAAGTGTAAATTTTCATGCCTGAAATACAATTGGTTTTCAAATATGCCTGAGACGTGCTAGTAGTTGTTTGGCAGCAACCCAAACCTGTCATTTGATAGCTTTGTAAAGTACCGTGTCCGGTTGCTTTTCATCATGAGTAACTGTGCAAAATTTCACCTTTAAATTTTTTAAACAAAATTATTCTTTTACTTTTTGCGTTTGGTTTGAATATTAACAAAAAAAAATTCCAACCTACCTACCAAACATATAAACAGACACTGGCAAGTTAATATAAAAAGTATATAAATTGTCCGTGATTGAAATTTCTTTTAGAGTATAGATGTCGCTCAATTTGATAATAACTGTCATTTATTTGGTGTAAATATATTGAAATGTTTGAAGTATTCAGCACCACGAACTTGCTAAAATTTTAATATTTTTATGGTGTAATTTACTATTCAATTATTTTTGCTTTTTTACTCACCACGTCGTTCATCTTGTGTATTATACATAAGATTAGAAGATGGCAGATAGAGTGTGTTGCGAACAAATGAAGAACTTCAAAAAAATATAAAATGAATGTTTGAATTCAAGAGTTATAGATAGTTATCGTATGCAGTGGGGACACACTTCAATTTGAGCCTTTACTTACTGTAATTCTTGGCTTGGCACCGCATTTCAGCTAAAAGATCCCAAGTTCGATTCCCGATGAAGCGCAAAAATGCTTTATGAGTTTTCTCGCCTTGGTCCAGTATCCTTTGTAGCCTCCAAAACGGCTTGGTTCTATGAACGGCGTGTCTAATGCTTTTCTTGATAGATAATATGCAACTTTGTTTCCTGTTATGCCAGAATGCTCTGGTACCTACATTTATTTGTTTTTGTAAGAGTTTTAAGTATTTCTAAACAATCCCATACTAACTTTGGTTTAATGGTATATAAAAGTATAGCTAGTATGGCTACTTTGCTATGCGATAGAATGTTTTTTGTAATTTGTTCTTAATTTTTCTCGTACACAAAGCTGGAAAACTGTTTTTGTAGAGTCTAGGCTTGAATAAATATGGGCCTTGAGGCTTTTTCCATATACTCCAAATCCTTCTCAGTTCATTTTCTTGGAGCCGTCAGTATACCATATACTAATTATACTTTTTTGAAAGAGGGTGGGCAGTTTTTGAACTAGCTCTGGGTGTATCAATACCTTAATTTGCGGATTTAATAATACTAATCTAAGATCAGTAATAAATTTTGTAGGTGTCAAAACAATTATTTTTGTATAAATATAAAATAATAAAATACCATAAATTCCAAATAAAACATTTACTTTTTTAATAAAATTAACTGTTAAGAGTACACTGTGTAAAATGGCCGATATCACGTTATTTTTCAATGTGACATAATAAAAACAAAAAATTAAACATATTTTGTAATTTTTTAATTTTTACTTAATTGAAGATTTTTATTCTATTAGTTCTCATCTTAAAATACTATAAAACAAAAATAAATATTATTATTTTATTTTATTTTGTTTTGTTTTAAGAATTTTAATTACAATATCTTATTATATCTATAAATTGATTTTCTTAGAATGAAAATACGAAAATTAATTAATTTTTATGTAATCAAATAATAACAATTTAACGTGAAGTATTTCTGATCGAATCAAACATTTGACCTTTTCATATTAAATGTATTTAAATATAGTTCCGATAATGAAAGACCAATGTGAAAAAATTATTAATTTCAAGAAGCATTGAAGCATCGCTTTGAATTTAAATTATTATAGTTATTGATAGTGGATTTGAGTAATATTTTTACAATACCTAATGTGCTGCGTGTACTACTTCGAAAATAGAAGGAAAAGAAAAACAAACAAATAAATTTACCATACTCATTCTGGAAACACATGTTTCCCTTTATTAGTATATTCCCGTTAGAGGGCCTTGAGCGGATTCAGTGTTTTTTTTTTAAAATATATCTAATCCGTTAAAATTAATATTCAAATCCCGATTACGACTTCGATGTATAAATACAGAAAATTTTATAAACATTTGTTCTAAGTACATGAGTTTGGTAATTGAACAGTCCTGTTCTTTATAATTGTTATATTTTTCCATATTTAATGTACCAGAATATTGATAAAATAATATGTATACTCCAAAATTATTGGTTTCGTTTTATGTAATAAATTGTAGCACCATTCTTAATGTACCTACAAAAAATTCGTAGAAATAAACTATTGACAAAAAAATAAAAAATATTTTAAGCATTTTATCTTGAGTGTAGAAACATTTCAAATACCATAAAAAAAAAAAAAAAGATTGAATCTTGCATATCAAAGTGTCTCTACAGTTTTTTAAATTAGTATTATTGGTATATCAAATATAACATAAATGATATTATAATAATTATGTAATTTTAAACGTCACAAAAACTTTTCTTGAATTAACAGACCATCATCATGGAAAGCATGATTATATGTTAACTCCTTCTTGTTCTTGATATAAATTATTGTTAAAAACCTTCTAGTATCAATTCAATAGATTCTAATACCAATTCAACTCAAAAAATTACATCAAATTCAATAAAATTTATAACAAAAATTTGCTATACACCTCTTGAACTATAAAATTATACTATACATACATATAATTTCTAAAATAAACAGTTATAATAATACATACATATAATTACAAATTTTCAAATATTTATTTAAAATATTCAGAAATTTGATTTCCTTACGGGATCAATTAGTATTATTTCAAAATTACAGTAATAAAAACAAACAAACAAGCAGTAAAAAATATAGTATCAAATGTCATTTGTCATCTGTCAAATTATTTTCACTTCAATTTAAATTGTTTTCTTCTTTATCAAATAATATAAAACTATCAATAAATAAATAAATTAAAATGAATATTTATATTTATGTTATTGACATAATGACAAATCCAATTTCCGATTCTATATTTTTAATATTGATGATAATGTCAATAATACGAAATTCAAATAAATTAGAGATGACATAATGGGTGGTGGTGTCTGTATAGGTACACTACAACACTTATCTTCATATTATAATCTCTTATTAGAAAGAAATTATTTTGGTTTTTTATTTTGTTAATGGTGGTGGTATTTCATTGAAATTTTCTTAAAATGTAATCAAATTTGTACATTTGTACATATTAACAAGTGGAATTTCATTAAATTAAACATAATTTTGAACAATTGTGGAATAATTAAAATATAAATAATAAATTTAGCATAATAATCTATAAATTTGTACATTTTCTTAACCAAAGTGTGATAAGAGGAGGTTTGTATGTACTTGTACAATAAATTTTATGAAGTCGTAGCTCATTATATAAATAATCAATTACTCAATCAATCAATCAATCGATATATTATTACAAAATATTCAAAATTATTGCATGTTTATGGTAAAAGCTATTTATAAAAACTTATTTGAAGAAAACTTATTTATTTTGAAATATTTTATTCAAATAGGTTTTAAAGTATACCAGATACAAGCTTAAAATTTTGTTATTAAATAAATAGTATCGTACGAGTGAACTACTTTATTTTTGTTTTATGTTATTTTACTTCTTGGACTCCAATTAAATAAAATAAATCATATTCGAGAACATTTGTATGTAAGTGTTCCATACAAATTTGGAATAATAGGTTGTTATTATTATATATATATATATATATTATTCTGCATTTGTCTGGATGTTTGTAAGTCCGACGGAATACTCCAAAACATATACACATTGCAATATGTATACAAATTGCTTTGGTACTCTTTTTTAACCCCTGTCTACCATGCTGAATCTTTGCAGGAAAAAATACCATTGCATGAAATATATTTTTTTAATTTAATGTTAGTCTTCTTCGCAAATAATAAGAAAAAATAAAAAAAATAATAACAATATAAATAAAACAAAAAAATTTTTGATTTATAATAATAAGGACTAATAGGAATTTTATCAATAGTTTAATATGGTATAATAACCAAAAGGCAAACAGCATTTAACACAACAAAAAACATAATGCACTTAAAGGTTATTCTTATAACTTAAAATTATATAGACAATGCATATGTGTCTACATTTTTTTTTTTTTTGATTTTGTTTTGTTTTTATGAGAATGATCATAGCATCATAGTTTTGCTACCGTATGCATTGCCTGTACTATAGTACTATAGGTATATTATACTCTAGCCAGAAATGTGATGCGATGAAGAGTTAAAATTGTTATTTATTTTTACTTTTTTTGATTATTGTTTTTCGTTGTTTTTATGATAATGATCATATCATCATAGTTTTGCCATACCGTATGCATAGCCTGTATAGTACTATAGGTATATATATATGCTCTAGCCAGAAATGTGATGCGATGATGAGTTAAAATTGTTATTTATTTTTATTTTTTTTGATTATTGTTTTTTTTTTAATATATATATATGTCTATATGATATATAAATTTATGATCGTATATAATATTTAGTATGTATTATGGGGTTAGGTTTTGGTTCTCCTGATTTACACATAAAAACAATAACAACCTATACATTTTTAAAGAAATTAAATGAAATTTTGTACTATTATTTTTTATTTCTTATCTTTGTAAATTTATAATTTTTAGGTATATTTGTTTTCTTCAAGTGTGTAGAAATGTATGTTGTAGAGAGAGACTTAGAGAGTGATGATTTTTTTTAATATAGTAAGTAGGTATGTATATAGGTATCGGTTAAACCACATTGATTGTTGTTCTTCTTTTTAATGTATGTTATAAATAATAATTATGTATGAATTTTAACATGAACAGTTCGATAATGAATTTTTTGAATGAAATGAAATTTTAAATAATCGATCAATGGTTCACAAGTTATGAACAGTTTTGTAAATACCCATTTATTTGCAATAAATTTTTTTATTTTAATTTTTTCTCCAACATGAGTTTTTATTTTATTCATCAAAATAAATATTATGTGTACCTACAATATTATTGTTTGTTTATATTTACAATTTTATTTATTTTTGTTTTTAAAATTGTTTTCGTTCAAAGTTGTGGCGCATTATAAAATATTATTTGTTCGCTATAAACTTTGACGCTAAACTTACGCAGCGAATGTTATTGAATGATAACAGGATTAACTTGATTCTGAATTATACGATAAATTTTCAATGTTGGCAAAAAGGATGTCGCTAAAATGATCGAGTAAATGATGCTTAGGGAATAGAAAATTTTGCATCTTACTACAAATATTCTATTTATATGGTAATTAAAAGCGTAAAATAATACAAAAATAAAGGTATGATAAATTAGTAAGCAAATACGTACTTTTCATAAACTTGAAATGAAAACTGTAATGAAGGGAAGAAATGCTAGAATTTATTTTGTTTCCGTCATTTATGGCGGGTTACAAAGCTAGTATTACATAAAAAGCCGATAGCTCTGGCAGCTAATGCTTGTAATAAATATAATAAATAACTGCTGTGTATAATTTAAATTATATTCAATCAATAATAACAATAATATAATAAATAATTAAAATGTTATTCAAATATTATGTTAAACATAATGTTACTTTTATATAAAGAAAATGCATATTAGTATTTGCAACATTAATTTATAGTATTACAGTTAAAATATTATAGATTAATGTTAGGTAAATGTAGACCTTTATACAATAATAATTTTGTATATGCTTAAATAGAATGTAATATTTTTATTATATAAGATCAGTATTGAATAGTCAGTTAAAAAGCGAAAATCAAAGTAATGATGCGAAAAATAAAAATTTAGTTGATTTACAATTTATTGAGAGGTATTGAACTGATAACACACGCATCAATAATGCATTCAATCAGGGAATATAAAATATGGAAAACATTTTTCATACTTTCTTATTATATCAACTGTAGTTGATATAAATTTAATTTGATTTTGTAACAGATTTGACTACTATTTAGAATTCTGATATTGACAGTTTAAACAAATAAATGGGTCATATTATTATGTGATTTGTCTAACCAAAATTACTAGCTATCTATTTGACTAACCAAAATTTCTGGGTACATTTAAATTACTGGTTTTAGTATTTAATCTCATACTTCTTCTTATTTGCTTCGAGTAGGTTCTGTTGCTTTATATTTGCACTTTATAGCATTTTCTTTTTTTTATTTGAATTTTTTACTTTACCAGAACATATGTCGAAACAACGGACAGAAGGTGAAGCTCATAAGCCCACATTGACTGATTTTTCATATTATCTTCTTTCTTATATCTCTAAATTGTATGTTACAATATTGGGCTTTATTCTGAGAAGCGAATCACTTTTTCATATTATCTTCTTTCTTATATCTCTAAATTGTATGTCACAATATTGGGTTTTATTCTGAGAAGCGAATCACTTTTTCGCTACGTACCGGTAGAGCATCACATTGCATCACATTTGCCATTCTGAGAAGCGAATGATACGATATGTTGCAAAACTGGCAGCATTGCACGTTAAAACTGTCAAATTTTTTTTTTTATGTTTTGATATTTTTTGTTTTAATTTTTTGTTTGAAAAGTGAAATTAAGTGAAGTTAAATTAAAACTTTATAGTTATTAAAAAATGTTTTTTTCATTTATATTATGAAACAAAGTATAATAAAAAAAATTTGTTCAATTATATAAATATTTTTTTTTAAATTCATTAAGTATTTTAAGCTCTCGAAAGAAGCCTTTGCAATGATTATAGATAAGCTAGACAATAATTTAAATCCTGCAATTGGTCCACATTCAGTAAAACTCATTATAAAATTTGTTGGAACATTGCGCTTCCCTTCTGAAGGAAGTTATCAAAAAGGTGTGGGGAACGAGTTTTTGATAGGTTCACCTAAATCAACTATTTCTAAAATATTAGCTGAAACATTGTCAATATTAGAGACGGAATTGAGTCGAGAGTATATAAAATTTCTTGAAACCGAAGAAGAAAAATCATCCATCAAATTGGGATTTTATAATAAATTTGATTATTGTATGTTGATGGAACACAAGAAAAAATCATTACACCAACAAACATTCAAACTGCCTCCTATTTTTAACTTTTCTATAATTAAAAATGTAAAATAATATTTAATAATTATTTTTAAATATATATATATATAAATAAAATTAATTAACTTGAATTTTATGTTAATTATATATTTACTTTTTCTAATTCGCCATCTTTCACTACCTTTTTCTATAATGATTTATTTAGATTCTCGTAATACCATGAAAATCGAAATGTTGCGATAAAAACCGATCAGTATCGCTATTTTGCTTCACAGAATACCAAAAATTAAATTTATCATATTTTTCGGTACGTACCGAAAAATTCGCTTCTCAGAATAAGGCCCATTATAATCTAACAGTGAACAAACATATATACACTTTAATTGACACAATTGTCCTCCAAATTCAATGGGTAAAATGGACCGGGTAAAATGAAAATAGATGAATAGAATTAAAATTCAATCCCAAATTCATGTCATCGAATTTTTTTCGACTGCAAAATTTCCTCATATTTTCGTAATACATTTTCTTTTCGATTGAGCCACAAACGTAGTTACAATCAAGAAATTTTCTTTGAAAATAAAATTGAATAGAAACTAAAAATATTTTCAAATTTCAATTATGTTAAAAAGAGAGTAAATTTTCTCTTTCAATATTAAAAATGAATCTCTTTAATTATTAGATTAGTCAAAACTAACAACATTACCATTACCATTCTTATTTTGTTTCTTTATAAATTTTACTTCAATTTGACTCGAAATTCATATTTATTTTATTTTCAATAATTAAAGACCTTAAATAGTAAATCAAAATCAACTGATATGTACACACTTTATTTATTTTATTTTACGCAACAATATGTACACTTTAATTAAATGGGGAGTATAGAAGAAGAAGAGGAAGCAAAAGAAAATAGAAATAAATCTCAAACTTCATCAATTCAATTCCGTTTTACTATATTTTATATACACATACATATGTATTTATATATTTTATTTACTTTTTTCTAAATAGCTACAATAGCTTTTTTCAATTATGATTTCCTGCAGCAAATATGTGCGTGTGTATATATATTAAAACATTTGCTTTTTTTGGGTAACTAAAAATAAAATTCTAAATAAAATTAGCACTAAACCATTGGATTTATTTCTTTAACTTCATTCCATTCAACATACATCAGCCTATTGTAATTCAATTGTTTCTCACAGTACACAATTTGTTTCGTCAAATTATATATTGAACGTTTCGATAAAAATTCAATTTTTAAATCAAACATTTCAACACATTCTCTTTATATAAACATAAAAATTTCATGTTTTGACACAAATTGGCTTTTATTTAAAGGAAAAAAAAAAAACAAGAAAAACGAATGTTCATTTCAATCACTTTAGTGTACATTTTTTTTTTTTTTTTTTAAATTCCAATAACAACAACAACAACTATAGCATGCATTAATACAATAGAAAAAAGGAAATTCATAGTAAATATTTTCTATTATCCTTGATTGAGAGAAATTGAGATAAAGAGAGTAAGATTATATAGAGTTAAGAAAGACAAAAAACATATTACAACAAAAAACGAGCAAACTCTATCTTTTCTATACAATGTACAAAACGGAACATCGAATCAGACCACTAGGATTTGACAAAATTTATATTTTTTCTATTATCTTGATTGTTATATTATTTTTTATATTGTTGTTTTTGTTCTTTAAGAATTTATTGATTGTGATCTTTGGTATTATTTGTATCATAGGTACAGTGGTGGTCAAAAAAAATGTCACCCACAATTGATTAAATATAAATTTATTGAATTCTCTATAAATTAAAACAAAATTTGCCATATCACTACTATGAATTGTTAAAAAGCTATCTGGAAAATCGCTATTATTTTGTTAAACAAAATGAATATTTTACCAGCCTCAAAGAAATTCATTCGGGAGTTCCACAAGGTAGCGTTCTAGGCCCAGTGCTTTACTTGCTATACACTGCCGATTTACCGCAAACAACAAACACAATGATAGCTACATTTGCCGATGATACAGCCATACTTGCATCGCACAAGGATAAGAATGTGGCTTCTGGGCTAGTGCAAGAGAGCTTAAACAATATCGAATTATGGTTGAACATATGGAAGATTAAAGCCAATGAAACTAAGTCTAATCACGTTACGTTCACATTAAGGAGGGGTACATGTCCTACAGTATTTTTAAATAGTAATGCTGTTCCTCAAACAGAAAGTGTCAAGTATCTTGGAATGCATCTGGATCGCCGTCTGACCTGGAAAAAGTACATCTACACAAAAAGAATCCAACTAAGCACAAACTTCAGGAAATTATATTGGCTTGTCGGTAGAAGGTCTCAAATGACACTGGAAAACAAATTGCTGATATATAGGATGATACTCCAACCAATATGGACTTATGGTATACAATTATGGGGAACAGCCAAAAAAACTAATATTGAAATATTACAACGCTTCCAAAATAAGGTACTGCGAGCTTTAGTTGATGCACCTTGGTTTGTGCCAAATTACATAATACACAATGATTTGCAAGTGTCGACGGTCCAAGACCACCGACACAGCCAGAGATATCGTGCTAGATTAATTAGTCATCCCAATGTAATAGCAAGTACACTTATGAATATTACACAACATACAAGATTACAACGAAATACACCAGGAGATCTGTAGAAATTTCTTGACATTATTATCAATATATTTTTTATTATAAATTAAGAAATTACTTTTATTGGATTGTAATTTCACATGTCTATTATTAACTAAGTCAGTCAAAAACATATTCACTTATTGTATTATTTTTAATGAACATACAGATTGTGAATAAAAAAACAAACAAAAAAAAAAAAAAAAAAAAAAAAATGTTGTCAAATTTTGAATCTTACTATTGATAAACTGAAAAACCTTTTTGTGGCTTCCAGCAATGTTCGGAAAAATCTTATGTCGTTTGAATACAATTTTTATGTTTCCACCTAAATAAAGTGGATACATATCAGAGGTTTTCTGAATAAATAAATGCTAATACTAAGCGCATCCACCATATTTTTTGTTATAAATAATAATTTTTAACATAACAATTAAACTGGAATAAACATACAAGCTTAGCTTAAATATAGTTGCACATATATTCACACCCGCATTATCCCATAGGCACAATAAGCACAGTGCCTAGGGCCTACGAACTGTAAATGGCTTACGAAAATGTATACATATTATTATTTACGAAAAATTTATATAATAAATATTCAACCAAAGCATGAAAAGAAAAACTTCACTTAATCCAAAATAATTCAAAATTTATTTTCAAAAAACCAAAAAAAAATCATTAATTTAGTAAACAATTTATTTAATTATTACCTAAACTAACCTTCCTACATTTTTTATTGGCATTAATTCGACAATAACATCATCGAAACTAAGTTCTCGCATTAAATCACTTTCAATTGATAAAAGCGTAAGAGATGATAATCATTCCTATCCCATAGTTGATCGGAGGCAATTTTGTATTCTTTTAAGCTTTGAAAAGCTCCGCTCCCCTTCCGCATTCGTTCCAAATATCGATAAATAAATTCTTAACACAATATTTACATTAGGAAAACTGGTAACTAGCTTATCATTTATTTGTGCAATTATCATTTCCTTCACTGATTTTTTATTCCCATACATTCGTGAAAATAATAAAAACTCGTCAACAAATGCATCTTTAACATCTGGAGAATATATTTGCACTAATTGGTTTGCTTTCGAAATTATTTCATTATTTGTTAAACTTCTGCCCACCAAAAAATTAAACCTTTCATATGACATTTGATATGCTCCAAGTCGCTTACGCATTTCAATTATAAGTCTATCTACTATTATATAAAAAGATTCTATACGAAATTTGTCACTTGCACTTAGCCTCAAGCTAGGATCTGTGTTGTCTAAAACTTCATCAAAAAATCTATTTCGTGTTCGTTTACGTTGTGTATATTCTTTATATTCGGAGGATGTACGCTTTTTTGCCATGGTTTCAAATTTATCAAACTCTAAACGAATATCATGAAAGTAAGCTATGAGAGTATCAAATAATTTTACAATAGTTCATAATTCTATGCCAGTCTCCTGCAGAGCTTTATTGACACTATTAATATATTGCAATAAATCATTCCAAATAACACACATCAATGCTGTTTTAAAATTGTTCAGCTTTTTTATTAAAGATTTCGCTTCCTGCACAGCCACAGCAGGTTGACGTTCGCTTTCAGTTATTTCAAACAATGCTTGTTGAATTTCTGAATAATTCATAAATAGAGCCTTTGTCGCATCATGTCGGACAAACCATCTGGTTTCTGATAAATTTTTAACAACACAAATATTTTCTTTCATATTGTCTTTAAATTTGGACCATCTTTGTGGTGAAGCACAAAAAAAGTGTATATTGCTTGTAAAATTCCAAAAAACTTTACTGCTTCCAAGCAATATTACTGGCGTTATCATATGATTGGGACCTACAATTTCCAATACTTATGTTATAATGTTCCAAAGTATGTCGTATAATGTCGAATAAATATTTTCCATCGTGTTGTTCAATTGCAATAAATTTATAAAGCGAAATAAAGGCATCAATATAATATTCACAAAATAAAATTCATAAAATAAACCAATATGGAATGAAACTAAACTTTGTTATTTAAATAAAGTGTTGTTAAACAAAAAAAACTTTGGAATTAAATTAACGCATTTTAAAAATAAACCACAGCTGACTTCATTAGGGATACTGGCAAAAAACTATTCGATAATCTTAAAGGTAAAAGTGCCTAGGGCCTACGAAGAGGTTAATTCGGGCATGCATATATTATGTTTACAAAATTAAAGGATTGGAAGAGATGGATAATAAAAGATGAAAAATCGTAGCGTTCTTATATAATAAATTGTTAAAATAAGGCATAAAAATCAATATTATGTCTTGCTATTTTAAATAAAAACCTATACCTAATTCAACTTAATAATTAACCCTATCTAAACGAACTTATCCTAATTCTTAAACCTAGAATGTGTACATATTTAATACCTATTACTTATTGAAAGTGCTTTCTAACCACCAATATACTCTTTTAATGTTTTTGTCTCTGTCTGGTATGGAGTGTATATCTCTCTCTTTGGTATTTTATCTCTGTCTGACTCTGTTTGTCTCTGTCTACATTATCAAATCGAAGATTATTTCCGTTACTATTGCCCAGTTCATATCCTATTGTTTTACATGTGGGTCACAATATAGTAATATGGTATGGAAATATGATTTTGATTTTGAATAAAACCATTTTGGACAAGAAATATAAAATGCTCAGGGACTATAAATCCCGTACATCAATTTTTTTTATGTACTTCTCATTGTGGTAAAATATATAAGATATTAAACAAATTTTCTGTGGTATTTTGTGCTGTTTCATAATGCTAAATACAAATGAGATTTATCATAAAACGGTCGATTCTATTTAGGTTTAATTCCTTGTACAAATATTTATTTGAATAAAAATGTTTGTAAACAGATTCGGGCGTTCATTTTTTATTAATACAAACTCTTTTATGCACTTTCTTTCAAACTTTACTGATTTTTTCCAATAAACTTGCCCTGATATTATACCATACAGGTATATCATTCACAAGTATTGGCTTTCAATCACAACCTTATAACAAATTTTGTCAGTAATATTAGATTAAATATAAAGAAAATAACAGTAATTATTTTATGAGTATAAATTGCTATCAACAACGGTAATAAATACAAATAAATGTTATAACCTTAAGATTTAAATAAATTCGTTTCAAATATAAGTATATTAGATATATTATCATGCCTGTTTTATTTTTCTGATTTAACTTATGTATTGTAGTATATAGCACAATTAAAAATAATACACTTCTCTACGTTTTTATATGTAAATGTAAACGATTTTTGCATTTCCATTAGATATTCTAGCATGTTAAATATATATCAATAATAGCGTTCAGCTGTGTAAACTACTCATGAGTATAGATTATTAAAGGAACACTCATTTTATGCTCATGAGCAAAACATAACCCAAAAACATTGATGTTTAGTTTTGTTTTGGGAATTTATTTATCAAAAAATTCTCTTCTTCTCTTGGTGTTGTCTAGTTTTATTCATTAAATTTAGTTTTATATGTAGTTATTTTTTAAATAAAATGGTTACTTATAATATTTAAATTCTTTTTTGTTAAAAAATATTAGAATTTAAATTTTTGTTTATTTAAATGTTAATATCAACTTCAAATATTAAATATGACACTAAATAATTATTCAGCACAAAAAAGTTTCATTCAACACCTAGCGGAAAGTAGATCGTTACTAACCATTTTCTACACAATAACAAGAGGTAGTGCAGCTGTGTTCAAAAATGTGTAAAAATGGTGAGTTTACACAGTATAATGGAACACTAGTATTTCCTTCTTGAACCATATCCAGCAGTGATAAGACCACGTAATGCACGATGTTTGTTTCGAAAAGCAATGCAAATCAAATTAATTTTAAAATCATCATTGGAATGAGAGAAGTATATCAAAATAATTTCCAGCTTCAGTAAAAGTTAACAGTATCACATCAACAAAATGTATATCGCTTACCCCAAATAAGCAATAAATCATGCAACATAGAAAATATAATGAAAAATAATAAAACATTAGGGCTTTTCCATAAACATTATACTGCAAAAACAAAATATTGTAGAAAAAACCAATATTTTTGACAGAGTTGTTAAAATTTGAATTTTCTACATTTACAGTTTTGCATTATAAATAAAAATAGCAACACATTGTCATGATTTATCTACTATAATTTTGCAGTTTTCCTACTAAATTAGAAATGCTATGAACAAAGTTCAATTGCAACATTTTGTTTATAAACAAAGTACTTGTCAATACATATAAGCAATATTTTTTGTTTCTAAAAACCACTATTATGTTTTCTCTTTCACTCTAAAGGAAATTTTCACATAAAAAAAATAACCCATTGAACAATTAAACATTTTATTAAAAAAATTTTATTATTAGAGTTTACTTAAAATCCCACCACTGTACATTAACACACATTACATATGTAGATATTTATCAATTTCTCTCACTCCATTTATAATGCCACTTTCAAAGTAATGATGATTTATTTATTAGATTTATGTATGGGTAGAAAATGTCAATTGGTTTGATCTAATAATGAAATCGTGATAAATGTTATAAAATAGAAAAACTACCAAAAATCAATACATGTACACATTTTACATATCTACATACATTATAATATTACATATATATATTATTAAATAGAATAAAAAAGTAGAAATAAATTATATTCTTTGAGAAAATATCCTTGATCATATATTTCAAAGATAATGAAATATCAATTTAAAAAGTGATAGACAATATAATAAAATATATGTTTATATAAAAAATTTGTATAAAAGTTGAGTCAAGGACTCCTTATTTAATTGAGTTTCATAAGAATTTTAGCATGAAAAAAAAACAAAAACAAAAAAATAAATAAATACATCAAAACAAACAAAAAAAAAAAAATAATTAAATTGTATATTTTGGGATATGTTAACAGAATTTAAAAAGATTTTGAGTATTTATTTAAGTTTTAAAGTAAAATAAAACTTCTTGTATCTACTCGTAAAATAGAATTAGAAAAATTAATTAGAACATTGTAATTCTTTTCAATTATAAGTTTTATTTTTTATGTTTAAATTTTTAACGTAAATATTTTAATTAAGTTATTTAGTAGAGTTTTAATTTTATTTATTTGAAAAAAAAATGAAAGAGTAAAAAATTTAGTAGGGAGAACTGTAAATTTTGTGTAAATAAAAATCATGTTAAATAACTGAAGTTTTGTAATTCAATAACCCGTAGCAGAACGATTGCAGTTTTAAAAAATATCACTTTTATCTACATTTAGTCCAATCCCAATTTTATTTTCATTGACATAGTAATTAGTAGGTCATCCAGGAATATTATTATCGTTATATCAATAAAAAAAATTAATTTGAGGTTATATTTCCATAACCAGTTGATAAAGCAAACCTAGAATAATAACTCATATAATACATTAAAATGGAATTATGTCGACCAAAAAAAAAAAATGTATATTATTTGGATTTATCCATTGCGTTAAGTTTTATATAACATTTTCCGTTAAGTTTTAATTTCATTGTATATTTGACATAAATTACATATAATTTGATAGATATATCTGCTATAACTATCTTATAATCTTTCGTTGAGATATTTCGTTAAGTTTCTATTCAGTTAAAAAACCATATTTTCTAATAATTTAAATAAAATATTAAAAACGAAAACATATAATATAAATAATATATATAAATTTAATTTTAATGTACCTGCTAAAATTATTTTTAGTTAATATATTTCGTTAAGTTTTAATTTAAATCTATTCAAATTCTAACAAATTAAATAAAAGGCTCTTAAAAAATAGCATACAATATGAATATCACACTGATATCCTATTAGTCCAATCCCAACTTTATTCTAATTGAGATTTACCTAATACTAGTAAACCAAAAATATTATTATCGTTATTTTGTTTAAAAAAAAATTTAATTTGAGTTTCAACAGATATCATAATTAACTCTATACTCCGTTATTTATAGTATGAAGTTTTGAAAATGATTTTCAAACAATTTTTAATTTTATGTTAGCAAATAAATTATGTACTAAAATTAACAAAGATTAAATTCTAATCAAATCATTTTCATTATTAATTAATTTTAAGAATATTTTCATTATAATTTTTTTTTTTTTTTTTGAGTTTATCAAATTTTATTTAACTCGGTATATTATTAAATATTAAACATTTTTATTCTCAATATGAGGAATCGGTTAAAAAATAACATTCGTTAAGTTTTAATTTAATTATATATTGGACATAAATTACATATATTTATGATAAATTAATTTTAATGTATCACTATCTAACTATCTTTCGTTAAGATATTTCGTTAAGTTTTAATTCAATTAAAAATTCATATTCTAAAAATTTTATATAAAATATTTAAAAGAAACAAAACCTATAATATAAACATAAATGGTATGCACGAATAAATGTTTTCGTTAAATTTGAGTTTAGTAATTGTATATACTTTCAAAGTTCTGTCATTCAATAGCACTTTTATATACAACAAAAAAAATATTTCGTTAGATTTGAGTTTAGTAATTATATATACTTGCGAATAAATTATTTATAACGTCTTCTAAACAAATGAATCGCCACAAATATTTTTTGTTAATATATTTCGTTAAGTTTTAATTTAATTGTATATTAAACATTATTACATTCAAATAAATAAATTTTAATTCCTACAATAAATCTGCAAGAAATTCCTTTTGTTAATATATTATTTCGTTAAGTTTTAAGTTTAATTGTTGTTTTAATAGTTTTTTTAATGTGTTAGTATTTGTTCGAATATATTCTTCAAAAGTAACATGATTTTTTTATTGTTTGTAACAAAGTACTTATCAATACATATAAGCAATGTTGTTTGTTTATGAAACAACTATTATGTTCTTTCTTTCACTCTAATTGATATTTTATGTTATTATATCCGAATTTGGCACCTCTTAAATTAGGTTAGGTTATTTTGTCTGAAAATATAACTCTACGAGTATAGGTAAGTAGATCTCTTTTTAGCTGTTATTTTTAAAAAAAATTCACAAAACCGTTTTATTTATTGTGGAATAAAAAACCCGTTCATGTGCTGATCATTTGAATATTTTTTATCAATGATATTATTTAGTTATATAAAATATAATTTAAATAAACTATAAGTTACACATATTTGTATTATATTTTTACAATAATTGTATTATCTAATTTACCCAGTCTCTATTTGTCTTATAATACACCCAACTATAATAGCTGTCGTCGAGTAATAGCTTACCCTGTAATAACTACCTCGAGTAATAGCTATCCAAACTTATATTTTTGTATAAACAACTGAAAAAATTTGGTAAAATTATTTTTATGTAAATTTGTTGTAATTATATTTAAAATAGATAATTATTGCTTCCATAGCTAGCCAAGTGCATAACATAATTATTTATTTTCTATGCAACTATAATAGATAAATATCAAAAATAAAATTATGTATAAAATATCGATATTTATGTATCTTACAATTACACACATTTAAATAATATACAATAATACAATTATTATATTCAAGTTATTATTTAAGAGTTTTCGCTTGAATGCTTATACTATTCAATACCCGGACAAAATTCAAATACACCAATTAGATACTTGTCATTAATTTACCTAATTGATAAATTACCATAGCTTTTTCAATATCATTTCTGTCTTACTATTATGCCAGTTTTCATGACAACAATGATTCTATATTTCAATAGAATATCTTAACATTGTCAAAGTTCAATATCCCAGAAAAAAAAAAAAAATATATATTATATTTTTTTTTTTTTAAGTTTTCATATTATACTTATATTTTATTTATCATTAATAAATTTCCATTCTACTACAATAATATTCCATCTAACATGGAATTTTGAGGAAAAGGAAATGTTGTACAATTTCATAAAAAAGTACGAATTCACATTATAATACAACATATCTATATACACATTGAAATAAATTCAATATTATGAAAACATATACAGAAAAAATATAATATGTACTAGCTAGCAACCATTTTCAAACTAAAAACTTATAACTTATTATAAGAGTATATATATAATATTAAAATTAACTTATAACAGAAAATATAAAAGCTTTTCCATGTTAAATCCCAAATTGATAAAATGATATTAAAGTTATGAAAAAATTTATGATGATATTCAAGAATTGCGAATTATTTTTGTTAGGTAGGGAAATGCAAAAAAAAAAAAAAACATGTAGGATTTAGCATTCCAAATTATTAGTTATTGGGTTATGGACATTTGTATACAATCGTATTATATAACTGCTCTCATACTCATTTTTTTTTTTTTATTTTGTTTTATTGATATTTTTTGAAAATTATAATGGAAAAAATTTAAAATTCTACAAGTAAGATGAATTGAAAATATATTAAAATAAAAAATTTGGCTAAATACAGTTATTTTAACTTCTACATCATATTTAAAAAAAAATTTAAAAAATGTTATAACAATTTTGTTAAATTAAGTTAGATTTACTCCGACTGATTTCAAGAATATGTATTGAACATTCAAGCATAATCACAGGATATTGAAATATATATTAAGGTACAATTATCGGGCAATTTCAGAAAGCTTCTGCAAAAATAATCAATACCTATTATGTAATGATTTATTGGTGCAACGACTCAAGTCTATTATTTATTTGCGTTTTAATAAATTCTTAGTTCAAGCTCAATTGTAAAACCGATCTAAAATTGAAGAACTCATACGCTATACGTAAGCTAGTCAATGAAGACGACTCATTCCGACTTTTTTTGGCCAGGTTCATGTAGTGTTGAACAGCTGGTATAGTTCGGGATTGTATCTTCTTGTCGAAACCCTTTCGTCAGACACAGGACAATAACTGGGACGAAGAATTTTTCTCTCAAAGATACCAAGTGCATGTGCGCTTGCTTTTGTCAACGATTCAGAACCATATAGCAGTGCCGGAAGAATGAATGTTTTGTACAATTATTGCCTTGGTATTTTTGGTATATATTAAAAAGGTTGATTAAATTAATTATATCCCTAATTTGTCTATGAAAAATATCTCTATATTTCTTCAAATAGCTTTAGGTAGAGTTTAAAGTTTTCCCAAATATGAAGTTGAAAAATATCCTGATTTTTTGAGTGTTATCTACTATCAATTAATTCTTAGAAATTCAGGTGCATTATTGCATTACTATGGGTAATCACAGTGCCGTAACTAGGCAGGTGCAACAGGTGCACAAGCACAGGGTTCATATATCTGAGAGGCCCTGAAATATGAAACTTTTACTTATTTTTCTTTTAGATTATAACCTCATTAAATTATAAAAATAAATAATTATATAGGGGCAAATAAAAAATAGTGTTGTCAATATAATATCATATCACCTAGTGATTAATAGGAAAATAACTAAATGTCGTGTAATCACAATAAATTTATTTACGGCTGCGGTGATATGTGATCTAAGCTCAACTATAACTAAATCTCTTCAAATCTAATTTCAAACTGGATCAATTATTTGCTGAACTGAAATTTATTAGAACTCAAGAATTTAATTAAAATTTTTTTTTAATTTTTTATTACATTTACCAATTTTATAATAAGCTAGCTTGGTAACCCGCCATAAATGACGGAAGCAAAACAAATTCTAGCATTTCCTTCCTTCATTATAGTTTTCATTTCAAGTTTAAGAAAAATACGTATTTGCTTACTAATTTATCATACCTTTATTTTTGTATTATTTTACGCTTTTAATTACCATATAAACAGAATATTTGTAGTAAGGTGCAAAATTTTCTATTCCCTAATGGTCATTTACTCGATCATTTTAGCGACATCCTTTTTGCCAACATTGAAAATTTATCGCGTAATTCAGAATCAAGTTAACATTCAATAACATTCGCTGCGTAAACTTGGCATCAAAGTTTATAGCGAACAAATAATATTTTATAATGAGCCACAATACTTTGAACGAAAACAATTTTAAAAACAAAAATAAATAAAATTGTAAATATAAAAAAACAATAATATTGTAGGTACACATAATATTTATTTTGATGAATAAAATAAAAAATCGTGTTGGAGAAAAAATTAAAATAAAAAAATTTACTGCAAATAAATAGGTATTTACAAAACTGTTCATAACTTGTGAATCATTGATCGGTTATTTAAAATTTCATTTCATTTCAAAAAAATGCATTATCGAACTGTTCATGTTAAAATTTATACATAATTATTATTTATAACATAAATTAAAAAGAAGAACAACAACAATATGGTTTAACCGATACCTATATATACCTTACCTACTATATTAAAAAAATTCATCACTCTCTACAAAATACATTTCTATATACTTGAAGAAAACAAAAAAACCTGAAAATTATAAATTTACAAAGATAAAAAATAATAGTACAAAATTTCATTTAATTTCTTTAAAAATGTATAGGTTGTTATTGTTTTTATGTGTAAATCAGCAGAACCAAAATCTAACCCCATAATACATACTAAATATTATATACGATCATAAATTTATATATCATATAGATATATATATATATATATTAAAAAAAAAAACAATACACAAAAAAAAAAAATAAAAAAAAATTTGAACTCATCATCGCATCACTGGCTGTTCTGGCTGGAGTATATATATATACCTATAGTACTATACAGGCTATGCATACGGTATGGCAAAACTAAGATGCTATGATCATTATCATAACAACAAAAAAAAAATAAAAAAAAAAAAATAAAAATATGTAGGCACCAGGCACGAAGCGTCCATATATTGAGTTGAATGAGTGCTTCCCCAAATAAAATATTATTTATTATTTTTTACAACTAAATATAAAATATATATTTAATTTAATATAAAAATTACTTAACTACAAAAATTCAAATCGAATGAAAAAAAAAATTTCAAGCAAAATTTATATGCACAGATATTAACTGCATGATGTGTGTTTAGAAAATAATGCCTATATAAACATCATTATTTTCTATTATTCTTTCAATCATACAAGACAACAAGAGATATTCAACAACCACAAATTTAAAGTATTTGAAAATAATGCCTATTAAAAATCATTCTTCTCTTACCAACCAATATAGCTATAATAATAATTATACATAGCATAAAAATATAATGACAAATTAAATACCATTCTCCTCATTTACAAATTACAAAATACATACACTCAACACACACTGTCTCTATTTAGCAACTGCAACAAAATAATAAGAGAAGCGACAATAAAAAAAATCAAAAGGAAAAAAAATTGATTGAGTTGCTGATATTCATTCCAAATCTACCTGATATAATTAGAAAATATCTGATAGAAAATAGATTATCTAGGGAAACAACAACAAAATATAGCATGACAGAAAATGAAATTACAAATAAAAAAAATAGCAGGGAATGAATTAATTTTATGCATTATTGTGGTTGTTGACTTAAATGAGAATTAATATTTATATAAATAATATATGTAGTTTTGGGTTTTTTTTAGAGAGTGGTATTGATATGTGTTAAGTAATTCTGTAGTTTTTTGTTATTGAATGCTGCATTGTTTAATTTCAGCCATAATTTTGTTTTATGCAGTTTTGAAACAATTAATTTGTTAACAAATTTAAAAATTTAAAACATTTTGTTTTTTATTATTTATAAATAATTATAATAGAAAATTGTAATTGTGTTATTGAAAGAACAAATAATTTTCTGCTAGAAGTTTTGAGGAAAAATTATTAATTGTTAAGGATGGTAAACCAATGTTTGATCTACTAATAACAACAATAAAACGGGGTGTAATCAGCATTTTCCAATAAAATTTTATAATTCGTATACGTTGTATTTTCCAACATTAATATGGCAAATTCATATTCACACTTTTTTTACATTGCTTTCTTAAAATCAGAACTTAATTAAAGTTATATTTTCAGATTAAAATTTTAATAACAAAAACAGTATTTGCGAAATATTATTATTTTTAATTGAAACAGAATTACACAGCTCTTTTAATGAATAGTCTAAGCTTTGTTAATTGATAATAACACTTCCTCTATAATAACTATTTCAGTTGAGCGATCGTTTTTCTGCCTAAAAAGAATTAAAACTACTTTGAGAAATAGATGTGAACAGTTTTAACTGTCGAATTTAGCAATAAAGTCAATAGAAAAGGAAAGCCAAAGCAAACTAATGTTTCCTTTTATTGTGCTTCCCCAGTTGAAAATTCCACGCCCCGTCACTGGTAGGCACATATGCATATGGTGTATAATTTTAAGTAATAAGAATAACCTTTAAGTGTATTATGTTTTTTTTTTGTGTTAAATGCTGTTTGCCTTTTGGTTATTATACCATATTAAACTATTGATAAAATTTCTGTTAGTCCTTCTTATTATAAATCAAAAAAATTGTTTGTTATATTTATATTATTATTATTATTTTTTATTTTTCCTCATTATTTGCGAAGAAGACTAACAATAAATTAAAAAAATATATTTCATGCAATGGTATTTTTTCCTGCAAAGATTCAGCATGGTAGACAGGGGTTAAAAAAGAGTACCAAAGCAATTTGTATACATATTGTAATTTGTATATGTGTTGGATTATTCCGTCGAACTTACAAACATCCAGATAAATGCAGAATAATATATATATAATTACTATCAGTAACTATAATTTTTAAATAGTTTAAATTTTTTAATTTTGGTTTTAGTCAAATCATTTTTTATCAATTATAAAATCTATGTCTACGCCGGAATTTGAATTGAGATCAAAACATTTGACTGGTCGTCTAAGATATAAAAGCTATATTAAGTTGGTCTGATGTAGTTACTGTATTTCAGTATAGTATTAAATTCATTCAGTATTGTTAGAACTCAGTTTATTAAAGTAAATATCAAAACTATTAGGTTATGAACTTTCTGGTAAAAATTTCATGATTTTTTGAGGCTTTTGTTTAGAACAACCAATTTTGGTAAAAAGTTTTGTATTTTTGCTTTCTGCGGATGTCTGTATTTCTCTTGTGGTATACTAGTTTTCCGTAATATTTGATAAAGCCGAATATTCAACTTAATATCGTTCACAGACATATTGTCTATTGTACAAGACTTAAATTCACGTTTGGCATAATGTTGTATTACATTTTATTCTGTATTCTTACTGTATTATACTGATTAAGCCGATCCTATACCAATTGGTATCGAAATTTTTTTAAATATCTAAAATAAAACTAATTTTATAATACGGACCACCCTAAAATAACAAATAACAATTTTTACTATAAAACATTAATATTTCAATATCAATTCATCATCATCAGCATGTACCTAACAAATATTTACTAATAGATTAACATGTCTGCCACGTGATGTTTATTTTCCTTATTTGTTAAAATATATACACATCCGAACAACACGTTGTACACATCTAAAAACAAACAAACAAACAAACAAAGAAAATTGAATAAAGTATAAAAAGAAATGAAAAAGCAAAAAAAAAAATTTATTTCTTAAAGTCATTTTTTATCACATACTCTTGTATCCTGTTGATTAAATCTACTACGACTATACCACTACTCGCAAGAGATTGTATAGTAAACAACCTATCATTCTTAAGTATAGTCCTAAATAATTTTTTTTTTTTTTTTCGTTTTAGAAACTCTTGTTTTTTTTTTTTTTTTTTGTTTAATATCCTTCGAATTTTCAAAACATTAAAATTTAATTTGTTTTTGTTTCCTAATACATTTCAATAACCACAAATTCATAGTGCGGTTTTACTGTTATAAATATCGTAATATATCAACATGAAGCACATTATGTAACGGTATATTGAACTGAAAATAGAAAAAAAAAATGGAGTAAAAAATTAACAAAAAAAAAAGTTTACAGTGTAAAAAATTGAGTATTGTAGGTGACTCAATAAATCACGAATTTTACCAAAATGAAAACGAAACGAAATATCATCAAAAAAAAAAAAGAACAGTAAAAAACCAAAAACACAAGACAGAGATAAAAAATATTTTGTAAATTCTTTTCTTTTATAGTTCACTGGAAATGTCAACATTTGTTTTGCTATTTTGTTGTTTTTTTTTTGTTTTTGTTTTTACTTCTTTGAGATTTGAAATGAAAATTTTATTATGCAAATGAGCGTTTTTTTTTTTCACTTTTTGTTATTTTATTGCTTTTTTTTTTGTTTGTGTTTTAATTTTGTTTATTTTTTTTTTTTCAATTTGAAAATCTTATGATATGATCAGGAAGTGAATTTAAAGTCAAGCATTTTCATTTACACTTAAAATTTATTTAAATATAGTTTAACAGACCTTGACAGCTCTAAACGTCATGTTTGTTTCAAGGATATTAGATATTTGAAAAATAACTGTTTAAAAGGAGAATTCTGTTCTGGAGTGATTGTGAGATTCTTAATCGTATCGTAAGTATAAATGTTAATATGTTGGAATAAATTTTCTGAAGATTTTGTATTTGGTTACAGTAAAATAAACTGAATTAAATTTAATAAAAAATAAAACATTAGAAGATTAGTTTAAGATGTGGTGATTGTGCTGTGAAGATATTGATTTGAAGTGTTAGTAGTGCTCCATTTTTTAAATTAAAAAATATTTTTTTCTATTTAAAAAATTTGTTGAAATTTTTCATAATATCCTTTTATAGTTTTTTGACTCTTATTGTAATTTCAGTACGTTGTACATTGTGTACATTGAAATAGATAAGTACTTTGGATCTTGAAGTCGATTGTGTCAATAATTAATAGAGTCATAATTTATTTAATCCGTGACGGTTTTGTAAAGATATGCGTTTTATTCTCTTCTTCATGTTTTTCAGTTTTACTATACCAAATGGTTTAGCAAATATAATTTCTGTTTTCGCAATTTGACTATCAAAATGTTCAGAAGAAATATATACCTTAGTTTTACTAAATTAAATCTTTTTGTATTATTGTAAAATAAATAGTAATTTTTGTGACATTAGATCCAATCGAAATATACCTACTTTATTATACAAAGATTAGTTTACATAAGTGTTATACAAAATATATTAGTTTAGATAAGTGTTATACAAATGCTATAAAGTTTATACAATTTATATCGTTTGCGTCTCAAATTTTACCACGATTTAAAAAAATAAGTATTTTAACATATCGAATAGGAAATCAAATTTATTGCATACAATCAGGAGTAAGTTAAACAAGTAAAAACTGTGCCGTGGGATGCGATCCCATATTCTATAGATATTCTGACTATGAACTACCTATCTTGAAACATATTGGTATATTTTCATAATTTGTATGTAAATTTGTATGTGTTCCTAAAAGAGCAACAATTTTGGGTACTATTTTTTTCTGAAAATTTCCATCTAAGACATATTTGGCTAGGTTCTTCTATACTTAGTATACCTTCTTGTTTTAATTTGTTATCAAATCACTTCTGTGTTTTGCTATTCGTCTTGTATACTGGTAGTTTCTATTCCCATAACTTGTGTTTTCACTATAATAATTTTTAGTACCATCATCTACTGCTAGTATTGGGAGTAGGATTGTGTTATTTGACTGGTGTGCCACATATTAGTCTAATAATTCTTTAATTGTTAATTGTATTTCTTATTGTCAAAATATTCTATTGAACATTAACGGAGACAGTGTAGGTGATATGATTAATACCATTTTTGATTATTCTGACTTTGTCAGAATACAGATTCTGACTTTGTCCATTTTAAAATATGTTTATTTGAATAAGATGCAAACTACATTTACACTAAAAGTAGTAGCTTTCAAAATTTAAATTTAATACATATACCAAAAGGAAAGGTTGTTGTATGTGATTGATTAGGACCATGAATAAGCTTAAAACATTTGAAATGTGGGTATATTGTAGAATACTAAAGATAGTATGGGTAGTTCGACTGAACAATAGTAAGGTTCTAAGTAGAATAGGTAGAGGCCGTGAATTGTTATTAACAATCAAATGCAGAAAAACAATTACCTGGGTTATACGATGCGGAATGACAAATATTATATTTTACAACTGGTTCTGCAAAGTGAAATTGAAAGCAAAAGCCATGTTGGCAGAAAACAAATGTCATGGCTAAGAAACATCAGGCAATGGATAGGTTTCCAAACGGTGGGAGAACTAATGCACGAAGCGCAGAATAGAGAGAGGTTCAGAAATGTGATCGCAGATATCCAGTAGTGTATATGTATTAGTTTAGTTTAGTTTTAAAATTCTTTATTCTCAAGTTTACAAAGTACTTAACATATTACAAATATATAGCGATTTTTATATAAATTTACTTTACAAATAAGAGAATATTTAGTGACACTTTTTATTTAGAAAATAGTGTTAAGCTTCAATAAAAGTTTACAAAATTTACAAAATTTTATTGTAAGGTAAAAATAAAGTATTAAAAATTCAATATACCCAAATAAATAAAAAAAAAATTCAAAATAATACAATAATTCGGTAATAAAAGAAAACAAAAAGAATAAGAATAAAAAAAAAAAAAGAAAAATAAGTAAACTAAGATAAAATAGAATGAGTATAAGCATGTGAAACAAAAATCAATTTATTCACAAACAAAATATAAGTTCAATAATTAAAAATACAAATATTCAAATATTGAAAAATAAATCATAAATTAAATTTAAATAATAAAAACAAGTATTAAAACGAAATGAATGTAATAAAATATTTTAAATAAAAGCTAATAAAAGACAATTAAATTACAAATCAAAAGAAGGAAAAGAAAAAGTTAATAATTCAAGAACAAATTATAATTCACAATATTATTATACTAAAAACTCTAGAAGAATTTCGATTTCATCATGATTAAAACCCAGAAGCCAAGATTTAGTCAAGTTTAAAAAAACCTTTCTATTACGTAAAATTCGGATTGTGTGTGGAAGTTTGTTAAATAATCTACCTGAAACTATGGAGTATGAATTTCGGAAATTTGTTGTGCGGAAATTAGGAATGTTAACTAACAGGCTATTATTAATTCTTAAATTGTGATTACTAGAGATTCTAGAGTTTAAATATCCGCTCCGAACAAAAAAAATTTTTAAAGTTTTGAAATAATACAAATGTCTAACAGGTAAGACCTTAAGACTCGAAAATAATTGAAATGTTGGATAGAAGCGATTCTTGTTACAAATATTTCTGATAACACATTTCTGAAGTTTAAGTTGAGGGGATATTTTATTATAGTATGATCCTCCCCAACAAGCAATACCATACTGTAATTTAGAATGAAATATTCCATAATAAATCATTTTTAAAGTGTTAGAAGAACATAGTTGTCTAAGTCGATAAAAGCTAAGTAAAGTAGATCGTAAATACTTTTTTAAAAACAATGAATGTTCAGCCCAACTCATATTATTGTCAAAAGTAACACCCAAAGTATTTAAAGCTTTTCACTACTTCAATTTTGAAACAATTACCACTATAAAAAGAATCATCACAAAAAGAACGCTCAATAGTAATGGAAGAACAATTTTCATTAATTAATTTAAATTTACTACATTCAGACGCATAGAAAATTAAATCTAAATCCGGATAAACTTGTTGAGATAAACTATAAAAGTAGTATATCCAGACGGTATATTATTGATTTTTTATAGAATCATTTAGAACAAAACCATTACAATATGCAGCTGAAGAAGCCGATATGGCAAAACTTTGCAGTAAAAAGCAATTGCGATGTTCGTTCCATAATCGTAGAATTCTGAGAAATATTTGTACAATATCAAAACATTTTTAACATTTTTTTTTAATTTTCATTAAAAAAAAAAAAACCAATCTTAAAAGCATACTTATAATTAGAATTAATATAAAAAAATTAAAATTTAATATTGTTAAACATTTTCAACAAAATTATATTATTTTTTAATACAGATAATATTATGCACAATGGCTTTTAGATACTAAAATTTCAATTTATTTTGAAATATTAAATAAGAACGTAAGTTATACCGAATTTAATATCCTGGTGAAATTTTACTTTTCAACCTTTGATTTAAATCCAGGATCATGATTTAAAATTAACAAAATTAAAATTAAAAATTTTCATTAGAATTTATATTCTATCTGACTGAGGAATAGATCCTGATGATGACTAAACAAAGAGTAAATTATCAGAATAATATTATATGAAAAATAATTTTTTAATTTTATTCACTTTTCCTATTTTTTTTTTTTTTTGTTAATTTATGAATGATAATCGCAGCATTATGAATGAATAAATAGATTTCTATTATAGTTCTATTTTTTTTTTGTTTAGTTTATTAAATATTATATAATATTTAAATTTTATAGTTTATTTAGTTTTATCCGGATTAGTAAAATTAAAAAACAAAAAAAGCTGAAATTGTATTATTATTTTAAAATTAAATTTTAAATGAATAGTTACGTAATTTTAATTAAAAAAACTTTGTTATAAAAAAAAAACAGGATGTTATTACAATATAGGATTTGAAAATCATGAAAAAAATGTTAGTATTAGTAGTATTTTATTTTTAAATATTTTAATGAGCTATTAAAAAGAATTATTGTTTTTACCCAATTTTCAATATTAACAGAAAGTATGTATAATGTACGTATGTACGTATTTTTGTTTTTTCTATGTACTCCTCTTGGGAGCATTGGTATTCCACTTGACATTTCCATCGTACTCGATAAAGCTGCTACTTTCACTTGTATTTGCGAGGCAATGTCTAATTTAATTTTTTAATCGCCAATTAAGACGACGCCATATTTTTCTGCAAGTTGTCTCTGCGATTTTGTCCATCTTTGACGTTATGATGCCTGACGTTACTATGTTTACTGGGTACGTCATGTCACGTACTTTTGTCAGTTGTTGATAATTGTGTCATTATTATTAGTCTTTGTCCAATATTACTTATTGTGTTACTTGATTATTGTGTTGTATGATATATATGAGTATTGATATAGATATTGATACATGTAATATTTTTTTTTTAGTTAGTATTAATTATATTAATTATTTATTATACGATATAACATTTATGATACAACATTTTGCTATTTTTTTTTTAGTTATATTTTATACTCCTCACGGCAATCGAACCCGTGACTATCACATCGTAATTCAAACAAATTTCTGTGCTCTAACCGATTAGGCCACGGAAGGGGACGTATGTACGTATAGCTGAACCTAAATAACAAATTTTTTTTTTTTTTTTGCTTTAATATTTACAAGTTTGGCTTAACTTTTTGAAGTATTGTTAATTAATGTATAGTTATTGACATCATATGTATTAAATTATGATTTTTTATAATTATTTTAGTCTTTTATACCTATTTGGTGTTCAATCTAAATGTTGGACCTAGTCATCGAAGTACCCTTATGTGTCAGACTCGTTCGGGGAATGTATTTGTCTTTTTATGGTCAGTCCAGCTTTTGAGCGTTTAGCCCAGTTAAAGCTGTACTTTTTCTCAATAGGACCTTTAGAGCTTGAGGCCCTGACAAAAGTCCTAGGAGTTCTGTTAAGGGTTTTTCTTCGAGCTTGAGGCCCTGTGAAGAAAACACTTCCTTTGGAACTAATCTTTTGAGCTTGAGGCCCTATAAAAGATTTTGTTCCTTTTCAAATCAAAACACAAGATTTCTCTTTTAATATTGATTTGAAAGTGATTTATTTTACAAATTTTCTTTCTTTATATACAATTTTCTTTTTAATTTCTTTTACAAAAAATGTATTGAAAATACCAATACATTTTCACAATTCATTAGAATTGCGGCATCGACAAAAAACATATATAATTATATTGCCATGCCACAATTCTTTACAAATAAAAAAAATTAATATAATTTATTGCATTTAAGCATAAAATATTTTAAAACGTTAATTCATTAATTTCAAGTGCATTGCCTTTAATTTGTACTACACGTATTACACAAATTAAAGCAATGGCTCATATAATGTCATTTACTTATGACCTAGAATAAAATTTACAATTTATGCTTGTCAGCATGATATCAGTATTTAAATATATGATTTGTTTACTAACAAAATCATATGCATTGTTTATCAACAAAATTTAAAGGTTTTATTTTGTTGTGTTTATTTTGGGAAAAGAAATGTATGGATGCATGATTGCAATTTTGTTTCTTTAAAATATGTGTGGTCTTTTACCAAACACGTGTGCAATCGTACATTCATTACATTTTACTTTTCTACTAACAGTATCTGGTTTAGTTTATTGCAACATTTTTCTAATCAAAGATGACGGTGTTTTAGTAACCCTACTGGATGAGATATATTGTAGCACAATAAAATGTAGCAAGCTTTCGTCAAGTAACAGACGGTTAATGTGCTTGCTCTAAGCATTAATCTGACAGTAAATTTAGTATGTTTTGTTATTATTTTTGAAATTATCTTAGTTTTCGTAATAGTACAATACACTTATTTAGATTAAACAATCTGTAGAAAATAATCGTCTCATTGTATGTCGAATACAGTTAATAAATAAATAAATATAAAACAGCAAAAAAATAAAAATATGTTTTAGTTAGTTCATAGTCAGAATATTTAGAATGTGAAATCGGATCCTACTGCAAATACTCCCAAGCAAGGACATTGTTTACTTGTTACAGACTTACTCCTGATTTTATGCAATAAATTAGATATCCTATTCGCTATCTTAAAATATTTATTTTTTTAATCGGGGTAAAATTCGAAACGCACACTATATAAATTGTATAACAAATGTTACATTTAACAATCAGTTAGACCTAACTAATGAGAGCCCGCTACTTAATAGTAATTTTTTTTAAATTGTAAATCAAATTCTGTATTTTGTAAACTTTGTCGCTTACAACATGTCAATCTTAGCTAATATTAAAATCATATGTGTGTTTTTTATTAAATGTATAATTTTTACTAGTAATTTACCAGTTACTATTTTTTGTACTGGTATTCTTGCACTACATGTTAATTTTTCATCTTTTAAATTTAAATTTTATGGTATTTATTTAGTCTTGATAATGTCTGAAAAGGACGAAACATGTCGGCTCATATTTTTATTTTTTATTTTTATTAAAATATTAAATTAAAATAAAATATATAAGAAAATTTGTATATATTTTCTTAATCAGTGAAATATTAACAAGTGTTTTATTTTATTTATTAAAATAATTTTATTAATTTATAGATAATATTACATTTGTATAACACTTATGTAAACTAACATATTTTGTATAACAATTATGTAAACTAATCTTTGTATAACAAATGTTAGATTTAATATAACAGATAACATTACATTTGTATAACACATTTGTAAACTAACATATTTTGTATAACAATTATGTATACCAATCTTTGTATGGCAAAAGTTATATTTAACATAATAGATAACATTACATTTGTATAATACTTTTGTAAACTAACATATTTTGTATAACACTTATGTGAACTAACCTTTGTATAACAAAAGTTACATTTAACATAATAGATAACATTACATTTGTATAGTAATTTTGTAAACTAACATATTTTGTATAACACTTATGTAAACTAACCTTTGTATAACAAAAGTTAGACTTAACATAACAGATAACATTACATTTGTATAACACTCATGTAAGTTAACATAATTTGTATAACACTTATATTTATTATAATAGTAGTTAGGCATACTATATTAAAGCACTTAAAAATATTCTCGAATATAACGATATATTCGTGACAATATTATAATAAACGTGGCAAGTTTATATACCTCAGACTATTTCCATACTCTTGGCAATTTCCAAATAAAAATAATATTATTTTTTTTTTTCATTTTTGTCCATGAGCTGAAAAAAATATAATAAAACTTCTCGTTGGTCATTCTTTATTTTTTTCTTATAATTATCCCTTAAAATTTTTCTAGCCAACACTGTACGAATGTATAAAGGTTTCTCTAAGGTAAGTTTTGACTATTAATAAAAAAACAAAATAAAAAAAAACTTAATCTACCCAATTTTCAAAACTCTATTCCTAGGAAGATATTGATTTTTTTTTTTTTTGAAGAAGTTGTTCTATTTTAATCCTATCTCTATGTAATTTAATTTGTTATATTTTAGTATTATTCAATATTTTGATAAATCACCATTACAATCATAAAACAAAATAAAATAAAAATAATAAAAATAATTTAAAAAATGAAAAAAAAAAGTGAATAAAAACCACACATCCTATTTTTTTTTTTTTCAGAAAACCCATCAAATTCATATTTTGCATCATTATTGAATCAATATTCCCAATCAATAATAATAAAATCAATCACTATATAAACCACATTTATATTCATTATATTCTTACATACATACTACTTTATACATACATACATAATTACATACAATGTTGTAAATGTATACAAAATGCAAATGTATGCAATGAAATATTTAAATTTTGGAAAAATATTCATACCATGATTTCAAATTTTTAGGTTAAATGGTCTAGGATTATTATTTTTTTTTCATTTTCTTTTTTTTAGATTCCAGGATATGGTGGGTACCTAAAAAAATAAAAACAAACAAAATTAATATTAAATCTCTATAAAAAAAAAAAAAATCCATTTTGTAATTTTGTACTCAGCGATCGCTCTTCTGCCTTAATTTACAAAAAAAAAACACCAAAAAAACAGAAATGAAGGGATCTACTCTACATAAAGTGAATGCACAGAAATCAATCAATAAAAAATTCACGTAGGTACGTCATAACATGATTGAAGCAACGAAATTTTCCAACCAAATATAAAATATTAAAATATCTGCATATTAGATGTATATATATTATATAAAATATATATTCATTTTAGAGTTTTATCATCATCAGAATTTTATTTGAAACCACTTGAAATGTCATTTATATTTTGGGTTTTTTATTTATTATTTTTTGGTTTTTCATTTTGTTTTTCTTTTTTTTTTTTTTGTACCTATCAAAATATAAAATTTTATTATTTATAAAAAAAAATGTTGATGGTTCTATGAAAATATGTTTAGGTATAAAATATTATTAACTTTATTGGTAGATACTGTGACTTGTAGTGAACGCAAACGTAATCGAAAGGCGGTGAATTGGTGTTGTGGGAAATATGCGGCAAACGTGAAATGTCTGTCATATTTGAAACTTAACGTGAATATATTTTTGGTATTGTTCAAAACGTACGGCGATAGTTTTCTTGGAATTGTTGAAGCATGAAGATTAGTTTGCGTTTAAAAATTTTAGAAAAACAAAATGTAAGTGAAATATATACTAGTGAATCCCCTGTGCAATTGCACAGAATTAGTTCTTCCAAACACAATTTTATAGAAATATTTGAAGATAAGAAATATTTGTTTTGTTATAATTGTAGTTGTTTTTTGAATCTCTTGATTATTGAATATATATATATATATATATATATATATATATATATATATATATAATGAAATTAAAGTATATAAAGTAATAGCTAATACTTTATGACGAAATTAATACTAATTTCAATATAACTTAACACAATAAAATCCCATTACTCTCAACGTAATAGATCGATGTATTTTAATTCGTTTATATTCAAAAACGTTTGTAGTCACAATTTGTTTGAAAGAAAGTAATAAACTTCCCAAAAAAGGAGACCTAAAAAGCTGTAATAATTGGAGAGGTATAACACTGCTGAACATCATATATAAAGTTTTCGCAACCATACTGAATCGGAGAATATAGCCTAAAATTGAACAAAATAGAAGGGACGAACAGGCAGGATTTCGTCCAGAAAGAAGTTGCACAGATCACACCAACACACTACGGCTGATCATAGAACAATCTGTAGAATGGCGCTCTCCGCTATATCTCTTGTTCATCGATTTCAAGAAGGCTTTCGACACGGTTCAACGTATTGCGATATGGAATGCATTAAGAAGAAAAAGAATTCCCGAAAAATTAATAAGATTGTCAGAAGCTTTGTATAAAGATGCAGAATTAGTAGTTCTCCACTGCGGACAAATAAGCGACACATTCACCACAAATTCTGGAGTAAGGCAAGGATGTCCACTGTCACCACTTCTATTCACGCTTGTAATAGATGAGATAATGAAAGAAACGGGTTCTTCCGGAAGAGGTATAAGGTGGGATCTCTCAAGGACACTTGAGGACCTTGACTATGCGGATGATATATGTCGGCTAGCGCATTGATTCTGCGACATTCAACATAAAGCAGACCTACTTCAGCAAGCAGCGCGCAGAGTCGGGCTAGAAATTAACATAGACAAAACCAAGGCCATGAGGATAAATAACACCAACACAAAGACCATAACCATAGAAGGTCAAACAGTCGAATATGTGGAAAGCTTCTCTTACCTAGGTAACATTCTAACAACAAACGGAGGTACAGAAGCAGATGTCAACAACAGACTACGTAAGGCCAGAGCTGCGTTCGGTGAACTAAGTCCAATATGGAAGAATGGCCAAATAACTAGAAAAACAAAGATTAGAATATTCAAAGCATGTGTAATGTCAACACTTATGTATGGCAGTGAAATTTGGATGACGACAAATAACATCAGTCAAAAACTTCAAGTATTTGCGAACAAATGCCAAAGAAGAATATGCAGAATATTCTGGCCCAACACCATCAGCAATAAGGACTTATGGCAGATAACAGGTGAAGAACCGATAATGCATCAAATTAAGCGTAGAAAATGGAGATGGACACACTCTAAGAAAACCATCAAATAGTATAACAAGAATGGCCCTAGAATGGAATCCCCAAGGGAGCAGAAGGCGAGGAAGACCCAACTACACCTGGCGTCGAACTGCGACTTCTGAAATAACAAGATATGGACGAATTTGGGAGGAGATAAAGACCATTGCGTACAACAGAGAACGATGGAGGAGGCAAGTTGATGCCCTATGCTCCCACGAGAAGTAACAGGAAAAAAAAAAAAAAAAATAAACTTCATAAGTTCATACAATCGATGTCGTTTATAAATCACATTAAAATATAACCTCACTTTTTTAATAAAAAAGTCAAAAGTGAATTATTTTATTAAAAAACTGATTTATATATTGTTGTCTTTTTCTGTTCTTTATCACAAATATGTATATTTTGTGTTTTTGTTCATTCATGTATATTACATAACAGAATAATTGCTATTTATAAATAAAATAAAGTTTAAAATTATTATACGAAAAATATTTAATTGAATTTGATTTTGTTTAAATAAAGATGCAATTTTTTTTTGAAAACGCCTATAGTCACAAAATGGTTATAGTCAGGAATTTTACTGAAATTTAGCGAATACCTATAACCGTGGTTCACTGCATATATTTTTTTTAATAATAGCAGAAGCAAATGAATTAACATTTATTATATTATTTTTAATGAGTATGATTTGATCTGATTTTTGTTTTTCTGTTTTATTTTCAATTTTTGTTTATGTTTTTATTTTTGTACTTTTTTCTATAAGTTTGTGTGTTTATTTAAAATGACAGAATTTTTATAAAGCCTTTTTAAAAATCGTCCGTGATTGAAATTTCTTTTAGAGTATAGATGTCGCTCAACTGGGAAATAACCGTCAATATTTGGTGTAACTATTTAAAATGTTTTAAGTATTCAGCACCAAGAACTTTATAAAGCTAAAATTTTAATATATTTGTGGTGTAATTTACTATTTAATTATTTTTGCTTTTTTACTTACCACGTCGTTCAACTTGTGTATTATATTATATGAGATATATATTTTTTGTTCTTGTTCATTTGAGTTAAAAAAATGTAATTAATAAATGATTTTATCCATGTTGAACATAATGTTGGCTCTAGTAAACCCAACATTCATGACAATATTTGTGAAAAGGTCGGTTGAACTATGTTTATATGATTATCATTTGCCACAGACAGCTAGCTGATAGCTCAATTGAGTAAAAAATGTTAGATTCATGAGAGTTTTTAATAAAAATGTATTCGCATAGTATCTTCGACAGCTATTTTTGTAAATATACCCATATATTTAAAATTAAATTATTATATTTACAATATAAGTAGATTTACCTACACCCTCCTTCCCTCAACCAAATAAAATAAAATAAAAATTCCAATATCATTATTTCCAATTCAATTGAAATTATATTTTTATTCAATTCATAGAATCATAATTATTTTCAATAGAATATTTTCTTCAATATATTGATTTTCAGAAATTCTTCAAATAATTTCAATTGTTTTATTTAAAAGAAATTTTATAATAATAAAAATAAATAATATATACATACATACATAATATATGTATATAATGTTTAACTAAAAATAAATAAAAATTGAAAATAAGAATTATAAATTCATCCGGGAATTCTGTATATAATATATCTGTAGCTAAATAAACGATAACAAATAATATTATTGTGTATTTCGAAGAAATTAATAATGCTTAATAATATATACTAATAATGAAATAAATAGAAAGTATTGTGTAGATCAAGAATTTATTTTTGAAAATAAATAAAATAATACGAAATGCTTGTTAACATTTCATAATTTTGCATTTCACTTTTTACGTTACATTTCTAAGAATTTCTGGTCTGTATTACTTGAAATTTTTTCCAGAATAAGTGCCTATTATTAAAAACGGCGTTTCAATCGTGGCTCGAATATTCATTCGATTTTGTAAAGTTGGTATTTTTGAAGACGTGCGTTTTGAAAATGAATCGGTAAAATTTATTGGTATTTTTGAAAACGTTGTAGAAACGAGCTTCATACCAATTATAGCATTTCATATCCGCTATTAATTTAGCTCGTTTTATACAATGGATATAAAAAAGCTAAGTTAAATATATTAAATATTTGTTTATTTATTTTTGTTTTATATCAAAATTATTTAGAAATATCGAATGTTTTTAAATGAATAACAATTTCGAGTAATGATGGAGAATTTTATGAAAATCAAATTATATTTCTTTTAAAACATATTTAAACGAATTTTTGTTTAGTCAAAAAATATTTATAAACCTAAAAGTTAAATAATTTTAAATCATATTATACATATTTTGTTAGTACATCTTTTATAAAATAAATTTTAAATATTTTGTTCAGAAAAATTGTTTTTACTACTCTTCATTAATTTAATTAAAAATATCCCTTGCAATGTTCTTTATATTTCTTCTTTTATAATTTCTTCAATTTAAGCATGTATTAGTTATAAAATTCAGTTTTGAAATATTTTATTCTTACTAAATACATATTGCATACAACAATACAACAACAAAATATTTACCGCTAATAGATAAATTTTACCGATTACTGGAGCAACCGACGTTTTCAAAAATAACAAATTGTATCATTCGATCGAATCGAACACGGTTTTAATTAATACGAGCCGAGGTTTAAAATCGGGATGAGTAGCACAGACATGCAATATTTAGTTTTGTAACAACTGAATTGCACATGTTTGTTCCATTAGTTTATATGAAATCGCGCACAAATGCCATTAATTGTGTTTGCGCATTCATATAAGCTGATAGAGACACAAATGTGCTGTAAAACTAAAAATTGTATGTCTGCGTCTAACTTTAGAATACTGTGAGATTCCTTAATATTCTACAGAAGTTAATTGATTTATTTATTTATTTATTTACAATTTAATTTCAATTTTAAGTTCTATCTACCACAATCTCCTTTCATACTCTAAAAATCCCAATTCATATCTTTTATTTTTATTTCAGTTTAAGTGTTTAAAACTCTTTAGGGCCCTATTACACATCAATCATTCATCCATATATTGTCATTATATTGACCTCTGGTTCTATTCACATCAATCATGTCATCAATCATGCAAGCAAAATTCCCATCAATCATGTCATCAATCATTTTTGACAATTTCAGCTGAGGCAAAAAAAAATTGCATTTTGGGGAATGTTCAGATAAGGTTATAATATTAATTTGTGATGTAATTCAAAAAGAATAATTTTTATATTAATTTTAATAATTATAGCAATTATTGTAAAAAAACGATTGATATATTATTCAAATGTGCAAAAAAATAATTTGTTGTTTTTTATACCCTTTACTTTACTTTAAAAATTCAATTTAAATTGAAGTTAAAAACATTCCCCTAAAAATTATATTTTCAATATTCATATATGTTTCGAAATTATCAACATATTCAGAACACTTCCACAATATGTCATTGCAAAATGTCAAAATATGGGTAAAAAGATTGATGAGTGAATGATTGATATGTAATCGGTCATCATTATTTTCATCCATATATTGACAATATATGGATGAATGATTGATGAAAAGAATGATGTGTAATAGGCACCTTACAAGCAATTAAAACTGGTTTATTATGTTAAAATTAAAGCTAAGAAAATAATTTGATTAGTCTTTGTAGACATTAAACTGACAATAAATGTAGATATAACAAGTTAATTTTAATATTTCGAAAAGTCAAAAATCATATATTACAGTTTTGTATATAATATGACTAGACCTACAGAGTAAATAACACGTGCCAAAAAGCGTGAAGAAGAAAACGGCAACAGAATTAAATTTAATTAAAAGGGTTCTATTACACGACAGTAAAATATATAAAGAAAGCAAACTGGAGTGAACTGAGTACAAGAACTGAACAGAACTGTTATAAGGGGAACCCATAAGATACTCGAATAAAATACATTCAATATTCCATTTTTAGAGATTTCAAAAGTTATGACTCAATCTGTAAAGATAACGAATATAATTCGACAATCCTGCATCTCCTTTAAACCTGCCCCGGATTAGATAATCAACAAAAAAAATATTTCGTGATGAAATGTGATGTGATGAAAGAATCTTGCATCTTCTCTACACCCCGCCACGCATAAAATAATCAACTACAACATATTTCGTGAAGAGTATTATAAAAAAAAAAAATAACTATAGCATATTATCAAATCTTTATAATATGGTGATTTTTTGTCAACTACTCAAAAATCTGCAAATACAAAAAATTTATAATTTGTAAGTCAATGGTATTCAAGTTTAAGAAATTTGTTCAATACAACTATTATTTTTCAAAAATATAATATAATAATTAATTATAATTTGATTTCATTAATAAAAATAAATATGTAAATAAAAAATATCAAAACATGTGTCTGAAAATGCAGGCCAAAAAGTCATAACTCATATAAAAATTTTTCCTTTCGTGTAAAGAATGAAACATTATAATTTCTTTTTTATGTGATTTTCGGACAAATATTTGACACTTGACACGAACAATTTATAAAAAAAAAAACAACTCATCTTATGTTTCACATTTAAAATAAATATTTCTCTTGTTTCATTTTTAATACATACAATAATTTATATAGGTATATACAGGGTGGTCCGGTTTAAATAATCCGTTAAGAAGCGAGTTCTTGGAATATTTTAGTAAAAAACATTGAGGTCAATCGTGGTTGTCAGTTTAAAAAAATTTATCAGAAATGGAATCGTGGTACTGATACTGATACATACTGATAAACTTACTGAAAAAAATTTAATATTTTGAATACTGAAAATTTGATATTTCAAAAATCAGCTGATATATTGAATTGATTATTTTTGTGTAGTTTTGTGAAATAAAATAATTTCATAGAAAAGACAAAAATATAAGTGAAATAAAATAAGTTTGAAAATTGTTTTTTTTTTTATTTCATGGTAAACAAAATGAAGTTTTGTGAAATAAAATATAAATCAAATGTAAATAAAATTAAAAATAAGCTAATTAAATATTGTGGTTGAATCAAACTAGTTTTGTGAATCAAACCTACTTATTTGCTATAATATAGCACATATTTATAGAAAATATAAAATTAATTCATATCAAAACAAAAAAAAAAACAAAACCAATTAAAAATTATTTCATATGAAAAAATTTTTAATTGAATCCCGTTCTAATTTTGATTGGTTCTCCTGTTTTTTTCTTTTAGTCTTTGATAATTTTCTGTTATTTTAAAGTCAGTTTTTTTATTTTTTTTTTATTTTAAAATTATACTTAAAGTTTTTCTAATCTAAATGAATTCTATTTACACAATTTTAATATTATTCTTATATGCATTGTTTTGTAAATTTATTTTTATCTCACAACTTATTTGTAACTGATACAGATTATGACAATTATCAAAAAATATCAAAATATATGAAAATATTTTAAGCACACCGATACCAATTTATCAGTGACGTTAATAAAATTCACAATCGATCAGAAAAACTGATAGTTCTAACAACCACGATAGGGCGTATCAGAATTTCTGAAACTTGTCATAAACACTGATAAATAATACCGATAAATGACAACCACGATTGGGGTGATTGTTTTAGTCTGAGCTAGTTTTAAATTAAACAGATTTTAACAAATTTTAGCATTAATGAATTAATGTTCATAAATTAATAACATTAAGCGGGCACTATTATTACAGTTGAATATAAGCGTCAAAATAGAAAAAAAAAAATGGCAACAGAGTTAAAAGAGGATTCCATTACACAAATTACACAACTGTAAGATATTATGTCATACTTTGTTATATTTTGGAAATACCGTTGGTTAGATATATCAAATCTAACCAAAACTTATTAAAAACGTATTGCTACAGCTTGGCATATACAGCTATGGCTAGATAAATAGCACACAATTATTAATTTTTTTTTTATTTTTGGGTTATTTCTGCAGAAATGCATTTTTGTTTTCTTGAAATATTACTTTATTATTTACAAAAACAACGAAATGTGTCCTATTGATGGTTATATAGATATTAACGGTTATTTCAATTAATAATAAAACTGATTAGACAGCTAAATAGCCCAAATGAATTGTTTATAATTAGTTTGAATTAAAACGTGAACAATTTCAGTTTCTAAAATCAGATTAAGAATAAAAAGTTTAAAATTGTAAAGCTTAAACTGTATTTTTTAGCTTTAAAAGAAATTAAAAAAAAAAAAAAAACAAGTATTGGTAGAAATACACATTTGCACGGTTGAAAAAAGAAAACGCATTTTTCAATGATTTGAAAGAGGCTTTAATCACTCTGAAATTGCAGAGTTAGAAATTTGTTCGAGAAAAATAGTAGGTACATAACGCAATTAGTTGCAGACAATCCTATTTAGCTAAGTCAAAACAAAAATCGAGCAAATAAGAAGAAAATAAAAACTGTTTTGCAAGATAGAGCAATAGAGAGGAAAAAGTAAATTAGATCCATTTTATTTGCTCTAATTTTATAATTTATTCCTTTTATAAATAATTTAGTAATTTTTTGAAGTGCACGTTTCATTTATTTTATAATTATTTCTAATCTTACATCTTTTAAAAACTATACCATATACTTTCATCAATACATTAACAGTTACTTACATCTAATGATCATGTATTATATTACTGTTATAACATTTAATACAAATATAGAGTAAGGTACAAAGGTATGCAACCTAACAATTACTATATATCACAATCCATGGAAATAAGGTCATCCATGGAAATAAGGACAGAAATGAGCCAATAATTAGGTGTTGAAATATCGATTAGAACAGTTAGAAGATGACTAAATGACTGTTTGACTGTTGTGTTGGACGTATAAGTCGAAAGAAACCCAAGCTGTCTACTAAAAACATTTATAGTCGATTAAACTTTGCTGGAGAACATATCAACAAATTCATATCTTTTTGGAAAAATGTTCTTTGGACTAACGAAGGTCAATAGATATGGACCGGGTGGTAGATATTTATTTCATCGTTCAAGAAGGCTACCCAAAATACACTAAAAAAAACTATAAAACGAGGCATCAAGTGCCCACCCCTACTCAGTGCAAATTCCAAGATGGTTCAAAACCGGTTATGGGTATTCGTTTGTAGTTAAATTTTCCCGAATATGGAACCGAATGCAAAAATATACCTATATCTAATCTATATCTAACCTATATCTAATCTACAAAAGTTCAAGAGTAATATTAATAAATTTATTCAAAATGTCTCTACTGATCAAAAAAATATTTTTCTTTTTACAATCCTCAATTAGTCCAAGCTATACATTCGTGTATAAAAGTATCGTTGGAAACCTAGTGTTTGGCTTAATTTAAAAAAAAACACATTTTGGCGGAAATGGCCCAAAAATAAAACAAAATTTGATTGTGTGCTATTTATCTGGCCATATTAGTTTATCTTCGAAGCTGTTGTGAATATCAGTTCGACATTATATTTCCCATCCGATTTTATTGTACCTCTGTATAGTTCAGCTCAATTTTAAAACTAGGCTTATTTTCTTTTTTCTAAATATCTTCAGATTAAACTGAACCACCCTGTATATAGTTATAATATGTTGAAATATATACACTTGATTAATTATAGGTTTTGTAATATTTTATTGTTCTTTGGTTAATTTTCCATAAATTTATTTTCATATTATTTTTGATATTTTCTCTTTTCTCTGGGTATACTATTCTTGTACTGGAATATCTCTTCTGTTTCCTAAATTTCAAAAATATGTAATAATAATTTTTTTTCGAAACTATAAAAGTAAAATATTAAACCAATATAATAAATTTTCATCTCCGGCAAAATAATAATTTCTACAATAAGTATCTAGTTTATATTAGAGTATGTATTTTATTAACAAATCCTGTTTAAATCGAAAATTTTCTATAATAAAAAAAAAAAAAGGAAATTCAAAACCTCTTCTATTTCCTTTCTAGTCTACTGAACCGTATATGTTTTAGAGAATATAATAATATATAGAAAATTACACTTAAATGTGGTTTTTATTTTATTTTATTTTAATATAACTACCTACTGAAATAGGAAGGATCTACCTACAGGAGGTCAGGATATAAAATTGTGAAAATATTATTATAAGAAACGATATCCTGATTGCAAAAAAATAAATTTGATTTGTGTTTTATTTTTAAAGGCGTTCAAAACAATCGATAAAAATATAATTTATCATATTATGTTTAATCAATTATAATCAAAATTACCAGTATATAGTTGTCATCATCATCATCATCATTAATCATTTATGCTATAACAAAAACAAAAAAATATTTTTAATATTTATTTAAATATTTTATATTTTGACTTTATTAAATCAAACAGGTTAAATCAGGGTAAAAAATATTGAACTTAAAGAAGTTTGTAAGGAATGAAAAATTAAAAAAATGATACATTTTAATAATCTTCTTCCACGGTGTGCTCGAAATGTTGCTTGATTATGTGTTATTTGATATACCAAACCGAACAAAGTATTGTAAAATATCTTGAATTGAAATTTAAAGTTTTTCTAAAGTTTATTTTAAATAACAGTACTTTTATATATGACTATATATACAAGTACTGTTATATAATGATATGTTTTATACCCTGTCATATTTAGTTTAATATTACTACTTGTATTCGAACACATTCTTAACTGTTATATACAATCTATTAGTCTATAAGTTATTATTATAAAATTCTAAAGTTTTATACAAATGTTGTATAATTGTCATACCAGCCAACTGTAATATTATCTGTTATGTTAAATATAATATAATGTGAATCTAAAGAAAGTGTATCAGTATTGGTAATCATTAAAGAATATATAAACAGTAAGAAGTCACATCTCATATAAATTTTTGAAGAAAAATTTGTGTACTGTGGGTTTGCATAGTAGACCCACACAAAGAACAATGTATCAGTTTTTGTAATGTATTGATAATCATTAAAGAATATGTAAATAGTAAGAAGTCTTATCTCATATAAATTTTTGAAGAAAAATTTGTGTACTATGGGTTCGCATATTAGACCCACACATAGAAGAAGAGAAAAAGAGGTAAAGAGAACAGCGAAAATAAAATTCTTATTTTTATTTATTTCTATCTTTCCATCTTTCTATGAAATAATTATATTTTATAGTATACACTGATATGAATATAGCTGCGAATAATAATATGTATTAAAATAAGTATACAGTCAAACATACAATAATAGAGTCAATGATAGAATTACAGAATCTAGACAAAATTTAAAAAATAATAGTAATAAAAGAATAAAATTTATTAGTTATGCATTACAAATTATGAATTGTCTATGGAATACCGCTTTGTTCTCAGAAGTTGGTTGATATTTTTTGAAGAAATAAAATAGGCAACAATACATTTTTGATAGATTGTTTATTTGTTCTTTTTGTTGGTCATGAGATATAAATATATACATAACAGATTGAACCTAACTTTTTCCTTTAATCAACTAAGCTACTTTTAAATTTTTATTTTACTATATTTATTATTTTTTTTTTATAAATTTTTAAATTAAATCTTAAGTATTTAATGTAAATTAGCTTTTGGTTTTGATAAAATAAATTCTTTTATAGTTAGTATTACATATTGTTATTATTATGTATACATAATATATAAATACATATTTATATATGATTGATAAATGAAAACAGTCTTAGAAAAATCAAAAAAAATTCTTTGCTGAAAATTTAAAAATATACCTACCTACTTCACATATGTATTTTTATATTTTTGTAAATTTCATGTAATTTTTTTTATATTTTTTATTTTTGAACCCTTGATTTGAAAAAATATTGAAATATATCTGCATGGATAAATCGTTGGTTACTGTATTTTTTCTTCGTTTTTGTTTTTTTTTTTTTTTACAAAATTATACTTTTTTACGCTCTTCAATTTTTATTTTCGTTTAATTTTTAGTTACACGTCTGTACACACCTAAGTCGAAAAAATTAAAAAATATCCAGATGAGACTTCTTATTATTATAATATTCTTTGTAACTAGTTTATAATATTACAGATAGAATATTTTAGATTAACTATTGATCTTTGTAGAAAAATTTAGTTTTGTATAAAAATAGAATAAAAGATTTTAGGAATCAGATCAGTATAGAAAAACTCAATAAGCAAAAATCTATAGTATTATAATAATTATCACCTAGTATTGTAATTATTCTTATTCGAAGAACATGAAGAGTCGCATTTGTGGTGTATTTTGATAGTGTGTTAATCAATCCCACTAAAGCGAACCTGATAAATAAGTAAAGAAAAATGGAGAGATAAATTAAAAATAAAGTAAAGCTACAATTTATTGAGTATTGTTAAACGAATAAATTCGTAAAAATATTGATGTACTGATTATTTTGTTATGATATGATAGGCAGTTAGTAATACCACCATTAGAAGGTGATTGTTCTAACATTTTACCAAGGCTTTAAATAAAAAAATATAAACTTGGTGAATTTAGAATGTGGTAATTGAGTTTAATCTCTCTCTATATTATATATATATTTTTTTGATATTACAATCTTGAATCAAACATTCATTTCTAATCTCCGGTCCATACTTTTTTTTCTTATAATTTTTACTAGAGTTTTGACTGAACAAATGTTTTTTTTTGTAATATTCCTCCCTCGCCAAATTTGATAAATTGTTTTATAATGTTTTGAAACGTTTACGCTTGCAAATTATCTGACCTCGGGCTGTAATGACGGTGGAAAAATCAAATACTCATTTGCACTGATCTGTTAAGCTACAGTAAGAAAAAATATAGTTGGACTATATTTTACAAAGTAACTACTAGTGACTATAAGGTGATTAAACGCTGTAAAGAAGAGTTAAGGTATCAGGAGAGCCATAGTTACAACGATTCACCAGTATCATAACACATAGTTTATAGCATTGCATAACAAAAATCCAACTGATCGCCGGTCAAATCAATTGAAGAAGAATCGTAGAGCAGAAATATAATACTGCAGAGCATCATCATAAATCAAATAAAGTACATCGAATAAAGCCGCACATACTAGAAACGAATTTAAAGGCATACTTTATAGCATTAAACAATATCACAATTTTGTTGCAGACATCTAAAGTCAGATCGCAGTTGAAGAAGAAAAAGAACCATAGTTACAATGATCATTTATTTTATATTTGTAAATTCATCTAACATAATCTTGATCATCATAATTTCAATGACTCATTTTTGTCAATCAGTATACCAGACTAGAAAAAAATGCCATCCGTGTGAAATAATTTCATTTCATTTACTAGAAAATATATGTGGTAAATAATGCTAAGTAGAATATTTCAATAAACATCTACTTACATACATAAGAAGAGCAAAGATAACATACAAATCCAATAATTGAAGTTTTAAATGATGTTAGACGTATAAAACTGAATAGCAATAATGTAGGTATAATTCAAAATATGTCGACTTGAAAATGTGCCACAAATTCAATAACCTAAATTTTTTTTGTATATAGAATTAGTAAAAAAAAACAGAAAAAAAAATAATTATCATAATGTCCCTATGGATCTATATTGCTTGTAGCTATCTGTCTTATTTCCATTAATATTTCTTTTTTTTATTTTGAATAATTTTGTCCTTTTTTTCTCAAACCTTCGATATTCAATTTTTTAATAATTTTTATTGAAAAGTTGTCTACTATATCTAACTTAAAAATTTGTTAACTTTTTTTGTTGTTATGATAATTTTTCAATGTAAGTTACAGTACCGACCTAATATAAAATTGAAACTTTCCAGACAAAGAAAAAAAAATATAGACAATATGGGACTATCAAGATGTACAATGCGATACATGGAAATACACTTGAGTTTTATAATTAGATACTTAAGGATCAAACAAAATTTTTTTAAAATGTATTAAACAAATATGATTCATACGGAGAGTATATGTATGTATGTATGTAATTGGTAATTGAAATTATACACTTGTCATTATCATCCTTAGAGCCAGTCAATTATTAAGAAATTTATTTTCAATGTCAAGATTCGTTAATAACAAAGTTTGTACTATGTATTATAATTTGTAAGTAAATTTAATGAATTTGTCTTGGAATTAAAATTTTATTTTGGAATTAAAAAATTTAAAATATAAATTAGGTTATGAATGTTATTAAAGGACTTTGTTTTTATTGATAATAATATGAAATAAAGTTTACTTGAAAATTTTTAATTTAAAACAATTATTTTGAGCTTATACCAGTTTAAACAATCCAAATTGAACTTAAATCTACAAGATAATTCATTATATTTCTACCACCCATCAGCACCACCTCATTAACATGTTTACCATATAAGACAATTTATTTGTTATCAAATAATAAATCGGCTTAGCGATAGATGATTTAGAAAATATTGTTAACTCAGTTCAAATAACAACAGTGCTCTGCTACTGTGCAACCCTTATAGATGTAGATAAAATATCCAACGCGTTGCATAAAAAGACCAATATTTTTCCTCTGCCATCAAATGTCTTACAATTTATTTAGCCTTCTGTAAACAAAAGTTAAGCGTTCAGTAAAGTAAAAGCGTTATACAACCTGGTATTAAAATGAAAATTGTTTACACAGATAAACTTATAAAATATCAGAAGAAAATTTGGCAGAGCAAAGGCAATTTTAAACTTCACAAAAGGAATTTGTAGTTTTTAAATATTGTATAAGTGAACTATAGATATCAGAAGCCAGATCGCAGTTGAAGAAAAAGAAAAAATATAAAGCAAATTTATTAATTTATCAATTTAACTTAACCTAAATTGTAATAAATAAATAATATGTATCGTAACTTGTTCAATTTAACCCTACACTGCTTGATGTATCATATCTGATACAACATTTAAAAAACCCTTAATAATTGAAGCATATAATAAATATTGCTTAATGCGATATGTAGATGATTAGCTACAACTGTATACTTTACATTAATAACAGATATTTTCTCTGAGAATTTAAATTTTAAACAGAAAATGAGCATTTAATCGCAGTTGTCAGAAGATAACTATAATGAAGAGAAAACGCAAAAGAGAATCTTCTTTCTATTTTAGTTTTATGCTGTAGAAATTTTAAATTTATCTACACCTTATTCATTTTTTATATATACTAGCTCTGAGAATGATCCAAAATTTCGTAAGGCTGATGAACTAGATTTAGGATCTAGTGCGAACATAGTTTTGCATTTGTGCAGAATTTTATAACCTTACGAAAGTTACAGAGTGTACTTTGACAACTTTCACATCTCTGTTTCTTTACAAGTTCATTTGGCAAAACAAGAAATACTGCCACTTGGAACAGTAAGAAGAATCAGAATTCCTAACTGCAAACTCCCAAGTGAACAAGCAATGAACAGAGAAAATCGTAGAAGCTCACATGAGTATGTCTGTGATTTTGAGGGTGTTAAGGTAGGTCTTGTTAGCTGGAAAGATAACAAAACTCTAACTTTATTATCAACTTTTACGGGGCAAATTCCTTTCACTGACGTTCAACGCTTTGATAAAAAAAATAAGAAATGTATTTCTGTTCAATGTCTAAATTTATTCAAAAAAAATAATAAGCATATGGGAAGCGTTGCCCTGTTAGATAGTTTAGTTGGACGGTACAAAATTCAAATGAGGACAAAAAAATGGTACCATAGATTATTTCATCATCTTTTAGATGTTACAATAATTAATAGTTGGCTAGTATATAGAAAAATTACTATAGAATGAAATGAAAAACCACTTGCTTTAGCTGAGTTTCGGGCTGAAATAGCTTACTGTTTATCTACCAAGGCATAGATGCTTTGTATCTAACCATAGGTAGAAATGCAAATTATAGAAAAAAAGAAAAGATCTTCAACAACAGCTTATATACCACCAAAAAATGTTCGACTTGATTTGACTAACCACTGGCCAGCGTATGAGTCTATAAGACAAAGATGTAAACTTCCAGAATGTAAATCATTTTCATATATAAAATGCTCTAAATGTGGGTTGCATTTTTGTTTGGACAAAAATAACAACTGCTTTATAAAATTTCACACAACGTAAAAAACTGGTAATTATTATTTTTTTCATATTAAAATTACTAAATTGCAATATTATTTTATAATATTAACTTTATTTTTTTGTTTTTGATTTTTTTTTTTTTTTTTTTTTTTTTTTTCTCCTATTACTCCGCGTGGTGGCATAGGGCTCCGATAGTGAACCTCCATTCCTCTCTGTTGAGTACTACTTCCTTAATATCGTCCCAGGTATAATTGTTGACTGTTAATTCTTGATCGATTGTGCGTCTCCATGTGTTGTATGGTCTGCCGGGTCTCCTTTGTCCTTGTGGATTCCACTCTAGAGCTCTTCTTGCTATATCACTTTCTGATTTCCTTAGTGTATGACCTATCCATTTCCATTTTTTCCTATTTATCTGTCTGTTGATAGGTTCTTCTCCAGTTATCATCCATAAATCTTCGTTGCTAATTCTTGCCGGCCAGAATATTCTGCATATAATTCTCAAGCACTTGTTGATGAATACTTGTAGCTTCTGTTTGATTCTGACCGAAGTGAGCCATGTTTCACTGCCATATATTAATGTTGACTTAACACATGCTCTGAATATTGTTAGCTTTGTTGTTCTCGATATTTGGTTGCTCCGCCATATCTTCATTAGGCTCCCAAATGTTCTTCTTGCCTTATTTATACGGCTGTTGACATCTTCTGTTGCACCTCCTCTTGATGTTTTTGATTTAATTTAATTTAATTTTAAATAAAAAAAACGAAAAATTTATTTTTATAATCATAAGGCATTTCTAACGCTTTTACACATTATGTATCAGATATGCTACAACTAAATTTGTCTAAAAAAAAACACCTTATTATAAATTTATATATATTTTCTAGTATTTTTTCATATTTATAAACTGTATTTGCACCTAAAAACTATTTTTCCAACAAGATATAAAAAATCAAGCAGTGTAGGGTTAAGCTCGGAATAAAGTAAAATAAAAAAAATAAAAAAATAACAAAGAACCAACGGTTCGCGGACACCCTAAATCAAATCGCAATCGAAGAAGAATCGAAGAGCGGAAATAGAATACTGCAGAGCATCATAAATCAAATACAGTACATCGAATAGAGCAGCACATACTAGAAACGATGTTAGAGACATAGTTTATAGAATTAAACAATATCACTATTTTGTTGCAGACATCTAAAGTCAGATCGCAGTTGAAGAAGAAATAGAAGAAAACTACAGAGCATCATAACGCATACTTGTACCATATATAAACTATTCTGCCGCCTTTTTGATTGTACACGCAGGTAATATATCTACACAAAATTCTTCGCAATTTCACCCAACCCAACCTAACTGCTACCTACTACTCGAGGTATGTTGGGGTCGAAATCTTATTTCCGAAAATCTTATTTTTTAAAATCTTATTTGATCAAAATCTTATTTTGTATTTTTTGTTTTTTTTTTTAAATAGGAGCGGATAATAACGCATACGGCACAGTCTTAGTAAAAAAATGTGTTTAAAAAGTTATTTTTAAATTCGGAGATGCCGCTCCAAACCCCCGTTACTCATTTATTGGAATCCTGTTTTTGCCGAGTGCAAGTAAACGCATATGGCAGAGGCTTAGTAAAAAAATGTTTTTAAAAAAATTATTTTATTTTTAAAGTCGGGGGCTGTTGTCCCCAAAACCCTACTACTTATTTATTGAAACCCTGTTTTACCGGCGGCAAGTAAACGCATACGAAACTCATGAAAGCATGTGATATTAAGTTTCGACCCCAAATCCTGGCACCCCGGACCTATTGTCTTCATCACATTTAAGGGCTGTTGTACCAAATCCATTTTGTGTATAAATTAAATTTAACAACAGAAAAATAATATGGACAAGAAAAAAATTTTACAGGAAAAAATAAGATTTTCGGAGAAAAAAAATAAGATTTGCAGAAATAAGATTTACAAAAAATAAGATTTTTAAAAAATAAGATTTTCAAAAATAAGATTTCGTCACTATCCGACTCCAGGTACTAACCATAATATCAAGCAAACAATTAAATTAGTGTGTTCTCTACTTAAACTTTTCATTTCATTTCTAACCAATCATTAACATGTACCTTCTTTAAAATCTTTTCCCCACAATGTTGTCAACTTGTTTTTGTTTTGCAAACTTTGAAAATTTTTTTGAATAACATTAAAGCAAAAAAAAAATCTAAATACCATTTTCAAATGTTCTCAACAATAAAAATGTCTACGAATTGTCTTGAAATTATAATAATATTTCTACCACCCACCACCCCATTAACACATTTACCATACAACACAATTTAAGTTTATACACAACAGAAGAAAAAAAACAATTCTCAGAAATTGAAATAAAAAAAATAAAAATAACCCAAATAAAAATAAACGACAACGTAACCACACTTTTGAATGTAAAAAAAAAAAAAGTCGAATACAATGTATTAAAAAAAAAAAAATTTCTTGTTTTTTCAAAAATAATAAAAAAAAAAAAATCAAATTCATTTTCATATCTATGAATACCATCTAGGTATCTCAACTGAGATCTTTAGAAATATCTCTCAACAATAAATGTCATTATAACCATTTAAACTTCACGTCAACAAGAAATCATGTCATTTTCATCATCATCATCACATATTCAAAAAAAAAAAAAAAAAAAACATTTCAAAAATGGTGGACAGAATAAAAAAAAAAAAAATATGAAAAAGAATAATAGTAAAAAAAAAAAAATCATTAAAAGAAAATGATTGTAAAACTTTCATAGAAACGAATTGGAACTGACTTTAACTACAATTTAACAGAATCAGCAAAATTTGTAAAAGTAAAAATACAAGATTGACAAAAATTTTAATTAACCTCGAAACATGTACAAAAACAAAAATTATATTTCGTTACTATATTTTGTGGCATTCATTTTTTTTTTTACTATCAAAGACAGAAATGTTACTACGTCATGACATTTGCAACTTTAATAGAACAAATTACAAAATAAAGAAATATAATTGATCAGATCGAGGTTTGTTGATTGCATTTTAATTAATGCAATTATTGGCTTCAAATAATTTCTTCAGTTTTTATTTAAAATTAAATTCATAAGCGTTGTTAGTTATTTAATATTTCTGGAGAGCCAGTGATAGTTTGGTTAGCAGTAGTTCACTTTCATACATTATTATAACATGCAGGGTGACGCAGTAGATAGACCGTCTGCTTTTCTATGGAATGATAGAAACATGCTTTATTGATTTTTTTACCTGGTCCAGTACCCTTTTGCCATTGGGAGATAAAATGAATCACAAAAATAATTTAGAGCATAATCTGGTAACAACTTAAATAAAATTAAGCTATGCTACTTAGGAATGCTTAGTTCCTGACAATAGCAGTAGTTTTTATTATTTAATGAGTTGATATATGCCAGAAATTTGAGTAAAAAATTGTAGTAAAATATTCTAGTATAAGCTTGCAGTACCTATAATTAAGGATGACTGGGGATTCTACCTAGATTACTGTCAAGAACATAAAAGAACAAATTACGGTTAGTTAAATAATTAATAATTTTTTTTTTCTGAAATCGGGGAGTAATCGCGACCTCTTAACATCTATTGTACTTCCCCGTCCATTTCAGAATTACAGGTTCTTGAATTATATGTTCTTGATAAACGCTATTATTACTTTGATATCAAATTCAGAATCAATTGATTTGTATCCCTGGAAGTTATTGGATATTTTGCGAGCTATAGCGTCGCAATCAAATAGAATATGGGAGGAGGATTCCTCCTCTTCTAAGCAGAATCTGCATCTGTTTGTGCTCGATCTACCAATCTTGAAAAGATGTTTGTTGAATGGGCCAAGACCTGTGATAAACCATGTCAGCATTCTGACATTGACTCAAGTCTCCCTGATTATCTGATTCAATCTATGAATATTTAATTAATAATTTAATATTTGCATTTCCGTACACGACAAAGAATAAATTGATCTCATTCCTCTACATAATAAAAATAATATTTAAGCGATTTGTCAGGATTGCAAATTGAAAAATATTGTAGCATATTTAGGGTAAATTTCCAAGTAATAAATATTAACTGTTTAGTACAATAATATATAAAACGTCTTCATTGGCTAGGCCATGTAGAGTGTATGGATGAAACGCGTCGTCGAGGATGGCCACACCTTCGTTGGAGAGTTGAAATATCGGCAGATATGAAAAAAATTCAAATCACCAACTGAAGAGATCCCGCTCGTGACCGAAATCAGTTGAGAACATTTTTGTGTCAGGCTCAGGACCTTCAAGGTCTGTGGCGCCCAGCAAGAAAACGAAGAGAAGACAATAATATACCAGAACAGTTGCTGCTCTGCTAAACCATAAAAAATACCTTCCGATTGATTGAAAGGTGCGAGATGTGTTGTAGTAGCCATATTCACAAATGGATGATGATAACATAGTTTTTGGGATCAAACATCAATTTCCAAAAAGAACTAGTCGGTTCGAGTTACTGAAAAAAATATCACTCACCTTGAAATTGTATTGCCATAGAATGAAAGCTATAACAATATAATTAAAACTCCAGAGTAAAGTTCAATATTTAAAATGCGAGATGTTCAACTTGAAGAGTCAGATATGAAAATAATACTCATGAAATAATTTTTAATTATTAAAAACACATAAACAGTTCGACTCCTACTTTAAGTTATGGCTGGTTTTTCGCCCCACCTCAATTTAGCTTCTTTTAGTTATGGCCAATTTTTTTTCTTCACCTCAATCCAGCTTCTCATAGTTATGGCTGGTTTTCTTCTTCACCTCAGTCCAGCATCTTTTAGCTATGACTGGTGAGGAACAATCTAATTTCTTTTATAGTTATGGCTTTTTTTATTCTTCGACTCAATCTAGCTTCTTTTAGTTATGGCTTGTGCGGAAGAAAACTAGCCATAACTAAAAGAAGCTTGTTCTAAGATTCCAGAAGGTTGGCAAATCCAATATATTTAGCAGTCCTTGATAAGTGTATCGTCACTATTTTAATATTAACATTTAAGTCGTTAGAATTCTTCTTTCGCTGAACAATAGTAAGTCTCAAGCTCATATTTATAACAATTACAAATTCTTCGAATCAAGACAGTCAGGGCTTTTGAAAATGGTAAAATGGGTCTTTTTAGGCAGTACCAAATTTTCAGGTTTGTAACCCACTTTGCTTGTTAATTATTCCTTATGTATATTCTTAACAGTTGTATAACAGCTTGTCTAACCAGTTCGAATTTTAGAAACGGTTAAATATTAGTTTGTTTATTTTGGAGAAGTTAACTAACCAATAATTTTTAGGTCTGCTTTTTGATATATTTTTGATAGAGGGCTATGAGTTGAGTTGTATGGTAACAACAGGAACCTATGGCTTGATAGCTTTGTAAAGTACTGCAAAATTTTAGAGCTCTCTTTTTAAAGCTGTGGACGCATATAGCTAGCAAATAAATAAAAAAAATTCTTTTATTGGTATAGATTATTACCCCGCCGTAAATTTACCGGGAAAACTATGTTATTTTTGAATGTGCATAGATCTGATTGCAAGTGATAACAAACATAACCAGTAAACATTGACAATGGAACTGAGAGTACTGAAATAAAAATTCAATCACAATTTGAAGAAAATTGAAAAACAGGATAGTTTGAAAAATAGTGTAGTAGAACAAGCCACAAGATGACCCGAATAAGAAAATAATTGTAGAACACTGGCAAAAATTAGAAATAATTGTATAATGCCATATGATGAGGGCTGTTGAGTATTCAAATTCACTCTTTAATGATTTCAAAATGAAATTTAGCCAAATTTTCACTGCAATTTTTAATTTATCTGTTCTTCTCTACATTTTTATTTTCAAAAAAACATCAGGACTAGAAAATATGTTGTAACCCGCTCTAATTTAATGTTTTACACAAACATTTTGAAATATAATTTTCACATATAAATTACAGTACATGCCTCCATAACTGGACCACAAAAAATACCCATATATTTACGGAAGTTACAAACCTAGGTTTGAAACAATACTTTCTATCTTCGCTTACATATTTGGTTTTCCTGGTCGGTTGATATTTTTTTTTCACTCTAATAAAAATACAATTCGACTACAAAAAGCATGTAGATATTCCCAGAGATAGGTGGGAGAACTAAAAAATATATAGACTAAAATTTTATGTTTTAAAAAAAACTACTTTCAAAACAATTATAAAAAATTAATCTAAAAAAACATTTATTTAAAATGTCACCTACATAAAAGGTAAAAAATAATTTACCATACAATAAAAAAACAAAAAAAAATTGAATCACCCTATTTCATTATTTTTAATCACCATTTTTTTTTTTTGTTGAAAAAAATTGGTTTCAATGATTTTTTTTTTTCTTAGTTTCTAAAATTCATGAATGTTACTTTCATGCCACTATCATTTTACAATCTTTAAGGAAAAAAAAAAAATAAAAAAATTAAGTATAAAAAAATAAAAAACGGAAAATGACATTAAAAGGCTTTTCGTTTTTCACAATTTTTCTTGTAATTTTTTTTGGATTTTTTTCAAAAATTTAGAACAGAGTCAGCTGAAAAAGAAAAAAAAAAAAAAAAATAAATAAAATGAATTCATGAACAAAATTGAAGGAGTTGACATAATGGATAGAAATGGCATACAATGCTGTTTTTTTTTTTTTTTGGACACAAAAACACAACACATGCACACATACATTTACATGAATTCAATGATGTCACAGAAAAAGTGTCAAATCTGATTTTCTTTTAATTCAAGTCACTGTCACTTTAACTTAATGTTTGTGTATTTTCTAATTTTTTTCTTTTTTGTTTATTTTTATATATTTTTTTTTTGTCTGAATTATTTTAACGTTGACTGTGATGACGACACAGGAATATTAGTACGAATAGTTATTGCCATGTAAATAAAGTAAAGTTGCCATATACGAATAAATTTGCGTATTCTAATAATTTTTTTTTTTCTAAAGAACTGTCAACTAGTCAAGCAGAATTGGAAAAATTATTCTAATTTTAGATTCTGCCGAAGCAAGAACTGAAGTAATTTGTTATTTTTCAGATGTGTAGACTTCTAAGAGGTTTTAGTTAGAGAGAGAGACAGAGCTTGAATAGATAGCTTTTCTATAGTGGTGCTTAGCAATCAATGGCAGAATGTGCAATCGGATGTGGTTTTCGAATCTATGTGGATCAATAAAGGTCCACGCATGCTCCACGCGTTAAAATACTACCACTATTCACTGCCTGCACCATCTGTTATTACAGTTATATTACTAAATATTTTTTGAACAGGTTGAAGAAGCTGTCAAATGAAGCTTTAATGATTACAACAACAAGTTAAAAAATGACCATCAATTGTTTATCAACTATGAGAGACGTAACGTTACCCACCAAATATTTTATGAAACCAAATTCATCTTCTACTTTTCTTTATTCCCTCATATCTCCGTCACATGCCAAGCAATTTAGATTATTAAAAAAACAAATATTAAATCCCAAATCTTGAAAGACATATACTTTTTCTACATTCTATATCTATAACTGAAGCACGAAATTTCACGCAAAGATAATAATATAAGTTTAGATTTTAAGCAAAACCACTTCGAGTCTATTTCGCTAGAAAAAATTAGAGTAATAGTTTTATAATATTTCAGCACAGATTTAAAATGTTAACAATGTAATTTTAAACAAAATAGCATTCTGTTTGTTTGCCGGAGCTATCTTCTTCTTATACTGCATATTCACTACTCAAAGACTATGATCACATTTATAAACCTCTGCCTATTCCGTGGAAGCTGCATTAGATACGTAACAGTGTGGATACAAGTCTATTGTTTGATGTTTTTTTAGCTATAGCATTTGCTTTCTTCTAACACATTTGCTATCTTTGATTTTAACGTACTGAATTAATTTTAAACTATCATATCATTGTACAGTATGTATTAGGTGGCCCATGTTGAATTTAGCAACTAATAAATTAATTTTTACTTACATAACAACTTACTTACTTACGAAAAAAGTTACTTATTCATGTTCTTGTGACTAATTATATGACTTGTGACACGCTGAGTGGCGTAGTAAAGTCAACCGAAAGGTCCCAGGTTCAATTGCCGACGAACACAAAAAATGTGTTCTGGATTTTTCGACCTATCCAATACCCTTTTTCATTGGGGTAAAAAAAATTATAAAAGTTTTTCATAGTAGTTGAGAGTTTTGGTTGTCACTAAAAAATAAAATTGAGCTATATTCAATTATGAAGGCGAAGTATTCTATACAATAAATATACTTAGAAGGCGAAATACTCTATACAATAGATAGAAAAATCCTAAATATTGTATGTAATTGTGTATTCCAATCTAGGATTAGAGTGTTCATCCTTGGCTTGGAATTATATAAAAAAAAATATATGATATATTGTCTACGCTGCACGAGATTGTGATTAACAACTAACGGTTAAATTATTGCTCACTTGAGCCGCCCACAAAACTATATAATTTAAAATGTGAACTATAAAATCGGAACAAAATATTAAAACCAAAATTTGTTTAACTGCAAAGTAGATAGGTAGTTAGTTAGGTAGTAGTGGCTGCCGACATTACGCCGACACACTTAGACCGGTGAGGTCCATTGTGATACTACGAAAACTTTCCTCGCGTAGGACCCTACTCGTGTTGAACCAATTTGAGCTTTTAACCCAGCGGCGAAAATTTATGATATTAGTATTTTCAGGATCACCCAACGTAAGTGACTGCAAAGTAAATGTGTCGTATCATTTTTTAATCGATTTTATAATTAACGAAAATTTTATTTCAATTTGGCAATACTCTTCACACCTATATAACAGTGTCATAACACATTCAAAATCATACATCAAATTTAATTTCAGTTTCAATTTTAATTTAACTAATGTGTTATGGTTACAATGTACGTTACAAACACGTAATATGTAACACATTACAAAAACACTATATAAAATTCGATTTTTTTTTTTTTTTTTCATTTTTATTTTGGCATTAATTCATAGATGGCGATGTTATTTTTTTTTTTTTTTTTGTCCTACTATTGTTATTGTTTTTGTTGACACTACATAAGTGTTAAAAGTTTCAGTTCATTTTATCTTTTGTTTGCTATCATCTCATTGTTAAATTTTTTGGTCAACATGTTGTAATATACATGACACATACACATACACACATACATTAGGTATATTCTATTTTTCATTCAAAGTCCTTTTTCAGGATATTTTTATTATTTTTTTTTTTCTAATTTTCATCTCTAATAAAAAGTTTTCTTGGTTCTTTTTAGTTTTTGAACTCATATTTTGTTATGTGATCCTCTCCAGTTTTTTTCTCCTTATCCTGTTTTTTTTCTTCGTTTGGCTATTGTGTGTTATTTTGATTTATATCAATAGTGTCAGTGTTATTTAAATCCATATAAATCATAATATATGATGTTGTATGATATTTATGTAATGTTATTGTATTTTGAACCAGTATGTTTAAGGTTACCCTATACCAATCGACAACAAATCTACCAAAGGGGATATAATAAATAAAAATAGAAACTGACCAAAGCTATTTCTAATATAAGGATATTTCATTTATTTTGGTTATTATTCTATTTTACAGTTTGTTTTATTCAGGCTTTGAAAATATTTTCGAAAATAGCTTTTAACATTAATATTATATATATATATATATATATATATATTATATATGTATCAATATCAAGGCCCAGGAGCTTCTACTAATACATTCTTATATTTATTAGAATTATAACAGTTCATGATGTTGAGAATTTTTTGTTTTTTGATTTGTAGTATCCACAAGAACATATGTTCATACAGAAAAAATAAAAAAAATATTTTTATGATATTATCAGAAAAAATGGAACCATTTTCGATTTATTGAATAACTTTTGTTATTATAGAAATATACAGGATGTTTTGTTATTTTTTTTTCTATAATATACAATATTGATGTCTATTTTTAACCCTTCTATTTATAATAAAAACATAATATAGTCTGTCGACAACCAACACATTTAACACATTTTGAAATTGAATTAAATATTTTGTTTCCAACTTTCTTTAATTAAAGGTTGGAGGAGATCATCGAAATCGTAAGACTCTAAGCTATTAACGATTTCAAACTATCATTCATTATTGACAATTAACAGTGTTTAATCAAATATGTTTAGACATTTATTCTTTTTTGTAACCCCTATTTTCATACCCATATAATTTGTAATTCCACAAAGTCCTAAAAAATGTCTTTTAGAATAATTATAAAATCTTTATTTACCGAACATATATTGGAAATCGGAATTGTATAACAAAGTTGTGATTGACAATTGTTAAATATACATAAAACGTCAATACAAACATGTAGTTGAGATTTAAGAGTTTTATAATAGGCGCCATACCTTCTTTTATGTAAGGGATTGTAAAATTTTTACGACTATTTTTTTTTTCTTTAACTTTAATTTTTTTTTTTTTGTAAACAATAAATTTAAAACATTCTAATTTGTATATTATATAGCCTTCTTATGAGAATTATCTCTTGAGGCATAAATCGTTGGAATAAATAAATAAATATCAATACTACAAACACGTCAAAGGGTGTTAACTATATCATGTAACATAATATTATTTTGTAACATTTAAATATTTTAAAACATGACGCTATTTAGCACAGCCAAGACTGGCTTCAATATTTTAATTTGTTGTATATAGATATAGTTTTGACCAGCGATTTATCAGCCAAAGCAACTGTCTTTATTTATTTTTTATATACATTTACTGTACTGCGATACTCGCACTATTATCGGCAAATGATTTTATTGTAATGCGATTTCTATTTAGAGAATTTTCATTGTGTGCAGTATGTACAAAGTTGAGCTTTGTATGCTATCTTGCGCTACACCACCTTTAGTATATCTTCCAGACGATTATTCATCCCTTTTTTATTATGTAAATTCTTTATGACAAACATCAGCTTAACAATTTATTCTAAATAGCGGCTTGGCAGAATACGATGATTATTTTATATATAACAATCCTTCATGCCACAATTATTTATTTAGACCAATATGCTATGGGCCAAATACACGCTCAGTAACAACTACACAATCATATTGACTGTGAAATCATAGGTTTTTCATACACGTTCATTCATATTGTGCTGTAGTTATTTCGTATCACGCATTACTTGAGTAAAGATGGAGTCTGAACTGGCAGTTATGATTGTATTAGCTATAAAAAAAAAAAAGAAAAATAAATTGAAAAATATTGAAGATTCAAATATTTCTCCAGCTCAAGATTTCTAACTATTTTTAATTTTTTTTATGTCTCTACGAAAATTTTACCGAAAAATATTAGTTTTTTTTCACAACCATTTCCCGGTCTGCATTCGGTTTAATTTCTTTTAATTTGTTTACCATGGCTTGGTAAGCATTTGCTTTCAATACCCTCTTATTGTAGTCATCGCTATTAACTTTCCAAAGACATTGTAAGCTCTGGTACAATTCCAAAAATTCCATATGAAATTTTTTATTTTTTCCGACATTTTTTCCTACTTCACTCTCTCAATTTTGTATTTAAATTTGAGAAATTTCACTATACACGTTCAATCTCAAACAAAAAGAATTATACATTAAAAAAAACATCAATTTTTTTTCATTTTATACAGTCAGAATGAACAGTCACTCAGTCAATACCAGACACGTTCAATTTACCTGCACAAACAGAATACTGCACAGTTATTACTGAGCGTGTATTGGACCCTTTAAACATCTAAAAATACTGACGAAGATATTTGTTTTTCTTCTAATGCCTCAATAATACTGGTGCTGCGATATTAATCCATTTTATAATAATCTCTTATAAACCCGAATTGATGATTTTTGCTGTTATATAGGGTTTTCCAATAAGATTGATATGATTTCTTTTTAAAAAAAACACACTAATTGTTAAAGAAATTCAAATGTTTTTTATTTAATGTGAAGTGCAATCGATACAAATAAGTTTTGAATAAAACGTCATCCAAACGACTTCTTGTGCAGGAACGAATTCGATGAACCCAATTTTCGAGCACTTTTTCGCACTAAATCCAGTCTTATGTCATAAATAGCACGTTCAATATTGACTTGTAAAACTTGAAGAGAATCTGGTTTATTGCTAAACACCAATGACTTCAAATAAGCCTACAAAAAATAGTCTAATGGTGTTAAATCACAATTTCTTGAAGTAATCGAATCTCCAAACTTTTCTCGCAATAATTCAATTGTTGCACTTGCTGTGTGGCACGTAGCCCCGTCTTTTTGGAACCAAATGTTGTTAAGATCAATTTGTTCCAATTTCGGCCATAAAAAGTTGGTTATCATCGATATATACCGCTCTCCATGGACAGTAACAGTGTTACCAGCTACATTTCGAAAGAAGTACGGACCGATGATTCTACCAGAACAAAAACTACACCAAACTGTCAATTTAGGTGAATGTAATAGTTTTGCATGAGTGGATTTTCTTCGCACCAGAATCAACAGTTTTGTTTATTTACCGCACACCATTCAGATGAGCCTCATCGGAGAAGATGATTTCCTTAAAAAAATCATTATCGTTTTCAAGCTGTTCCAATGCAATTTACGGTGAAATTGTATACATTACTGAATTCAATGAAAAATGACAGATCAAGACATATTACAAATGGCCGAAATGTCACCTATTGAAAAATCCTTTATTACTGCTTTCTGTATAATAGGTTGGATTTTTTTCAATATCAAATTTTTCAAATAATTTCGATATCATCGGCAGTAATTTTTAAGTTTTTTGATAATTTTCAATTTGGTTTAATTTCGATTTCGACATCAGAGCTATTTCAGCTTAGTAATACATTGACTATTATTGTGATCATCACCGTACTGCAACCGCATAAAGGAAATACATGACCGGCTAGACAAGACATACAACCCCAGCATGGATACATTCATAGTGAATGCTAATAACGTTATGGCTTTCCAATTTAACAATTTGACAACAACAAAAATGTTTAATATGTTTCCTAATAAGTTAAATAGTGTTAAATCAGAATTTACCTTTATTTTGGTATATTGCAGATGTCTATGGATACATTTTTATTGATTCAACAAAAAACGCCCCTGGTTTTTTTCGAATATTCGATTTTTATTTTAAAACAATTTTTTTTACCTATAAATACATTAAATTTATAAATAATTAAATTTTATTCTGAAAAAATATTATATATACTAATAAAAATAATAATTAAAACTTTTCAATTAACCAAAATCATAAAAATTTGCATTAAATTAGATCTTTTGAACAAACACCCACACCTATTTTAAAATAATCAACTCCATTACAAAACACCTAAATACGAAATTTCTTTTAACAATGATTTCGGCAAGACCTACAACCCTGTGATGATAAAAAATAAAAGTTGTATTTGGTTGCAACATCCTGTATAATATCATACATTTACTTATAGTGGTGGCAGTGGTGGTGGTGATGGTGGTGATGGTATATCATATCGTGTTGAAAATCTTTTCATGGTTACAGATATTTTTAAGAAATTTGTTTTCGGTTCATGCTGGTTACAAAATTAAAAAGGATATTAAAAGATAGTTTGTTTCTTTATTCCTATTTGGGGATAATATCAGTTTACCCCCCGAATTTTAATTTAAAACAAGGGTCATCTGTTAAGAATATATAAATATATATATATATATACATTATAATATAGACATAATAATATTATGTATGGGATACGTGCTAATCACTGCGATAAATTGAATATGATTGTGTTGTTTGCTACCAACAAAAACAACAATAACCCTACAAATTAAAACCAAACACGATAATAAAGGGTATAATGGCAAAGGATATTTAAAAGGATAAGAAATAAGAAAAGTAGTATAGTATACATATATAGAAGCTAATAAATAAAATCAAGTGTTATGATAATCCAAAAACACAAAAACAAAAAACAAAAACAAATTTACTCCTAATATTATTTGTTTTCAATTTCTTTTGTTTTTCCAGGATCACAACAAAAACAAAATTTGTTGTTTTTATTTTTTATTTGTTTTTATTTTGGTTTCAATTTTTTATTCGGATCTTGGATCATTGGGTGAACGAACAATTTTTTTATGTTTTTTATTTTATTTGTTTTCATTTTTTTTTTTTTTTTTTTGGCAACAAGTTCAATTTAATATCGTTGTGTTTAATATCCTCTTTTATAATAGTAGTTATTTCAGGACTTTATTAGTAAAGAAAATTATGTGTTCACACAATAGAATAAAGTGTAGTTTATTAGACATGTGGGTAAATATTTTTGGAATTTGAAAAAAAAAAAAAAAAAATTAACCTCTTTTTTCAAGAATTTTAAAGCAAATTTCAAAATGGCGAAGTAAATTTGAATTTTTTATCATACTAAGTCTATTTAAGAGTAATAAACTTAAATTTAGTTTAAAAAATTTTTTGTTTGAAGATATTTAATATCTGCTGATTGAATAGTAGTCTTGTTTTGATTGAATCAAACTTTATTAGAAGATCAAACTGTCAAGTTAATATAACTTGTAGTGGTATTAATTATAATAAAGTCCACCACTAGGTGGTATATTAGAAATAAATAATTAATAATAAAACGATAAGTGTGAGCAAATAGTTAATATTAAAACGATAAGTAGAATATTAGAATAGGAAGCTAATAAGTATATTATAATAAGTACCAAGGTAAGTAATTAAAAAAATAAATTATTCTTTTTTCTATCTCAAACTGTTGAACGATGTAGTCCATAGGCAAGCCCCAAACGTATAATGACATACTACTATTGTGTAATATCACAATCTACACAATGTAATTGATATTCATTCTCATTCTGTTCTTCTTTCTATAAAGTACTTAATCGCGCAATTAATTTAATTAATAAATGAATTCCAAATTATTAAAAAAATAAGCATTTTGTGTGCTCAATAATTAATTAATGAACTTGTTTGAACTTTATTAATTTGCGATTGCATTTATTACAATTATTATTTTAAGCTTTAATTTGTGCAAACTAAGCAATTATTACCATAAAGTTAAAAAACGTTAAAAAAAAAACCAAATTCGCTTTTTCATTTAATTCAAATAAGAAATAAAAATAAAATATAAATAATAATAACAATAAATAATGGCTTCTAATAAAATTACAAAATGCAGCGTCCCCAATTGCAGTGCCAGCGATAACAAATTAGAGGTTGTGAAGTGCAACATATGTAATAAAACATTTCATGGCGTATGTCTTAATGCTCCACGCGGCTGGTACTCAACTTTTTTGATTCAGTATTTTGCCTGTAGTGAATGTACTACCAAATCTCAGCATTGTAACTGCGAAGCTACATTCAACGTAATTAAGGATGATCTCCGTAGTTACACCACCAAATGTGCTGAAAAATTAATGCTAATACTGTTGCTTTCGGAGAAATGTGCAACAGTTTTGAATCAATTCACTCAACTTTCTCCAACTTCTTTGAGAGGCAAAAGATATCTATTGGAAATATAATGAGAGAAGAAATTAGCAAAACCACATCGACATTAATTACCTTACTTAACGAGCAATCAAATACAAACAATAATTCAACGACACTAAAAACAATAAATTCAGATTTGCTGCTAATAAATAAACAAAATGAGAATGATCATTAGAAGCTTTTTATATCGCAAAATACCATATTTAACGATATAGTTTTATTGAAGAAACAACTTGATGAAATAAGCTTAAACATAAAATATAATTGCACTAGTTCAATCAATGAAAGTATATCTAATGCAGTTGAAAGTTTAAATCCTCAAAGATCGCAGAAAAGGTGCTATCCACTAGTGCGGAAGATATTGATGAAGAAGAAACAATGAGGCCGCCAATTCCATTGTCACCACTTATTCAAGTATTGGAATCAATTCCATATGATGGCACTACTAATAAGCCTTCGGCAAAACCCTCACTAACGGTTAAAGTTGCATCTAACGAGGTTCCTGAAGCAGTTCAAATTCCAACTCCAGTTTATAGATTGGCAATATCACATCTGAGTACAACCACAACCGAGGAAAGTTTGGCAAGGGGATAAAAGGGGATCTCGGGGTCATGTTTGATGATAAATTATCATTTAAACAACATTTCAACATTATCGTCAATAAAGCAAATTCAATACTAGGCTTTATTAAAAGATGGTCAAAAGAATTTAATGACCCTTATGTAATTAAATCTCTATTCACTTCTTTAGTTCGCTCAAATGTAGAATATGCTGGCCCAGTATGGGCCCCTACCTACGTCGACCATATCAATAGGATTGAAGCTATTCAAAAGAAGAAACCTTCCTTGGTCTGATCCTATTTAAGAAACCTTCCTTGGTCTGATCCTATACGTTTACCACCTTACAGAGACAGACTAAAACTTTTACACTTAAACACTCTTGAATCCAGAAGAATAGTTGCTGACGTCGTATTTATTTTAATGATTAATTCTGGAAAAATTGATTCACTAATTATCAAAGATAAGATCAATCATCATCGTAATATTGGTACACGTTTTCGTTCTGAAAATATATTCAATGTTGCTCATCATCGTACAAATTATGGTAAGTTCGAACCCATTAACAGAATGTTTCTCTTAGTTAACAGATACAGAGACAACATTAATCTTTCTATGAATAAGGAACAACTTAATATTAACTTGTTTTCTTTGTTACCATAACCTCTTATTTTCATCATAAATAAGTAAAAGTTATTGAATATATATTTAAAAATTATGATAGTCTAATTTCTTTTTTCTTTTTTTATATTTAAATTAAAAATTATGTTTGTTGTTTTAGTATTAATTTTTATTCTAATTTCAAGAAATATTTTTTGTAATATGCTTGTGTTAAGTATAATAAAATGAAAATAAAAAAATAATCTAATATTTGCGTTTGTTCCATACTTATTTGGATATATTTTAATTGATTTTTGCTTCTCCCTGAGTTATGATTTGGCTTGAACAATTCTTACTATATATAAGCTTTCGCCTGGTGTTATTTGATTGACTTTATTTTCGGTTTATTTTACGATTCGACTCTAAAATTATAGATAAAACTTTGTTCATTGGTTTTCAAAATTCTAAATTAAAAATTTAGTATTAATTTAGTATACTTTTCCTTTGGAAGCACACAGCTTCCACAACGCTCTTCCATCTGACTCTGTTCTGCGCTAGATATTTAATTTCACTTCCTGTGCTATTTGTATTCACTATTTCTTTATGGACTAATCTGCTCCATGCTTATCGCGGTCCGCTTCTTCCTCTTTTACACTGTGAGTTCTAATATAATGTTTATCTTGCTATATTGTTCGTAGGTCTTCGAGCTTCGAACTTATTTGTGTACTTATTAGTTCTTATTTAGCCATTTTCCAGAGTTAATTATTTCTAATTGTTCCGGGTCAGAATATTTTGCATAGTATGCGCAAGCATTTGTTAGTGAAGAATTTCTTTGTGTAGTTCTGGTTTATCTTCCATGTCTCGCTACAATACAATAAAGTTGATTTCATGTTGACATTATATGATTTAAATTTCGTACCCTGGCGATGTGAGGTTTTCTCAACACTTCCAATTTTAATCAATTTTCCATATCTTCCTTATTGCCTCCAATATACTGAGAAGAATTATTATACTTCATCATCATCATCTGTTGGTTCTACAGCTCGGGGTGAGCCTTAACCTCGTCCACAACCTTCCTCCATTCTGTTCGATCTTGTGCAATTGTCGTCCATCCGTTAACTCCAACCTTTCGACATTTGCCCTCGATTTCGTCCAGCCATCGTGACCTTGGTCTACCTTTTGCTCTTGTATTGTACGGTACTGCGTCTAATATTCTTTTTGGCATCCTTTGATCATTCATCCTCACCACATGACCTGCCCATCTTAGTCTTTGTGCCTTAATAAACTTAACAATATTGTGTCCTTCAATTAGTGCTTCTAGCTCCTCGTTTGATCTGATTTGGTATTCACCTTCTCAGTATTCTTCTTTCGAATACTTTCAATTTATTTTCATCACTAATTGTCATGGTCCATGCTACGCATCCGTATGTTACGACCGGCTGTATTATGGTCTTGTACATTCTTACTTTTATTGGGCTGGTTAAAGTTTCTGACCTGAAAAGAACCTTTGTGTGCACAGAAACATTTTTGTGCTGCTTGAATTCTATGATTAATTGTCAGATGCATGTCATTTTCATTATTTATTAAGGTACCTAGTAAATATAAAACTATTTACTCCTTCAAAGTTATAATCATTTATTGTTATATTTTGGGCCGATCGTCTTGCGCGCCATCTTCTTATATTTGGTCTTAGCCTCGTTAATTTTTAATCCTACAGTAGCAGCTTCTTTTTCTAGAGACAGAAATATTTCTTTTAATTCGTCAAAGGATGTTGCTACAATAGGAATATCGTCAGCATACCCACTTATTATAGATGATTTTATGAATATGTGTCCGCCTCTGTCTAAATCTTTTATAGCATGGTGAAGCATTAGATTGAAAATTGTTGTTGAGAGGGCATCACCTTGTCTGACTCCTGTTTTTATTTCAAATTCGTCCGTTATTTTATTTTGCACTGCTACCTTGCATTTGGTGTGTCTGAGTGTTAGCATACTTAAATTTGTCAATTTTCTTGGGATTCCCATGTTACAGCTTCTACAATTATTATACTTACTTAATTTAATGTACTTACAAGAATATTATTTAGGTGCGTAGCGAATTCACGACAAAAAAATCCCGCACTCAAAATCCTGTCATATAAAAATTTGGCTAATTAAAATACCCCCATTTAAAACGCCGATTTTCTTTTGTTTTTTTTTTTTTTTTAATTTTGAAAAAAGGTCTTACACAATATGTACTAATTCCGAATTACAATGGTAGGATTTTTAACGCTGGTTTATCGGGATATCATGTACATCAACCATATTATTTACTCATTTAAGTTTCCTAACATTTATACACATTTCAGATATACTAAACATCACATCATTACTGTTCTGCCTCCTCATCAGTGGGACATAAAGTGGAGACACAACTGAAATATTTAATTATGGGTGACTTTTAATATGCAGTATCTTTTACCTGAATTTGAAAATGCAGTAAAATGCAGCTTAAATACGGTTTAAATATAGTTCTACTACTATAGTTTAAAGCTTTTCTAACCACTTCATGGTAAAATATTTAATAAAACTTTTGCTACATTATCTGGAATACCTTTTTGACAATCTAAATACACACCCACATTTAATGACACTTAAATTATAATTTTTTATTTTTGTTATATAAATCGCTAATAATCTGACTTTTTGTTTATATTTTGTTATATGAAAATTAATGTTGTCCCACCTTCATTGCTCAGAACATATTTTCGGCCAAAAAATATATTTTATTAACATATTATGCTAGAATTTGGCAATAAACTTATTTCTCCACCTAAAATGTGTGCTAACTAGTGATGTGCGATATGTATCGAGTTCTCGATATAATCGATATTTTGCTTGGATTATATCAATTTTTAAGGTCGATATTTTTGTTAGCGATATTTGAGTACATCGATATTTGCTGGCTGCATCGATCTTTTAATACAGGATATTTTTTTACGCTTTAAAATTTTTTTGAGTTTGACAAGAAAATAAATGTAGTTTGTATTGTAACGCCATAAATTCAGAACCGTTTCAAATTTTATTTTAGATTGTAGTACGGAAAAATGCTATACAAACGTCAATCATTCGTTTTGTATCTTTTTATTATATTGCCTTGGCTAATGTATAAAAATAAGTTTAATTATAGTTAGATTGATTAAAAGTCAAAAGGGGCTTAATCCCTATTTGATATTTTCTAATATTTATGAAAAAGTATTAAAATTAATTTTAAAATTTATATATAAAAATCAATTTAAGTCAGTTTTCAGTATTCCCTTTGCTTGCATCGAGAAAACTTCTAAAGTTATTAAAAGAAATTATTTTGTTCATACAACATATTATAGAAAAATAATTGTAATTTACAACATTAAAATTAATTATTTGAATTCCAAATCTCAAAATTATTCGAAAAAGGAAAAGAATTTCAAATGAAATTAATGTGGCTTTTTTGCAAAAAGACACAAACATGGCGAAAAGTTTTAAAATAAATAATAACAGTGATTTTGACAATTCACAAAAAAAAAAGAAAACTTCTGAGAGTAATTACTACTTACCTCTACAAACTATTGATGATGACAATGAAAGCACGTGTATGGAGGACGCATGCGAAAATAATGTTGAAAACACTGATTCTAAGAAAAATGGTCCACCACCAATAACTATAATAAAACAAAAAATTTCAACAATTCACGAATTTATGAAAAAAATTGGTGTAAATGATTATTATGTCAGATCCATTTCAATTGGTATAAAACTGTATTGTAACACAAATGAATCTTACACAAAAGCACTCGACGAACTAAAAATAAACAATCTAGAGTTTTTTACATATGAATCGAAAAGCACTAAGCCACTAAAATTTGTATTATCTGGATTGGACAACTACAATTGCACTGATTTGAAGAATAACTTATTGGAAAAAGGTTTAAAATGTTTGGATATCAAATCAATAAATAAAAACACTAATTTATATAATGATTTACAACTATATATTGTATATTTAGAAAAAAATTCAATTAAGTTAAACGAATTACGTAATAAGTTTACTTATATATTCAACACTAAAGTTAGATGGGAACGTAAAACCACCAATAAAAAAATCACACAATGTTACAATTGCCAGATGTTTGGCCACGGATCACGTAACTGTAGCGTAAATACAAAATGTGCTTTCTGCGCCGGCAGTCATTCAACTACTGACTGTACAAACAAAGAAATTAAAAAATGTGCTAATTGTCACGGTGAACATCATTCCACTGATAGTATTTGTGATAATAAGAAAACATATATCTCTCTTTTGGGTCGCAACAATAAAGTAAGACAAAATACCTCAGTGTCAAACAACAACAACAATGCAACTATGAGTAAAAGTAATTACAATGTACTTTTTCCAAACACTCTTTACTACAAGACAAACAGCAATAGTAACAGCAATAGTAACAACAACAACAACAATAATAGAAGCACATATTCATTACCTTACAATGTTGTATGTAGATCAAACTCTTTTTGGGAGAACAACAATAGTAACACTGCTGCAAGTCTAAGCTGTCATAACAATAAAATTCCAGCAGGTAGTATTAGTAGTAATAGTAATAATAATTTCAATAGTAATAGTAGTAATAATATAAGAAATAATTCAGATCTTTTTTCTGTTGATGAAATATTAAATTTAACTAATGAATTATTAAATAAATTAAGTAATTGCAAAAATAAGGCTGAACAATTTTCGGTTATAACTGAACTTTCGGTTAAATACTTATATTCAAAATGAATGTTAGTAATAAACTAAATATTTTAACATGGAATGCTAGATCTATTCAGAACAAAAACCATGAATTGTTCAATTTTATGTTACAAAATGGTATTCATGTTGGCTTGATATGTGAAACATGGCTTAACAATAATATTATCCTAAAAAACTCGAACTTTAATATATATAGGAAAGATCGTCTTACAACAAGTGGTGGGGGTGTAGCAATAATTATTAGAAAAGATATTAAGCATAAACTAATTGAACCTTTAAAGTTGGATTTAATAGAAAATATTGGTATAGAGGTAACATTAAATGATAACAAGAAAATTAAACTTTTTTCTGTCTATTTTTCCGGCACTAAAAATTACATAAGTAGCCTGAACGTAAGAAATCTAAATAAAAATGACTTCAAAAAAGATCTACTAAAAATTTCAAGAACTACAGGTGACTTCATTATAGGAGGCGATATAAATTGCAGGCACAGAATGTGGAGATGTGCCCGGGCTAATAGTTGGGGAAATATTTTATATCAGTTATTACTAAGTGATAGGTTCACATTATTATATCCTTTTGACCATACCTATATTCCTTATAATAGTAATACACTACCTTCTACACTAGATATATTTTTAACTAACATACCAGAATATTGCTCCCAACCTATTACAATTAATGATCTGTCATCTGACCACTTGCCGGTTACTTTAAACGTTAGCAAACAAACTATATCACATGATCGTACTTATTTGGATTTTAACAATGCAAATTGGTATCTGTATCAGAAGTTTCTTAAAATGGAACTAAATACCAATAATAATGATTCTGTTGACTATTGTTACCAAATAGACAATATGATATCTAATTTAAACAACAAAATTAAAAGAGCAACTGAATTGGCTGTACCCATGAAAATAGTCAAGCAATACACCGAAAAATTACCTGACTATATAATAAATATAATCAGGCATAGAAACACTGTTAGGAGAAAGTGGATGCGTAGTCGTAATGTAATTTTTTATGCTCAATTACAACACTTCAACAATTTTTTAAAACATAAAATAAGTGAGTTTCGAAATATGAAATGGTCTAATACTCTTAAGCACTTGAAAAAATCGTCAAAACCTTTTTGGAAAATTTCAAAAGTTTTAAAAAATAAAAATAAATTTATAGGTACTCTAAAGGATGACAGTAACACATTTTACACGAATATTGATAAAGCAAATGCATTAGCTAAAAATTTTTATAACAAACACGCCGTGAACAACAACACAAGCGACCATGATACAAATCTTATGGTGGAGGAATCTGTAAGCAAAATTGATCAAGCTGAAATAGAATCCTTTGAACAAATTGAACTGAAATCTGTCAATGAAATATTTGCCCAATTAAAGACTAAAAAATCTGCAGGTTCAGATCACATATCTAATCTATGTATCAAAAAATTACCATTAAACGCAAAAAGATATCTAATTTTGATTTACAATTCTTGTTTAAAACTAGGTTATTTCCCGAATATATGGAAAGAAGCTCATATTATTCCGATTCTTAAGCCTGGAAAACCGATGGAGGAATTAAGTAGTTTTCGGCCTATCAGCTTACTATGCAGTTTCTCAAAAATATTTGAAAAACTCATAAAAATTAGACTGGAAAAGTTTATTTCAGCTAAAAAAATTCTTCCAAACGAACAGTTTGGATTTAGGGTAAAGCATAGTACCATTCACCCTCTTCTACGTGTCAAAAATTACATTAAATCCAACTTAGAAGAACGCAAATCTATTGGTCTAGTAGCGCTTGACATAAATTCCGCCTTTGACACTGTGTGGCACTCTGGCTTGCTTCATAAATTAGAAGTCTATAAATTTCCTATATATTTAATTAAAATCATACAAAACTTTCTTCATCAAAGAGTATTTCGTGTGATATTGAATAATACATGCTCCAATTTGTATGAAATTAAAGCAGGAGTTCCACAAGGCTCGGTACTTGGCCCAATTTTGTACAACACTTACACTGCAGATATCCCTAGGCTAGAGTTTACAAAAATATCAGTATTTGCTGATGACACTGCAATTTACTCTGCTGGCACTAATCCCAATCACATATTAACAAACCTACAAAATTCACTCAATAAGCTCTCTAGTTATTATGCAAAATGGAGAGTAAAAATTAATGCTTCCAAAACAGTATCAATTTATTTTACGAAAAAAAGGAAAGCCTCTCTTTTACCTTCTATACCATTAAAACTGCAAAATGACGAAATTAACTGGGCCGATACTATTAAATACCTAGGCATTACCTTAGATAAAAGGCTAACCTTTCAAAAGCAAACTTCTAACACTATTGATAAAATTAACAAATGTACTCGCATGTTGTATCCCCTTATTAACCGAAAATCAATCTTATCCACGGAAAACAAATTGATACTTATTAAGGTAATTTTTCAACCAATAATGTTATATGCGGCACCAGTCTGGGGAGATTGTGCAGCTAGTCATACCAAAAAATTGCAAATTGCGCAAAATAAACTTTTGAAACTTGTATTCAATCTTCCCAGATGGTATTCAACCAAAAACCTGCATGATAAAGCCAGCATGAATACAATTTTAGAAAAAATAAGTTATTTAACTGTAAAGTTCCACTCGGAACTGTTCATGTCAGAAAATCCTCTGATCAGAAATTTAAATTAAGTTAAAAAAAAATTAGGCTAGTTTAGTTCGTACGTATAGATTTTACTATAGATAGGTTTTACTGTTTAAGTTAGCGTTAAGTTTTACAAAACAAAAATTCAAAAAGGTTTTTCATCTCCAATTTTCCTTTAAATTTATAGTATTAAACTCGAAAACTTCTAAATAAAAATAAAAAAATACAAATCAACTGTAGTAAAGATAATTATATATCTGTATCTAAGTAAATAGTTTTAAAAGAATTAATTGTACAATATATGGAGCATAATAAATAAATAAAAAATAAATAAATTAAAAGTCAGTTTAGTTGGTTGGTTTTATTTCACTATTGGCTTTTTCAGGAAATCTCATATATCAATCCTCAACTTAAAATATAGAATTTTTCTTTTCCCGATTTAAATCGATATATTTGGTTCCAATTTTTATATGCATCGATATATTTTCTTTTGATACATATCGATCGATATATCGATTTATTTTTGGATATCGCACATCACTAATGCTAACCTATAATTTGATTAATTCTGGTTACTTCATCTATAACATTTATATACAACATGTATAATCTAAATTTTTTCGTTACACACTCTGCTCTTATTTTACATCCTCACTACGTATTTTTGTAACATTTTGGAATATTGTACGAAATCAAGAGCATGTTATTTATTTATTTCAAGCTTAAATCAAGCAGTTACAAAAATATTTACTTAAATATAAAATTAAACAAAATATTATAATTCATTTAAAAATTTAAAAATAAATACAATTAAATTCATTAACATAAAATCTTAAGAACTAAAAGATGTGTATAGGTGTTCAGATGGTGTGAGAAGGAAATGTAAGTTATTTCAATCGTTGATCGAGTTGCTTTTTTATATCGGTCTTTGAAAGAGAGAGATCAATTAATGTCATATATTTATTTCCCAATATTAACATTCTATTAATAGGTTCATATCTCGCATAGTTTGTCCTATGATGAAACACAGTGAAAAGGTTTACGGATCGAAGTCGAGAACTTGTGTTAATATTGATTTTATTAAAAATATAAGGAAATAATATATTACCTTTGACAGTTTGAACAATAAAGGTTATATCAGCAATGTCTCTCCTTTTTTGCAAGGTATCAAGATGAATTAAATTGAATCGATGTTCATAAGGTGATATACGAATTGGGTCTTCCTAAGGAAGATTACGCAAGGCAAACCTCAAGAATCTTCTTTGAATTGCTTCGATTCTCTGAATATGAACATTATAGTATGGGGACCATACCTGGCTAGCATATTCCAAGTTAGGCCGAAGCAATTTAATATAAAGGGCTTTAATAATGTACGGATCGCGAAATTCTTTAGACCAACGTTTAATAAAGCCAAGTAAGGAATTGGATTTATTTATTATATGATTAAAATGTAATTTAAATGTTAACTTATCATCAAAATACACTCCGAGATCTTTAAAAAAGTTAACTTTTGATAGAAATTGTACATTAAAAGAATAACTGTAAGAAAAGTAATTGGTTGAGAGCGACGTGTAAACCACATTAAGCGCATTTATTAATATTTAACAATAAATTGTTGTTAATTGTCCAATGGAAGAAGTTGTCTAGGTCTTTTTCAAGTAGGGCAGAGTCACCAACAGACTTTATTTTTTTTTAAATTTTCATATCGTCTGCGTATATTTGTAATTCACTGTTCTTAATCATAGAGCCTACATCATTTACCGAAATAATAAATAGAAGAGGTCTCAAGTGACTACCTTTGGGTACACCAAAGTTTGCTACCAAAGAAGTCGATCGAGATGACCTAAATAAAACATTATATGATCTATCAGCTAAATAAGAACTAATCCATTTTATAAAATGTTATATACATTTCATATACATATACATTTTGGAGAGCTTTCTATATAAATTTGCTCGACTATACATTATAAATATTACGGCTCCACTGCATTTTGGAAGTCACGGTATCTTACATTTTAATTTAACTCATTACTATTTACAAATTTATAATAAAATTGTCAAAAGCCTAAAATTTAATTTAATTTTCATTAAAACTTAAATATCTAATTAGTATCTAATCTAGCCTGACTAATCTGAATAAACAAAGCCAAACAATAGAAACATATATTAAAGATCACATTAACAATAACAACTTAAAGATTATACGAAATCTATTTATTAAATACAAAAATGATATCTCACCATCAGTGACTTCTAAAATGCTTAAAATTTTTGTTTCTACTCAAATTCTGTTTCTATTCAAAGTCCTCTTCTATTCCAATTTTCGTTATATATGTATATGTAGATATACAATAAGCCTCATAATTTTAATACGTTTTATTCAAAAAAAAAAAAAAAAAATGAGACCTACTTTACCCAGACTAACCATCAACACACTGACCAAAATATAAAACAAAAAATATAGTTATTTAGGTCAGAAAAAATAGAAAAAAAAAATAGTCTAATTTACTTAGACTACCACCATTATTTATACACTGACCAAAATCTAGAACGTTTAATTAAGATCACAAATATTTAAATTTCAATCTAACAAAGGATATTTATTGAAAAAAAATTTTTTTTAATGTGAACACTATACATACAAGCCATAATAATATGGAATTACATCTTCTGATAAGTAAAATTTTCTCACAAAACCTTTGCATGCACATTCGTTTCGTACTTTAAATGACCTCTGCATCAAAATAAGACATTTAGAAAACAAAAATTTGTACCGGAAAACTTAATTAGACCTGTTATTCAAATAATTGATCCTGATATATTTTTAAGCTGTTTACACAATTTTAACCGAGGCTACTCAAACTGCCTGAATTAATTATGCTCAGAGTGAATTTTTCAATTTCCTAATTTAAACTGGACCTTTTTCTTCTAATTGAAACAATTTGCTAGAACTTAAAATTGAATTATACTTTTTCGTTTTTAACAACAACAATGAAATTGGGTTTAATAAGGCACCAATTAATATGCTAATTTTATTAAAAACATCAAAAGTCCTTTTTTTTTCTGTATGTATATAAAATTGAGAAAACATTTTTAAGTTTGTATGACTCATTAAAAAAAATTTTCTCAATTTTCTTTTTTAAATTTTTCTATTCAAATTTAAGCCAGAAATATTTTTTATTTATCCTCTCATAATAACCATGAAAAACTTATTCTTTTCTGGTTATTTACATACACAAAATAAAGAATATATATATATATATATATATCAATATATATGTATATACATATTTTTTTATTTTAATTTAAACTCATAATTTAGTATAAATAATATGAGTGAATAATGATGATTCAAGAGAATCATCTAATTCCATTAAACATCCAAGGAGTGGCGGCGCAATACTTGACATTTTTTTTTTTCTGTTGATCCAAAATTGATCCGAAATTGATACCGAAAGGATGATATTCAGCATCCCTGTTTTCAACTTTTACCGTTTCAACTTTTACCGTTACTATACATTGTCCATATATCTCTTTAGTGGTCAACTTTTAGACTTAGGTTATGCTCTGGTTTGTTTTATCAAACAAAACTAATTTATTTCGAATCTATTGAATTCAATTTAATGTTCTGACGGAATGCAAGATAATCTTGCCTTGTGACTGAATTCGATAGATTTTATTATTCACATATATTTACCTATATTTTACTTTCTGGATGGTAAAAGTCTTGAAAGACCTAACATATATTATCCTTCACTTACGGCGATTACGGACATATCCGGTCAAGTAGGAAATTATAAATATATCACAGTGAAAATAGTCGAATATTTTCCTTTTAATTTTTGTACTCGAGTACAAAACACTGAAGAAGTCTGCAAGTAGTAGACGAAATACGCGTATCTGTATGATAAGCATATCAGTAAAATTAAAAGGAAAATATTCGACTATTTTCACTGTTATACCAAAATTTTACTCTAACGCTGGAAAACAAGTTTTTATAAAAAATAAATATATCAATTTTTTCATATTTGTAATACTTCATTTCGCTTGATGACGCATTCCGTAGGTTCTGAATTTGAAGATGTTTGTTTTTGTAACCCATTTCTGCTATATTCACTCTATACATATGAAAAGTCTTACAAAATATTATCCAATGTCATATACTCCAGATTAGCCTATTTTGCTGAAGAAATACTGGGAAAATACCAATGCGGATTCCAGAGCCAAAGATCAACGATTGACCAGATATTCGTCATGAAACAAAGCATGGAGAAATGTTATGAACACGACATAGATCTTCACATGCTTTTCATAGATTTCAAGCAAACATTTTACAGCATAAATAGAGACATAATTTTAACAGCTCTTAGACATTTAGTAATACCTCAGAAAATATCAAACCTCGTATAAATACAATGCATGAATCAAAAGCTAAAATTGTAATACAAAACCAAATAACCCGTGAATTTAAATAGAAACGGGAGTACGGCAAGGAGATGCCTTATCCGCACTATTATTTAACTTAATACTACATCACGCCATAGGCAAGTCAGAAAAGAAAGGCAGTATATTCAATATGACAACACAAATAGTGGCATATGCGGATGACATAGTAATCATGGCAAAAAATTACAGATATATGGCAGAAGCATTTGAACAACTAGAAAGGAGACACAAAAAGTAGGCTTAAGAATCAACGAAGACAAGACAAAATATCTAAAAATGTCAAGAAATGAACAAATAAGAAATACTCTGAATATAACAATTGGAGAGTACAACTTTGAAGGAGTTACAACCTTTACATACCTCGGAGCAACAATAAGAAGTGATAATAGTATACAATGCTGTATTCATAATAGAATTCAGGCCGGAAATAGATGCTACTATGCAAACAGAAAGTTGTTTCAATCAAAATTAATATCAAGAAAGGCCAAAATTACGATATATAAAACTCTCATACGACTCATAGTGACGTATGGATGCGAGGTATGGACTATAAACGTGGCCGAGGAGAATAGCCTGCGCATATTTGAAAGAAAAATTCTCCGAAAAATACTCGGCCCAAATAGATTACAGAATGGAGAATATGTAATCAGAAGCAACAGCCAGCTCAATAGTATGATTGATAGTGAGGACATTGTACAGTTTGCAAAGGCCCGAAGACGTAGTTGGGCTAGTCACGTAAGTCGAATCAACGAAAGCCGAATAGAAAGAAAGCCCGATAGCAGCCGTGGTAGAGGAAGACCAAGAAGCAGATGGGCAGACAACGTGAAAAACGATGCTCAAACCCTACAAATCCCAAATTGGAGACAAGCATAGTGATGAAGGCCAAAGCTCACCCAGAGGTGTAGCGCTATAAGATGATGATGATGACATATATATGCATTTTAGTTTGATTTTTCTTGACTAGGTCCATGTTGTTAAACAACTAATATTCGGTGATATATTCTCTTCCCCAAACTCCTTTGTCATACCCAGTTGATATTCTTTTGAAAATACTAAGTACGTACGACTTGATTTTGGTAATGGCTATGCTTAAGAACCATATTTAGCCATTCCATTCTTAGAGGCGGTCCCAGCCAGAGTGAACCAAGCGCCAATTTTTAAAAATTCGTTATTGCCATTTTCTATTAGAAAATAAAACTTTCTGTCCTCGTGCAAAGAAAACTAGTAAAACTAAACGTATTTTGAACATATTTACAATTATTTTTCTAAATAGATTAAACTGCTTGAAGTGATTAACCTTTTTTCTACTGCAATTTTATCACTAAAGTATTCTTTTAACATAGTCCATTCTGGTTCGGATCGCCTCCTTCGCATAAACTGTAAATTTTTTATTTTATTTCTACAAATATTCAGCGGATAATTTAATTTCTGAAATTTCTTCAGTTTTCTGATGATGCTGCAATACCCAAAATCGATTAAGATATTTAATAAAATTAGTGAAACATCAAGAGTTTCTAATCCTTATTTCTTCATAGGTCATAACTCAATCCTTTGGTTTGTCACTATGGGATGTTTTAGAATTTTATAACATATCATTATTATGTTGTGGGGATGAATAATCATCAATATTTTCTTTGAATATCGTTCGTCAGAAATGTGCGGTGATAGAACAACGTTCGTCACATCGTTCGTCAGAAATGCTTATCCAACTGTAAGGATTAATAAAATCAAAATAGGATTAAAATTATTTTTTAATTTATTCAACAAACAACTGAAAACAATTTGATGCGATGCCCCATCGATTACTAATTTTGAAGTTATAAAAACAGGCTGTCGCATCGTATGAAAAGTCCAACAGAATAGAGAATTATCGCTTGAGTGATATCTTCAAACGATCGTACACGACAGGTCAAAGATAATATGAGTGAATATTTTTGAGTATAGCTGTATTCTGTTTGCGCAATCGTATTTTGCCCCCACTGATATTTTATTTTTTAAAAAGGTTTGTTGCTCGTCAATACTATCTTGAGGTAAGTACAACTTGAATACCTACGAACTTATAAATTCTGTGATTCTTACACTTTTAAAATTACCTCTTTTTGATTTATATCTTACTATAAGAATTACCCGGCATTGCCCGAGAAAGTTTGAAATTGTCTTTGTTTTGAATTTGAATGGAAAATATATTTTGATATCATTTTCCCACGATAGAAGTAATTACCGCGATAAGAATTTAACGTCGTTGACTAATATATTACATTAAATCTATTACATTGAAATACTAAATTCATACTAACATCTTTACATAGAACATGGACTTGTAAACTTATATACAAGTAGTTAACATTTTAATTTTTGGTACTTTTAATTATTAAATTAAACCTGTTACACGTCTGAATTTTTAAATATTCTTGTTCTATAACAGGTAATGAACCAAGCTGTATGTCAGGTAACGAACCAACTCCAATTTTAAAAAACAGTTTATGTTCGATAGAATAACAGAATACAAATTTTGAGCTATGTAACGTCTCATTAACTCCTCATAACGATATTACAATTTGAATGGTAGCTGCCCGAGCCAGTCTCAATTTTGGAAAACGTTAAAAGACATATTTTTTTTTGTTTTTGATAGACTACCAGAATAAATTTTAAATAATTTGCAGGCCTGCAAAACCTTTGGTTTTTAAAATACAGTTGATGGCTACCAGAAGTTGTATGGCAAGTACGATAGTAAGAATTTTTCAATTCAACATAACTAATGCTCGATTCTAGAAGACAAAGTGTTTTTCTGTAACCTTTGCTTGAAATAGCTTAATGCGTTCGGGAGGAGTTCTGACACAAGTACATATCATACAAACATTTTTCTTTATATATTAGATGATACAGATAAATTGATTTTGTTAAGTCTAATCAAATAAAATCAACAATTTGATAGTTTTTCCATTAAAAATGATTCATCCATACTTTAAAATGTCATCGGCCAGTGTTAATTGAAAACCTGCATTGTATACTAAAAATGTTAATCAACATTTGAATACTCAGTTTAATATACTTGACCTATTTCAGAAAATGAGCAATTTTCTTTGAATATTTGTTTATTTAATTGATTGTTTGTACGAATACATAACATGCTTGATTTATAGGTCTGTCCAGTTCAACTTGATTTCTGGGTCATAAAAGTGATAAGGTGTACACGTATAATTTTGAATTGAATTAGAATCGATATAATTCGTTCGTATGTCATTTGAATTGTAAACAAGTAAAATTTCTATACTATCTATTGTGGAACAAATTTCCACATCATTGAAGATTAAAACATAAAAACTAAATTGCAGATGAAGTAAAATTTAAAATTGGGAATTATAAAAATTTGAAAATCATCCATATGACACCCTATTGTAAAAATTTATCAAATATTGCCATTTCGAAAACAAATCGAATGTTATTTTACTCACCAATATGTTGTATACTATTTGAATCAGTCTCCACTCAAACTCTAATTCCGGCTCTATTAGAACGTAAAGTTATTTCTACACTTATTATCTTTTTTTTTTGTTTGTTCTTGTTTTTATTATTCTGATTTTGTGGTATTGTTGAAAAACATGAATTTTTTATTTTGGAAAATTTTCAAAATCTTTAAGAAAAGTTTTAATAACTGTAAGCCAGAACTCAGTATGATCACAAAAACAAAAACAAAAATAAAGTAAAATAACAAAAGAATAGATAAAAAAAATGTTTGCATTGTAATTTGCAGAAAAATCTAGAATAAAATTCTTTAGTTAGGAAAAAATAAAGTTTTCTTCAGTCGTTTTATTTTTTTCTATTGTCGTTTTTATGGTTTAAATAAACTGCAACACAATTTATTAATAAATGGGGATAAATGAAAAATTAAAAATTCTTATAATATTTTCACAGAATTTAATAATAATAATATTGTAGTTGGAAAATTTGTTTTTGCCTTATTATTGCTATTTAAAACTGATTACTGTTCCTGTACCATAAATAAAAATTCCTTCATTCTTATTAACTCAGGTCATCAGGATGCGGCGAATATTACAAAATTTAAAAATTAAAAGTATTTTTATTGTTTCGTATTTTTTAGAATTAATATAAGTAAGTTTTAATTTTAGTTATGAAAAGTTTAATAAAGCAAAGCATTATTAAAGTACATATTTTTTAGAGGACCTACCCATGAAGTGGAATTCGTTAACATATTATTATATATACTTTTATATTAACTCACCAGCATATATTCGGTTATATATTTAGATTTTTAGATATTTTTTTCCCACTTACGAACAAAAAACAAATCAAAATGTTGATGAGACTTGCTAGAAACATAAAAATTAGGCAACATTTTTTATACGAATTTGTAAATATGTTCAAGCCAAACAAAAAAAATCAGATCGGATTAAGCGTTAGTTAGTTTTCTCATTTTTCCCGATGTTGCCATAATTCGAAAATTTTTAAATAATTTCAAATAAACAAACACTAGCTGCACCTGGTCCGCATTGCTGGCCCAAAGTTCCGATAATAGAAATACCTAATTTAAAATAATTGCTTAAAGACATAAATTTAATCTTATTGATTCACTTTATTTTAAGAAAAAATTTAAACTAATATTTAATAACTATTTTTTAAGTTTAAATAATAATAAAGTTATAAAAAATAATAAATTGGCTAATATAAATTAAAATTAAAATTTGTCAAAAAAAATCTCTCAGAATTTATATATGAATCTCTATTAAAATTACTCAAAATTTTAGAAAACGTATGTGATTATTTTATTTATGAGGGAGTCCCTGAGTACAAATTTTCAGCTCTGTAACACTTTTGGCTCTTAATATTTTTGGAATAGATGCTGGGAGTTGTACGGCAGCTACTCGAACCACTCAAAATTTTGGTAAACGGTAAAAGACGTATTTTTTTATTTTTGAGGCAGTACCAGAGTACAAATTTTCAGCTCTGTAACACTTTTGGCTCTTAATATTTTTGGAATAGATGATGGGAGTTGTACGGCAGCTACTCGAACCACTCAAAATTTTGGTAAACGGTAAAAGACGTATTTTTTTATTTTTGAGGCAGTACCTGAGTACAAATTTTCAGCTCTGTAACACTTTTGGCTCTTAATATTTTTGGAATAGATGATGGGAGTTGTACGGCAGCTACTCGAACCACTCAAAATTTTGAAAAACGGTAATAGACCTATTTTTTTATTTTTGAGGCAGTACCTGAGTACAAATTTTCAGCTCTGTAACACTTTTGGCTCTTAATATTTTTGGAATAAATGCTGGGAGTTGTACGGCAGCTACTCGAACCACTCAAAATTTTGGTAAACGGTAAAAGACGTATTTTTTTATTTTTGAGGCAGTACCTGAGTACAAATTTTCAGCTCTGTAACACTTTTGGCTCTTAATATTTTTGGAATAAATGCTGGGAGTTGTACGGCAGCTACTCGAACCACTCAAAATTTTGAAAAACGGTAATAGACCTATTTTTTTATTTTTGAGGCAGTACCTGAGTACAAATTTTCAGCTCTGTAACGCTTTTGATTCTTAAAATATTTGTGTAAGATGCTGAGAGTTGTACGGCAGCTACTCGAACCACTCAAAATTTTGGTAAACGGTAAAAGACGTATTTTTTTATTTTTGAGGCAGTACCAGAGTACAAATTTTCAGCTCTGTAACACTTTTGGCTCTTAATATTTTTGGAATAGATGATGCGAGTTGTACGGCAGCTACTCGAACCACTCAAAATTTTGAAAAACGGTAATAGACCTATTTTTTTATTTTTGAGGCAGTACCTGAGTACAAATTTTCAGCTCTGTAACACTTTTGGCTCTTAATATTTTTGGAATAGATGATGGGAGTTGTACGGCAGCTACTCGAACCACTCAAAATTTTGGTAAACGGTAAAAGACGTATTTTTTTATTTTTGAGGCAGTACCAGAGTACAAATTTTCAGCTCTGTAACACTTTTGGCTCTTAATATTTTTGGAATAAATGCTGGGAGTTGTACGGCAGCTACTCGAACCACTCAAAATTTTGCAAAACGGTAATAGACCTATTTTTTTATTTTTGAGGCAGTACCTTAGCACAAATTTTCAGCTCTGTAACACTTTTGATTCTTAACATATTTGTGTAAGATGCTGGGAGTTGTATGGTAGCTGCCCGAACCACTTCAAATTTTGGTAAACGGTAAAAGACGTATTTTTTTATTTTTGAGGCAGTACCTGAGTTCAAATTTTCAGCTCTGTAACACTTTTGATTCTTAAAATATTTGTGTAAGATGCTGGGAGTTGTATGGCAGTTGCCCGAACCACTCAAAATTTTGAAAAACGGTAATAGACCTATTTTTTTATTTTTGAGGCAGTACCTGAGTACAAACTTTCAGCTCTGTAACACTTTTGATTCTTAACATATTTGTGTAAGATGCTGGGAGTTGTATGGTAGCTGCCCGAACCACTTCAAATTTTGGTAAACGATAAAAGACGTATTTTTTTATTTTTGAGGCAGTACCTGAGTACAAATTTTCAGCTCTGTAACACTTTTGATTCTTAAAATATTTGTGTAAGATGCTGGGAGTTGTATGGCAGTTGCCCGAACCACTCAAAATTTTGAAAAACGGTAATAGACCTATTTTTTTATTTTTGAGGCAGTACCTGAGTACAAACTTTCAGCCCTATGACACTTTTGATTCTTAAAATATTTGTGTAAGGTGCTGGGAGTTGTATCCGAACCACTCAAAATTTTGAAAAACGGTAATAGACCTATTTTTTTATTTTTGAGGCAGTACCTGAGTACAAATTTTCAGCTCCGTAACACTTTTGATTCTTAAAATATTTGTGCTAGGTGCTGAGAGTTGTATGGCGAAATTTTAAAAAGCGGGTAGACCTATAGCCTTTCCCTCTATTCCAGTAATATACTCTGAAAACTTCATCCAAATCGATTCAGTAGTTTTCGAGTCTATAAATAACATAATAACAAACATAAAGACAGCCATAAAGACAGACGCAAAAAATTTCATTTTTATAGATTACAAACTTTAATGTTAAATTGTTATTTCCAGATCCAAAAATAACAACATTATAGTCGCTGTTTCAATTCAATATTTTTGATACGTCGGTTTCGACTCCTTACAAAAATCAGTACAACAGAATGATAAAATGGATGGTGGTCAATCCTGAGATTCTATAAATTATAAAATAAATAAAATTTCCAAAAAATTTGCTGATGGAAATTTGGAATATTTAAGGCTTAAAAAATCATGAACGTTAAAAGACCCATGTTAAGCTTTTGACGTTCTGTATTAATATGATCAAAATACAGATACATTTCAAGTATATTTGGTAAATTAATAGAAACATGTGCTAATAAACAACTTAGTTGATTACCTGAAGAGTTCAAAATGGACCAGTAGCTTTCAGTATGGCTTTAATGGAAAAAACGAAGTATTATGTTAATTAAGGGAAATCATCAGACAAACTGGACATTAAATGCAATAATCAAAGTATACAAAGCTTATATCTAGATACTACAAATATCTAAGGCATAATAATTGATTCCGAGCTGACCTGGAAATGTCAAATACAAATAGTCAGACAACAAAGGGTTGCCGAATTGCACGTATATTTAGAAATATAAATGGACGTGTACCATATGAAGTGAAGCCACTGAAGCCATACATTTGAAGTCACTATTCTGTAATATATTTCATAGTATGTTTGAATACGTTGTGTTTGAATACATAGTATATTATGTTTGACTTATGAAAATATATAAAAACAATAAAAAAATACGAATAAAAAATATATATAAAAAAATATGTAAATGTAAGTGAATATAAAATGTATCTACTCTGTACGAGCAATGATATTTTTTTGAGAAAGACAAAAATAATTAAATGAATAAAAATAAATAGATATTTGGCATTATTTTTAATTTATTGTTAATTGAACATAACCTATATTTCTATTTGTAAAATTAATTCTAATCTATTTAATAATATTCATTTTAATTTTTCCAATTTTTCGATTAGGCTACACATATCTAAATTAATTCCAATGCTTTGTATGTATAGTATCATCAAATGTAGCTAGAATACTACAAATTTATTCGAAACAATAAATAATGTATATATGTATATATTGTTACTGTTTTGAATCATGCAATCTTCATTTGTATTTTTCCATTTAATGTCAGTTATTATTCAAATTATTCATCTTCTCTACAAATAAATTTTAATCAAAAACTTTTCAATAATCAAAATCAGAATTTCAAATGGTAAAATTTTTCAAAAAATTAATTTAAAATTATTTTCATTTTAATTACAATTTAAAATATTTTATTTTCATTTAGCATATATACATAAACCATTTAATTTTTACCTTCATTAAATATTTAATTATTTAAATTTTAAAGTGAAAAAAAGTGATTCCCTTTAATTTCTCACTTTTAATGTTGGCGCGAGGATATCTTTTTCATAAAAATCATTCCTTCTTTTTATTTTATCGCTTGGCTTGGATAGTTTTTCTTATTAAATTTTCTTTTTCTTTTTTGCTTTTTATCTTGTTACCATCGCGCTGACAATTTAAGACTCTTAAAAGCTTTTTTTTTATGATACAATGTTAATTAATAATAAAATCTGAACAATAACAACAACAAAAAATGTCGTTGGCCGGAGTATTCTAAGATATTGTACGTACGTGTTGAAGTTATAATTTTGAGAAAAACATTTTGTTTTTTTGCATTTGTCAAAGAATTATAAAATATTTTTCTATACCTAGAAATATATAAAAAAAATTATTAAACCTACACGAATTAAATTATATTAAAAGCATAATATTTTGAACAGCCAATTTTTAATTAAAATTTTTTATTACAAATTTTTTTTACAAGCAATTAAACTCTTTTGATAAACTTAAAAGCAAAAATTCAAATTATTACAAAAAAACATTTTATCTTTTTTTTTTTTTGGGGTAAAGATGAATTATAAGCATTAAAGCGTTAAACTTTACAAAGCCTGAAAACGATTATATGCTTCAAGTATACAGTAGAACCTTTTAATCACAGTAAACATTTTTTTGTTTGTTTTAATCTGTCCTTATTAGTTTTTGTTTATTTCTGTTTTGTGACAAGAAACATAAAATATAGGTAGGCTTTTTATGTGTTGTAAATTAAAGCAAAATCTGTCTAAGGGTAAATAAATTTGTTGCGCAATAGAATTAGCCTTATTAATATACTTTTGGTTCTAGTTATACAGTATGAATCAAATGGACTAATCAATTTCTGAATCTATTGATCTTTAATCGTTACTAATTACTCTCCAGACGTCGATTAAAGCGATAATTAAAATGAATGCATATCAGTAAAATGACAAAATATCTGTTTTATTAAATTTTTAACTTAAAATGACAACATTTAGTACAAAATTTGTTTGGTAAAACATTTTTTTTATCATTTCTATAACTTTTTATTCCAATGTTGTGTCTACAACGTTTGTAAAATCTAAATCAAAAATTTTATGCTAATTTTTTTCATTTCGATTATCATACAGCCACCTATATGCAAGGGTATCGCAAGGGAGCGTTCTGGGCTCAATTCTATATTTACTTTATAGCAATGATATCCTAGATTGATACCAATTGGGACATCGATTGGTAATAATATAAATTAACAAACAAATAAATTGCATCAAGCTAATAGGAAAATCTTTAGATGGTGAAAAAATTATATAATTAAGCTAAATAAGTCAAAATTCACACAAGTTAATGTAAAAAAAATAAAAAAAGTAGAAACGACCGACCGGTATTACATTAAAAAATGTCGTCATATCATGTCAAAATATCTTAAAGCATCTTGGTATGAGTTTTGGTACAAATTTCCGCTAGAAAGCACATGTTAAAAACAAGAGTTAGAACTAAAATACAACAAATTATATTGGGTTGACAAAGACGCTTTCGACACATAACAAAATTTTAATCTACAATCAAATAACAAAGTTGGTATGGGCAAATTATATATTCAAATATGGGTATTCAATATTCAGACTATCCAAACGTTCGAAAACAAAATGTTGCCTTTTTAATTAGCCTTAATGCTTTTTTAATTAGCCTCAATGCCTTTTTAATTAGCCTTAATGCCTTGGTATGTTCGCAATACTGATGTTCACAAAGATCGCAAAACCCTTCTATCATAAAAGATGAAACAAAAAGACAGGTTAATTAGCCTAAACCTTTTTAATTAGCCTTAATGCCTTGGTATGTTCGCAATACTGATGTTCACAAAGATCGCAAAACCTTTCTATCATAAAAGATGAAACAAAAAAACTGGTTGTACAACAAATGTCAATGTAGAAGTATAACGCTTACCTGGCAATCAAAACTTTTTTAATCGACTTAAACGAAGGAAATACTTTCAACTGGGTTAGGCCAAAAACTTTTATGTCTCAATCAGATTTTTAATTTAATTGTTTTATGTAAGTTTATACTACAATATTTTTACTACAATGCTTTTCAAGCATTTAATTTACAAATTACTGGCTGCAAATCATTAAATGTAGAAAAGTACTACTATTGTCTGGAACTAACCCTTCTTAAATAGAATACCTCCATTTTATTTAACTTTTTACCATATTCTATTCTCAATTATTTTTTACCATTTGTTTTATCTCAGTGACCAAGGGCATTGGACCAGGTCAAAAACCCCATAAAGAACTTTTTTCCTTTTTTTCGGGAATCAAACCTGGGCTTAAAGACAAGCATAAAACGTACTGCGCCATCCAGCGCGTATTATTGATCAACAATATTTCAAGTAATAAAACCAATATTGTATTAATGGTATAATGTTTAAAATACTAGTTTTAATTTTAATAAAATTGATAAATTATAACAATAGAAATTTTTATTTCGTTAAGTCCTTACTTCAATTTCCCCTACATATTTTCAAAATAGATTTTCTTCTCAAAAAAAAAAAAAAATACAGTCTTTTCAAAAACAATATGCGAATTTTGCTAAGCTCTACTAATTTTTAGCTGGTTCAAGTATTCTGCTTACTGGTTAGTCTTTTCAAGTTGTTACAATTTCCAAATTGCGTCTTTTAAACTTTTTGGTTCAATTTGCAACTGAACGATGATTTCGTTAAACAAATTTCTGATTAAAATTCTGTCTTTGCTATTTTAATTATCAATTTCGATTTTTCCACTCTAATCTATTATTTTTTAACTCCAGAAATTTCAATACATTGTATTTTGCTCTTTCTACATAAATATTGTATTTTGATATTCAAGATAGTGACAGACTGACAGTTGGTCAATTTTAATCGCTAATTAACTGGTCATGTAACTTCTGGGCCTGACTCATCATCGTCCTCCAGTTTTGTCGGTCACTGGCGGATTCCCTCCAGTTAAAAAAAAAATTTTTTTTTTTAATCCGCCCATACTTCATCACTCCAACAAAGATTTTGTCTGCCCAGATTCAATATCATAAACGTCAAATTAAACTTATAAAGAGCATACAAAAAACATCAGAACAAGAACACTTTATTACAAGAGAATCCTCCTTAATATAAATAAATAAAACTAAACTTATATCATCTACTATTAAGTATGATGGAACAAGAGAGAGATGCAGATGACGAGTGACTATACAAAAAAACAAAAACAACATTAAAAATAAAATAAATCCTAAAACATTTTTAATGTATTCTTTATTACTTCCTGATTTCAAATCTCAAACTTTAAATTACAGGATGGCATGAATTTCACTTAGAATACAATTTTTTATTTTTTTTTTTTTTTTAGGTTCTGAAAGGTAACTATACTACTATTTAATATTTTAATTCTACTTCTGATGTCCATCAAAATAAAACAAGCATATTTTTGGCAAAGAATACCAGTAGAGTTATGGTCGGTAGCGGTCTCAAATAGGAAGTAAAAAACCAATTATAAAAATTTAAGACAAAAAAAAATATCATACATTTTATATAAGGATATCCTGTCCCTTTTTTTGTTTTTGTTTTTCCTTTTTTTTTTATTCTTTGTAATTATTTAGGATGAGCAAAAAAATTTTAATTTTATCCTTATAAAATACATAGACTATATACTAAATGTCATGGTCATTTAATATAGCCTAGCCATACTGCCTGCCATCATAGTGTTGTTATAAGAGAGAATAAACTTATAAAAAATCTCTCTCTTTCCAGGGATTTATTTTGCTTTGGTTTTTATTTTTTGTTTTTGGAAATTTTATTTTTTATCAACAATTTTTCTCGGTATTAAGGTAAAATTTAAATACACATCCATACGAAATGAAGATTAAAAAATTTAGAATGGACATTAAAAACCTTTATGGAACATTAAATTTTAATGAATTTTTAAATAAAGAATTTTCAAGAGGACAATAAAATTTCATAAAAATATTTTGATTTACCTCTTTCTTCCCACCTTATTTTAAGGTTGGTTTTATTCTCTTTATGCCACATTGAATATAATTTTTGTTTTTGCAGTTCATTTGGTGTATTGGTTTTAAAGAAAATTTGCTGAAAAACCAAAATACCTCACAGGAAAAATTTGAAGAGAATACATTTTTGAAATTGAAACTTTAAGAGAATAGAGTGGGTCAGTGAGAGGTGTGGTGAGAGGGTTAATGTACAAATAATTCAGAAACAAAAAATATCATAATACTTTTACTGGATAATACAAAAGGATTTTTAAATAAAGTTTTAGTTTAGTTAATTTTTAAATTAGAATTATCTCTGTCATATACAGGATGTCTTTTTATAATGGTAGGTTTGGTTGGATATACAGATGATTGGATATACAGGTAACATTAGGTTTCAAACGATATCTTTATACACGAATGCACAGCTTGTTTGACTACAAACGAATTCATAAAACCAGTTTTGAATCACCTAGGAATTAAGAAAAAATTGAACTAGTGTTAGGTATTGAAAAAAATTGTTGAAATTAAAATTTATCTTGGAGTTGAAGTAACAAGCACACAATCGTTTAATTTTGGTCCTTGAAGAAAATTATTCCGTTATTCATTTGAAATAAAATATTTAATAATATTTAATTATTATTATTATTATTATTATTATTATGTTATTTAGTTCATATAAAACTATTTACAATTACAATAATATTCATACATTAATAAATAATTAAAATAAATTTACTTAATATGGAGTTAATCTAATTTAATTCATTTAAAAATTATCCTTTACATGAATTTTAATTTGGTTTTTAAATCTACTCAAACGATTTACCATTTTTAATTCTGTAGGAAGATTGTTATAAAATTGCAAACCTTTGTACCTACATGATCATATTTTTTTTTTTTTTTTATTTCTATAAAAATCTAGTTTAAAGTTAGCATTATTTCTTAAATTATATTCATGTATGTCTCCATTATATACAATTGTATATAATATAAATAATTTGGGTAAAGCCCGTTTTTTATTTCAAATACAATGATCAAAATATTCATTTTAATTTGTTGTTCAATATTTAACCATTTTAACGTGTCCAACATTGCATGTACAGAAGCATAACGATTCAATCTCAGAACAACTTTCATAGACTTGTTCTGAAGTCTTTGCAATCTACCCATCAGTTCAGAATTACACATAAATAATACAGAAGAACAATATTAAAAGTGGGGTTTGATCATTGTATTATGTAAATTGATTGCACACTTAATAGATATTTTATTTCTAATTTGATTAAAAAAATTTACTTTTTTAGCGATCTTTTTACAAACATAATTAATATGACTTTTAAAATTTAATTTACAATCTATTATTACTCCTAAGTACTTTATCTCTTCGATTCTTTCAATGTTTTTATTATCTATTATAATATTATGATTTTCATTTTCCCTACCATTAATAATTAAACATTTAGTTTTATCTATATTTAATTTAAGTTTATTCATATTTAGCCTAAACTATTTAAATCAACATTTGTTTTATCAACTCATTCAATTACACATCCTCTAGCAATATATAACAATGCATCATCCGCAAATTGTATCAATTTACCATAATCCACCGCCTTCTCCATATCATTAATAAAAATCAGAAACAATAACACACCCAAGACACTTCCTTGAGGTACACCATATGACACCTCGATTGGATCTGACAAGCAACCATTGATTTTTGTCCTTTGAGTTCTTTAATTCTTTAAATAAGATTCAAACCATTCTAATTCTTTATCGCAAATACTATACTCCTCAAGTTTACATAATAAAATATCACGATCAACCGTTTCGAAAGCCCGCCTTAAATCTAAAAATACGGCCACTATTACTTTGTTATCATGTACTGAAATTTTCCAATTTGTGATAATTAGATTTATTAATGCCTCACAGTTATGTCCTCTTCTGAATCCGGATTAATATTCCGATATTAGTTCATTTTTTTCCAAATATTCTTCAAGCTGATTATATACAATTTTCTCTAAAATTTTAGCTTCTGTTAATATGGTATTTACTGAATTCATTTGCATTTTTTGTGGTTTTAACTTTTTCTATTGGAACCACAATCGATTATTTCCACACATTAGGGAACATTCCAGATACTAGAGACTGGTTAATTATAGATAATAGATTTTCACCAATAAACTCATAGGCCACAAACAATAAACCTGCACTGACAAAATTTATATCACGCTTGTTATTTAGCTATTTTAATGTTTCTTTTAAATAATCAATTGTTATTGTTTTAAATTTAAATATACATGGTTTACTTTCAATATAATTTACATATGTTTCACATTTAATGCTTCTATTAATTTGTTGAATGCTTTCGATAAAAAATTTACTAAATTTATTGGCTATAGTTAGTTATATATTATCATTCACTGTTTGATTATCAAAATTTATTTCAGATATTTCAGTAAAACCTTTGTTCAAAACAAAATTTTTTAATTTTTATGTTGTCCACATAGTTTTTTGATCATTAGATTCTTCAATTTTTTTACTTATATAAGAATTTTTGGCTTTATTAATTTGATTTTTATATTTATTTCTCAATTTTTTGTATTTATTCCACTCACTTATATTATTTGTCAATTTTGCAATTTAATATTGATAAATTTTTTTATTTTTTATGTTCATTTTTGAACCATTCTACTTTTGGAAATTTTATGTTATATTCTACTATGTAATTTTTTATTAATTCTTTTAAGTTAAAACTAAAACCATTTGCTTTGTTATTAACATCGGTATAATACACGGTCATAATATCACTTCTTGTTATATTATATAAAAATTTTTGTTTATTATATTTTAGCACTTTTATTATTTTATTTTTACTTTTGATTTCATCTTTTGTTTTAATATTAATTCTAATAGTTTCATGATCACTTATTTTTGAATTTTGATCAATAAAACTTAAAATGTCACTGTACTTATTAGTTAATACCCAGTCTATAAGTGTTTTTGAACTATTAGTAACTCTAGTATATTCATTTATTAATTGTCTAAAAGCATTATCAATTATTATTTGTTCACTAAAATTTTAATATTGTTATTAATTAGCCAATTTATATTAAAATCACCAATGATTATAATAGTCTCATTTAATTCACTTAATTGTTCCATCATATTTTTAAAATGATATATAAATATATAAATTAAAAGAAGTACTGTACAAATATCTCAACAATTTCAAAACCGATTTTAATTATTAGTCCTTAAAATGATATATATATAAAAAGAGACGTAGCGAATTCAAATATTTTTTAAATTTTTTTAATTTTCTATCAGAAATTTTAATTTAAAAATTCAACCCATTTATCATAAATTTTCAAATTACCGCAACAACAACACCGTCTTAAATTTTATTTTTATTTTTTTAAATAAATTATTACGTATGTGGTTGTTGTTTAAGATAAATCAATAAAAAACACAATGTCCACGATAAATTGAAATGATAGAAAACAATAAATTCATAACGAAATATTGAGTACGGTTTTTTATCAAACATCTTCGAAAACAAAAAAAAGAGAAAAAAAAATTTGGATAAGATTTTTACTATCCCGTTTTCCCTTAATTAATTAATTTAATATTAATAAGAGAATGAACCATTTATTATAATCACATATATTATAACCACATATCTAAACTCTGTAAAAAACTCTGTATTTAAAAAAAAAAAATATATTTAAGGAAATAAATTAATTGAAAATTAAGAAGGGACGTAGCGAAATCAAATATTTTTTTAATTTTTTTTCATTTTCTATCAGAAATGTCAATTTAAAAATTCAACCCATATATAAGTAATTTTAACATACAAAAATTTTAATTTATCAAATTACCGAAACTACAATCCCGTCTTAAATTCAATTTTTAATTTTTTTAATTAAATTATTACGTATGTGGTTGTTGTTTAAGATAAATCAATAAAAAACACAATGTCCACGATAAATTGAAATGATGGAAAACAATTCATAACGAAATATTTCGAACACAGCGGGTGAATAATTGTTTAATATAGACGCAGTAATATTCTGAGCATTTAATGTTTGACTTTGTCAGATAAACGCACTACCAATTGGCTTCAAACATACTCTTGCATAGTCCTATGGACAATTGCGGTTTTATGTGAAGCTGTAAAGATACGAACATATTGATTAATTTTATTTTTAATTTAATAGGGCTACTAGCGCAATCTTTTTCTGCTAATAGGCCTCAAATATGATCTTAATGCAGCTAGTAAAGCACTTTTGGCAATTGGGGCGATACGTGAAGCTGTATAGATACGTATTTTGAATAATTCCACTTTACATATTCATTAAAATTTTAAAAAAGCATATTAGTTGTTAAATATATACACAAAAATATTCTGAGCATTCAAAGTTTAAATTTGTGAAATAACCGCATTGCGAATTGGCCTCAAATATTCTCTGGATCCAGCGAGTACAGCAATTCTGGCAATTGGGGCGATACGCAGATATGAACATATTGTTTAATTTGACTTTTAATTTAATAAAACTCCTAGCACAATCTTTCTCACAACATCATTTGACATTGTTAGATAACCGCACGGCAAATTGACCTCAAATATGCTCTTAATCCAGCGAGGACAGCATTTCTGGCAATAGGGATGATATGTGGGGTTGTAGATACAAACCTATTGATTTATTTTATTCTTAATTCAATGAGGCTATCAAGCACAATCTTTTTCACAACCCCAGCGGATGATTTATCGAAGATTAATTAGTATTATAGCATGAATTCTATACTATTCATATTAAATGTCTTAAAATTTTCACATTTTAATATTTTTCAATTCAATTAGATTATCTAGAATATTGTGAATATATTACAATTCAGATTTAGTAAATTAAGACATATTAAGCTATTCATTAAAAAAATACCTCCCGATTTATTAAATTTTTGGGTATGTAGGAAACCATTGATGTTCACTGATAAGCAGAGTATATTTGTGATTCAAAAATTTCTTTATAATATAATATTTATATATATTATTTTTTAAGAGCCAAGCGTTAGAATGCAATTTTTAGTACTTACGTACCGATTTGATGGAATAGAAAGTTGTTGACGGAATTGACAGAAATTTGCAGAATGAAGTTATTGATATTTTTCTTGAATATCTGCAAGTTCGAAAATATGGTGTTATTTGAATGTGGAAACACACTAAAAGGGATAAGATTCCACATTCGTGAAGTCCGAACTATAAACGAATTTCCGTTTGTGTCTATTTGTGCCATCTAGGCGAATTAAAAAAAGGTATTTTGATAGAAAAATAAACAACAAACTCAATTGAGAAAATTTTTTGTTAAATTTCTTAGTTTAGAACGCTGATTTCATTATCTTATCTCAACATCACAATCTTTGATAGCTCGGAGTATTTCTACAGAAATACATTACTTTAATTCAATATAAAAAAAATGTTTGAACCGAAAATATAGTAATCAAAACAAAAATTGTTCATTTTGGATGCAGTTTCAATCAAACCAGTAATACTATTTCACTTATATTTCTGCTTGTACATCAGTTCCAATTATTGAGAATTGTTCTTCAAATTATTTAAAAAAATACAAAATCCTAAGCCATCTTAACGGTTGATATTTCATTACCCTTAACGCTTATGTTACGCCAGATATCACTTAATATTTTGCTTAGTTTAATTCTATTTATGCCCACCTACCTGTTCGCAAAAATATAAATACCATTGTAAATATAAATACACCCTATATATTTTTGCAATATTCTATGTACATAACCAAAAAAATTTAACATCCGGTTGATATATTTTCATCAGATATATTTGAATATTTTTAAATGTTTAAATAAATAGTCCAATCCAACTTAAGTTCTAAAAAGAAAAAAAAATAATCTAAACATTAATTGTTTTAAATAGAAAGAGAATATGGTATTCGGATAGGTTAGTTTTATAATAACAAACCCTATAGTACTAGGTACTGCTAATGTCCTTCCAAATAAAAATTTAACGACAAAATTAAAATGAAAAATCTATAAAATAATTATCAATTCATTTTTAGAATCTATTTTCTATTAAAATACCTTTATTACATAATTCGATAACGATAGGTTCATTTGTAAAGTGGTAATATTGTGTGGTGCTCCTACAAACAATTTCATTCAGTTTAAATTAATTCTATGCACCTAAGTAAAAAAAATAAGTAAAATATTCAGATATTTGAAAAAGAAAGAGACGGAATAGATTTTATTTTGAGAGAGATGATTTTTTGTTAAACCAGAGGATTAGATAAAAAAAAGAGGTCTCGTGTACAGCACCGTGAGAGCAATGCTTATATTCATTATCGTTGGACTATGATAATGAATATAAATGGATCCATATTATTAATAACAATCAGGTATTATTCGTTATCATCATCACTGTCTTGAAATCACAATAATTGAGCACAAAGCGAAAATAAACTCTTTCTGTCGGAGTTCCATTTGTAGCTTACGTCTTCAGTTACGACAAATTTGTTGGAAATTGACTTCAGCTAAACTTAGTACTAGTGTTTTTTTTTTTGCTTTTCAACACAACTAAATTTTGTTAGAAATATTGTTTCACGATTTCGTCCAGTTTCTTCAGAATACCCTCTAATTCAATACCAATTTTTTATTTAATATTCACTTTACTTTTCCTACATTAGGTACGGTACTGCAATTTTTATGTTTTTGTTTTTAGCACATTATTTATTAAATTTTTCTTATACAATTACAATGAGCTTTAATATGAAGATTGGTACCAAAAATTGATCATAGTAATGCTGTGCAAGTATTTAAACTGCTTAATTTGATTTATTTATTTTCCTTCATACACAGTCGGATGTTGTAATGTACGACTTATGCGCTCATGTTGTCATGTTGTTGTCATGGTGTTGTTATATTAAATTTTATACATGCAATTTTTCCAGTGTCATAGTGTCATATCAACTACGCTGAAGTATTTAACCCACCTCTCTTTTGTTGTAATTTCTAGTGAAGCCTATTCCCAACACACTTTGACGAATTCAAATCACATTTTTTAACTTTTTTTAAATGTGTTATCAAGATTATTAGACATTTAAAATTACAAGAACATGGTCTAAAAAATTGATAGTATCAACGCAATTAATCTTAATTCTAATATTAGTGCCAAGTCTTATGCCAATTTGATTATTTATTTATTTGTTTTCTCACTCCAACCCAGCCTAAATGATAATATTTTTGTGAGGGTACAACTTCGATTATTTACAAATATACCTTAAACAAGCCTCAATTATATCTGGTATAATTGTCATGAATAGTCTAATTTTAAATTCTGTTCAAAATTATATAAAAATATCCATATGGGTACTTGTGGAAATTTCTTTTATTTTTTTTTTTTTTTTTTACAAAATAATAAATTTTGTATTCTTACATGTTTCTGAAATGTGTGTTTCTATATCTAGTTATAAAGAGAATTTACTGCTTCAATAATTTTTCTACCATTGAAAATTTTGAATAAACTTCCTGTATCTAGGTAATCCCAAGAATACACATAATTATATAAACATTTTTCAATAGACATAATATGTGAATATATATATATATAGATATATTTAATATGATCCAATAAATTTAATCTTTGATTACTGAAACGATTTAATAACCAACATTTTTTTTTTGTTGGTAATAGAAATATGCAATTACATAACATACATAATATTATTATAATGATTCAAAACGATATATTGTATACGTATGTATAATATGTAGATAATTTTCAAGGATATTTCTAATATTAAAATCCTACCTCAATATGATATTTGAGACCAAAAATTTTAACGAATCAATGAATTTATCTAATTTTCTATTGTAATTGATGAGAAAATAGATTTTCTTTGTTATTTTATGTTGTAAATATTTTTTTTTCTTTGTATATGTATTGTACAGGAATATCCTATACAGTTGATTGAGCATTATTATATACAATAAAATGTAATTGAGAAAAATCGAAACAAAAATAAACGTGAAAATATATATGTAGGTAGATATACACATAGAATATGTGTTTTCTACATTTCACAGAATTAAAAAAAAAAATTATTTAAAATAAAACCACTTTATTAACCCAGTTAAGCTTCAAAGATTAAAATATCAATTTATATGAAATATCACCACAACTAATGACACAAGTGAATACTTATTGACAGTCTTATCAATTAATACCTCATTTGAATATGAACATTTTTGTTAATATTAGAAAGACTCTTTTAATCTTTCAATGAAGAGGTGTGAAGCAGGAGTCATTAATTAAATTGTGTCACTATTCGCAGTGAATAGAATAACCCAATATTATAATTACATTAAATTGTGAAAAACTTTATAATATTTACCAACCCACTGTCCACCGGGATTAAAGTAAAAAATAAAATCATAAATAAATAATATTCGTTATTTGGATCTATCTTAATATATAAAATCGTTGGTGTATATCTTCGTCTTTTTTCGTAGTATTAGCGTAGTAGGCAGAGAGAAATGATAATATATGATAAGATTATGATCAAATTGTAATACATAACGTAAATGTACCTATCACCGCCCTAGTACATTATGCCGTCCAAAACCTTTATTTGTAAATAAAATACTCCGACGCTTTATATTTCAAATTTATTTTTGAAATAAAGAAAAAATATTATTTCCCCGTTGTAATGCAAAATAATGCATAAATGTATTCATATTAATAAAAAATTAGGAAAAAAAAATTTTTTTTTAGAAATATTTGCCTTTAATTTAAGCGTACTAAAACTACAAAAATAAACTTTAGAATCGCAACTTGATATAATGTTTTCATAGCAAGTTATGATTGTAATTACGGAAAAACCAAATTAGCCGAAATTCTAGGAAGTCTAGAGATGAGATTAAGAGATTTGGTAAAAAGTTCGGCTAATTTGCTTTTTCCGTAATTATAATCATAACTTGATATGAAAACATTATATCAAGCTGCGATTCTAAAGTTTATTTTTGTAGTTTTAGTACGCTTAAATTAAAGGCAAATATTTCTAAAAAAAAATTTTTTTTTCCTAATTTTATTTTCGACTTTTTAGTGAAAATATTTAATGAAAAATAATATATTTTCAAAGAACAACACATATAATCAAATGGCACTAAAATTCACTCTAACGCAATTTGGTTATTATTGCTTATACTTCAAATGTGTAATTATATTTTATATTACTGCAACAAATTTTATAAAAATATGTATATTTTTTTAAAAATTTTGTAAATTTACGTATTAAAAAATTTTCAACAATAAAAAATTACGCACTTTATAAAAAGAAACCCTGTTAAATACAAAAAATATTTGACGTAAAATCGTAGATTAAATCTGAGAAAAAGTCTGAAATGTAAACAGTCATCCGACTTTATCTACGATCAAATTCGATTTTGTCCGATGTGTAAACGCTGCCTAAGCATAAATTGGCATATAAAAGTATAATATATACATGCATAAATCGAAATTGAACTTTTTTTACATGCGATAAGAGTAATTTGTAACTGAGGGATAGATAACTGATACTTGATTGGTTCAAATTTTGTTTTCTTCCATAAATAATGTTTGCATTTTATTTTCAATTAAACTAAGCCATATGATTATGTATGTAACAAATGCAAGCCCTATATGACACATGTACGTTACGTACATATACTTAGTGAGAGAAAGAGAAATAATAAAAGAAAGAGATTAATAAAAGAAACCAAATTAAAAACACAAAAAAAAATATAATGAAAATGATGATTGAAAATAATTGAAATTGAATAATAATAGAAAATGATTGAAATATAATGATTTGTATTGCACACATTTATTTTGTACTCCTTTTTTGTTTTTTTTTGTTTGCTTCTTTACACCATAGAAATGTCAATAAATATAGTTAATTTATATAATATAGTATAATTTATTTGCAAGTACATAATATAAAATATAATAACTGATTTGTTTACTTTTGTTTATTATTTTCATAATATCTCACTTATGCATAATGTATTTGCTGAATAATAAAATCGGATGTGTACAAAATGTTCAACTGTGTGCGCATTTTTGTTTTATATACAACTTATATATTATATTAGAAGTTCATTAAGGAGTAGGAGAATCGAAATAAAATAAAAAGGTGTCTACTGCGCATTACCTTAAATGCTTGTCAATTATAATTATAGATTGCTCAATCGATAAAGAAAACAATATACATATATGATACACACGTAATAGTACCATAGAACTATCCAGGTGGACGTGAAGGTGGACGTTGTGTGCATTATTATTCAGAGTGATATTATTGTGTGTAAAATATTCTTTTGTCAATATTGTTATCCTTCTCTTTTTTTTTTTTTTGTTTTTGTTCTCTATCCGAGCTTAGATTTTTTGATTTTTTTAATTTTTTTTTTTTGTTTAGTAAATTTATAATTTTAAATACAAAATGCCAGTACCTTAAGAAATTATGGTGACCATACAGCTTCGGCTAGGTCTTAAAAAAAATAATTTAAGTAATTTCAGGTAATGTTTCTTATATAATAATACAATATCACTAATGCTATTTACTTTTATTTTGCAATTTAAATTGTACAAATAACAATTTAATAAATACGTTTATTTTTTGTTATATCTGGTCTACATAATTAACTAAATAAAATTAGTTCTTTAATATAATAAGTTTAAATAGCAAAGTAATACATTTATTTTTAATTTTTACATATAAGTTACATTGAATTATTCATTAGTTTATAAGGTTGAAATAAAGAAAAAAAAAAATCAATTGTTTTTGTCATAAATAGTCCGTCTACATTACAACCCCTTCATTTCTTAGTTTAGTTATTTTTTAAATTATACTGTATAATACCTGGTATCTTATGTTTGAATTTTTTAGTTACGATTGCCGTATATTATTTACCTTAAAAAATCCTAATAATGTTCAAGCAGTGTTGAAAAAGTAAATTACGTCTTGTTTTTTACACAATTGTTCACATGTAAAGAACTTAGTAATTTACTTCAATGTTTTTTCGTTGTAAGTGTGTAAGCAATTATGTAAGGAACGTAAACAACTCAAAATAAATAATTTAGCTAAAACATTTATATATTAATAAATGAACACTTGCGAATATGAAGTGAATGTGTTAAAAAAATAATTCGAATCAAAATTTCCTAAGAACCTACTTTACAATTTATTAAAATATCTACCTTACAATCTATATTCTATATACATTAATTATATTTGTCAAAACTCTTATAGTATTTTTGGTATGGTGCATAGATATAATACACTGGCAACGCATAAATATAATAAATATAGATTGGCAGCTTAATATAGCTTTCTCTTTCTCTCTAATACATTATCTTATTAATCATTGTCATTTTCAGCCAAAAATGAACATATGTTTTGTGAAATATGAAATTAGTATGTACATATTTTTTTGAAGTTGACGTTTTGTTAATTTTAATTGTACTAGGGACCCCTGTTGAGTAATTATATTTCAAGTTGAAGTCAAATTTAAAGTTTTTAAAAAAACAGTAATTTACGTACTGACATAGACTTCTCACGATATAGCAGAAACCACTCGTGTTTAATAAAACGTTTTGTGGTTAGTAAGTTTTATTTAGGACACATAAATACACGTCCCTCATATACTGCTTTGTTTCCGATATACTCCCTATAGTAAGTGGAGTTTAGTGATAAAATTACTAAAAATAAAAGATTTTGTCATTAAAGAGGTATGTATATATATACCTAAATAGTACATAATTTTAATAAAAACTATATTATTACTACAAATATCCAAAATTTAGAGACAGTTACTTAAAAAGATAAAAACGAAGAATTCAAGTGATTTGTTTTTTTGTTGTTTTTATATTTGTTATTTTAGATGAATTTGTTTTTATGTTTTTTTTTTTGGCATATGTACATAGATTCATTTGCAAGTAAATATATAAATTATAATAACTGATTTGCTTGCTTTTGTTTATTATTTTAATAAGATTTCACATATGCATAATGTATTTGCTGAATAATAAAATCATATGGTTACAAAATTTTCAACTGTGTGCGCATTTTTGTTTTATATATAATCTTATATATTATATATATTAGAAGTTCATTAAAGAGTAGGAGAATCGAAATAAAATAAAAAGGTGTCTACTGCGCAGGACCTTAACTGCTTGTCAATTATAATTATAGATTTTCTTCAATTTGAAAATAAAAAATATTTTAAATTGCTAATTTGGTTTGAGCGGAAATTAGGTACACGTAAATTTATGTTGTACGTATTTACGATCGACCGGGCGAAATTAGGAAAATGATATATCGAAATAATTAATTAAGTTATTCAACTATTTTTGATTATATAAGGATGCAACTGGACGATTTTAAATTGAAATTGAACAAACTAAGCTGGACCTAATTACGACCTATGAATTTAATTTCGCATATGTGTTTTTTGTTACAACTAACTTTTGAGTTTTTATAAAAATTTGTATGAAAAAGCGGGTCGGTAATACGTGCAATATGGCCTAATTCCGAACTAAATATGCAGATGTAAGCTATTTTCACTAAACTCATACCAAGTCGTATATTAAAAAAAAAAACTATATTTTAATTGTTGAAAATAACCGAATATTTTCCTTTTACTAGTAGACGAAATACGCGTATCCTGTATATGATAAGCATATTTAGTAAAATTAAAAGGAAAATATTCGACAATTAGATAAATTATACTCTAACGCTAACCCTAAAGAATAAGTTTTTCCAAAACTATGTTTTACTTATATTATATGTTGTATGATTTAAAAAAATCTTTGGAATTATCTTGCCTTGCCACCAAAATTTTATTAAGGCGTCCATCATAAATTACCAAAATAATTTCTTTGTACACATTTCACAATAAGTTTAATAGAGGAGTGAATAGTCTGGCACATTTTGGAGATGGCCTGTAAAAGAAGATATTCTAATATATTCAGACAGTTACATAGTCTGCAAAATTAAGCCTCCAGTTTTAATGAACATCAGAGCAGAATATAATGTACCTGAAATCATACAAATAAAAAATGCCAAACTAAGAATTAGTAAATGTGATTTTTACTTTGTATGTATAAGAAATATTTTGTATTTTTATTTATTTATTTCAAATGTGCATTGTTATAATATTTAAGTTAATTATGTTATATCATTGATTAATAATACTATAATAGTATTATTAATCAATGGTTATATTAAATTATTTTTTTTTGTTTGAAATACTGAATCGTTGTATTGTTTAATTTTTTTTAATTTTGATACTAAAATAAATGTATATTTTTATGTGTAAATAATTTTACTTACATTATAAATATTTTTTTTTTTTTTAAATTACTTAAGTATAGCAATATTTTTATAAAATATTATAATAAATATTTTTTATAATTGAACTAAGTACTAGTTAATTATTTAAAAAATTAATTATTAATTTTACTATTAATAATTATTTTAAATAGCTTTTGTGAATAAAATCGTAAATAGGTACTGTGAATAGCAAATAGGTTCAAAAATCGGAATTGAGTTCATATAAGGACGGAATTAGTTCAGATTCAAATTGTCGAGCGGAAATACGTACAATCAAACTTTTTTTGGGAGTTATAATATTTTATTATTTATTTAGAAAAAATTAAATTATAATTAGATAAAAATATGTTTTTTATAATTAAACAATACTAATTATTGTAATTTGAAGAAAAAAAATTAAAAAAAGCATATATTTTGCTTATTTTGTCAACTTAAACTAATTTTTCCTTAAGGGGGCGGAAATTGGTACATTTACGTTATGTAATTTAAAAATTTGTTGTTCAATCTTCTAAAATCAGGAAAAATATTCAGTTTCGGTTTTGTATGACAAAAACGAAGCAAATCAAATACAAAGTAAATTATATTAAAAACCATACACATAATATGATGCGTTGCTTATCTGGTAAATGAAATTGTTTTCTTTTTATAAATAAAATAATACAATAATTTATATAAATAAATAATAAAATAATCATTTTTAATCGTGTATTAAAAATAAATGCAAATAAAAAAATTTAACTGAAAAAAAAACGGGAAGTATGGTGACAAAATAGCTCATAACTTCTGAAGCACTGATCGCCGTATAGTCTTTCAATGATTTGTTTGCAAGAAATTTTTTTGTCGGAAAAATTAAATTATTTTAGGACTTCCGCTATGGAATTATAAATTTAAAAAGAAATAATAAATAGTAGTAAAAAATTGTTTTTTTCAAATTTGTGAATTGGTTTGCTCATTTTCCGCTGTCCTCTTCCGTTAGATGCGTTTTATGAACCACACAATCTCAAAATATCTACTTGCATTAAGATTTGATTAATAAAAACACATGAAACAATATTCGCGATTCTTGCAAAAATTCAAATAGTTCTCATAATTTAAAAAAATAAAATCTAAATTGTCAAAATACAAAAACAAATATCCTCCTACATAAATAATAATTTTTAAAACAATACATATATTTAACCCTCTCCCAACCTCCTCTTTATTCGATTCCATAAAGAACCCTCTTTATTAATAAAAATTTTTATTTTTCCATTTACAATATGAAAATTTAGGAAAAAATTCATATTAAAAAATTTCCAAAAAAAAAAAACAATAACAACAACAAAAAATTTAAATAAAATAAAATATGTAATTCAAATATTAATAAAAACAAAAGAGGGTATAAAAAATTTGTCCTCAAGAGATTTTTTGTGTTTTTTTTATTCCAAAATAATATACAAAACAACTAAATACATAAAATATATCTAACTGTAATTCAAACTAGTATACTATAATAAAAAATTTATTAAAAAAATTCTTTGAATTCTGACAACTCTTTAAAAAAACAATTTTTCTAACTAAAAAACAAAAAAAAAAAAACAGAAACTAAAAAGAGAAAGAAACAAAAAATGTATTTTTCTATTTTTTTTTTTTCTTGGTCTAAATTAAATTTAGTGAAATTTAAAATTATATTCAGCAACATAGTATCTATATTATTATGATGATGACGCAAATATTCTATGCTCAGATGAATTTCAAATTAATTTCACCATAAAAGAAAAAATTAAAAGAGATTTAAAAAATTGTCATATGTTGGTTTTGTAAATTATTATATTTTAAATTAAACTAAACAAAAATTAAAAAAAAAACAATAGCAGCAGCGATAACAGCACCAAACAGAAAAAAGAGTGCAATAATACTGTTTCAATGGAACACAAACTAAATATGAAAATTTTGAAAATATTTATTATCAAATGTCAAACACTAAATAACGGTACGTCACTGTTTTCTTACAACGTGTAGTTTTATTAATTTATTAGCGTAAAAAATTATATGTTCTTGGATGTAATTATCCAATGATAATAACGGCCCTTGTCACCATTATCAGTAAAATGTGAATGAAAGCCAAAATGAATGATAAATGGATTGTGAATTTCCGGAGGGAATCTGTCGCCTATATCAGATTGCTTATTTTATTTATTTTTTTTTTTCGCTCAAATGAGCTCAGTCGCTCGTATAGAGTGTATAATATAATAATATAAGTATACATATTATGTGTTTATTGTGATAACTCGTGTCTGAGGATATTCAGAAAACGCTGTTCCCAAATAGTGAAGTCTGCTAAGAGTGAGTTATTCACATTCACAGATCTGATATTGAATAGATTCGTCCTCTATTTTACCTTATATTTTTTATTTTTATTTATTCTCGCTTTAACCAAAAATCAGTATTTTCAAGCGAGACTGAAACTAACCGAATTGGTGTTCCTTATCAACTATCCTATCCTATCCTATTCTAATTCGGCAACTACCTGATTTTTACAACTATCCTAGGCCAGAGAATATGATGAAAATACGTTCTCAAAGAATTTCAAAATTAATACTTACTAAACTTAGCTCTGTACGATAAGAAAGCAAGAGGTATGGTTAGGCAAAATCCAAAACAACTGTCAAAAAATTACAATTATTAATTCGAAGACAATTACCTAAGATTTATAGAATGAAGTTGCATTATGAAATAGATATTATGGCTTTGTCCGAGCTGTATTTCTGACAGACAATGAGGATAATAAATTTAACACGTTGGCGAGGCTTCTAGCTTTAATAGAATAAAGTTTCTTTTCAACTAACTTTTCAGATGGTATTTTATTACCAGTCTTAGTCCCAATTGTTTTTATTAGGTGCAATGACAATAAATCAGTTTTAAATTAATGAATAATTGTTCAAAATTATAAATTTTGGAATCATATAGCATTATTACAATTAATCATTTAACTATTAACAATTAATCATATTAACTATTATTGTATTACAGTATTACAGACTTACACGCTGGATGGCGCAGTAGGTAGAGCGCATGCTTAACCGAAAAATCCCATGTTCAAAATCCCAGGCAAAAAAAAATGTATTCTACGTTTTTCTACCTGGTCCATTACCTTTTGTCATAAGGATTAAATATATAATAAAATAGTTGAGAGTTTGATAAGTCACTAAAAAAATAAAATGGAATTATGCTATTATGAAGGCGAACTACTCTACAACAGATATTTCGACTCTACAATAGATCAACATTTAAATTAGTAGATATATCATTAAAATTCTGAAGAAAAAACTATTGTATGTGTTATATTTTAATCGTTTATAGAGTTTAAGTTTATCATTCACCCCTTATGTTCTTGGTCAACCTACTCTCCAGGTGTAAATGAATCCTATAGTCTCGTAAGGCAAGAGTTGCCGCTTTTATAGGCCGTTAGGCCGCTCTTAAAATATTTAATATATTACTTAACAAGGCCTGGCCAAGAAGGCCTAGCTGTACAATAAGATGTTAAATTAATTAAAACAAGATATTTGTTTTAGGTTGGGGTGTGGTTGTGGTTGATCAATGATGATCAAAATTTTGTATGCTAAATGTGTAAAAGCAGTTAGGGTATTCATTCCATAGATTTGCGGTTATATAAAAAAAAAAACTATTTGACTCTCAACTAGATTCTTACCACAAATGCGAAACCATATTATATAAGTTTCCCTCATCTCTAATTTTCCAACTCTTCCAATCCAATTTTCAACATTAATTTGTTAAACTTATCTTTTCACCAAGTTCAAACAAATTATTATACAATTGTTGAAAGTTGAAAAATGGGTCAAAAAGAAACAAAAAAAAAAATTTGCTATGTCGAATTGCTTTTAACCGTTAATGCAACATTCATCATCTTACTTATAACTCTCTATTACATTCCATATAATTTTTACTCTATTTAACTTTTTTGTTTTTTTTTTTTGCATTAAATTTCTTATATTTAGAGTCTAGACCGTTATTTCCTATTCCCCTTAATCTAAGCTGATGATGAATATCCTATATACACAATCCACAACACACCATAAAAACAATAATTCCACAAAGTTCCTGTTATGAAAATGTTTGCCATATGGAAAAAAAAAAACAAAATCAAAACTTTTTATTTTTTTTTAAATATTTTTGATGAATTTTGTATGCATCTTAGTTATCAAAGAATTTTTTAAATTACACAAAAAAAAAAAAAATTAAAAATTAAAAAAAAAAAAATAATAAAAAAATAGTTAAATGTTAAATTCTACATATTCTCGATCTCGCTATTTCACTTTCAAAAGCATAAAAATTAATACGCTCCGAAGAGTACTTAAGAAAATGCAATTTTCTTTTTCCTTTTCTGTTTTTGTTTTTTTTTTTGTTTTTTTTTTTTTCCTTCGCCTGAATATATCACCAAACGTGCTTATTATAAACTATAGCAGTATGGATATACAGAACAAGATGCTGTCGGCAATTTATTTTTCCTTCTCTTTTTCCCATATTCTCAGTCATTACTCAGCTCACTGTAAAACCATTTACAACGATGAAGAGATGTGATGATATTGTGATGATACAATATTTTAATGAGGTTAGGAAAAAAAAAAGAAATATTTTATATGCTGGGCAGGATTTTATATCTAATTTATATTTAAAAAAAAAAAAAAATGTTTTAACCCTTACGGTAAGAAGTGTAATGTGAAGCTTCATAGCTTCATAGAAATTTAACACTATTGTTTTCAAATAAAAATTCCGACCAATTTTTACAGAAGGTTTTCACTGATTTACTTTCTGATTTCTATTAACTTTTAAGGTCGTGGGAATGGAACAACATTACCTCCGCCAGTTTTAGTTACAGTCTTATTCTACCCAGCTGGATATTTGAAGTTTTTCCATATCTCTATCTAAAGTATTTTTATATCTCTATCATAACATGTTATCAAAGCTTTACATTTATAATTTTTTTTAACATTTTGCTCCATCTTTTCTACCTGATCCAACCATTGCAATTGTTTAAATTACATTTATATATTGATTAGTTCTTAGATATCTTCCTTTGGCGTATTTTATATACCAGGAGTATCATTTGCATTCATGTAAAAGTCTGTTAAGATAAAACTGGACACAATAGTAGTAAAATTAATTTTGTTCTTCTTCTTATTATCCGTTACTATCTTACCTTCTACTTTAAACTACCTCTTTGTTGTAGAATTAAAATTGAAACAACTCTGAACCTCAAACATTACATCAATAGTTTCGGTAGTTGATTATTGCTTCGTGTATATTCAAATCCTATTATAAGAGTCCTTATCAATTATAATGCAATTACAAGCCTGGATAGAGTAAAAAGCTGAGGATTTCTGGTGCCTGGAAAACGCTCGCTCAAGAAAACTAAAACTCTTCTAGGTCTCGCATAGAAAAACAGGTACGTATCTTGGTAGGGATAATAACAGGCCACAAAGAAACACCTTTATAAAATGGGTCAAAGCGACAACAAATTGTGCAGAATATGTGAAATAGAGGAGGAATCTTAGGGACTATAAGGGACATATTTCCTTCCAAATCTCCCAATCTAACTATCTATTTATTTATTTTTTATTTTTATTTATTATTTATTATCTATCAATTATATTTTATAAAAAGATATGTCAATGTCGAAGTTTCACATTTACCTGACAATCAAAACTCTGTTAGGCAAACGACACCGTTTGAACTATTTTTGATTAAAATCTTTTCTCTCAAGGGTTCCTGATGGGATCTTGTTTGATCAAAAATATCTGAAGAAAAGAGCCAAAATTGTATTAATGATCAGTTAATGTCATTAAAGACTTGTTTTAATTTTAACAAAAGAATAAAAGCTTGAAAGTAGGCATATTTTTTCACTTCGTCACTTCTTCCCCAAGCCATAAAGAACGGAAGCTGAAGACACTTTTGATGATTTTTTTCTATCTGAAAAAAAATCAATTATCCCTTATGGAATTGTTCATAATCATTGTCCTGTAACCTAATCTATTGGGCATAGGGCGGAATTTAACTTTTTTAATTTTCAAATTGGAAACAATATGTGCTTAATCATATTCAAGAGTCCCCACAATTGTGTTGGACTTTGTTTTCTTCTGTAAGCTTTATAATAATCACAAGAAGCAAACTTTGAATAAAAACTCGGAGAATTAACGATTTTGAAGGCAGCTCAATTGTTTGAAATTATTTACATTTGATCAGTCATGTGCCCTTTTTTAATGTACGGCAATGCTGATAACTTGATGCAATAGATTTCAGCATAAAAAAACAGTGTGGTATTATTTTGGAAGTGTAGAGCTTAACTTCAAACTTCATTTAAATATAACAAGGTATGCTTTCTTCCCGACTTTTAAACCATCAGCTTATCATACCGAAGTTGCTATATGCAAGATTTGTATCCATTGACTTCATCCCTTTTATATATTAGTACAGTAAAAGTACCTAAATATCTATTAAATAAACAGCTAAATTTTGGTCACAATGAAATAAAATTCTTTAAGTCATATTTAAAAGGTAGATCATAATGTGTTCGTCTTAACAATACATACAGCAACCGATTAACCACAAAGAAAGGTGTGCCTCAGGGTTCCATCTTGGGACCTAGCTTCTTCAAACTATATATTGATGATCTTCCGCACCTTGGATTAAAAGGTTCGATTCTGCAATAGTATATACCGAAAAAAATTAAATAGAACTAAATAATGGAGTATCTCATTATCTTACTCATATTGACGAATGGCTAAAGAAATTAATTATGAATAATCGGCTAATTATGAATATAAAAAAGACAAAAATTTTATTATTTGAAAATAAAGTATTCAATAACCCGTATTTTCAACATAAAAACAAACAGATTGAAGTCGTAAACCATTTCAGCTATCTAGGTTTAGTTATTGATTCCAACCTAAAATGGGAGAAGCATATTAACCACATTGTACAAAAAATAGTTCCCTATGTCTATATCCTAAAACGGCTACTAAAATGTACTCCTGAGATGCTGTATATGTTCTACAATTCTTACATACACTCAAATATAATTTACTTAAATCCTCTATGGAACAGAGCACCTCAAATATATCTTAATTTTTTTTTTTCTTTCTCCTATTACTCCGCGTGGTAGCATAGGGCTTCGATAGTGAACCTCCATTCCTCTCTGTTGAGTACTACTTCCTTAATATCGTCCCAGGTATAATTGTTGACTGTTAATTCTTGATCGATTGTGCGTCTCCATGTGTTGTATGGTCTGCCGGGTCTCCTTTGTCCTTGTGGATTCCCCTCTAAAGCTGTTCTTGCTATATCACTTTCTGATTTCCTTAGTGTATGACCTATCCATTTCCAGTTTTTCCTATTTATCTGTCTGTTGATAGGTTCTTCTCCAGTTATCATCCATAAATTCTCGTTGCTAATTCTTGCCGGCCAGAATATTCTGCATATAATTCTCAAGCACTTGTTGATGAATACTTGTAGCTTCTGTTTGATTCTGACCGAAGTGAGCCATATTTCACTGCCATATATTAATGTTGACTTAACACATGCTCTGAATATTGTTAGCTTTGTTGTTCTCGATATTTGGTTGCTCCGCCATATCTTCATTAGGCTCCCAAATGTTCTTCTTGCCTTATTTATACGGCTGTTGACATCTTCTGTTGCACCTCCTCTTGATGTTATAATGCTCCCCAGGTAGTTGAATTCTTCTACGTATTCTATCTGTTGTCCACTCACTGTTATTGGCTCACTATCACTGTTGTTTGTCCTCATTGCCCTGGTTTTCTCGATATTTAATTCCAGTCCCGATTTATTTGCTTCTTCCTGTAATCTGTTGACTTTGTTCTGTAGGTCCCTTTGATTCCTTGATATGAGGCATACATCATCAGCGTAATCTAAGTCTTCTAAGTTGCCGAAGAGATCCCAGTCTATTCCATTTATTCCAGTGCAAACTTTTCTTAGAATGTCGTCTAGTATTGTGTTGAAGAGAAGTGGAGATAGTGGACATCCTTGTCTAACTCCTATATTGGTGTAGAATGGATCACTGATCTTACCTCTGTGTTGAACTGTTGTCTCTGCATCTTCATACATCGCTTTGATGATGTTGATGATTTTTTCAGGAACTCCCTTCTTTGTAAGTGTTCTCCATATTGCGCATCTCTTGACTGTGTCGAATGCTTTCTTAAAATCTATGAATAGTAGATTTAGTATATATCTTAATTAACTAAACATTATTCATAAAAAAGCTATAAAAATTATATATAATTACCTTTTATTATATCCTACTAACATCCTTTATTCTGTAAAATATTTAAGCTTTGAATATGTGTGTAAGAAAGAACTATATTTTTTAGCTTTTAAAATAGTCAATTACCTAATAAACCATAATTTTATACTGAAAACAAAACATTGATATTCATTCATATAATACGCGCAATAAATCAAATTTCTACCTTTCTCTTTTTAAAACTGATAAGCAACGATCAAATTGCTTATATAATTGTTTGAAAATTGTTAATGACTTGCCTACTGAAATAAAAGAAATTGATAGCATATCACTATTCAAAAAAAAAAGTGACAGAGTACTCTACACCACACTCTTTTTATTTATTTTTATTTATTTTTTCTATTTTTGTTTTTTATCTATATTCTTAAATTTTCTTCTTTTTTTCGTTTTCCTTCTTTCTTGTTTCCAATTTCAAATATCAAATAATTTTTCTTGTGTTTTTTTTTTTTTTTATTTAGTTTAAAGTGAATGTGAAACAATTTGATTACTTTATTATCTATTTCTTCTCTTTTTTTCCTCTTAATTTAAAGAGAAACTAGGGGCCCCTGTTGAGTAATTATATTTCAAGTTGAAGTCAAATTTAAAGTTTTTAAAAACACAGTAATTTACATACTGACATAGACTTCGCACGAAATAGACGAAACCACTCGTGTTTAATAAAAAGTTTTGTGGTTAGTAAGTTTTATTTAGGACACATAAATACACGTCCCTCATATACTGCTTCGTTTCCGATATATTCCCTATAGTAAGAAGGATTTAGTGATAAAATTACTAAAAATAAAAAGTACGAATAAATATAGAGAGAGTACAAATAAATAAAGAGGTACGTATATATATACCTACATAGTACATAATTTTAATAAAAACTATATTATTATTACTACAAATAACAAAAATTTAGAAACAGTTACTTAAAAAGATAAAAATGAAGAATTCAAGTGACCTACTATATCAAAATGAAGTACTCTAACTCTACTATATAAAAATAAATTAGTAGCTAGTCATATGAACAATTTAACTGATTTTTTTTGTTTTTGCTTTTTTATATTTTTTATTTGAGATGAATTTGTTTCTTTGTTTTGTTTTGGCATATGTACATAAATTTATTTGCAAGTACATAATATAAAATATAATAACTGATTTGTTTACTTTTGTTTATTATTTTCATAATATCTCACATATTCATAATGTATTTGCTGAATAATAAAATCATATGAGGACAAAATTTTCAACTGTGTGCGCATTTTTGTTTTATATACAACTTATATATTATATTAGAAGTTCATTAAGTAGTAGGAGAATCGAAATAAAATGAAAAGGTGTCTACTGCACAGGTCCCTAAATGCCTGTCAATTATAATTATAGATTGTTTTAAATCAATATTATAAATAGGCATTTAAATGTAATGCATTTCAATGACACAAATCCAATACAAATAAATATTCTGAATCAAAATTGAAAATTTATAAAACAATTTATTATCTTTACGAATAATATAGTTAATTAATTAAAATGTTTCTTAATTTGATGAATGCAGTTATTTATATGTATTAAAAAAAATATTAATAAGCTAATAAACTAATTCTTTAATAAAATAAACATATTTAATAGTTTTAATTAATAGAATGATCAAACATTGATTATTGTTCATAAATTAATAAATTATTCTTAATATTATAATAATGTTAAAGGTTATCAGCTCCACCGTTGAGCCCCATTTTCTTTTTATAATCCATTAGAACTTTCTATAATAGATTAGAACGCAACACTTTCAAAATTTTTGTCGAACTGTCAAAAACAAATTATTTTATTGTAGTTTACAGTGGTTTACAGTTGATTACAGTTGTTTACAGTTGTTTTTTTACAGTTGTTTACAGTTATTTATAGTTGTTTACTTGTACGTTACACTTCTTTACGTCAAATATGCAAATAATCATAAAAAACGTTAATTTACGCGTAAAATGCCAACACTGTGTTCAAGAATTAGAAACAGTTCTTTTAGCTAAATCTAAATTTCACAGGGTCTAAAAAAAATTCGAAAAAAAACAAAATCACATTAATTGAATCCTTGAATATTTTCTCTCACCACATTAAACAGTTATTATTACATCTTTCAGAATCACTTTCATAAACCATAATAAATAATTATTTCCGACTCACTCTGTATAAAATAAAACCATTTTTTTTTTTGTAATTTTTTAATTATAATAATCCCCATCACAATAAATTTATTTTTGTTGTTAAGGTAACACAAGGGTTAATAATAGTCATAGAAACGTTTTCTCTTCTTTTTTTTTATAATTTTAATTTTAATTCATAATTTAGATTTAAAAACAAAAAAAAAAATAAAAAAACAAAATGAAAATTCAAAACTCAAAATGCAATCAAAAAAGTTCTTTGAATTTTTCATTTTTGCCATTTTAATTTTTCAGTTTTGCAACGGAAATTTTCTTTTAAAAAAAGAAAATTGTTTTTTATTTCATTTTTTTTTTTCTTATTTTTCATTTTGTGTCTTTATTAACTTTTTTGGTTTTTTTAAAAATTTTATTAAGAGTAGATATAATATATAAGTATGTAATGTATACAAATAAATATATCAAAAAAATAATAAACATTGAAGTTGTAACATATGAAAATTTTTACACGTAATATAAAAGTTTTATCTGGTGAATCCTCTCAGCTTTAATAAATTTTGTTCAACACTGTTTACTGAGTTTTTCTTTATTTTGTTATTTTCTTCAAGAATATTTATTTTTCCTTCTGTTAAAAGTTTTATAACATCCTAAATCACTACTAATTCAAATTTGAATACACGAGATATAAAATTACATTACAAAATTCAGTGATTCAAAGGATCAACCATAAAAATGCTTGTGTATCGTTGCAAATTTAAACAGATTCATCTGGAAGTAGTTTGCTAATGAAGTAAAAGTTTTGATATGATTCTGGATTAAATAAAATAAGGTAAGATAAATGAAAAGTTTTTTTACAAATAGTTTTTTGTGTGGCAATTCGGTGAATATAATGAACATAAGATGAGATAAACTTCTTTGAATTTTCTCTAAGATAAGACAACGATGATAATTGTTTAATTTGCAAAAGAAAAAAAAAATTTACATAGGTAGATCTACTTATTTTTAACTATTACAGTACCAGCATATCGCTGAATTAAATTTTTACTGTTGTATTATACTCTCAGCCGAAGATGATGTTGTTAAAGTAGATTATTTTCTTCATTAATGTTTGTAATAGATCCGTACATGGTATTGCATCAATCAATCGTGATTCTTTCTTCTCGTATATTTGTTGAATTTAATAACACCAATTACAGATCTGTAACGAAGTTATAAGTCTAAAAATATTGTTACTTATAGCTTCTTATTTAAAATAATTTAATTGTTGTCAGATTTCCATTCACTAACATTTTGATACTTGATTGGAAATATCAATATTTCGGAAGCAATATACTTCTTTCATCAAAGCTTGTAACTCACTAATTTTCTTAATTAAACCTTTTATATTCTAATCCCTAACAATTACATATTTTATTTGATTTATTTCAAATTCATCATCATCATAATTATCCTGTAAGCCCATCTGTGGTGCATAGGACGGAAATAAGATCTTCCCATCGGCTTCTATCTGCGGTTAACCTCTTCAATTATGGCCATGTTCTCTACTGGGTACTGTTGCAAATTAGTTTAACTCTTAATCGTTGTTGTACATGACACAGGCGTACTCAATTTTTTATTCTCAGTCTCTCTTTCTATATACATAAAGTATGGATCTGAATTTTTCAATAAGTACCTTCAAGTTAGTGCATAATATTTATTTATTTATTTATTTATTTAGTTTAGCTCAAACTTCATTACAATTATTATTATTATTTTTTTTTTTTTTTTTTACAATACAACATTCAATACACATTCAATTTACAAATTAAAATTATATCTAGCTTAGAACTAGTTAAATACATTGAAATAAATTGCACACATATTTTAATTACTACAGATTACTTATATAATTTACGTTTTTGAGTCTGTTTCGAAAGTGTGAAGTCAATATAGTTTATGTGTTTATTACCAATTAGTAACATTCTATGAATTGGCTCATAATTGCCATAATTGGTTCTATGAAAACTTAATGTAAAGAAGTTTGTATTTCGTAGGCGATTATTTGAATTAATGTTGATGTTATTTAAAATCTGAGGAGAAGCAATGTTTCCTTTAATAATTTCAGTAAGAAAAAAATAACATCAGCCACTTCTCGTCTTAATTTTAAAGTTTTCAAATGAATTAAGTTCCATCTATGCTCATATGGAGGTAAAATTAATGGATTTGACCATTGGAAATTACGCAAAGCAAATCTTAAAAAAATTTTTTGCACTGCTTCAATCCTGTTAATATGAACATCATAGAAAGGTGACCAAACTCGACTAGCATACTACAAATTTGGTCTAACGAGACTAGAATACAAAGATTTGAGAACATAGGGATCGTTAAATTCCTTTGACCAACGTTTAACAAAACCTAGCATAGAATTAGCTTTATTGATAATATTACAAAAATGTGATTTAAAGTTAAGCTTGTAGTCAAAGTAAGCCCCTAAGTCTTTAATTGAGCTCGTTTTGGAAAGGCTCATACCATTTAACGAATAATTAAAACAAAGCGGATTACGTCGACGTGTGTAACACATAAGTGCACATTTATTCACATTCAAAAGAAGATTATTAGCTGTACACCATTTAAAGAAGTTATCTAAATCGCCTTGTAGGAGTAAAGCGTCTTCTAAAGAAGTAATTTTTTTAAAAGTTTTCATGTCATCCGCGTAAATTTTCAGCTCACTATTAAGAATTACTGAACAAACATCATTAACCGAGATTATAAAAAAAAGCGATCCTAAATGACTGCCTTGTGGGACTCCTGAATTAGCATAAAAAGACTTAGAAGTATTTTTTCTAAATAAAATACTATAAGATCTATCAGTTAGATATGATTTAACCCATTTCAGAAAGAATTCTGGGAAACCAAGTATCCTTAATTTTAAAAGTATTATTGCATGTGGTAAAACATCAAAGGCTTTACTATAATCGGTATAGATAACATCCGTTTGAAAACCTGCTTCCATATTTCTCGTAAACGTTGAAACTGACTCAACAAGATTAGTAACTGTGGATTTTTGATCCACAAATCCATGTTGGTTGTGAACTAAAAAAGATTTACAGTGATAATAAATGGAATCATACAATATTAACTCAAAAAGTTTAGGAATTGATGAAAGTTTCACGATTGGTCTATAAATAGTGATTAGAACTGGTCTAATAAATGAATGCTTCCAAATAGAGGGAAAAACGCCTGATTTTAAAGAAGAATTGAAGATGAATGACAGTGGAATTGCTAAGGCACTTGAGCATTTATTAAGTATAACTTCGGGAATACCATCTGGTCCAGGAAAGTTATTAGTCTCAAGATTGTCCATATATTTTTTTATTAAAGTTTCATTAATATCAATATTAGACCATTATTAAAAAATATTAGTTAAATAAATTTTTATTTACGTCTCTGAGACGTACAACAATGCATATTAAAGTTTTTTGATCGAATGAAATCGAATATCTATGACAACTGTAAACACCCAATGTGCTTACAATGTTGCAATTTTATATTTGAAATGTGTATCCATTTTTTATGTGTATCAATTTCCAAAATTAATGTTCAATCTAATGTGTACCTGTTCCCTCGAACTTTCGTATTTGTCTAATTTAATTATTTTTTGTAACTTTTTTATTGCTAATGATGTTTCAAATAGTTCTAGTCGGCTTAAACGTTCTGCAATACTACCCAACAGATTATACTAACATAGTATAACTAGATTCTCATGGAAGACTTACCATTGAGGTTTTCATCCGCAAGTCATTACATATATTGTTTATATTTCAAAACAACAAAATAGTAGAAACTATTAAATATCTCCATTTTAGAGACAGTTTGTAATTGAGAAAAAATTTGTTAATTAATGGTTAAATTGGTTTTATCAATTTTGTGATGTTTTTCAACTATATGCTTAGCAATAACCTAAAATTAGTAGTACCCATATAGCGACATGAAGTTGTTAACACATACTAAATTCTACTTTATTCATATTAATTCGGCTTCGTCAGACTCTTCTACTATTGCAAATTAATTCTTCGGCTTCGCCACCTAAATTAATTTCTATTTATTCTTAATAACTGCGATTCTTCTACTACCGCAAAATAATTCTTTGGCTTCTAGAGCTATTTGAATTTTCTACTATTACTATTATTTCTATTTATTTTCAAAAATTAGATTATTCAAGTTTTTCGATACCTAGTTATTCATCTTTCAACTAGCTTGGGAGATGGTTTATATCCATAAATTCAAAATTCATAATACTTAGCAAGATTAATCCCGGAAAATGGAGATGTATTTTCTATCCTCTTATTTTTATGCAATAGCAGCTACGCATAAAAATAATTTAGATAAATATTCTGGAAAAATATTTTACCTAAATATTTATATTTCATGTAAAACATTTAAAATTATCGAGGCTCTACTGCCTTCAAATCCCCACTGGAGTTTTGATTAGCGAGATTTTGATATACTCCCATTGATAAGCCAGAAAGTTTATCAAATAAAAAATATTGTAGTAAAAATATTTAAAAACTTGCAATACCGCACATAAAAAAATATAGTTTTTTGTGGATTTGGTTTGTTTGCCAAAACTCATTATAGATTTTTTTTACTAAATTTGGGGACTAACCTTTGGAAAAGTACTTCTGACATCAATTTACCTAATATTGTACTTTTATTTTCTTCATATTGTACATTTGTTCTTTTTACTCTCTTTACTAGCATAGGATATCGGTTGTAAGTTAATATGGTGATTTTAAGATTTGTTTTTCAATTTCCGGTAATCACTACTTACCTCGCAAAGTATAGTTGATTAGCCTACTGTTGCTATTCTACATCGCTTACGAATCTATAGTCAAGCGAAAAGGTAAAATTTAGTTTTCTTTAAATCTAATTTAAATCTGGGCTTGCCATAATATAGTGATGCCATATTGTATTTTTCTGCCATTAGACCGATTAGGTTGTAGACAAAATAAATACAAAGTTTTGACAACAGCACAAAATCATTATTCGTACATCAATCGACTTGAGTACAAAAACTAAAAAAATATATAATTATATTAAAGAGATTCTTTTTTTATTTTTGTGCATTAATTTTTTATTTTTAAATAATTATATTCACAAAATGTTCTTCATTAAATATTACCAAATATAAAATATTCTTAAGTAGTACTCATAATCTTAAACCGTGTTTTTTTAAAAATCTGCTCTCATTTAAATTTTTTGTTTTTCGTTTTTTTTTTTTTTTTTTTTTTGTTAACGTTTAGCACCTGAAATATTCCACCGAAAACTACTTAATATTTTATTTCACTACTTTTATATTATTATTAAAAATTCATTCACGTTTCTAGAAAATCCTTCAGGATATTCTTTCCATCTATTAAAAAAAAAAAAAAAAATTGATAACATTTATTTTTAAAAGAACAATTATTACAACAAAAAGAAAAATAAACTAAAATTTGTAGTAAAAAAAAAAAAAAAAATACAGTTAATTTTGAAAAATTCTTCTATAAAATAAAAAACAAAAACTCTGAGATTTAAACGTAATTGTGAATATTCATGTAACAAAATAAAAGAGAGATAGCAAATAACCAGGGTTGGCAACACAATGTTAAATTGGGAGATGAATAAATTTGAAAATATAAAACTGTTTTCAGATGGGATTCAATAGCTCGACGGTAACACTAGAATTTCAATTAAATTAATCAATTATGGATTATTATTTAGCTTCTAATAATCAAAAATGATTAATCAAATTGATTGTAGCTGATTGGTGGCAAAAATGAGGTAGTAATTCATTTCTTAAAAAATTTGTACTCAAAGTTGACTCAACAATCTTCAACTGAAGAAAATCCAGTCGACATCGGAGCTAAACTTGAAAAGATTAATATGTTACATAAAACTTTTTGTTTTAGGTCTCGCGCGTAACATTTTATTGTTATAAAAACAAAATTAGTGCTATAAGACTTCTATATGACTCCCGATAACCACTAAAGGTGTTATAACGATGTTTTTATGGGAATAATGTGATTAATATTGCTATAAGTACGTTCTTATAGCCGTTGCAGGGGATGCTATAATAGAATTTTCAGCAAGTGCTACAGCAATGTTGTTATAAGTCTAAAAGTGCGTAATCCTATATCAAGAGTTAAAGTATTGTTATAAGAATATAATTGTTAGAATAGCAATAGTTGTGTTATTATTTTACTTTATTCCTATAATGTTACTAATAAACTTACTATAACTTTCAAATAAATATTTTGCGACGGCCATTATTCTCTACAAACATGGTACATTTTTTTTAAATAAACAAAAACTTATATAAAGCTTTTCGGTATTTTGCATTCTTTTCTCAAAAATATCATTTTTACTTAAAAGAATAATTATTTAAATATCAAATTTGATGTTATGCATTAATTAACATACATTATTGAATATTTTAAAGATGCTATATTTAAAAATATATTTTCTTTTATTTTTTTAAAAATTGGTTATTTTTGGAGGGCATTGTATTTTTTCGAATAATTTTTATAATAAATGTCAATGAAATTTCATTCCCAGCCAAATTTTGCATTTTGGTCACAATAAATATTAATACAATTATTTTTGACCGCAAAGTATTATTTATTAGTAAGACATTTTTATATTATTAATCTTTTACACACAAATATAAAAATATATACTTAATATCAATCTCCCTTTTTCAGGAAATAAATAGAAACTCCATAAAATTATTATTTGAAAATAAAAAATAATACCTTTCTCACTCTCGCATAACAGAAATTATTTCAAATGAATATTATTTCAAAATAAAAACATACACACTAATACATGTATACTAATCCTATAATAATATTACAGCACTTGCTCTGGTGCCTTATAGGATTCTCCATTTTAGTGCTCTAACGTATTTATAGCACTAAATCAACAATTGCGGAGCACTCAAATTAACACTAATACTGCTATAAGAGTGTTTATAATAGTGTTATAAGAGTGCAAAAGAGTCTTATAGCAATAAAATTGTTACGTGGACTATATAGTAAAAATTTAGTAAATTAAAATAATTAACCCAAATAAGAAACAAGCAGATATTTTGGCTTTAGCATACCGACATATACATGAATTTTATTTGATTGTTGCTAATTAAAAGTTGCGAAATTATTTTAAAACTCTTCAGATAATGCAGTATAGCTTACGTTGGTATGGAATGTTATTTTCTACTGTTCTCAAATATTCAATGCAGTACTAAGTACTCAATATTCAGTGCAGAAATACAGTAACGTACTGTAAAACACATTAAATATTTTTATTAAAATAATATTGTATATTTTTTTATCTATGTATATCATAAACAATCAATATTGCCTATATTGACAAGTACTTTGTTCATAAACAAAATATTGCAAATGAAGTTTGTTCAATAATAAACATTTCTAACTAAGCAGAAAAACTGCAAATTTATAGTAGATAGCGCATGACAATCAGCGCATGACTGTTTTTATTTATACCACAAAACTGTAAATGGAAAAAATTCAAATTTTAATAATTCTGTTCTGTTAAAAAAAAACAAAATATCTGCAATATTTTGCTTTTGCAGCATGTGTTTACGAAAAGCTCTAATATGTCGCTTCTTACAATAATTATTACAATAATTGACACAGTTTACGCTTGAAAAAATTAGGAGACAAATAAAAAATAAAAGAATTGAATAAATAGTATAAAAGAAAATTTGCTGGATTAAATGCAGATCATAATTAAAAACTTTTTATATCTGAAAGCACAAAAGATAGTTTTACGTTAACTATCTGCAATATGTCGCTTCATATTCTAAGGAAAATCGAATGATCAACACTTTTTAAATGCAAATCAAATGATTCCGCGCACTAACGATCTTTTAACAATAAACACATTTAATTTTCTTTCCGACATCTACGAATGGCTTTTACCAAAACAAGAATGAGCTAATCTGGTCCCACACGTCTCACGAACCAAATGCGAATATTCTATCTTTTTCAACCGACTGAATGTTATCTAACAACTGGGTAAGGGCGACCAAGCCTTTATGTGATTAATTTATTTAAGGAACATAATACATCCTTTACCAAATCATGTTTAAGATGAGCAAGAAGATCCATTGTAATATTTTTTTGCTATATCATTTCTTGCACAATCCTACTTGTATTCAAACCAGCTTTATACTACTGCTATGTCAAAGAAATGCATAATAATTGCTCTCAAGGGTCACTTTTTAGATTTTATAAATATTATGTGGTAGTGTAACATTTGATTTAGAATGTTTATACCTCCCATAGACTCATTATCATTATAATCTTACAACTTCAGGTCGTGGTATTGTTATATATGTTTTTTTTATATTATCGTATCTATATAAACGAGATCCTCTTGACCTATACCAACTAAATTTGAGTAAAGATGCTCAAGGTGGATTTTAGAATCTATTTTGCGGATTGTACCATCAGAATAGATGTTTCAATCTACGAATGTCTGTTACCGAAGTAAGAACTAGTTGATTCAATCCCGTATGTCTCACGAACAAAACACTTGACAGAAGCTACCTAATAAAGATTTAATTTCATGTAATTTTAAAGTAACAACGTCAAATATCAATGTGAAAGGTACTCGTCCCACAATGAATGAATATGACAGTTGTATACAAACGTGTGTCGTTCATGACATTATATTCAGCATCGAATATGTTTTGCATTGTCTGGCCCCCGCATTCGTCGATACTGAATCCCTATAAATTTTGGAAAATGAAAAATATTGTTAGTGAGCTTCTGAACTAAAGATGTACCTACCCCTACCAGATATTATAGTTACAATGAATAGAAAGCAGAGTAAGAACAATAAGACAATACTATTCAAATCAGTAAAATTTTGATTACCCAAACATTATTGTAATAACATCAAGTACCGTTAAGTTATTATGTTACCCAAAAGTATTTTTTTTTATTAACCGTTATTCTATCTACAATACAGTTAATTTTTTTTTGCCAATCATTCAAATGATGCCATTTTATTTTCTTCACTATTAATTTCAAATAATACTATTATAATATTATTATTATTATTGATGTCAAGGGTATATTATAGTTTTTTTTTTAAATATCCTAAGATACAAGGGTATAATATAATTTTTACAAAATTAAAAAATTTATTATCATTAAATATCTCTTCAAACTTGAATGGGTTAATAACAATTTCATAAAAATATTTTTGAAGTTTGCATAAAAATATAATATAATATATATATATATATATATATATAAAACTAATAATATACTTATACTAATTGGAAAAATCTGTAACAACTTCAAAAAATTTTTAATAATTCCAAATCTCCAACCCTGAACAAAAAATTCAGAAAAAAACCCAGATGGAATGAATTTTCTTAATGTAAGGAAGCTATAAATAAAAATTTAACATCTCATTACCATAACATCTCATAAAACTATAATAATAATAAAAAATGTAAATCTTACATATAAAAACAGTGTTCCTGTCATTTTTTACATTTAATTGTATGCATTTTCTTTATTCTTCTTCAAGTCTTCAAGAACAAAACAGCAACAATAAAAAACAAAGAAAAGTAACAACAAAAAAAAAAACACGAAAAACTTGAAAAAGGATTCAATTTTTTTTTTTTTTAATTTTTTCTTTTTATTTTTCCTAACCGTTTTTATCTTATCTATCATTTCATAATTTGTGATATCTTAACCAACAAATATATATACATATATATATATACATAGAAATAATATAATAATATGCTTTTTTATTCTTATTTCAGGAACTAGTACAATAACAACAACAATAGCATACACAAAAAAATAAAGGATATTAAGAATGATCGTTTCTAGACGTTCCATGAATTGCAATCAACTTATAACCAACATCAAGATAAATATGGTAGATGGTAGTGTACCTAGATCATTCACTTTTTTCTTTTACCTACAAAACTTTTGTTGTTGTATTTGAAAAAAAAAAAAAAATTTAAATTTTAAATTTTTACATGCAATAGTCATCTTGTTACTTACTCTATATATCCCCTCATCAAAATCATCATTATTATCATTATCAAGAACATCATTATCATCATCATCATCATCATAATCATCAGCACTATCACGAAATACAATCAAAAAATTGTAATAAACGTGTAAATGAAGAATAGTAGTAGCAAAAAACTAGATATAAAAAAAATGTACCATAACAAGGACCTATCAACAAGGAAATCAAGTTACACTGTTATATATACACATGAATTGTGAAAAGGACGAAAAACAAATAAAAAAAAAAAAAAATTTATAGTGACTTTATAAATTTTTGCCATTGTCAATTTCTAAAAAACCAAAGACAAAAAAATTTTTTTTTTTTGTTATATTCGCCACAATACAACCGACCACCTCTTAAACTTAAGGTAGAAAATAGTTGAAAATTTCATATTGTGTTTTTTGTGTTTTGAATTTTTGTAATTTAATTCCACTTTAAAATTTCTACTCTTCAACAAATAATACAAACAACAACAAATTCAAAATAATAATATTTTTATTATCATTGTTTGTTACTGTCGCCTACATTTTACATATTTGAATATATACATATAATATTTATTTACATATATTATGTAAGTTAGTTGTTTCAAAAAAAAAAAAACTACAAGGACACTCAAAGAATGAACCAACCAAAAATGTTAATATTATTATGACACAAAACAAAAATATTGTCATTTCTAATATTTGAATTTTGTTTTATTTATTCAAGAAATAAAAAATAAAATGATTAATTTATTATCTTATATTTTATTTATTTATTTTTTATTATCTCTTGGATTTCATATAAAATAATAATGTGGTGGTTAAAAAATAAAAACAATAAAATAAAATACATTCATATATATTTTAAAATATATAATACAAAAATAAATAAATGCTTACATAAATAATAATCAAAAAATTACACTAAATCTTAATAAAAATTTATTTATTTATTAATTTTAATTTAATAGTATTATTTTTCTTCCCTACAAATTCATAAGAATCCTTTAAGGACAATAATAATTGATTAGTGAGTGTGTTTATTATAGCAAAATCAATTAAACAATTTTCAAAACTATTGAATAAAAAAAAAAAAATTAAAAAAATAAAATAATTAATGATAAATGTAATATTAAACAATTTAATATCATTTCTGTATAACACTTTGTTAACTGTTATAATAAATAATATATATAAAAAAAAAAAATTGAAAATAAAAAAGCGAATAGAATAAAAAGTTTGTTTTGCCAAAATTTTAAAAAACAAAAAATTATGTATAATAAAATTAAATTAAATAGAACTACAAACAAAACTACATCTACAATAAATACAATAATTATTATAAATTTAATTAAAAATATAATTATAAATATTAAAATATTAATATTAATTGTAATATTAATAGTTGGAGTAGTCGTAAATTATTTATAAATTAGAATTTTTTTCAAATAATGAAAAATTGTGATAAAAAAAAATCGTGACGTATGGCGATGTATTATTACGCTAGTAAGATATCCGCAATTGCATGTGGTACAAGATGTAAACAAAGTGTATTACAAAAATCAAGAGGACAACGTGATCGTGATAAAATATTATATGAACAAACAATTATGGGTAAAGGATTTAGTAACAGTATGAAAGATATTAGTAATAATTGTGAAGAAAAAATTGAAATTAGTTTTACACAAGAGGTGAGTTTAATATATTTTTTTTATTTCATTTAAATATAATGTCAAGTTAATAACAAGCAAATCGAGTGTATGTTAGTAGATAAAAGTCTGTTACATTTTTAGACAATATATTATATTAAAAAATAAAAAAACTATATCATTACGGTTAGTAAGCATCAACACCGTTATAGACATAATGTTTGTAAATTAAATTAAATACGTACGGCTAGTAAAATATATTTAAAGTATTATTGTAGTTGTTTCGCTAACACTACACTTATCATCAGCTTACATAATAAAAGCGCTTGGAATGTACTTTTCGATTCCGAATATTTTTTAAATCTTTCTATTAAAAAAAAAAAACTATAAAAATTGTTTACAAATTTAAATGTTCTAAATAATAATACAATTAAGTACTATTTTATATGTACTAGTTAAATACCCGTTACTACGTAACTTTTTGCTACCGTTATATATAGTGAAAAATCAAAATTAAAGCATTCTAGGTTGTACTGCATTGTAAATTATCAAAATCACAAATTCCCCTATCAACAATATTTTAGTAATATTTGATACTTTAGTTAAATTAGTAGATTAGCAGACAGATTATATAATTGGATTGATATAGATTGAAATATTTAATCAACTCATATTTCATTAAAAACTATATTTCTAACAGTTCTATTCTCTTCGGTGACAATTTTCAAATGATTTATATTCCCAGTAGTGCGCGAAATCCCGACATATAGTTGTCCATGTGAAAACTCTGGTGTATCAAGTAAACCTTATTGAGAGTTTGACCTAGCGCTTTGTTGATGGTCATTGCAAAGGCAGCTTGGACGATAAACTGGCGTCTTACCGTTTATTTTTTTTTAGAAATTAGAAAAATCAAAAAAATAAAAACTACCGTTTTTTTTATTTTAAAATACAAAAGACTACAATATCAAAATATCAATAGATAGTAATAGGATATATTCATATATTACATAGGTACATTTTTATTTATCTATACCTACTGTTTATTTTTTTTTTAAATAAAAAACACTAAAATATAAGAAATAAAGTAAACTTAATATAGATATCGTGTTTTTTATTTACAAATAAAAAACCGCTAAAATTAAGTACTCACGATTAGATACCGTTTGGACATCAAGATCTAATTTGTACTATTCAAAGTTTGACTGTCCTGTAAACGTTGTTCCACAAGTTTTGACATCCGACTTTGTTTAATGAAAAAAATAGAATATTATGCTGTTATCATCAAACATTTTTGAAACAAAAAATGCTGGAAACTAATTTTTTCCTTTAAATCGAAATCGACTCTTGTCATTTGTTGAAATTTTTGTTTAATGTTTGTTGTGTTTGATTATTTTTGTTGTTATTAAACTACCTACATTTATAAGATTTTTTCAACTTTTTCTTAATTGTATTTTTGCAATTTTTTTTTTTCATTTTTTTGTATTTTTCATTTTTTATTTTATTTGTTTATAATTTTAAATTTCTATATTTAATATCATTGTTTTTATTTGATCTAAATAAACCTTAAATAAATAAATAAATATGTAATTTTTATCAAATAAAATTTGATATGTAAACTTTGCCCTAAATTCTATTGCGTCAACATTTATGTAGTTGATTTTACAAATTAATTAAAGTTTTTTTGATTATTTTTCATAAAAAAATCCATAATAACTTACGCTAATCAATGTATTCTAAAAATGATTTTAAAATATATTTCTCAAGTATATAAGAATGTATTCAATAGTTTTGAAATTATTATTCTAAATATTTTCAATCCATTTTGTTTTAAAAGGGGAGGAAACAGAAAGAATTGCGTGCTAATTCGACATATATTTGTTTTTTTTATTTTGTTATTTTTTCTTTTCTCTTTCGTTTGTGTTAAAGAAATATATGAATGGATCCATAAAACAACAACAATTTCTCTTTAAGAAAAACAATTCTCAGTAAATTGAAATAAAAAGGGGAAAGATTATGTACATAAATTATTACATAATTTAAAGCCGCACACGCATCTACTATCAAAGGATATCCATTAATAAGGAAGTGCACTGGAATGAAATTTTATAAATTGTCAATTTTTGGTTACCATTTTTCTAGTCGATTTCCAAAATTGTAAGAAATAGATAGTAATAAGAATTTAATTTGTGAGAGAGAGATAAAAATTCAAAACACAAAGTGGGAAAAAATTATCGAACGATTTTTTTTGTCTCAAAGAAATATTGTTGTATTTATTCTTAGTTATCAAAATTTGAGGATGTGTTAAACACATAAAAATGCATAGCAATAAACACTTAAAAATGCATAGCAATAAAAAACATTATTTATTCAAATTTGAAATATTCACATTATTAATATTCAAATTTCCTTCCTATTTATAAATTCTAATATTATTAATAATTAATAAATTATCCTTGATAATTAAATGGCAAAATTTAATTGATTTTTTTCGCACTCTTTCTTTCTCACAACTGATTACATAACAAAAACAATAGCTCTTTGCTTCTTTAACTAATGAGTTTTTTTTGTAAATGGAGTAGTAAAAATATCTTGACTTCCCCACCCCAGTCGATATGTTCTTATTAATGAATATTCTTTCCTACTATGATGTATTAAGAAGAAAAACAACAAAAGAAAATAACAAAAAATGTATACCCAATCAATTTGAGTAAAGTTTGAGTTTTTTTTCACCTATATTACAGGCATTCCTGATGAGGTGTAACAAAGACAGAAAAAAATTTCTTCCAATTTGTTTGCAAATTCTCTTCCTTATTTATGTTAAAAAAAATGTATGCATGAAACAGAAACAATATTTCTGTTTCAAACAAAAAATTATAACGGCTGACACCGGCGAAGAATTATATATAGATGTAAGTTAAATAAACTAGAATTAAAAATAAATTATGTAATTATTACTTAGAATATGAACATTGTCATTCCGTAATTCCAAATTCTGTTTATTCAAACTCTGTACATTCCAACTTTATTCAAACAAAAAATTTTATAAAAAGAATACGTTCGCAATATAAAGTGGAATACCTAAATCAAAAAATACAGAACCGCATAATTGGAATATTCTGATAGATAAAAATAAATTGAAAATATTTGTATAATTTTACGGAAAATTAAGGTATTATATTTTATTATATTAATGTTTTTTGGACTGGAGACTATGGAAACCATACTATTATTTTTATTGAAACCATGAATTTCTTCTTGAACTGTAGAAATTTTCACACATAAGTGGGTTTTTGACACATCCGCAATATCAAAAGGAAAATTTGATTTTTTGAAAAAAAATTTGATTGATTGATTGAATAATACATTAAAATGTATGTAATACATTTTGAAACATTAAATACTAAAAAAAAAATGTAATATATTACAAAATATTAGAAAAAAATGAAAAATTTTAATATTGCATATTATTAGGCAAAAATTCTAAAAGCTGAAAATATTCGATCAGACAATTTTTATTATTGCATAGTATTAGGCAAAAATTCAGAAACCTGAAAATATGCTGTCAAACTGTAAAATTGAAAAATTTTAATATTGCATACTATTAGGGGAAAATTGCAAAAACTTTAATATATACTTTTTAATTGAGACAGATAAATAAACGATAATATTAATGCATATATATATATATATATATATATATATATATATATTTCATCTCTCTCTTTTAATTAATCAACTTTATACAAAATTCTGTTTACTAAAATATTCTACCTATCTATTTTGTTACCCATCAAAATATTGTAACATTAAATCTTTACAAATGTATAGTATAAATAATTTGCTTGAATTTGGTTCATTGATTAAATAACAGTTACACACTACATGTACATAAAATAAAGTCATTTAGAAGAATAAAAGCTACAATAAGATATATAATAGCAACTTGTCATTTTAAATAGAGACAAAAAAACAAAAAAAAACAAAATGTAATGAAATAAGAAAATTACAAGAATCCTTTTTACTTCATTAATAATAATAATGATAATTTTTTTTTCTGTACACACACACCCACAAATATATTATATCACATTCATATATGTACATATACATATTTTATTATACTTATTCAAATCCAAAAATAAAACCAAAAAAAAAAATGTATAAATCATAGAAAAAAAATAGAATAAAAATAAATATAATAAATAAATAAAGTATAGAAATTGCAAATACCGTAAACAAACTAGAGAAAAAATATTTTGTTTTTTTTTTCTGAATAAGAAAAAAAATCCAAAGAAATTACAGTTGATTACAGTTATATAAAAACTGTGCTTTCTATTTTATTTATTTTTCGTTTTTTTTTTTTTTTAATGTTTTGTTTTGTAGTTTGATTTATATCCTTAAATTCCGTTATATAATCATATTATATTTTATCCTTTATTATATGTATACATATATATATATATATATATATATATATATATAATTTTTTTTCCCTCATATTCTATTCAACATTATATTCAATAGTTTTGTAATCCTATAGAATTTTCCATTCATTTTTCATATTTCCATTGAGGACAATAAATTTATTAAATACCCCTCTCTGTATACTCTTTAACATACGTTCAGTTAGATCTATGATCTTTGGTATATTTCAAAAAAATATAATATACAATAATATACCCTCTCATTTGCTCTCTATAATTTGTAAGCATACAAAATAAAAAAATAAAAAAAAAATCAGAACAAAACAAAAAGTGAAAAAACAAAATGCAAATCCGTTTTTTGTAATTTAATTTTTTTTATTCTTTTTTTCTTATATTTTGAATGGTGGTACTGGTAATCTCTCAGCTATTTCAAGTAGAATTGAAAAAAATTAAAAATATTTTTTTGTTAAAAATTCAAAATTCAAAAAAAAAAATTTTTTTTTGGGAAATATTTTTTTTCCTACATTAAAATTTTTAATCCGCTCTCTCTCTCTTTCACTTTTTCGTTCTGTCAATCGTTTCTATTACTGTTGTTTGTAAAATGGGTTCTAGAAGTTGAATTGAATTGAATTGAACTGAAAAAAATAAACCAAAATCAAAATCAAAATAGAAAAACTAACATTCCGGTAGAAGCAGATTTCAAAATGAATTTTGATGAAGTCAAAAATGTACGAGTATACCACCAGCAGGCAGGCAGACATAACATAATCCTTGAAATTTCAATAAGCTATGAGCAACCAACAAAATTTCTTTTCAAATGCCAAAAGACAACAAAAATATGGTAGCAAAATAAACTTTATGGTAGTTTTGTTTTTTGTTTTTATATTTTCATTTTTCCTGGTTTTATTTGTCAAGTTTCATGTCAAATGATAATGATAATAATAATAAAAATAATAAAAATAATAAAAATAATAAAAATAAAAATAAAAGGATAAAAAAATAAATCAAAATTTTTATCGTTAATGGAATTACAGTAATTTATAATAAGATATATCTTTGCCCTTTTCTGGTCTTTAAATTGCTTATAACCATTATCAAAACAATAATAACATATAGAAACGAAGCGGTGTTGCTAACATGCGAGACTGTGTATTTAATTTATTTACTTGCAGGAAAAATAGGTCAAATCTATCAAGATAGAGAAGCTAAAATTTCTGTAATGTTCTGGGCAAGTAGAACGATTATATCATAAGATAATTACACGTAAAATAATAGAAACAAAATCACAAGCTCAAAACATTCAATCGGCAAGCCACAATGAGAATTAGCATGCATAAAACTGAAAAAAAATATCAAAAATGAAAGCTAATAGAGTCAAAACTTTGTGGTTGATACTCGTTTTCGGTGGGTTATCAAATTAAGGTTTTGAATTTTATTTATTTTCCAAAATGCTTTCCATATTCATTCGGAAATGATTCCTTTGACTTCGGTCCAATATTTTCTGTGATATTCAAAATTTTGAAATATTGCAATAAACTTTGTTTTACCTCTGTTTTTACTCTACCTTTCACCCTAATCACCATCTAAAATTATTAGTTATTAATTGAAGACCTTCTTTGGAACCCTTCATGACCCACTTTTAAACATTTTTTATAAAGAAAATAAACTTTTATCTCTTATTTAATCGTAGAATTACATTTAATTATTAATATTTCATGAAATCAATTTTTAAATGCCTAAAAATAGTCTATTTAAGTCATTAACAATGAAACGCCTAAAGATATGTAATTCTTAACGACTAAAATCTATTAAACCCATTATATTTACAGAGATTTATAAAATGACACAAACCTATTACTGAATCATAAAAAATTTAAAATTTAAAATTTCAATGTCAAAACTTCAGATAAATTCAAAATAACACCACTACATATACATTTATTTCATATGAATTTTATTCGAAGTCAACAATGCAATAGTTAGAAATATTTTATAAAATTATTATACCTTAGGTGTTGTCTTTTAAAATGTTTTATGAAAATTACTTGTGGCATTTATAAATTGCAAAATTTTTGTATTTCGATTTAGATTATTTTAAAAAATTGCAATTTTGTGAATTTAAAAAGTTTAAAAAAAAAATCTATTTCAGTCCTTTTCCCTCTTACCACATCTTCAAATATATGTAATTTTTACAAATATTATTGTAGCATCATAAATTGTTCATTTTTCTAAAAATATAATTTATAAAAAATGTTTTAAAATTGTACTAATGACATACTTTTATAAATATAGTTGTTCATAGAAGGGAGAAGTATGTGGTATATCAGTTATCAAAATGAGAGATGTGTATCATATTGCCTGAAGATATGCAATATTTTATAAATATTTTAACAAATTTTATTTCATCTAACTCACATAGATTAATTATTCGTTTTCTAATACATATAGAAATATTTTAGAAATTTATCGGTGACATTTGAAAAAAAAAAAAATGGCTGAAATAGAAAAAAAAATATTGTCAATATTAAAAATTTTAAAATGAACGCCTGTAGATAGGTGAAAGAACATTTTTTTTTTATTTTGGAATTTAATTCTGACTAACATTTTTAGTTAAGTTATTCATAGGATAGAAATATTTCATTACTGATGATAGGTAGCTATAATTTACCGGACATAATCACTTTTTTTTTGTTTTTTTTTTTGTTATTTGAAAAGTTAGAAAATTTCATCAATTAGAAAAGTTTTCTAAAATTTTATTCAAACGCAGATATGTAAATTTTTTATTTATTACATTTTATGGTGTAAATTTATTATTTATTTTTTGTGTGTTTGTTTTTTTTCTATAATATAACTTTTGAATATTGTGTTAGTAATTTAACATAATCAAACTTTATAAAATATCTAAAAATATAGTTTTATTAAATAAAAGTGGTTTAAAGATTTAAAGATTGAAAAATTTATTTGAAATATTTATTAAAAACTAGGAAGAGAAGTAAAAGTTGTCAGACATAAAGTTTAATATGCGAAATAACAGATTTTTATGGCAACACTTTGCAATTTTCAGATGCCCGTGGTCTTCATTGAATTTGGAACAAGATTGTTGAAAATACAGTCATCGATATTATAATATTATTTGCCCCAAGTATATATTTTTGCTGCAAATAGCTTTATTAAATTTACCAAATCATAGTTTACTTCTGAAGCCATACGATAGAGTGTTGTCAGTATAAAACATGATTGATTAATCTACTTTTTATCTACTTTTTATATAATTTGCATATTTTAAGAATTTATGGCCCCTCTACAAAAAGCCATAGAATAGAAAACAGATAATTATCACACAATTGCTATAATAGAAATTCTGGGCACTTAGGCATGTCACGATACATTGACCACCATTAGCTTATTATCACACTTCCAAACTGAGATTCAGTTTGCACTTTTAAGTACAATAAATACTCAAATCTGTTTTTTATTCCCACAAATTATTTGCTCTAAATACAGCTTCCACACATAAACGTGTTACGTCGTTAAGCTACCAATTTTCAATTAGATTGTTTCTAGGAAATAGGTTTGCCACATGCATTCTGACACTTTTATGTTTTGACTCTTCTGACAGTTTTAATTGATTTGTTTCCAAATGTAATCATTTAACCGGGTTAGCAAACCCAGATTTGTATAAAACCAATCGATTTATTATTTTAATTTTTTTTATTTATAAAATGTCTTTCTTCATACTTGATTGAACCTGCGACAGAAAGTTTGACAGACACCAAAAAATTTAAAAATATAAAAAATAATTTTTTAATAAAATATTTTTGTTTTATTTAATTTAATTTTACAACAAAAAAAACTGAATGTCTTAAATATTAAGAAAATTTTAAATTTTTTCGCTCCATTGATAATCATTATAATGATTATCATTATGATGGATACTATATGACACAAAATGAAGTTTTTATGTGTTTTTTATTCTTAAAAAAAAGTTTTTGAAGATGTGATAAAATTCTTACAAAAGTTAAACATAAAAATAAAATAAAAAAGAGAAAACTTTGAAAATATATTACGGAAATTAAATTAAAATTAATTCATATAATAGGCCCCATTTAACTCTTTTTTATTAAAATTTAAATAACTGCAAAAATTTTTATTTTGTTAAACTTTTGAATACAGTTTAACCGACTTAAAAATTTAAATTTAATTGAGAAGTCATTTTAATGTCAAAAAAATAAAATAAAATGAGATTTTTTTGTTTGTTGTTAATAAATTTTTATTTACTACAACAAAGTTTATTTAAGCCAAAAAAAAAAAAAATAAACACACAAAACGGTTATTTGATAATCCTTTAAAAAAATGATTTTTAAATGGAGTTCAAAACATTGCATACATTTAAGAGATAGATAAAAATAAATTGAAAATATTTGCATAATCTTAAAGAAAATTTAGATAATAAATTTTATTACATTAATGTTTTTTGGACTCTACTCCCAATAAACAAAACTCTTGCAAAAAATTGAGGACGAGACTAAAGGAAACCATACTATTATTGGTGATACAATACTAATTTATGTGATAAATTTTGAAATATTAAATATTAAAAATAAATTTAAAATATTACAAAATATTATAAAGAAATGAAAAATTTAAATATTGCATACCCTTTGGAATTAAATCAGAAACCTGAAAACTATATCTCCGACCGTAAAATTAAAAAATTTTAATATTGCATAATATTAGGAAAAAATCAGACACATGAAAATATTCTGTTTTTTTTTTTGTTTTTTTTTTTTTTAATATAAACTTTTATTATTTGCCTTTGAGATAAACTTAAAACTATCTTAGCCTAGAAAAAGTTTAAGAAAAACGGCTTTACTATAACTAATTACTATTAACATTTAAACTTATTTTAAATTTTTATGTTAATTTTATTCTCTTACTACTTATTTTGTTTCGCTCGTAATTATTACTGTATGTTAACATGTTTATTCTTATATTATATATTGTAAAAATAAGGCTTAAAAATCAATATTACATTTTTTTTTTTTTGTTATATAAAACCCTAGACTAAATTAACCTAACTTAACCTAATTATTAAGCCTACTTAATCTAACTTAACCTAAATTGTTAAACCTAATATGTATTTAGTACCTAATTCTGGTTGAATGTGTTTTCTAACCACCAATATTCTCTTTTAATTTTTTTGTCTTAAAATTAAAAAATTTTAATATTGCATAATATTAGGAAAAAATTCAGACACATGAAAATATTCTGTTAGCAGTAGAATTGAAAAATTTAAATATTGCATAATTTAAGGGAGAAAATCAGAAACTTGAAAAAATTTTCTTAGACATTAGAATTGAAAATTTTTAAAATTGCATACTATTAGGAGACATTTGAAAGAACTTATAATTATGGACTTATTTTAATATATAAAGTTTTTTAATGTTTATATATTTGCTGTAAGAATTTTAGTGTTGTTTTTGTTTTGCAAAATACGTGAACAATTCAAAATAGATAAGACTGTTATGTTTTACTACCATCGATTTCATATAAAAGAGATTAATATAGGTATTAAAAAAGAGATTTTGCATATTGTAGAAGTACTATTTTGAAAAGTTCTATGAGGTTAATTGCTTCAATAATGTAGAATATTTGTGTCTTATGTTGAGAACATTATTATCATATCATGTTCACTGTATGGCAATAAACGCATTAAAAATTTATTATTTGACCCTAAAAGTATGCAATTTCATTAAAATTTCTAAAAAAAAATCTCTGTTTGATAAATGGATCCTTTTATCGACTAAGTTGCTAATATTTGATATATTTATTCCACTTCTAGTATGGATAACCATTCCATCCTAATCCTGTTTTGTGTTAAATTTTTTCTGATACGATTGATTACTTATAGCAGTACGCATTTTACACCACCACGTATTGCATAACTAAAAATAAATTTTTTTGCTTTTTGTTTATCTTATAATTATTATTAAACGTACTCGCTTTGAGTATTTTTCTCGAAGAACATTAGCAATTGGCAAATTAGTTTCATATCTCAAAATTGTATTCCACACGAAGTTCATACGTATAGCATGCAGACGCACTAGACGTTATTTCAGCATTAATTTTTCATAATCTTCTTCTTCCATTGTGCTCTATCCAGGCGTTGGATACCTACGAGGCTCATTGTTTCACTTCTTTATAGGACAGCAGTTCGAAGCAATAATTTTATGCTGTTATTAAAAAACTAATGAACATTTTTCATTTTTGTTTATGAACAACACATTAATTTTGAATTTTTAAATTTCAATACTTTTTATATAAAAGTTCAAAAAGATCAATATTCAATCAATATTCAAAAAATATTGCATATTTTAATTTTGGAAAATAATTTCAATAAAATTCAAAGAATAACTCTTTTATTCAAATTTCGATTCACTTAAAAACTAAACATTATTATTTTCGTATAGTAATAAAGCAGCCATCAGCCTAGATATAATAAGAAATTTAATATAAATTATTTACACAGTTTATATCCTATATCTCAATAGTTTTATGTTACCTTTCCAAGAAATAAAAATAATTTTTTTACATTGAATCTATGCTCTTATCTAATAACAACAAAAAAATCCTTTGGAATCATCATATCACATTTTCAAAACATATCATTTTCAATTATAAAATTTTTAAATTTTCAATCATCATGAAAAACAGCAAATGAAATCCAATACGACAACAGAAATTTTATTTTTCTGTTTTTTTTTTTTTGTTCAACAATTTATCTCCATCTACTGTGATATCAGGAACACACAGTTACATAAAATTTAATCTTTAATTTTTTATTATTTGTTTTGTTTTTTGGTTTTTTTTTTTTTTTTTGTAGAAGAGAACACGATTTCTAAATCTTTGCTTTTGTGTTTTTGAACTTTAAATCTTGTCATGTCAATTTCATTTTGTGTATATCAATATTTTGCGAATAAGAAAAAATATAAATCTATTTGTGGTAGTAAGCGATAACTGATTATATCCAATTAAAATAGAATTTAATTATAAACCTATTTGTAAAGTTAGAGAATTTTTTAAATTAACAATTTATTGCTATAGGAATATGTTAGGGATAAGAAAAACTGAATAAATAATAAACATAAATTATAAATAGATGCTCTTATATACTCTCAATCATTAATTTGAAGTACTTACACTAATCATTTGTGAACTTGAGACACGATAAAATCAATAATAATAATTATATTTATTTTTCCCTTAGTAGAATATTCGATATTTATCCCTTTTCCGCACCTACTACTCCGGTAACCATAAGTCCAACCGATATGCATATCAAAATATATGTACAAAGAAAAACAAACGATTTATATACAAACTTTTAACTATAGGCGTGTTCGTAGTTGCAGTAAAATATATGTCGGTGTCTTGCAGATTTTTTTCTCTGTCACTATGAACAAAAACACTTGCGCAGGCACGCAGAAAATTGTTAAGCAGTCATTCTTGTGCACAATTCGTTTACATAGTTATATTATATTATTTATAATTATATTATTATATATTTTTATATATATTTAATATATTTTAATATATTTTATATATATTTTTTTTAAATATACTTTATAAATATTTTTTTTGAATATATATTTTTTTTTAATATTTAATATATTTTAATATATATATTAAAATATATTAAAATTATTATATATTTTTTTCAATATATTTATTTTATTATATTTATATTTTATTATTATAAACACATTTATTTTATTCTAATAATTAATTTTTTTTTTATACTTAAATATTTTCTCACGACATTCTTATTTATTGAATGTTAAAGGACATACACTTTAAAACTCATTCTAAAGCAGGTGCACTAAAATATCTGCACAATCTGCTCGACGCTGACGCGACACCAATTACTATGAACACAAGCGCCTACTTTTTATCTGCGCAGAATTTTTGACGATATGCAACTACGAACAAAAAATCTTTTTTGTTGCGCAGGCGCGACCACTACGAACACGCCTTATCTGAAGCCTATAAAAAGTTGAAGCAAAACGGCTTTAATGACTAGCTCCTATTAACTACTAACTATTAATAATTTAAATAAATTAATTTTAAATTTTTATGTTAATTCTAATTGCTTATTAATTTGTGTTTTGATCATTTATTCACATTTTGTTTTCATCATTTATCAATCTAGACAATCTAATACCTTTAAATCGACACCTTAACTAGGAAAACAAAATTTATTTAGTATTGACCCTAAACATTCTGCACAAAATATGTGAAGTAGACAACGAATCTATTGAACATCTGATCTGTGATTTCAAATTGTTCATTCAAAGACTTCACCATCTTGAAGCAATGCTTTCCGAACGAAGAAAGTTGTACAATATATTATCAATAAAGAATGTCCTGAATATAATCAATAATTTGTGTATCTTTAGGGATTCAGATGCATGATCGCATTGCTATGGATAATTAAAAAAAAGTCAATTTGTGGCTACCATGTTAATAAAATTTAATTATAAACCTATTTGTAAAATTAGAGAATTTTTCAAATTAACAATTTATGGCTATAGGAATATGTGAGGGATAAGACGAGAACAAGGTACATGATACGGAACCGCGACCCAACTCTAACTAAAATCTAATCAAAATTGAGGAGACTAAAATTACATTTAAACTAGCATTCAATTCGCTTACAGCGCCATTGAACCAGATTCTGATTTAATCCGGTTTAAGCTAAATACATAGAAGAAGAAGAACTACAGAAATAGTTAATCAAACTTAATTTCGATTGGGATTACATTAGGATCCAACTTCAGTTTTATTAACTATTTTGGCAATTCTTTTTCGTCCTTCCCTTCGATTATTAGTCCTGTTTAAGCCATTTTTTTTACTTCTTTGAGCTAATTTTTTTTCTTCTTCTTTAGTTGTATGCGATCAAAATATTTTCTTGTCAAAATTTCACAATTTTCTTATTCTGCCAATATAAACAAATCACCAATGTTGTTTATGTGTCTTCTTGCCTTTGGATTTAGTTAAAGTGAATGGGCCAAGAATAAAAATGTCATACATTGTAAGTATTCTCTCTACCTATAATGACACCTCACGGTTTTAATTTGCGATTTTCTTCAGCATATGTCCTTGTTTTATAAGCAGATTTACAAATTTCATGCTTTTTAAAACTATGTGTCCAGAGAAAATTAGCAATTCACTGATAAAGCCATTTTTTTGAGTGATTCGTTCTAATTAGTTGTAACTGATATTATCATAGAAATTAGGTTGATTATTTGCCTACTTTATATTCGAATGTAGTTGTTTATTTTAATAAGTCTACTGATGCTATTTGGTTCATAATTTTTTTCATTAATTCAAATTCAATTTAAAAAAATTTATTTTTCAAATTTAATACCGCAAATTGCAATTTTAAATTTCAACTATTCTACACGTTTAACCAAATACATAAATTCGAAAATATGTGGAAACAAGTGTTGAAAATATTGAAAATAAATCATTTTTTATTTCCTTTACGTATTTTTTTTTTTTTAAATTGGAATCCAAAAATAACTTACATAATATGTGGACGATGATGCGACAATGACAACTTGGTTATTTTTGTTTTTTTTTTTTGTACCCCATAAAGTGTATCCAAAATGAATAAATACAAAACGACAATTTCTTTTCATTCTGAATCAAAATATAACAAAAATAGAAAAAAATCAAACATAATAAATAAATATCTTTTTCCTTCTTAATTTTTCATTTTTCTTTTTTTTTTTTTCTTTTTGTTGTTATTGAAAAGAGTGAAATTCAAATATAGAAAATCGAATTTTCTTTAGAATGGGGGATTCTGTTTTTTATAGCAATAATTTACATACAACATGAACTCTATTTATCAGATACCATGGATAAAAATATGTTCATTTATTTTTTTAAAGAAGTCAACTTTGTCTAGATTTGTTTCTATTTTTTATTTTGTGTTTTTTTTTTTTGTTTTTGTTTTTATTTTATGTTCTTCTTTTTGTATATCCTGTAATATTTGATTCTATTACAATAGCTTTGGGTGTTCAGCAACAGGTACACTGTGGTACGCCAATATACCATAGGCAGTATGATAATGTATATTTAACTTGCAAAACCAAATATAAAATCTGTGTGTGTGTGTGTTGAATTGGAGCTTGTGAACTAATTTTGTGGACTTAATTATTTCATCCAAAATCGACTTCTTCTTCTTCTTCTTTTGTTGCCTATCCATAAGTGTATGTCATTGCCTATCCATCATTGGATATTATGATATTCCCAATGATGTCCTGATAGATGTTTCGTTCCGTTGCTGAATGGATTTAACCGCCAATAAATGGATCAAATTTCAAAATTAAATCTGATGCCTGTTTAGTTTCTAATATTGTGCAACCATGTTAATTGCTTTTTCCCTATACCACTTTTTACTTCAATTTTTCCTTGAACTATTAACTGAAGTTGTTTTTTTTTTTTTCTTACTCCTCTTGGGACCATAGGGATTCCACTTGACATTTCAATCGTACTTGATTTGGTATCATCATTTCTATTTCCGAAATTTAATTTTTCTTAATCTGATTTTACTGTCTAAGTAGAGGATTGGTCTACTGTAGAAGACCACTTTGATAACTCTATCTGCGCCTACATGTAAGACGACGTCATATTTTTCTGCATGTTGTCGCTTGGTTTTTTTTCCATCTTTGACGTTAAGAAGCCTGACATTACTATGTTTACTGTGCACGTCATGTCACATACTTTTGTCAGTTGTTGACAATTGTGCAATTATTATTAGTGTTTGTTTAAGATTATTTATTGTGTTATTTGGTTATTGTGTTGTATGAGAGATATGATTATTGATATAGATATTGATATAGGTAATATTTTTAGTTACTTAATTAAGCACGAAAATGTGATTCTACCTAAGTTACTGTAGAATGTAAAAAAACAAAAAAAAAAAAGTATTAATTATATTAATTATTTTTATTGATTATAAATTTTTTATATATAATATTTTGCTATTTTTTTTTAGTTATATTTTATACCCCCCACGGGAATCGAACCCATGACAACCACATCGTAATTGAAACACATTTCTGTGCTCCAACCAAATAAGCCACGGAAGAGATTAACTGAAGTAGTTCATATTTATTTCAACGCATGTCCGACTGATATAAAATAGTTGTCTTTCTTTCTAATAACTTCCTTCCAATCCCCCTCGTTATACTTTAACAAGAAAACTTAATTAAGACAAGGTAGAATCAAAAGAAGGTAGACTTCTAAATCAATAAAAAAAAAATTAAAAAATTGAAACTGGAACGATAAGAAATTTTTTTACAATATTATTATGAAACGAAGAAGGCTATTATAGAAAATTTTACGTTCAAATTAGACTTTGCTAAGAACTTTGCTAAAGACAAAAATGTATGTTTACATTTGAAATTAATTGACTTTTATTTGTTTTGTTACATTCGCTCAACAACAACTACAAACACAAATCCGTTCTTGAGCTTCTTCTAAATTTGTTTTTTTTTTTTACATAAATTGAGCTCTTCTGTAACGATTGAGCATCTATACTAATCGCATACTCATTCAATTGTTCAATTATTTAATTGAGCTTTAAATTATCATCATAAGATTCTGAATGACGTATCAATACCGAAACGTCAACGAAGAAATATCAATGTACAAAAAACAAGTATGTTTAAGTGCATCGACTCACTGTAAAACAATTGCAGTAACTATTTATGGGCCAGAAAAAACTTAAAATTTTAGTTCAGATAATAATTCTGTTGTTAAAGAATCGAGATTAGCATAATTTTACTGTCTGTCTGTTTGTTTCAGACTTCACTTAGATATTTTTATAAATATTTTTGAACTTTCTAACATAATTATTTGAATTTAAATTGGAAATGATTCTAATCTAGACTAGATGGAACACAAAAAATCTATTGAAGCTTATAGTAAAGTATTCATACACAAGATCATAACAGTATAGATAGAGGTGGGCTTTAGCTGCTCAAATGCGTATGAACAGTAAATATCAATTACTGAAGATATTTATCCCTGACATTGGGATATTTCATTTATACCGACTTTTTTGCCAATTTTTTGAGTAAATGTTTGTAAAAATAAAATATTTTTTCTCAATAGGTTAAACAATGTTTTTTTGTATATATTAAAATATATTTCCCAAATAGAAAAGTAGGAAATTCTTTACAACGATTTATTTTCTTATGTACAAATTCAATAAGCTATGTCCCACTTTGGAGCCAACAAAATACACTGAAAATATTTACCAACTAAAACCCATTTCCTCCTAACAAAATCTATAAAAATAATAACAATAAAATCAGAATAAATTTAATCAGGTTGCAGTTGCAGATTGCGGTGCAAAATTAATTTTAAACAAAATTCATGAATCCCAATAAGATAAAAATTTTGAAAATTTATGTCCCAAAATTTTAAAACGGAAAAAAATTACAGAGAACTGCTATACATAGTGTGCCAGTTCATTTATTTGTCATAACAAAAAAAAAAAAACAAAAAAAACTCTTGTATCCTGTATTAAGGCAACACATAATATTGATACAATTTTCTTTGAATTTGACACATTGAAATTCAAAACACCTACACAAAGTCAGCACATGCTAATGATATCCTTTTAAATTTTTCTCCTTTATTATACATGTTTGTATTTATATATATACATAAATATATACACGGACTATATATATGATATGTATTTGGGTATTTATAAAAAAGGAAGTGGTATAAAATTGTTGAATCCTGATTTTATATCAATTCAAAAAATATCAAATCGAATCGATTGGTTTGTCAATCGCAAGAAATCAAAATCAAATCAATCGTACTTATCTGTATATATGTATGTATATTTATAAAATGTATCCTTTTTTCTATATAAAGCTAAAATAAAAAAAAATAAATAAATAAATCAAATAAAAAACATAAATAAATAAACTGGAAATTTATATTTATTTTTTTAAAAGTGAGAATTTTATTGGTGCATGATGGCTCAAAAAAATGTATATTAGACATTTCAAATAAAATTAGACATTGCAAAACATTATTTTAAATGCTCTATTAATGATTAAAGCTAGAACTTAAAAACAAAACGGTTTAATAATGCTCAAGGACCTAAAATATAATGATATTCTGATTATTTAGAATGAAAAGTAATATCTTTGCACCAATCTGTAATTCTTCTTCAAACAACTTGTCTTGTCTTACAACATTTTTCATTTCAATAAATTATCAAATTTTACATTAAATTGAAAATAGATAAAGAGCTTACTTCATATATTATCACTAACTTAAAAAAGAATATATCAAAGCACAGCTCTACGTTAATTGTTAAGTATTTCAAGAGTGAAGAAAAAGTAAAACTAAATATTAATTATTTTTTTCTGATTTCTAAATTAAATTTTTATATCAAGCTATGTACTTTGAATTATTTTGTCCGTTATGATATACTATGATAAAGACTTGAAAGTCGATATTAGACTACAATTAGCAAACAAGTTGGGCATTTCTAGTATCTGTGTGCTCACGTGAGCTCATATATGAAAAAACAAATACATGAAAGGCAGTCAGCAAGACTTAAATCTATAAAACATGTGTTGGACTAATACTAATATTTGCAGTAGATTGCCGGGATGTAACACGACAGTAACAAACTCTATAGGTTACTCTATACAAGTTATAAAAACTATTAAAATGAAATTTTTAAGGCCAATCTTCGGAAAAAAATATCATTAGATTATCAGACATATCTGCGATGTCCAAGACATAGTTCAATAGCGCAATAATTTTTTCTGCAAAATATAATCTGACTGTAAAGACCATGTCAATCGAATTTCAACAGACATAGGATTTCAAAGATATTATATAACACAGAAGGTGTTTATCGACTGCACCATGTCCTCCAAAAAAAATAAAGAGAAAACATAATCTTGCAATCACAGGCAGCCATACATTATTAATAACTAGTAAATAGGACCTTGTTCTTCTAAAAGTAGGAGACAAATTTTATTTTTAGTATGAATTCCTGAATACAATACCAATTTTGATTTTGTAATTTTTGAAAATAGCTACCTCATTACTTACATTACAGTTAGAACAAAGCAAAGCACATGTTTTTGAATTTTTCTTTCGACGCTTCTTTTATTTAAATTTATTTACAAAATTAATTAATGCATAGCTAAACCAGCTAGAAATATTAGCTTTTATTGTTTTTGTATTATTTGATAAGGGTATGAATCTGATGACCAGCACTACATCGCATTGCGCGAATCATATTTCTCTTATTTTACTTTGTGTCAGCGTTGAGCCAATTTTTTTTTACTTTAAATGAAATTGTACATAATTTTGCATATTCATAATTTTGTTTTTCTTCTCTATATTTATGTTTATATAAATTTTAGATTTTTATAGTATTGAATTAATTGTTCATATTAATAGATTTAAGTAATTTTTCAATAATTTGTACAACTTTATAAGGCCAGGCTTTTTCTGTACATTTAATTAATTAAATAAATACAGTGGTGTCCGAATTTAACATTTTAATCCAATATCTGCGTTAGTATAAGTAAAGATCAAAGACTCCGAAATGCATCAAACAAAAGATTTAACGCAAGAATCCATTACACAACGAATAATTAGCTAGTTTTCTCAATTATTACAAATAATCAAAAAAAACATCATATTTCCAATGAAATAGCATTTTTATATCACCCTGTACACATAATAAAGTACACAATATAAAATGAATAAAATAAAATAAAATAACTAATAAAAAAAAAAAATTTATTTCAATAAGTGAATAACATAATCTTCTGCTGCCGTACATTCTTTCATTCTCTTCTTTCATTGTCACAAAATATTTTATTGAACAAAATGGAACGCAGAGAGGATTCTATGGAAGGAAAAGGAAGAAAATTTCAATATGATGCCTGTGAACTAAAAATATTATTTAATTTTTTTTTTTTTATTGCAGTTTTATATTTATATAGATAAAGAATAGAGTAGGTCCATTTAATAGTCATGAAGTTTTGTCAGTAAAGCTGATCAATTTCCTGATGATAAAACTTTTTTAATTGAATAAGAGTAGTTGGATCTGATACACAAAGAAAAACTTTAATAAATTTTTGCATTTAATTTTTAAAAGAAAAACTTTGCTATTTTTTAATTGATTGTAAAATTTCAATGGGATCATCTAAATAGTCTTCCTATACTTATAAATGGGTTTCTAAATAATAATGAATTTAATTATAAACACACAAATAACTTTGATAAATAATATTGTTCCGTTCGAAGTTGAAATCAAAATTAACGAACAATTAAACTTTTAAACAGAAATAAAATTTAATATGGAAGAAAAGTTTGTTAAAATTAGATGTGTTTTCTATTAGATGCTGCGCCTGATAAACTCAAATACATATTTTTGGTATGAAGTCAATGATGACGGTGCAAATTTTTATGAACAGCATATAAATTAGAGATGAGCAGTATCTAAAATTTATACTATTGAATAGTTCGAATTGTTACGAAATTCATTTGAAATATTCGAACTTGCTAAAAAACTTCATTCGATATATTCGATAGTCGATTATGAATATCGAATATTTTTCTACATTATTTTATCCCATTAAAGCCGACTCATAGATCCCGTCGTACAATCATTATGCAATTTTCTAAGGATGGTCATAGAGGTCATAGAAGTTGCCTGGAAAAAAGAAGACCTCTAGCTTTTGCCATGCCTGAGATTTGGAATGGGTATTTAAATACCCAATCGTCGCTAGCGCTACTACATTTTATATAAATTTTTTAAGTTTTTTCTTAAAAAAAAAATAAAAATTTCATTGATCTATTATTTCAAGTAGAAATAATCTACAAGAAATAATATATCCATCTGATATCTATTGATCTGATATCTTAATGGCTAGTGGATTATATGACAAAATATATAATTGTTCTGTACTGTAAGATTTAAAATGTTTGTTAACTTTTTCACATTATCTCATGGTTTCAAGTTTGACCGTTGTGTTTTCAAGTCTTAGAAATTCAAAATTGATACAGTTATACAGTTTCAAATGTAGTGTTATGTAAAACTAATTAGTAGGCTAAGATTTATATAATTCTGTTTAAATTACTATAATGTCCAACTTTTTGAGACATGGCCCAATGTTCCATACAAAGCGGTACGACCGAAAAAATTGTAATGATAACAATTGACCAGCCACTGCTCATTGACGAGTATAATAAATGGATGGGTCCTGTAGATCTGTTTGATATTGCTATGAGCAATTATCGAATCAAAGTTCGCGGTAAAAAATGGTTTTGGCCATTTCTCACAAATGCATTTGATGTCGCAATGGTGAATGCATGGAAATTTCATGTTTTCTGCGCAAGGTATGAAGGTGTGACTTATATGGGTATATTTGATTAAATTAAATTTTAATGTTAATGCCCAACAAATGGAAAAATGCATAGATTGTGTCGACCATATAGTGGAAAAAATTCTTAAACCCAGTCGTTGTAGACAATGCGGTATTAAAACATAATTTGGTTGCAAAAAGTGTTCGTTTACTTTGCATCCCAAATGCTTTTTTGACTAGATAAAAATTAGAAAGCGAGAAAGCGAAATAATTTTTAAAATTTAATTTTACAATATTATTATTTAAATACTTTACTTTTTTAGATTTCTTCAAAAAAAACACTGTGAATTGTGTCTTACTTTCATAAAAATATAAATTATTTTTTCACTAATTTTTATAACAATTTTTTCATGCTTTAGACGGTTGGGTATTTAAATACCCATAAAGGTAAATCATCTCTAGAGACGACGTAAGTACTCCAATCCAAAAAATATTTATTTTATTAGATTGAGAAAGTTTGAGGCTAAGTGATCTTTAGAAATTTTCCCGACTTTTCCATTTTCCCAAAAACTACTTTTTATGCAAATTTTCGGGGCTTAAAAAATCCTTAGTTTTTGAGCCCCAGTTACAACGACAGTTCTTGATAATTTTGATTAACTCACTGAGAACGAGTTATGGTTCCGCCTTTTTTCTGTCTAATAAAATCAAAACTAGTTAAATATCTATTACCCAACGGCAGATATAGCTATTTTAATGCACTAAGGTTTTTGAGTATTTAAATACCCAATAGGCAGTAATGGGTTAAATAAAGAACAAAAATTTATTTTTTTTCACTTAAATAAGTTTTTTTTATGTAAAATTTTTATCTCATAACACCATCAACATATAAACATAGTAGAAAAATATCTCATCTGACAGCACTGGCACTCACTTTCATGTTAAATGTTAAATTATCAAGTGTGCGGCTACGATTACTTGCTTTTGTTTTGTATAATGTGCATAGGTAAAAAAATTTAAAAATTTGGTGAATAAAGATTAATTATAAGTTATAATACATGTAATCAGTTATCATGATTCATAATAATAATAATAATAATAATGAGCACACCAAAATGAACAAATTCGAAGTACCAAAAAAGATCAAGTGTTAAGTAAGCAATATATTATGGACATGGACATATTGACATCCGTAAGCTACAAGTCTTTTCCTAGTAATTACCTTAAAACTTCTTCAATTCATTCATGGGTTATTGTATTGCATTTTGGCTCACGATTACAAATTTACACACATTTATAAATTCATTTTACAAAATTATGTAATTTTGAGATAAATAATTAAACTACAATACTTTTTTTTTTATGTTCTAGTTTTCTCGGTCTCGCATAAAACAGCGAATAATGTCCTATAACGAAATCAATATAAGATAAGTTTGATTTACAATGAATTATTCGATATATTCGATAGCTCAATATATTCATTATTCGTTTATTCTACAATTGAAACTAATCAGTATTCAAAAATTCGATAATCAAAAACTTTCGATAGTACCAACCTCTAATACAACTGTCTTGCAGGATTTTAACATCACAATGGGGTATAGTTTTGATATCAGAATATGATGTTCAACATCAAAAATATTGATAAGCTATAAGTTTATTTCCCACAACAACCCTCTCATGCACAACATGTGCACCAGTTTTAATAATAGCACTCTTCAAGCTATAATATTAGTTCTGCTTGGTTTTGAGATATCCAATAAAAGATAATTTTTCGTTGCTTCTATTCTCTTACAAAAGTTATGTTTCTTTTAAATGCCACTTATCTTAAATCCCAACTGAGGATTAAAACCAAAAATTCTATTGTTGTTATATATCGGACCAATAATGTACTACAAATCTGAATTTTGGTTGAATACAAAAAAGAAATTATAGTTCAAAATTCAGTAAAATTTTAGCAAAATTAAGCGCTTAGCTTGTTTAGGGATAACTTGCTTGTTTAACGTGCACGCGGACAAAAGAAATCGAATTACAAGAAACTCTAATTTAGCATTAGTTTAGCACTTACTGCATTACGACAATCTACAAAGTAAAAAGGAAGACAAAAGAAACAAAAGTGATTGGAATGCTTTAGAACCATATACAATTTCGATTATATTAACTGTCAATTTGTTGCCAAAAAAAAAAACTTTATAATTCAAAAAAGATTAAATTAGATTATGTAATTTCAGGATTGGTTTTGACCGCTATATCGCAGCAACCGCAAATGGTTTTATTGTTTTTAAAAAATAAAAAACTCTTGTTAATTTCACAAAATTATTTTATTCCGACATGTGTTTCGATCTTTCGATCATAATCATAAATCATAAATTGATTCATTCCCATCTCACCAAGAGCGTACAAGTGAAAGCATAACGCTTCAAAAACCCAGAGCTGCCTAATATCAACAAAGCAAACGCCTTCATTACCAAATATCCTTTTCAATAATGTAAATATTGAAAACTCCGAAACCTTAAGAATTCTTGGAATGGAGATAAACAACAAACTTTCGTGGCAGGACCATATTTTTGCAATTGCAAAAGATGCCGCGAAATGTTTGGGATTCTTAAGCAGAAGTAAAAAATATTTTACACCATCCAACCTTCTTCTAATATATAAGGCATACATTCGACCACGATTTGAGTATAACTCACATATTTGGGGCGGTGCACCCATCAGTACCCTTCAGTACTTAGATAAAGTACAAAAGCGAGCCATCAAAATTATTAATGATGGAGGTGTTACACAGCACCTAACATCGCTGAGTCACCGTCGAAATGTAGGAGCAGCCACTCTGTTTTATAAATATCTATTGGGTAATTGTTCTGACGAAATTGAAAAGTATTATGCCAAAAATAAAACCATTTCAACGAAATACTCACACAGCAGCCCTTTCCCACAAATTTGTAGTCGAGCCTCTTCGAACCAGAACTGTGAAATACAAAAATTCTTTCGTTAACCGAACCTCTTAACTATGGAACACTCTATCACCTCATGTGTTCCCCCAAAAATACAACTTGGAAGTTTTCAAAAAACAAGTGAATCAATTTCTGTTAAGTTGTCTGTAAACCTGTGTTACTATTTATTTTCTATTTCTAATTCTCATCTATTCTCTTGTTATTTTCCGTTTATGTTATTTATTTATTTCCTTTATACTTTCTTTTTTTCTATTATTACTATACTAACTGGTTAAAATTCTGCGAAAGCAGCTAGGGTATTTATCCCATTATTTTGGCCATTAAAAAAAAAAAAAAATATATTTAAAAAAAATACAAAATTATTAAAATTTACAAGCCCTCAGATAATAAATTGACAATACTAGATTTAAATTCATACCCCATAGACTAGATCCAATGCCAGAACATTGACATGATTTATAATAGGTACAACAAGCATCTGTCTCAGATTTGTAAATTGAACATATACAGCTGCAGATTTTGCTCCAACATTTTATTTGTTTGCGGCACCATAGCTCACAGAAGACATATAAATATTTGCAGAAATTCACATCTCCTGATTCCGAAATTGATATCAATGATATCGTTCATCAACAACATAGGCTAACAATTCTAAGATAATCAACGGAGAAGTACAATAGATCTTAACAGGTCCCTCTTACATAGTCCCCCATCCCGTCACATACAAAAAAAAAATATCTAGTAGTGAATATCTAGTATGAAAATGCGTAGAGATGCTTAAACGAATGGAGAAAAATAAATAGAGTCACATTAATTGGAGAAGCGGAGGGGATTCTAGCATCACATAAAATGAAGAATAAATCAACTAACCTGGCAAAAAATACATAAAGTCACATTAATTGGAGTAGCGGAGGGTATTCTAGCATCACATAAAATGAAGAACTGATTACCTAACATGGCAAAAAATACAAAAGTTACATGAATTGGGGTAGCGGAGGCCATTCTAGCATCGCACAAAATGAAGAACAGATCACCTGACTAGAAAAGCATTTGATGGACAAAGCCCGCACCGTGGGATACTCCTAATCAAAGGCAAAATAATTTTGTACTGAAATTAAAGTATTAAAAACCTAACACAACTTTATCAACCCCTTTATTCATCTTCCTGTTTGCCTTTGCTTTTCCCAAAAACTCTGCCCCCGCAAAATTTTATAATTATTTTTCAACTGATCAGAGATTTTTGCAGAGAAGAAAAATATCTAAAATCAAATCATTTTCCTGTTTCTATTTTCAAAGGATATAACAGAACCCGGATATAATAATAAAATAGGGATTCAAATTTTTTTTCACTTCTTTTTGTTGTTCATTTTTTTTTTTTTTTTTTTGATAAAATAATTTTCTAAATTCTACAACAGCAACAACAAAAATTAAACAAATCTTCTCTAAGTTTTTCATATCATTTTAAATTCAAAATTTTTTTTGGATGCTTTTCTTCTTTTGCCGCTTCTTTATTTCACGATAATTTTCAATTATTTCTTCTTTACTAGAAAAGGAAGATTTTCACAAAAAAAAAACACAAAAAATAAATAAATAAAAACAATGAAAAATTTTTGGTAGTCGGGTAAAAAAAAAAAAAATTTCTAATGTCCTAAATTATTTTCCTAGAAATTTTTTCTAAACACTTGCGGAGGTGTTGAATTTACTTTAAGGCAAGCCAAAGAAACAAAAGAAAATAAAAAAAAAATTTGGGGATCTAAAAAAAAGCAAAAAATAAATTGAAATTCCCGAAAAAAAATTGTTTTCATTACATTAAAGTGAAAATAATGATAATTCATGAATAAAATGTTGAAAATTTAGAATGAAAATTTAAAGGTGCTAAATTGTATAGACTTCAAAGTAGAATTTTTTATAATCTATATACCTATTATCATTATCATCATCATCATCATCATCATCATCACAATCATCATCATTAATATCATGATCAACACAATCAATAGAATTATAATCATCATCATCATCATTAACTTCATCATTATCATCATCATCATCATCATCATCGTCAACAGTGTATAGTGAGTGGGTCTTAAAAACAATGTGTTGGCAAAGTTTTGTTTGAATAACTTTTCGAAGAGAGACGAAAAATTTTAACATTGAAAAAAAATATTTCTCTATTTAAACCTAAAGAGAATAGCATTCAAATTAGAAATTCCTATATAGAGATGACAAAGATATAATAATAAGATAGGTATATAAAAATGTTCAATGATTTACTTTCAGACTTTGAGAGGAGTTAAGAGAGTAGCATAAAAAAAAATATTTTATTTTGTACCTGAACGTCCGTTTTATTTTTTATTCTTAGTAGGCCCCTCTCCGCCTTCTTATAATTTCATAAAAACTTTTCGGTGAAAATTCAATTTAATTTTTCAATTTCAATGTCACTAATTTACGCCACAAATCTAATGTAAATTTTTATTAATGGTATTTTTATGGAATTCCCTGTGTTTAGAAAGTGAATTTGATAAATCTCTGGAGCAAAATAAAATGGAAATAAGAAGTAAATAGAATTTAAATATATATATATTATACATATATATATATATATATAATATTATATATTTATTAAAAGTTTTAAGAATGCCTCCCGGTGATGTTAATGAATTATTAAGATATGAAATCTTTCAACAATTTTCTGAAACAAATCACCAATGTTTTTTGATGTTATTATTATTTTTTTTTTCAAAACTGATTTAATCGTGTAAAAAATATGAACTTTTAAGAAGTATTTAAAAATTTATTTTAATTTTTTTCATCATCTATTAAAGAACTTATTTATCTCAGAATTTTAAATTATATCTCTAAAAGGTATGAAACTGATTAAAAATTAAATATTACAACAATTAATTAGGGAATCGTGTTTTGTGAGTATATGTGTCACCAATAGAGAAATATGATTTATTTGTCATCATTTAATAGTACTACAAGTCGGAATGAACTTTAGCTTTAGATTTCATGTTTCATAATAATATCATTTAATAAATGTATGGATCGTAGTGAGCTATTATACTCCCCCAGAAAGATTGATGGTTAGCAGCCTACCTCTAATATCAGCTAACGATCTGTCTAATTACTCATGAAAATTTTGAAAGATATTAATTTTTACGCAACGGGGTCAAATTGTCCTTTAGAAAAAAACTAAATTTTTAAGACAAAATCTCGTGGTACATTCGACTATAGATAATTATTAAACTTTGAATGACAAACTTCAAAATAATTTTCTTAATTGTATTATTTTTAAATTATAAATTAAAATTACAGATACAACACAACAAATAATTTACTAGCTGTGGAATGGCTCGATAATAGTGTGTGCAGGGTTTAAACGAACTTTTCTTTTATATAATTTCAAGTTTATGGGATGAACACGCTAACTTGCACAGAGATTTGGAATACACAATCACACACAATTTCTGTACACCTTTTTTTTGTATATCTACTAGTTTAAATGTGAAAAACTATATCTACTGTAGAGTACTTCGCCTTCATAATAGCATAGTTCCACTTTTCGTCAAGTAGAACTGCTTCACTATGTCAAACGCTGGTCAAAACAATTTGGGATAGAAATTTCAATAGAACAAAAACTTTCGACTCACAAAAATGGGAGGTGTAGATAATGTTCATCAATGTCTAAAGAATAACAATAAAATGCAAGAAATTATACCCCCCTATCTTATTGATCTAGCTATAGTTGACACGTGGAAGCGGTACTTTAACTGGTTGGTTAATAGGGTGGAAATAAGAATCATCAACCGACTGTTTTATCCTCTACGCACTTAGGTCTTACGGCTGATTGTACCCCCTCTCAGCACACTCCATCGCTGAGCCAATTAATACCTTTTATAAATCTAACAACTGTACTTACTTTTGAATAATGACGATGAATATTCAGCTCAACTTTCGCCGCGTAATTGTAAGAAAATTATTTACGACAAGCTAAAGGAAAAAAATGTTAAAACACAAGAAAAACGGCTTGAAAAAGTTGAAAGAGAAGTAAATCTTAATATTCCAGTCGAATTAACACTGTGTGCTATATTAGAAATATGTAAAAGTGTAAAACTTGCAACAAAACATTATCACCAATTATTCTCTTAGACCCGTCTCGTGAGATCGCGTTTGAAATGTCTCTGAAGAGATAATTTTTTATTCTGTTAGACACCTCAGACACGATAGCAAATTGCAGCGACGGCAAATGTCAAAATAGTCGCATGAGTAATTTCTTTTAGACCGTTCATAGGACATGATAGCAATTTTTTATATCCACAAAAATTGTAAAAGATAGAGCATTTCGCCAGCAAAGTATTTTGTGTTTTTTTTTTAATCAAAAAGTGAAAGTAAATAAATAAATTAAATGGAGAAAATAGTTAAGTAAAGATTAATAAACAATTTTTCATTAAATTTTTTGCATTATTATTAAAATATTGTTTTGAGAAAAAAAACAACAATCATTACTATTACTATTTTACTACTGTTTATAAACTGTATTAATTTTATAAAAAATTTTGATTAAAAAAATATGTTAAACCTTTAAACTAAATTCCCCACTAATACTATTCAAAAATTTTATAAAACATATTTTGTTTGTATACCAATAATCTTTTGTGACAGTAAAAAGTGGTCAGTACTACCAACATAATAAAATATTCAACTCTTTGCTTACAGTATCGATGCATATCAAGCGATCAATTTTTTTTCTCGTCAGTGATTGGTCTAAGAGAATATGGGTATATGTATAAAAATGAATTGTTTCCAGAATTATCATAATTAAAACATTTAATAACAAATTATGAGAAAATAAAACAATTGGCTCAAAGGTAATAAATTAACTATAAATGCTGAAAAAACATAGTGTACAAAATAAGAAATAAAATCGATATAAATCCAGAACTGTTAAGAAATAATACCGAAATTGAAAGAGTTGCTACATATAAATATCTTGGTGTTGTAATTGATAAAAAGTTGAAATGGGATGATCATATCAATAAACTGGAAAAAAAAATGTTTGCCTTTATTAGGTCCTATCAAAAGAAGTGGAATTATACTCAGTATAGACAAACCGCTGATAGTCTATATTATTCTCATATTATTTCACATATTAGATATAATATATGTAATTGGTCTAGATGCTCATCTTGTCTAAAAGATAAAATTGGTATCATAATAAACAAGGCTATAAAAGTCTTGCATAAATTTAATTGGCTTACTTCTACAAATGAAATTTTTAAGAGAACGGGCTACCTGAAGCTATCAGGAATTATTGTTTTGGAAAAGACTAAACTAGTTTACAAACTGGAAAAGGGAATCTACAAAAAAAATATTCATATTACTAAAAGGAGTAATGTACACAATTACAATACACGAAAGTTAAATAAATCGATTTTTACAATCAACAACAATAATTTAACAATATTAATTGAAATATAATTACAATATCAGTAAAACCAAAGTCCGATAAATAATCAAAACTATTCTACACATTCTACTTCTCCATACTACTATTATCATGACTAAATGATGAATCGTTTTCATCAGTAGTATGTTCTGCTGCCTGCAATGTTGTCGATGACGGTGCTCCGGGTTCTTTTTTGGATTTCATTCTCATTTTGTTTTGATAGGTTCTGTTCAGCACCTCACTATCTAATACTATTTATTGCTTTTAAAAAGCCTACATGTATTGGCTTACACAATAGAATACTCCTTCTGACATTCTCTGATTATTCATCTCATATATGTATATGCCTATGCATTATGCATATTTTCTTTTTACAAATAAATTTTTATTTTATGTTTCTATTTTGGTGAACGAATTTTAATCGTATGTTAGCTCAGTTGGTTAAAGCGCCATGTTCATGTCATGAACTTCTGTGAGTTCGATTCTCATTTGATTCAAATTTTTTTTCTTTAATAAAAAAATTTTTTTTTTGTTATTATATTATAAAATTTATAATATTAGTTTTTATATTATTAACAACAAAAAAATTTTAAATAAAAAAAAAGTAATTTTTAATTATTATTTCTTTCCAATATTATTTCAACAAAACACAAGAAAACATTTAGAATAAATTCAAGCGCATACAAATTATGTATACAGACATGTATATATATGTAGATACACATAATACCATTAATACCAAATCAATATCAAATCTAATACTTCTAATACTATTTATATAAATTGCTTCCAAAAATCCTGCACGAATTGGTTTACACAACACGCAATAGCCCAGGTTATTAGCCCAGTTGGTTAAAGCGCCATGTTAATATCGCAAATTTTGTGTGTAAGTTCAATTCTCTGTCGAGTCAAATTTTTTTGTTCTTTTTGTTATTTATTATATTATAAAACTAGCTTTGTAACCCGCCAGAACAGACGGAAGCAAAATCAATTTTAGCATTTCTTTACTTCATTAGAGTTTTCATTTCAAGTTTAAGAAAAATTCGTATTTGCTTACTAATTTATCCTACCTTTATTTTTGTATTATTTTACGCTTTTAATTACCATATAAACAGAATATTTGTAGTAAGATGCAAAATTTTCTATTCCCTAAGGGTCATTTACTCGATCATTTTAGCGACATCCTTTTTGCCAACATTGAAAATTTATCGCGTAATTCAGAATAAAGTTAATCCTGTTAACATTCAATAACATTCGCTGCGTAAGCTTAGCATCAAAGTTTATAGCGAACAAATAATATTTTATAATGAGCCACAACTTTGAACGAAAACAATTTTAAAAACAAAAATAAATAACAATTTTAACTCTTCATAAAAAAATTGTTTGTTTTATTTATATTATTATTATTATTTTTTATTTTTCCTTATTATTTACGAAGAAGACTAACATTAAATTAAAAAAATATATTTCATGCAATGGTATTTTTTCCTGCAAAGGTTCACCATAGTAGACAGGGGTCAAAAAAAGAGTACCAAAGCAATTTGTATACATACTGCAATTTGTATATGTGTTGCAGTATTCCGTCGGACTTACAAACATCCAGATAAATGCAGAAAATTATATATATAATATTATCTACCTCATTTTAAGTATTTATGTATGAAATAAAATTAGTTAGTCCGGACTTTACAACATATTTTAAAAACAATTTTTTTCCCGATCCTTCTAGAGCGTTCTGGAACAGTTAAATGAACAAACCTAATAATTGAAAGTGTTAATGTAGCAGAAATGCATAACATATGTATATTAATAATGTATGTACATTTTTGTTAAATTAAAAAAAAATATTAAAAGCAGTTATTTTTGTGTTGAAAGTTTGTTATTATTATTTATTAGAACTTTAAGTTGTAGTAAATAATAATAAACAATAATTTTCTTAATTGGAAAGTGATACATATTTTGCTTGAATTCTTACAAAAATTGTGATGGTACAATTTTAAATTAACGGCAATGGTTTTTGTACTATACGGTTTTCAGTCGAATTTTTGTCTTTTTCTTGAAACGTATTCACCCGAATAGGTTCCAGGCATCGAAATTTTGACCCTCCTAAATTATTTTTAAAAACTTTTGTAAACAAATTAAATAGGTCTGAGTAGCCTCATTACAGCAAGTGCTTTGTCGGTATCATGATGTAGAAGGCGCGAATGTGCATTGGTCTGTAGTTATCTATACATCCAAATTCCACATAAACTCATTCTCAAATCTTATCTAAAAAATTATTAACTCACACATATTGATGGATAAAAATTAATCAAAACCGTCTAGGTAATTAACTTTTATTCACTTTGAAATCAAAAATTTTAATAATACAATGCTCCATCGCTATATCTGGTATACTTTACTCAATTTTAATCGAAATAATACTAATGAGCTCAATTTAATTCGCGAAGCTAGAACAGTTAATTATCTTATAAATATAACTACTTTTCATAACTTTATAGTTAACATAATTGAAATTAATTTACTTCAAATACAATTAAAACCACAATTCAACTTTTCCATTTTATTTTCTTTTACCTTGATATCTTTCTTAAATAGTTTTATTTCAAGGTATATTAAGAAACTAATTTCCATCAAAAATATTGAATGCAATTTTCTACCTTCCACCTTTTTTTTTTTGCTTTTTTTTTACTACATTTATACACAGACAATTCACAACAATAAACCATTCAGAATCATTCAAAACCTTCATAATAGTTGGCAAAAAAAAAAATAAATAAATAAATAAAAACAAAAACAATAATAAAAAAAATAAAACTATATTGGCACTTTAATGATTATCAGAGCATAACGAGTATTTTAAAAAGTTCTCTTTTTTATTATTATTATTTTTGTTTTTATTTTGTTTTTTTTTTCTGAGTACCAATCTTTTTACTAGCTGTTTACTTTTTAATGGTTTTATTTTTCCTTGTTTTTTTGCAAATTCTTGATTTTGTTTTTGTGCTTTTTTTTTATTTTTGTATATTTAACAATTTCCTTCAATCAAATCCCTAATAATTTCCACCATATAATAACGATGCTAGTATATACAAACAAAAACAAAAAAAAACATAAACATAAAAGAAAAATCCTTTCTATGTCAAGGCTATATATTAAATACCAGAAAAGGAAATCCTGCCATTTAAAAGTTCATGGTTAGGAAATAAAATCGCACCGCATTAATTCATTTACATTTTTTGTTGTTTTTATTTTTTTTTTTTGCTTTATTTATTTGTTTATTTCTTCATTTTTGAAAATAACCTTAACATTAACTGGAAATACTATTACAAAATTTAACACATACATAAATATAGTTACGTACGGGTAAATTTTGGATAAATATTAAAATTAAATATTTAATACTACGCCTTTCTTTTGACTATCTAAAAAAAAAAAAAAAATAAAAGGTTTGGATGAAAAGAAGTATCTACCACCCACAATATCACTCCTTTCTATTCTCTCTCCTTTTTTCGACCACTTAAATATAAGTAAATGTGCTTAATTGCTTGTAATCAGGATGCTACTTACAAAAATTTAGGTGGAAAAATGTATCCTTTTAAAATAATTAAATGTAAAAACAAAAAAAACAAAGTTTTCAAAAATTTAAATAAAATAAGAACAAAACAAAAGAACAACAAAAAAAATTCATAAAAATAAAGTTTAATTTGAATTTTTAGAATTTAATTTTTTAAAAAAATTATTTTAACAAAAATTAATCTTAAATAAATTTTGCGTACATGAAAATTCTGATAGATGGCATTATGTTTGATTTCTGTAATTTTACGAAAGACTCAAAATTGACGAAGAAATTGTATATATAATCATAAGGCCTGACTTGCCGTACTTAAGTTAACTTAATACTTCTCGTTAAACATACGTCAAAACTTAAAGGTCATACTTCAGACTAACTAGCCATCTTAAGTTAACGAAAACTTGACGAAATTCTCTGATATTTATTTCTAATAGCCAGATTAGCCGTACTTAAATTAACTATACTTTTCGTTAAACTTACGTCAAAATTTAAAGCTCTACTTCAAGCTAACTAGCCAACTTATGTTAACGAAAACTTAACGAAACTCTCTGATATTCATTTATAATGGTCTGACTAGCCGTACTTAAGTTAACTTAATACTTCTCGTTAAACATACGTCAAAACTTAAAGGTCATACTTCAGACTAACTAGCCATCTTAAGTTAACGAAAACTTGACGAAACTCTCTGATATTTATTTCTAATAGCCTGATTAGCCATACTTAAGTTAACTATACTTTTCGTTAAACTTACGTCAAAATTTAAAGCTCTACTTCAAGCTAACTAGCCAACTTAAGTTAACGAAAACTTAACGAAACTCTCTGATATTCATTTCTAATGGTCTAACTATAGCCGTGCTTAAGTTAATTTAATACTTTTCGTTAAACTTACGTTAAATTTTCTACCAATTTACTTAAGATTAATCAGCAAACTTAAGCCCGGTAAAACTTCATTTGATTTGAAATTTTGATGAAAGTAGAAAATCCATTTTGAATTTTATTTATATAGATTTTTATACACAAATCAAATGTAATTTCTTTCAAATTTTATTTCACTTTAGTAACCTACGAACTGAATCGTACCAGTTTAAGTTTAACAAAAAGTAAATTTTGTTAACGAAACTGAAACTAAAGTTAACTACAGTACGGCTAGTTGATTATATTCAAACACATTAGAACGTCCATTGATATTGTCATTGACATTGACATTGACAGTGTAGTTTGACATTTACTTAAATTAATTTAAGTACGGCTAGTTCTTTTTCTGCATTCTTCTTTTACAACTAATTATTGTGAAACTTACCCTTCTTCACTAAATCTTTCTGTCTTTTTTTACTCAAAACATTTCCAATTCCTGATTTGCATCATTCGAGCAACACTTTCGATGTTATTTAGCCATTTTTTTTTAGGTCTTTCTCCAAATCTCCCTGATACTTTTAATTATTTTTCAGTTACAATACTCTCTTTTTCTTTGAGTGTAGGCGCATAATTGTTTTTATCTAAGAGAATATGATATATAGAGCCCGCTTAACTAAACCAATACATAACTGCACGCACCAAAGGAGTACGTAACATAATTTAGCAGCACGATGGGCACTTATCGAAAGTATTAAATTGTAGTATACAGTAAGAATAGATTAGGTTAGTTGTTAATAAACTACTAAACGAAGAAGATTAAGCCCAGATTAGGCTTCCAATAATAATTTCATTTTTTTTTTCATCATCTTATAGCACTACAGCCCTGGGTAACCATTGACTTTCATCACAATACTCCCCCAAAAGGAAAGGTCGATCTTGCGCCGCTAATTTGGAATTATAAGACCTGATGGGCATGATTTTGAACATTACCTTCCCATTATGTGGTATCTAACACTATTCTTATAATACAAGATACCACTAACTATTCTCCTATAAACTAAATTAGTTATAAGTCAATGTAAATATGTACTTGAAAAATGAAAATAGGAAAATAAATGAATGAATGAAATGAAATAATCTTCTCTTGACTGATTATCTGAATGCATTGATCGAATTACTGCTTCACATTATACCTGCATTACAATTCATGAATTTCATTATAATAGACAAAACTTGAAACTGGTTAGGTATTGGTTATAGAAAACTTCGGGTTTAGTAAAAAAAAAAATAATCGAATGTAAATTACCCTTCATGGACATTCCTCAACCTGAAATGTAGTATTTTCTTCTTCTTAATTTACACTACTAAGGACGTAGTAACAACGCATTTTTTTCGGTATAATGATTGATATATCCTATGCCTATATGTGTAGTTGAGAAATATTCTATTTTAATATGTTCTATTTTATTATATTCTATTAAAATTTTGTTTATTCCCTTACTACCTGTATTCTTATTTTTAATTCTTTAAATGCCTCAAATTCTGCGAAGGCAGTTAGGGTGTTCCATTACAAATTAAAACCAAAATAAGCTGTTGTTGTTGATTTGTTCAACGTATAGGACATCGACCATTTGCTTTTCTTCCGTTGATCGTCGATTGTTTCCGACAATCTTCTTTGGATTTTATCGATGTCGGAAACATGGGTGTTATCGATGTCGGAGACATATCGATGTTTAATATAGGTGTAGGACATCGACCACTTGCTTTTCTTCCGTTGATCGTCGATTGTTTCCGACAATCCCCTTTGGATTTTATCGATGTCGGAAACATGGATTTTATCGATGTCGGAAACATGGGTGTTATCGATGTCGGAAACATATCGATGTTTGATATAGGTGTAGGACATCGACTACTGGCTTTTCTTCCGTTCGATTGTTTCCGGCAATCCCCTATGAATTTTACCGATGTGGGTCTAGCTTCCTAGGTTTGATATATTGATCCAAGGCAATTGCTTTTCTCCGTGATTTTCTTTCGATGATCGATTGTTAATACCTTTTGTTTTTTTTCGGGGTCATTCCAGCTTCCTAGGTTTGATATATTGATCCTAGGCAATTGCTTATCTGTGTGATTTTCTTTCGTTGATCGATTGTTAGTACCTTTTGTTTTTTTTCGGGGTCAGTCCAGTTTTCTTGTGTCGATAAATTGATCCAAAGTAATTGCTTTTGTTCTTGCTTTTCTTCCGTTGATTAATTCTCAATCTCCTTTTGATTTGGTCAGAGTCTATTCAGCTTCATTGGTTCCATATATTGATCCGAAGTAATTGTTTTTCTTCTTGCTTTATTTCTGTTAATCGATTGTCAGTCTCCTTTTGATTTTATCGGTTTGGGTACAGCTTCCTTGGTTCAATATATTGATCAGAATTAATTATAATTTTTTACTGTTTCATAGCAATTGTATACCTTCTTAATAATTGGATCTTCACATTTAAATTGGAGAATAATTACAGCCAAATAGCTTTATTCTTATGAGATGGCCTTGTTACTTTCTACATATTTTCTATATTTAATTGTTAGACTATGCCAAAGTTAGTGTACCTACATATAGCAAGTGTAGAACAATTTAATACATATCATTTTTTAACATCACAATCAAACTCAAATATATAAACACAGCTCAATATTTCTGTATCAATGAAATTCCGAATAATGGTATTAATTGGTATAATCCTATAATTATTGCCAAGATTATAATAAAACTTATATAATACTTCGATACTCGTCTTTTATTATAGTATTGACAATTTATTCAACGATACCATTTTCAATTTCTTAATTTAAATATTTCCAGTCTGCCAATCAACCCTTAAATGGATATAAAAAAAAAAATATAATTTTCATTTTGTTTTTGTACAAATTTATAAAATCTTTTGTATTCCTCTTTTACATTTAATTTTAATAAAATATTTATTAAAAAATTTGAAAAATAAAAACCAAAACAAAAGAATATAAAAACACCATCAACTTCATCTCTTTCTTCATTTTGTTTTTGTTTCTTTTTTTTGATATCATTACTCCTGAGATTATACCACAAAAAAAAAAACAAAGACAGGAAAGAGGATTAAATGGAAATACGGAAATTTTACCAGTTTTTTTGTTTTTGTTCTTAATTTATTCATAAATTATTTTACTTGTTTTACATTCATGGAAATAAAATATATTCCATTTTAAAAGAGAGAAAATCATCTATAAATTAAGAACCATTGAAAATGGTCATTTATGTTTGCTTAATCCAAAAACTAAGTAATGAAAATAAAAACAGAGTGATTTAAAGAAAACTAAAAAAAAATTAATGGGCATGTTTTAGTTTACAGCAGACCACGAACTGTCATAAAATTAGTTTGAGCTTGCAATTTGTAAATTATTTTTATTCACTGCGCGATCAAAACGCTCAATGCCACAGAGGGGTAAAACAATTGCTTGTTAAATCTCAAAAAATGTTCTTTATATTACTTTATTTATTTTTATTATTTACTAGGAGGGCTAATACTTTTAAATAAATATATTCTTAAAAATAATAATTCAAAACGAATATGTTTTTACTTGATTCAAAAATCTTGCAACAACACATTTTGAATAAATTTAGAGTCGCCGAAGTATCCTCAATGCCATTTTTAAAAATTCTTTATCGTAAAATAAATCGAGGGCATTTCTTAAAATTGTTAATACATTTTACCGAGTATGCTGTAGATCACATCCGACCTATGTCTCACGTATGGGGTTACAGAACAATGATGATGACGCTGTAGGTTCTAGATGTAGACTCTGTAGATACTATAATTAGTCTTCTGTCTCAATATTTTGATAACGGTGTACTAACCGAAATTAATTAAGCTTAGTAAAGCATAGTACGTGATATTGTGTATAGGAGTTCGCTATGAGTTCATATGTGGTGTAGTGTCGTAACAGCAATTGATTTCTGTGACAACAAACTTTCAAACAAAACTGAACTGGTGAAACATAGCGAAACTTAATAGTTTTTATTATTTTTTATTATTTAAAATTATTAGTTTATTCGTAATTTATATTTATCAATTATAATGTAACTACAAAATTTAATATTATTTATTTATTTATTATTAATGTCAATAATAAGTACAAAATTTCAATTTCAGTTTAATATTCAATTCTGCATATTGAAATTGAAATTGTAAGTGAAAATTTATTTCCACTTCTTGTCTAAATATGTCTGACAACATTTTAACCAATCAATTTTTTTTATTTTACCAACTAATACAGAAAATAAATCATCCGATGGTTTTTCTTCATCTGATTTCCCCCTAGTTAACATTTTTTTACATTTTGGCTTAAAGCTGATAATAAAGAAGAGGATAGATATGTACCTTCATACTATACTAATAATGATAAATGTAATAGCTGTGTTCTTTTCATACGGTTTAAGTAAATTAAAAAGAACAATGTAGATTAATGTAATGAATAATATTTTTAAGTTGGCAAACCTATTAATTGAATTATATAAAAATTTCTATTTTGAAAAACTACGCAAGTGCTACTCGTGACAAATATAATTACTAAATATTTAAGACCTGTATAAAAACCAGATAAATACCTGGGTTTTGAATTGTTATTGTATTTTCATATTAAAGTATTGATTGACCTAGATCGTGAACCGGATGAAAAGAACACAGCTAATATCAAAAATATATTGATAAATATTTATTGCTATATCGCTTTTTGTGTAATCATATTGCACCCAGATCTTTGTAAAGTGTTTCTTTTACTCATATGCTTTAAAAGTTTAAATCCAAACTTAGTTTAACGAAAAAGATTTGTGATTCGCGCATTTAGAGGAAATCATTTAATTTGCTTTCAATACAGCTTCAAACATGAATTAAAATTTGTCAAACTTAAATAAAAATTCCATCTCACAAAACAAAAATAAATATCGCCTTGGTCATATATATCCATGTACATCCCTGACATTGTGTAAAATTAATTTTATGTTGTTTTTGACACTTGTACTCTGATATTTCTCTTGGCTTAGTTACTTGTCACATGTTTCTTTTTTAAATAAAAGGTGGGTACAGTAAAACATTACACTAAAGAAACTATAGAAAAAATTAAAATGACATTAGACTATAAAATAAAAATTAAAATGATATATTGGAGATCGGGGAAAGAATGATAGTAGATATACTATCAAAAAGAGAAGAAAGAGTATGGTACTATGGTACTATGTTATGTCAGTTTTCGTCTTTCTATTATCAATATGTGATATATATCATAATAATTTCATTCAATATTTTATAACTCACAGTTAGTAATCTGTTTTATATTTTTTTATATTATTGACATTTTGTCTCTTATTTTAACCCAATGACAAAGGTAAATGGATCAGGTTGAAAATACCGTAAAACAATATTATATCCAATTTTTAGTTCAAATTTTATAATTCATAGACTAAATTTTTAATTTTTTATATAGGTTTTTCACTTCTAATTCAAGTTTTTTTATTTCAAATTCAATTTTATTTATTTCAAATTCAAATTTATTTATTTCAAATTCAATTTTATTTATTTCAAATTCAATATTTTGTAAATTTTATTATTTTTTTTTTTTTGTTTTTTAATTTTTGAAATAACACAAACTAAGTATTTTTAAGCAAACAAAAATAGATTTTTTGAACAAAACAAACTTTAAATAAGTACATTTACAATTAATGTAATGGTTGCCCAACTACAGCCAATGGTAATTTCATTGCCATATCCACGTAATAATTGTTGCAATCAACTGAGGTAAACAGTTGCCACGGATGTTTCTATTACATTTACCAAATTTATATTAGTTTGTCGATCCCCCAAAAAATCTTTCGCTGATAATTTTATTTTTAAAAATACTTTTTCAATTGGACTGAACATCGGAGAGTATGAAGAAAGAAAAATTAAGGTATGATTTGTCGAACTAACTTTTTCACGCACTTCTAGAGTTTTGTGGATTGTGCAAATGTCCAAAAACAGCCATGCTCCTGTTATGTTAGCAGCTTCAGCCAGTTTAACAAATAACTCATCAATGAATGTAATAAAAATTGTTTGAATTAACAGATGAGTTTCCTATTATTTGACTATATATTAATCCATAGCTGCTATTAATGAAATATGTCGCCCAGTAGTTGGTACTATGATATGAGTAGCAGTAACTACTTATTACGAGTTATAGCAGTTTTTTTGTAACCATTTATTATAGACATGGCAGTATTTTTATTGATTGATTCAATTATGGTTTTGCCTTCTTCATAGCATTTTATTAGGATCTGCTTTTTGTCTAAACTAGTTTTACTGTATGGTTTCCTATGGTATCCTCTACGGCGTACAACCAAGTTAGATGTAGTTTCTACACTGCTAGCATCAGAGGATATTATTAGGCGATAATTCCGTCCATTTGGACTGATCAAAGAACTCGATTCTATGGATGAAGTATTATTCATGTTTTAGATTAACAAGACTACTGCAATTGCTAAAACTTATTTAAAGGTCGTTGGTTTAAAAATTCTATTTTTGTTTGTATATTTAGTTTGTTTTCTTTAAAAAATTTAAAAATAAAAATAATAAAATTTACAAAAATTGAATTTGAAATAAAAAAACTTGAATTTGAAATAAATAAAATTGAATTTGAAGTGAAAAACCTATATAAGTATATAGTTTGAATGATAAATGAATATAAATAAGTGAAAATAATTCAAATAAAGTAATTAGTTGAATCCACACACAATTAGACATTATCAATATAATTATAGACCGGTAACGAAAATTTTCAAAGAGCAATAATTTTGTTATACGAAAATTATTGTGATATAAAAAAAACTGTCTAGGGGAAAACTACTACAATTCCAAAAAAATATTACGGTATTAATCACACTATTTACACTATATGGTAGGATAGAAATCATTATTCAAAATAGGTGTAATAGATTTGTTGTGATATGTATCAATTAATATAAATTGTAAATAAAACAACAAATGTAATGCAAAATCTATAATTATAATTGACAAGCATTTAAGGTCCTGCGCAGTAGACACCTTTTTATTTTATTTCGAATTCTCCTACTCCTTAATGAAGTTCTAATATATATAATATATAAGATTGTATGTAAAACAAAAATGCGCACACAGTTGAAAATTTTGTACTCATATGATTTTATTATTCAGCAAATACATTATGCATAAGTGAGATCTTATGAAAGTAATAAACAAAAGCAATTAAATCAGTTATTATAATTTACATTATGTACTTGCAAATGAATCTATGTACATATGCCAAATAAAAACAAAGAAACAAATTAATCTAAAATAAAAAACATGAAAACAACAAAAAACAAATCACTTGAATTCTTCATTTTTATCTTTTTAAGTAACTGTTTCTAAATTTTGGTTATTTGTAGTAATAATATAGTTTTTATTAAAATTATGTATTATGTAGGTATATATACATATATACATACCTCTTTAATGACAAATTTTTTTATTTTTAGTAATTTTATCCACTAAATGCCACTTACTATAGGGAATATATCGGAAACGAAGCAGTATATGAGGGACGTGTATTTATGTGTCCTAAATAAAACTTACTAACCACAAAAGTTTTTATTAAACACGAGTGGTTTCTGCTATATCGTGCGAAGTCTATGTCAGTACGTAAATTACTGTTTTTTTTAAAACTTTAAATTTGACTTCAACTTGAAATATAATTACTCAACAGGGGCCCCTAGTAAAAATATAATAAAATAAAACTCTGTAGCTGATATACAAAAAAATATACCAAATAATTAATATAGTTTAATTAAAAAGGCCCACATTTCGAAAGGGAAAAGGACCTATAAAGTTGACCTACAGATTTATTTGTAGGATCAACTGTTAAAATAAATAAATAAATAAATAAATAACTCTGTAGCTGATCTCATACTAATCATACTAATATTTTTATTTATTTATTTATTTTATTTCATTTATTCTGCGACATATAAGACGATTAGTCTTTTAAGCCTGTAGCTAGAATTCATAATTTAAAACTAACAAAACTAAAGATATTAGAAAATAACAATGAAAAATGTTAAAATGTAGGAATATAAAGTTCTTAAACTATAACTAGATTAAATTACTAAATTAATAAAAATAAAGCATATATATATTACATAAATCAAAAAAAACAATACTATATACAAAAATTTACATACTTAATATATAAAACATGTATACCAATATATGCCTGTTGAACTGAAATAATACATTTGCATACCTCTACTCGTGATTTCTAAAATACTCACTGCTGAGCTCAGTAAACCTTTTAATGTTATTAACGTGCAAAATGTAGTTCGGCATGAACTTCCAAAGAATAGTAGTTCTATAACAAAATACGATAGGTGTCTTAATCGACTCTTGTGACGAGGAACTATTAGATTCATATTTCTTGTTGATCTACCATCACTAGTGACCTTTTCAGAAAAGTATAATGGCATAAGATTTAACAAGATATTTTTCATAACAACAACATACCTTGCTTTCAAAAAGCTACGTAGTGTAACACCTAATACTAACACCTATATATAACTAACGTGATCATGTTTACGCCGGTTTGTGACAAAACGAGTGCAAGCATTAAAAATTAGTTGCAGCCGATGAAATTCACTAGCAGGCATACCAGAGTTAAACAGTATGTGAAATGTGGAATCAATAAAGCAGCACAAAAATTTAGAACATAAGAATATTTCAACAATTTTCTTAAAATACAGTAGAAATTTTTGGATATTCTATCAATGTGGTCATTCCATGTTAGGGTATTATTAAAAACTAGCTTTGTAACCCATCATAAATGACGGAAGCAAAATAAATCCTAGTTTCTTTTTTTCTTTCATTATTTTCTTTATTCCGAAATTACAGTACTTATGTTTATATCACTTTTTATTTATTTTTATTTATGTTTATATTGGCCTAACACTAATCTTTTTTTTTTTATATAACAGAAAAAGAAGTACCATACCAACAAATTTGTATAAAATGTTTGTATTTTTGTATGGTATACTCGTACTCACTTCCATTTAGTTATAATTCGTTAGTTGGGTTCCATTTAGTATAAATTATACCGTATTAGCGTTATTGAGTCCTCCGGGAGAGCAAATTTAAAAATGGGATCTTATTTTCATATAAATTTTGTCTTTTGTATAATGTATAGGGATCTTATTTTGCTATATGAATAAACTGTTGTTATGGTATTGTGTTATTTTTAAAAAAATATTCAAAATTTTGTATCTAAATTGGTAAAATTTACAAAAAATACAAAAACATTTTCATCAATAATTTTCAATTTAAAAAAAAACTATGTTTTATTATCCGGCGTAGAAGTAGAGTTAATTATCCTACTCTACTTCTATCAAGTTCTATTGATTGAACAATGAACCTGAACAGTGAAGTGAAAAGTGAACACTTAACACTGAAAATAAAATAATATTTTTGGAATGGAGCATGCAGAACATACAGAATACAGATACAGCAAATAATAAAAAAAAACAAAAAAAAACAAAAATAATTTTTTTTTAGTGAAGTGAGTTACGCACACAATAATGACAAAAATAAAAGGTATAAGCAATAAAGTAGTATAATGTATAATATTATACAATACAAATATGCTGATACACATGTATATTATTATGTATAATTTTAAGTAATAAGAATAACCTTTGAGTGAATTATGTTTTTTTTTTTGTGTTAAATGCTGTTTGCCTTTTGGTTATTATACCATATTAAACTATTGATTAAATTTCTGTTAGTCCTTATTATTATAAATCAAAAAAATTGTTTGTTTTATTTATATTATTATTATTATTTATTATTTTTCCTTATTATTTGCGAAGAAGACTAACATTAAATTTAAAAAATATAGTTCATGCAATCAATTTTTCCTGCAAAGGTTCAGCATGGTAGACAGGGGTTAAAAAAAAGCACCAAAGCAATTTGTATATATATGCATTTGTATACATATGCAATTTGTATATGTGTTGAAGCGTTCCGTCGAACTTACAAACATCCAGATAAATGCAGAATAATTATTAAAAACTAGTTTTGTAACCTGTCATAAATGACGAAAGCAAAATAAATTCTAGCATTTACCTTCCTCCATTAGAGTTTTCATTTCAAGTTTAAAAAAATATGTGTTTGCTTACTAATTTATCAATATCATACCTTTATTAGAATTATTATAATGCTTTTAATTACCATATAAATAGAATATTTGTAGTAAGGTGCAAAATTTTCAATCCCCTAAGGGTTATTTATTCGATCATTTTAACGACATCTTATTTGCCATCATTGTAAATTTAAACATATATTATCCTAAGACCTCAATAATTCTAAAGAATCAATATTCTTAGGCATTCTATTGTATTCAATTAATTATAATATAAGTTAGTCAAAAAGATAATTTCAATTTAAATTAATATAGAAATAATAAATTCAAATAATATTTTTAATGAAAAAAAAATCTAACTATATAATATAAACTTACAATAATTATATATTTTCACAATCATAGCAACGTTCTACTGTAAAATTCAAATGACATATGACAAATGACAGATGCCATATATAAACAATAAAAAACAGATACTATTTTTATGACAATTACATGACATTACAATTTGTATATAAATTGTAATTTGTATATGTGTTGGAGTATTCCGTCGAACTTAGAAACATCCAGATAAATGCAGAAAATTATATATATAATAACTCCCAAATTTTTAGCTTTAGTGACATATTGAATTGCTAATTTATTCATTTTAATTTGGGGTAATATAGATGTATCAACTTCCCCAGAATAAACAATCATTGCTTGCAATTTAGATGCATTTAACTTTAGCCCATTATTTTTAGTCCAAAATAAAATAGCATCAAGATCTTCGTTAATTTTAACAATGTAGGTGTAATTGTATTAGTAATAGGTTCATTAATAAATATTTAGGTATCATCAGCATACAATCTGTATTTTGACTCAGATAAATATAGTGGCATGTCATTAGCAATTAATGTAGCTGATAAGATAATTATAAAATCATACTAAACATAATAAACACATAATAAACATATGAAGTCTAATAAATCCTAACATATAAATCTAATATATGAAGACTCTGTTATTATAAATTATGTAGTAACAAATTTTTGGAAATAAACGAACTAACTTGCGATAAACATATCAAACTGAACGTGGTGAGTTTAAAACTTTCATCAATAGATTCGCAGATGGTCGGGGCTTAATATATTTTTCTAAACCTCCATCTACCTCTCCATCTACTTTTAATCTCATAAAGTTCTCAACAACATTTTATTAATCAACATTAAATCGCAAACTGGTCGAATCACACTTCTGTAATATACAATTTAGTATCTTACCACTGGATTAGGCATATTTAAAATTAATATTTTTTTTTTTTCACTTTTGAACTCATTTAATTTTAACCTAATTTATAAACAAACTAAAATAAAATAAAATGAATAAATATGTAAATGTCAATTAACGCACAGCCATTTTTAAAAATAAATAATCCTATATTTTGGTTAGATTAAAAAATCTATTTTATTATACAAAAGGATAACAGCATATAATGGCGACATTAAACCTTTTTCAACTATCTTAAGCACCCATCTGGTCTTTGATCCCCATTTTACTGTAATTAAACCTAAAATCACACTGTTATTGTTTTTTATTATGTTTTTTTTTTTCACTTCTTATGATCATCCTTTTTATTTCTTAAATAAAAAAATAAATTTAAAAAAAATAAAAAAAAATATCACTTTAGTTAAATTCAAAAAAAAAAACAACAAGATTTTTAAAAACATTTAAACTCATTCTCCTTGTAAGTGCTGTATTTAAAGAAAAAGAATTGTATTTTGTTTTTATAACCCATCTCAATTCTTTTCATGTTAATTTTTACAAAAAAAAACAAAAACTAAAACAAATCCCTAGAAATAAAGCCAAAAATTCTTTTTTGAAAATTAAAAAGAGTGGAAGTTGAAAAAACTAAAAAAAAAAAAAAAAAAAAAAAAAAAAAACAATTTTTTGTTTTACTCATTTCTCTTGAGTACTTTTGTTTTTTGTTAATAAATATTATAAAACTTACATAATTATTATAAGGGAACATATGATAAGGATAAGAATTAACCGAAAAATAAAAAATTAAATAAAACAAAAAGAAAAAAAAAACAAAAGAAAAAATAACAATAAAATAAAACATATGTTGGAAAAAAAAAACAAAGTAAACACGATTACAATATGGGTAAGTTACAAGTATTTAGTAACGTTTTTTTTCTTTCAGTTCGAAACTGAATATTCTAAAATCCATTTTAATACTCAATTGTATAATAAAATATAAAAAAAAAAAATACACAAAAAAATACTCATATACAAAAAGGATAAGCTTGGGAATTCTCTTTTAGCTTGGGTTGTTGTTTTCTTTTTTTTTTGTAAGTACAAGGAAAATCTTACTACAGTGCAAAACTAAAATGCTTTATAAGCTCAAAATACAGAATGGCATACTTAGCATACTCAAAAGTAGAAGAATAGTAGCAAGGTTAAATAACGATTACCTAACAGTAGCACCAACAAAGGGCCAATGTCCCCAAGAAGGTATAATTAAACAACTTTTGTGTCATACTCATAGTCATGTACCAATTACTGGCCATTCTAAGCAAGGAAGGTATCTCCTCTGTATCAGTTGAGCTTACGATTTAGTTTTACTAACAAGTGGGAAATTAGAAAACATATTTGGGGAACGAATGCAACTTGATATAAGCATAGTGCATAAATGGTGCAAAAACGAGAGTATGAGTATTAATCCACACAAAATAAAAAACATCCTTTTTACATATCGAAAAAACTAAAGTAAACTACCAACCAGCTTCATGTACATACAACCATAACAACCACCTATAGTGATAATATTTGACAGTAAACTGGCATGGAACCCTCACATACATTACATAAACAAAAAAGCTAACATAAGGTCGTTCTTTGCACGTCAAAGTATATTTGACAAAACATGAGGATTATCTCTACAAATGACTGTATGGCTCTACAAGTCTACAATAATGGTAGTCAATTTGTATGGTGGTAAAAAAAAAAATTTTCTCTTCCCAGAGAGAAAAAAATCATCAAAAGAGGCTTGTACTTCTGTTCTAAGTTCCGGGGAAGCACACCTTTTTGTTAAAATTTAAACTAGTCTTTAAGACTAACAATTAATACTGGTTAAAAATAGAACATACAAAACCATGTGCTAAGCTTACTAAAATATAAAGAATAGCATGCCTTGGGACTATTGGAGCCCTAGAAAAAATTTTGGAACTCCCATCGGTTCATCTATACCTGATAAAGACGGCCGGAATATCTGCAACTAAGCTACTTCTGACAAACAACCTGAACAACCTGCCTGCAGAAAATTACAGTAGGCACCGAAGCAATTGCTATGTCAGAATATATGACAAAAGCAATTGATTGCCGCAGGAACTTCACTGTACTAATACCTAAAAGAGAAGAAGTCGAAGGTTTAATAAGAGCCTTACCTGCAGAAACTCCAGTATAGTATACTGATGGCTCAAAATTCAGGGAACAACTGGTGCGGCTTATTTGGACCAAGGTTCAAGTTTAGCGCGGAACTTGGCATATATCCCACAGTTTTTCAAGCTCCAACCAATGCCATTGAGGTATCAACATTACAGTGCAGTACAAAAGTTAACTTAAAACCTCTGGCTTCTTCAATTTTCAAATCAAAGCTTAGCTATATCTGTTAAAAGAGTTTAATAAAACTAGTGGACTGGAATAGGCTTACTCTTATGTACACTCCTGGGAATGAAGGAATAAGAGGCAATGAAGAGGCAGATGTCCTTGCAAAAACAAGTGTAAAGAGTCAATTCTTAGGACCAGAGCCAAGTATTGCTCGTTCAAACGCCTACTTACAAAGATGTTTTTCCAAGTGGGAAACTACAGAAATCCAAAACATATGGGATACGCAGTCTAAAGTCTTTTTCAAACTAAGTACGCAAATACTGAATCAGAGATAATGTGGGAAACGAAATCTAATGTCAGAATGCTGTCATAGTTTATCACAGGTCATTCAATAAGTAACTTTTCAAGATGCAGATACTGCTAAGAAGAGGATGAATCCACCTCCTCTCATATTCTATTTGTTTGCAGTAATACACATTGCCAGTTTCTGAAATTGACATCAGAGCAATAATAGCGTTTATCAAGGACACAGACATACAATTCTGAGGTCGCGCTTACATAGAACTTCCCATTAATTATTTAAAAAATAAAACACACAATTACTCAATTTTTTTTTAAGCAAACGAAATTAACTGCTAATCTCACTTGTACCTAATTAGATAGCTGTCACCTTTAACGAAATTAATTATTTTAATGCTCTTGCCGGCGAACAACAACAATCTTGTCAGAAATATTTTACAATCCTCTTTTACTGTGTTATTTCTCTGATGATGCCGAATATTTCTATCTTGAGGAATAGATGGGAATGAGAGAGTCGCTAAAGCAGGCCCCCTTGTGAAGCACGTTCACTCTCCAATGAAAATCACCAATGACCGCATTCATTCATAATATTTTCTGTCCATAATGAATGAATGGTGGCATAGACTAAAATTTTTGTGCGATCCAATCCAAATCAAAAATTTGCTTAAAGAAAAATTAATTAAAATAGTTTTTATAAAAACTTGTTTTCTAGCGTTAGAGTAAAATTTTTGTATAATAGCGAGTTGAGTGTAAAACACTGAAAAAGTCTGCAAGTAGTAGACGAAATACGCGTATCTGTATGATAAGCGTATCAGTAAAATTACTGCTAAAATATTCGGCTATTTTCACTATTATAATTAAAATAGAAAACATACACACTGAGTAGCGTAGTGAATGGTTTGCATTTCAACCAAAAGGTCCCGAGTACGATTTCCGATGAAAGCAAAATGCTCTATAAGTATTAAGACCTTATCCAGTACCCTGTGTGCCCAAGGATTAAAATATATACTATAGCAAATAATATGCTGACATCTCAATCTCGAAAGGGAAAAGGACCGGGCAGTTTGAATGCGTATTAATTTGCAGGTAAACTTTAATATAACAAAATAATTTTCAGCGGTACTGTATTTTATTTGAAAAATCTATACCCCAAACACTAAAAAACAACACACATTTTTTTTTTTTGTATTTCCGATATTTTTTTTTTTTTGCATTAAGCTTTTTCCAGTCACACATTTAACATTAGTTACTGGGTCATATAAGAAAATCGTTTATGTTTAAGAGTTATTATTATATCTTAAAAGGAAAAAAATCTAGCACATTTTCCAATTTAAGAATTTTTATTTATTTATTTTTTTTTTTTTTTATTATTCTGTGAATATCCTTTTTTTGTTCCTGTTCCTTCAAACTGCCTTTTTTTATTTATTTTATTTATTGTGTTTTTTTGTTTTTTTTTGTAAATTGAACTGGGAAGTGATGGTGTAAATGTTCTTAAACATCTGGCACAGCTTTTTTTTTTTTTTTTTTTTGTTTTTGTTTTTAAACTTTATTTATAAATTTTTTTTTATTGTAGCTTTTTTGTTTTTTTTTTATTTTTATTTTTCTGAATATCATCTGTTGTGGTGTTGTTCAGTTAAAAATGTATTCTGAAAATTGACTTCACTTGTATTGCTGTAATAATTTTAATAAAAAAAAAAAAAAAGTGAAATAATAAAAAAATATAAGCAAGAGTAAATACTGTTTATGGTAGTATTTCTTACGCTGCTCTTTATCATCCAATTCAAAAGAGAAGCCGCGATTGTAGTAGTAGTAGTAGTGGTAGTATTAAATAATCAAAATAAAAACAAAAAAACCAAAAATTTGAACAAAAAAAATATATGAAAAGGATCTGCAATGCGAAGCATTTGCAAACAAAATGAAAATAAAATAAAACAAAAAAAAAACAAAAACAAAAAAAGAAAAAAAATATTTTAAGAAGAATTATTTATTATTGTTGGAGGATTAAAAAGATTATAAATATAAAGTGGAGCTTTGATCCTCTTCAAGAAAAAAAAAATTAAAATAATTTTAAAGAATGCATGCATTTTTAAGTGTAAAATGTAAAAGTAAAGTCAAATCTGGAAAACTTGTATTACAAAGAAGAGTCATTAAGGTTTTTTGTTTATTTTTGCTTGCTTGTCTTTATTTTTTCTTTCTTTTCTATTTTATGTCATTAATTAGAGACCGCTTTGCTGATTCAAAGACCGAATGTTATTCTGTTTTTTAGTTGTCATATAGTTTGTGTTTTTTTTCGATTTCTGAGCAAATCATTGCAAGTGATTTAGAGATGTTAGACAGAGATTAGCAGCCTCTAAAATACTTTGGAAGTCTCATTCATCCACTATGGACTCCTCCATATCTCTCATTTGCTTTTTTTTTTACATTATTAGCCAAAACTTAGGTCAGAGAAACATTTATACTTTTGTAGCGTTAGTTTTTAGAAAAGAAAAGGATAGTTAGAGAAAACAAAAATAGAAAGAAGACGGGAAGGGTTCGATGAGCAGTTGCGAACTATGTTGTTTTGATTCAATTAAAACTTGATAAATAAAACTAAAAATAATCAGTTTAACCTAAAACAATTTCTGGTGTATTTTGAATAAAAAAAAAATGTCAAATAAAGGACACCATTGATTATCTTGTATACAACAAAAACCGGAAAATTTTTTGTGGGTTAATGATTATTGATTTTAGCCCAACACAGTGGAAATGGAATATTTTCAATCGTTTTAGTCGCCTAATTGTAGTCCGTCCGGTTCAGTTGTACTTCTAATTGTCAAATAGCTTTAATTGCAAAATATAATAATTCAATATTGACATGTTAAGCCAGATAAATTTTATGTCACGTAACGATTTTTTTTTATTTTACTTGTTATGTAAATGATTCTAAGATTTGACTGAATATCAGTTTTGCATACCATACAGGGGTCATTAATTATATTTTTTAATATTTTACTTAGAAAATTATAATTTGAATATAGAGTATTGAATAATATAGAGATATAATAAAACGTAACAATCCTACGCTGCCAACGTGCCGTAGTAAATTTTGCTACAACAAAATAAAATAACAAAAACAAAAACAAAAGCAAACGTAAAGTAAACAACACTTTGTCTTCTCTGCTGACTTTGTTTATGTACCTATACCTATCTTTTTATAAAAAAAAAAAAAAAAAAACCAAAAAAAAAATTAAAAAAATACTTAGTGTGTATTGTACTGTGTATGCATAATGAAAAAACTTCTAATTGACATATATATGTAGATGTGTATATTCTAAAATTGATTTTGAAATTATGTAGGATTACATTACCAATGAAATGAAATAATGATAAAGAATATTCAAGTAGAAGAAATTAATAAAAACGTAAAATCAAAAGAAAAAAAAACTGTATTTTATTTTTACTTCATATAAAGAAGTTGTTATTGTAAATAAAATGTATGTGATATATATTTTATTCTTTTTCAGTTTTCAGTCACGTCAAAATATAGCTAATGATGTTTAATATGAATATTGTAAACTATGAACACATGTACATTAATAAATATATATGTATAGTTTATTTATATATATATTATGTATATAGTATATTTTAATTATTTCATATGAATAAGTTATTGTAAATGCTGCACGAAGTTATGAATAGTATGGATAATATATTTAGATTCCAATTTTATTTTTTTAAAGGTTTTTAATTAAAAATAATTATGTTATGAAACTTCGTTTCGCTTATAATTCATTCTAGAATAAAAAAGGGCTAATATAACTAAGTGGCAATAGAATAAAATTTATTTGAATTTTTTCTTTACTAATAACTAAATTTTTATGCTGTGAACTTTTTGCCTCAATCTATACCTTTTGATGGAAAGCTCATAATTCTAGGTGGAGATTTCCGCCAAACATTACCCATCTTACCCCATAAAAGTCAATCAGATGTTATAAACTTTTGCATAAAATTTAGCAACCAAGTTAACCCCCAAAATGTTAAGTCTACAGATCTATTATTTAGTTGTGGTAGATGGTGATCAAACGAATGACCATAGTTTGCCAAATCTAGAACACCGTCTTGAGACGTGCTTTACAACTAGTATTAACATAATTGGGAATTGTATATAGTCCCAGATTAGTTATTTAACTACGTATAAAAAAAACTCTTGTCTGTTTTTGATTTCAATCAACGATCAATCAGTTTAATCTATTTCCCTCTTTCATTATACATTTTATTTTTACTGTATTAGCTTCTAGTTCTCTTTCAAGCGGTTCTGATTAGATTAGATTTTTAAGGGAGTCACATTAAATCCCCAAAATCAAAATCACCAAGACACAAAATCCCCACACTTTTAAAAAGCCCCAAAACCAAAATCCCCAAACACAAAATCCCAATTTCCAAAAAAAAATTTTGTGTTTGGGGATTTTGTGTTTAGGGATTTTGATTTGGGGATTTTGATTTAGAGGATTTAGACCCAAACACGATTTTTAACCTTCGATAGTTCTAAATAGCATTGCAAACATTATAGCACTCTGCCATATATGAAAACTATGTTTAAAAAAATCATTATTGATTTATCAAAAAATCGGGAAGCACTTTGCAGTGAACCAGCGCCCAGGTATGTTGCATGAGCTACCATTCAACCAACAATATTATAGATCATATTAAGTATTTTTCATTAGCTTCAATTCCCTAGGTTTTATTTATTATTAATTTATTATGAACTGAATACAATTCCCAGAAACTAAACTTACAACAAAAAAAAACAATTAACAAGAGAGCGGCGCGTAGCAGTGCCATTTCAAGCAATTTTCTTTTTTACATTGTTTTCTAATGCCTTGTACGTTTATACCCAGGCTCTGTTTATACCCATACAACCACAAGTTTAAGTGACAATATATTCATTAGACATTTGTTTTGAATCTGTAGAAGTTTATTATAGTTTTGTAGATATTTACTGATTCCTCTACTCTTCAAATTAAACTCATTTTTATTTTAACACTTAGATATTTTAAATTTAGATATTTGTATTCTTATTATTTTTGAGAATAAATGTTTTAAACCGTTCTGACAATTGATTCCAATATTATCATAAAATATAATAATATTAATGCCAAAATAATACGTTGTACTGCTACAATAATTTTCTTTTTTTTAGGCTGAAAACGTATCCTGTCTTAAAAACAATTTCAATATTAAAATATCTATCTTCTCTTCTTTTACTACCTATCCTTTATACCCACGTAACAATTTTATTGCTATAAGACTCTTGCTCACTCTTATAACACTATTATAAACACTCCTATAGCAGTATTAGTGCTTATTTGAGTGCTCCGCAAATATTGTGAAAGGTTATAAATACGTTATAGCACTAAAATGGAGTATCCTATAAGGTACCGGAGCAAGTGCTGTAATATTGTTATAGGATTAGTATACATGGATTAGTGTATATGTTTTTATTTTGAAATAATTTATGTTATGCGAGAGTGAGAAAAGTATTATTTTTTATTTTAAAATAATAATTTTATGGAGTTTACATTTATTGCATGAGAAATGGAGATAGATATTAATTAAATATTTTTATATTTGCATGTTAATGATTTATATCAAATAAAAAAAATGTCTTACTAATAAATAATATTTTTCGGTCAAAAATACTTGTATTAATATTTATAATTATTGTGACCAAAATACAAAATTTGGCTGGGAATGAAATTTCATAGAAATTTATTATAAGAATACCTCGAAAAAATACATTGTCCTTCAAAAATAACTAATTTTTAAATAAATAAAAAAAATATGTTTTTAAATTGCATCTTTAAGATGTTAAATAATGTACGTTGACAATGCATAACATCAAATTTGATATTTAAAATAATTATTCTTTTAAGTAAAAATGACATTTTTGCGAAAAGAATGCAAAATTAGGCTTTTCAGTGTTTGTTTATTTAAAAAAAATTTACCATGTTTGTAGAAAATAATGGCCATCGCAAAATATTTATTTTAAAGCTGCAGTATGTTTATTAGTAACATTATAGGAATACAGTAAAATAATAACACCACTGATGCTATCTTAGCAATTCTATTCATATAACAACACTTTAACTCTTGATATAGGATTACGCACTTTTAGACTTATAACAACATTGCTGTATCACTTGCTGAATATCCCATTATAACAACTCCCGAAATTGCTATAAAAACATTCTTATAGCAATATTAATCACATTATTCCCATAAAAACATCATTATAACACCCTTAATGCTTATCGGGAGTCATATAGAAGTCTTATAGCACTAATTTTGTTTTTATAACAATAAAATGTTACGTGGGTATGGATGTCGGCGATCACATGTTATTGTAAATTTATTGTTATGCTTGTGAATCGTCTTCTTCTCTATTTTGCGCTGTTCTAACTAATTCAGATATAGTTCTTAAGCCAGTCCAATATTTGATGTTTCTTAGCCATGATAATTGCTTTAATCGAATAATACAAATTATAAATTGTAGAACTGTTGCTCAGTAAAAGTTATAAATATATAAAAACTCACAGTTTTAACACCACACCACGAAAAATAATTAAAAAAATACAACGAATTATTTTTCTTTGAACATAAATGAAATAACAAACCTTAATAAATATTAGGTAAAAAAAAAATCATATTCCAAAATATTATTTTGTAACAACCTGAAACTTAACATTGACTTTAATGTAGATTTTTAAATATCAATAAGTCAAATAATTCTGAAAATACTCAGTTACATTTAAAAAATAGTTTTTCCCTAATAAAGTAAATGTGATTTTGTTTCCAGCTTTAAGAATTACAAATTATATACATAGCAGTATATATATATTTTCTTAGCATATGCCATAGTTACCACATTTTCTTATAAATTATCCTTTTTTTCCTTAAGATTGTTGTAGATTATGTAAGAAAGTCTATTTATTTATTTTTTTCTACCTCAATATAAAAAAAATTGTATTAACTTCAAGTAATGTGACATGTCCTTTTTTTCCTTTAAAATTTATTTAGAACAGTTCCTCATTTTCTTATTATATTATTTTTTTTTTTTTGCTTTTTTATTGTATCCTTATTCCCTTATTTCCTTCTGAATATCGTCATCTTATTACAACTCATTTGAATGTATTTATGAAATAATGGTAAACTTAATATAAACAGAAATAGAAGAACTGATGGTGCAGTTCAACAAGTTACAGATGGAGCAACTATATACGATTACATAACTATTAACATTAATCTTTTGAAATATGTTAAATTATTTTCGGGAATTACCCCCGAATATTCTGTTTGATTTCATGAATAAATTGTTAAGTAAGGAAGGCACCTAAAACTGAAGTTAAGTAAATTCATCATCATCATCATCATTGATTCTGCCGCTTCTCATGGGTGCATAGAGCATCAAAAAGCTTTCTCCACCGAACTAGCTTTTGGTCAAGCGACTTGATAGCTGGCTTCATTCATTACTGTTTATTGGACGACCACGCTTTCTTTGATCCTGCGGTTTCCATTCAAAAGCTGCTTTTGCAGAGTCTCCTGTAGGTCGGCGAAGTGTGTGGCCAATTAATTTCCATTTCCTACATTTAGTCATTTCTCTGACTCCTTCAATTCTTGCTCGTTCCCACAGTTGGTTAAATAAATTATATTGGCTAATTAGATTCGATTTTCGCATGTCATTTAACAATAAAATTAAATAATTTATAAAGTCATTTTAAAGCTGTGAAATTTATCTGTGATGAGTAGCTAAGCAACTGAAGTATTGCATTATTGAATCAATTTTAATCGCCAATAATAAGATTAGAAGAAGATATGCCATGGCATATCAAAACTATTATTCCTCATGATTTTCTACTGACAGTAAATTAGAACCTTAAAAGGAAAATATCAATAAAGATTCCTTGGATTAACATTTGATCCTAAACTCCGTTGTAAGCTGCATTATAATAAAAGCAAAGCCAATTCTTCTTTGGGTTTAATTAAACGATGACTTAAACCATTTTCTGATGCCTACCTCACAAAACATCTTTTTGTTGCATATATAAGGCCTATTCAAGCCAGTCAAGAATGGTATCGACATTTTACTTGACTGACATTAATCGAATTGAATTACCCCTGAAATTTCAATTTATTTGGTTGAAAGAAATAATCGAAATAATCTCAGAGCCGTTGAGTTGAAAAAAAGATTAATTTCAAATGTCAACAGCTTGTTAACTGCAAGTAATACTAAGCTTTGGCATCACGTCATTCTAAAACTACATAATATATGGCTGATAAAGATTCAACTATAAAAATAAAAGATTACATTAGAAAACATTTCAACGGATTGGATTCTAAATCTGTTTTATCCAAACATAAATAGGCGAGAAAATGCTCTTATTTATTAATTAGATTTATTAATTAGATATTCTTTAATAATGTGTTAGGCAAACCGTTATTATGCCGGGAATGCCAAACCTTCGCATTCATAAAGTAACTGTTCAATAATATTCAACTCTTCTATTATTCTTTTCGGCCAGACCAGCTCTATGAAACTACTTATTGGCTGGGTAATGCCTAACTACTGTATCTTCCACCACACACACTTCCTTGCAATCAAAATTTAGAATTATTTTCGTTTTCTTTTGCAAGCATGTTGGCATTATTATTTGTGAATCATTAGGTTCCCTAATCCATAAGCCACTATATGTGACAAAAAAACAAATCATAAAAACTGCTAAATGAATATCTTCAGTCCAAATATAGGTTAATAGCAAAAAAAAATATTTATTAAGGGAAGTTTTGTTAAGTCAAGTAATTATTTTCAAGTTACAGTAAATTGTAAAATCATACACCTAAACCCTTATCAAAAAATAAAATAAAAGTCAGCAAAGAAAGAGGGTAGAAGGTAAAGAGGACAATTAAGAACGAAGGTGTTAATGTTCATATTGACTTTGTGTAGGTCATAAAGATAAAATTCATCATGTTTCATGAACACATAACATGCAATTTGGTTCCACATTCGTGATGAAACGAATTGCCATAACTTGTCTTCTGCTATTTAGAGATTTCTACAGCGTAGGGATGAGCACAAACCACCCTTCGTGTTTCACGTGGTAGTTTAAGTGGAGGTAATACAAATTTAATTTCCACGGAGCATGTACCCGTGCCTACGAGATATCTATACAAAAGAAAAGGGACTATACGACAATATCAAAGAGGAGCACGATGTGCATTTTTAGAAGCGCCAGCCTATATTTAAAGAATTGTACTACATTTTGGTTAATATGAAAGCTGGTCTATAACAATAGAAACTTCTGATGTATAGGTACACTGTACTTTATCGTCAATAACCTTTCCAAACTAACTTAGATGGGCTTATTGAATTAGAATTAACTAATTGAAAAAGTAGAAATAGATAAAAATACTTGAAGCTTGAAGTGATCTATAATTGTTGCTGGGCTGGATTTAAAATTACAATTTAACTGAGCTTTTGAGTTAATCAAACAAGAACCAATTAATTGATAAATAAATTTCTGATTGAATTTTTCTTCTTCTATTATATCTTTTTGTAGTAAACCTGTCGGGTCGTTCAAACTTCTCTTGGACGATGCAAACGTCCAGCATTCATAATTTGTTCGATGGTATTCTTCTTGAGCTTTTTAAGCTGGGTTAAAAACTGAAAAAAGCAGTCCTATGTCACACAATAAAACTATCCTATGTCACACATTAAGATCAGATCAGATTCAGCAAAAACTTTAAGATCACATTAAGATCAGATCAGATTCAGCACATTAAGATCAGGTCAGATTCAGAAAAAATCTCCTATATTTCACATTAAATTTTGATTATATGGCTTCACTTCATTAGTACGGAATGTTAATTGAAAATTTTGATAAAAAATGAATTGGATAAATTTAACTATCCTTATTTACTTCAGTTGATATCATTACAATCAAACCAATGAACCAACAGTCTTATATCATTTTAATATCTCTATACAATTCGTCTTAATTCAATTTTTCTATTTTTAAATTTTACAAAATTTTTATAATTGGTCTTAAAATATAAATAAATAACAATCGACAGAGGTACAAAAGCAATATAATATACATACAGAGCTCGGTATATATAGCCCACCCAAAATACAATTGAACCAATCAGTACAAAAATTTATATCAAGAACTTAGTAAGTATTAATTTTTTATTTGCTTTTGTTTTCAATTACCTCTTGTCATAAAACAATTAAAAATCAGTATCAGTTAACAGAAATACAATTTTAAATGAAAACTTAACGGAGTCCAGAACTCAATATGAACTGAAGTGCCATTGAAAAAGAAATATAATAATTTTTAATATACATATATATATATATATATATATATATACATATATGGTAAAAAAAATCCGACATGAATTCATATTTAAATATTACTACCGGGTAATATTTTATACCCTTTTTATTTTTATATTTTTTTTTACCCAAAAAAAAAAATGAACAACAACATAAATACCGACTTTTTTTTTCTCCCCTGTATTCTAGGGAACCAAATTGTTGCTAAAGCAAAAACCTTATTTCACTTTACATATTATAAATACATACATACATATATGACTTAAATATACAAGAGAGTTGGAATCCATTTAAAATATTCATTGAATTTACATAACCTATTTCTCAGAGGCAACAACTATACCATGTATGTAATATGAAAACAAAAACAAAACAAAAAAAAAAAAAAAAAAATTAAAAAAAATTAAAAAAACAAAAAATAATAAATAAATAAATAAATTCCTAGAAAAGGAAGAACATAAAAAGGACTAAAGAAAAATAAGATCAACTTTTTTTTTTCTTTGCTGTTTTTTTTTTGTTTTTGTATTGCAGACTTCTTTAGTTACATTTGAATGAATGAATGTAGGAGGAATTATTCTAAAGACTAAAAATAATAATCCTTTCTTTTCTTTGGCACACATTTTACTTTACTTTCTCTAATAGCATTTTCTATCTTTCCTTTTTTGCTCTTTATTAGGTACAGTTATATCATCTCTTTTGGACCCAGTTCTTAACTTAATTTTTTAAATACCTATCCATATTTTTGTTATTTTAGTGTAACTATCATACATAACAACATTATGGACATTATTACTTTCTTTGTGCGGTACAATGTTTATAATAACAAAAATAAAAACATAAAAATAAAAAGAAATATAATAAATAAAATGAAAATGGTATCCTTCATGAAGGACTAAAAAAAAAAAAATATTTTTCAATAAATTTTTGGCATAAGTTTGGTAATCTGAAAGAAATTCTAGTGGAAAAACAAAAAATCCAAATATTTTAAATGGAACTTTTTCTGATTTGTTTTTTTTCTCTTTTTGATTTTGTTTTGTTTTATTTCCAAAAATGTAATATATTTACGATAATATTTATGATAATAGCATATTTGCCTTAAATCATAATTAAATTATAAATTCCAATCAAATTTAATCTAACCCTTTATTATCAAAATTATTTGCTTAAAGTGATATTAAACGATTAGTTTTGAGCATCATGAAAATAGTCCTTTTTTTTAATATTATGAAGGGTATGTTGATAGTACATGATGAATATTATTATTAACTAAACTATTGTATTTAATTGACTTAAAATGCGTTTTATAGACCGATATTAACTTATAGCTTCAGTTAAGTAAATTTATGACAATAATATGGCACAAATAATTTGAGGTCGTTATGTACTCAATCAGATATATGTCTGTATACTTATATATTACCAAAGAATATATAAATATTAAGAAGTTTCATGTCATATACATTTTTGTACTGTGGGTTCACATATAAAACCCACATATAGAGGAAGAGAAAAAGAGTTGAAGAGAACAGCAAAAACACAATTATCATTTTTATTTATTTCTATTCCATCTTTCTATGAAATAATTATATTTTACAGTATCTGAATATACATACGTATATGCCTAAATAATAATAATATGTATTAAAATAAGTATGCAGTTAAATATACAATAATAAAGTCATTGATAAAATTACAGAATCTAAAAAACCGTATAAAAATAATCGTAATAAAAGAATAAAATTTGTTGAACTGTCTACTGAATACCGTTTTCTTTTTTATCAGAACTTGGTTCAAAATCATATTTCATATCTACATGAATGGTTAATTGTTGGTTACTGTATTTTATTTTTTTTTGTTTTTTTTACAAAATTATACTTTTTTATGCTCTTCAATTTTTATTCTCATTTCATTTTTTTATATGGCCGTACGCAGAGACTTGTGAGACTTCTTATTATTTATATGTTCTTTGATATTACTTATTTAATAAATTACATGTTATTAATGTTATATTTTTTCATTATCGGTTTTCAATTTATCCATTTGTTCAGTTGAATGTTTAATTTCGCATTTTATTTATGTTTTCCAATATTTCATTTCTTGTACATTTTACGTTTTCATGTTTAAAGCATTTTTGTTCATCTTATCAAGATTATTTGAAGTGTTTTAATTTCAATTACAATGACTTTACAATTACATTACAAATGACAATGATTATATGTATTCTTTTAAAACGGTCACACTTCCGGTTCTAATCAGAATAATGGCTGTTATACACTAGGTGTTTTAGAAAAGAAAATTTTTCGGCGGATATTGGGTTCTTAAAACGATAATGTGGTCTATAAGAGAAGATAAAATCCCGAACTTTGTCAGCTGTTTAATAATGTGATCATAATCATGCAAATTAATAGACTACATTGACACGGACAATTAGACCAAATAGCTAAAAATCTGATGTACACGATGTAGTTGTTAATAAAACTTTCCTTGTGAAAACAAAATATTGGCCGACATTAAAAAATTGTATATCTGTACTATATCTCAATTGTTAGGTCAGACGATAAACATAATCTGTTCACAATCTACGTAAGTAAGTATATAACATAACAAACAATATGAATAAAAAATTTTAATAGACATTAGTGCTTCTTCCCCTTTGTCTTCTTATTTGGCAGGTTAAACCCTATTCGAGTATAAGCGGAATTTATGATTCTTTTATTTCTGTTTTTTCTTTGAATGGTTGTAGGAGAATTTCTGCGAAGCCTACGTAATGCAGCAAGGACAATTTTTATATTAGATTCAAATTTGTTTGTTTTCAGTTTATCAAATTGAAATTAACCAATAGCGTTTTAGAGATAAATACAATAAGTTCTTATAAGTTCAGATCAGATGCAGGTATACTCAAAATCGGGTACATTTCCATCCCTATCAATCTTAGTATGTAGGTGTTTTTTACCTAATTATTTTGACAGGCTAACAAACTTGACGAATGCATCCCAAAGCGGAGTGAAAAATGGATAGAACAAACATCAATGTGTTAGCTATAAAGAATGGCTACGAAATCACCAAACCGAAATTAAATAACCTGGTAAAATCTGTCTTCATCGATAGAAGACATAATCCCCATGAGCAAAATCCCATTAACAAAATCTACATGTCCAAAATCGCAATTACATAAAAATCCCTAACGGAATAAAATGGATTTTGTCCTTAACGATTTTTTTTACTTTTATCCGCTTTCCAATGAAAAAACTTAACGAACAAATTTTAATTGCTATTTGCTGGAACATTTCTAATTTATATCAATCAAAAAATAAAATCAAATAATATTGAACGCAAAAAACAAAATTTAACGAAAACAAAATTTAATAAAAAAATTAACGAGAAAAAGAATATTATTATTGATAGTATTTCTTGTAACAACATACACACATAACAAGTTGTGAACATTCAAAAAACTAATATCAATTTGATTTTATTTAATCCTTCGTTGAAAATTTTATCCGTTAATTATTTTGTATTGCATATAAAACAAATTATTTAACGAATAACATTTTTGAATAAACTAAATTTGAATTAAATTAAATTCAACGCCATCATTATTAATAAAAGAGTACAAGTTCTATTCAATTAAGTATAAAACAAATTATTTAACGAATAACATCGTTGAACAAACTAAATTTGAATTAAATCAAATTTAATGCCATAAATATTAATAATAGAGTACAAGTTCTATTTAATTAAGTATTTCTAATTAAATTATTAAATATTGAAAATATTTATTATAAATCTAAAAACCCCACAAAAAACAAAAAAAAAAAATAATAAAACTTAACGAAAAAAACTTTTACATATTCTTCTAATAAAATTACTTGTAATTAAATAATTAAAGTAATTATTTTTTTAATGAATTTATAATTACCATTAAATTAACAAGTTCCTAACCTTATAAAAAAAAATTTTAAAATTGGTTTTTCATTCTATAAAGGAACTTCCTGAAAATTTATTTTTTCCACAAAAACCATATTCCATCCATAGAAGAATTTTGGAATTCATTTTTGTTGTTTTTTTTTTATGAATTTATAATGATATTAAGTTTTTTTTTTTTTACATTATGGACAGTAAACCTGGATGGTAAAATATATATTTTTTTTTTGTTTTTTTTTTTTTATTATTCAGTAAGTGGAAACAGAAAATGTCCATTAATGTTTGTAATTAGGTTTTAAGAATTCACAAAATAAAAAAAAACAGAATAACAAAAAGTAAAAATTAAAATTCTTCTTTCTCATTCAAGCAGCCATTATTATGACATCATTGTCACTTAATATCACTTTATCTTTGTTCGCTTTCCAACTTACTTACTTTCTATATTATTAGAATATACATCTTATATTTTTAATCTTACTGGCTTTATTATATCCTTATTAAATCTCATTCATATAACTTTTAAGGTTTTATTGTAATAATTTTCGGAGATTATTAATTATAATAAAAAAAAAAACAGAAATGAAAGAGAAATTTTTTTATTCCTTTTAGAAAACTTTCTCCTTATATTAAAATAATAAAATTAAGATAATCTCTAAGGAAGAAATGAAAATTTTTAATAATTTGTCTTTTTAGGATGAATTTATAAATTTTAAATTAAATTTTGAAATTTTTTAATTTGAAAGATTTTAAAAATTTTTTAACGGACATTTTTTTTTTACTTTTCTTATTAACTTTTGTGCTCATCTAAGGACAAGACAGAGATGTTTTTGTTGTTTCGTTTGATTCTATAAATGTATTGGTTTATTATTTCCAGTTGAAGTAAGGAAATATTATTAACTAGCTTGGTAACCCGCCATAAATGACAGAAGCAAAATAAATTCTAGCATTTATTTTCTGCATTCGAGTTTTCATTTCAAGTTTAAGAAAAATACGTATTTACTTACTAATTTATCATACCTTTATTTTTGTATTATTTTACGCTTTTAATTACCATATAAACAGAATATTAGTAGTAAGGTGCAAAATTTTCTATTCCCTAAGGGCCATTTACTCGATCATTTTAGCGACATCCTTTTTGCCAACATTGAAAATTTATCGTATAATTCAGAATTAGGTTAATCCTGTTAACATTCAATAACATTCGCTGCGTAAGCTTAGCGTCAAAGTTTATAGCGAACAAATAATATTTTATAATGAGCCACAACTTTAAACGAAAGCAATTTTAAAAACAAAAATAAATAAAATTGTAAATATAAACAAACAATAATATTGTAAGTACACATAATATTTATTTTGATGAATAAAATAAAAACTCATGTTGGAGAAAAAATTAAAATAAAAAAATTTATTGCAAATAAATGGGTATTTACAAAACTGTTTATAACTTGTGAACCATTGATCGGTTATTTAAAATTTCATTTCATTTCAAAAAATAAATTATCGAACTGTTCATGTTAAAATTCATACATAATTATTATTTATAACATCAATTAAAAAGAGGAACAACAATCAATATGGTTTAACCGATACCTATATATACCTACCTACTATATTAAAAAAAAATTCATCACTCTCTAAGTCTCTACAACATACATTTCTACACACTTGAAGAAAACAAACCTAAAAATTATAAATTTACAAAGATAAGAAATAAAAAATAATAGTACAAAATTTCATTTAATTTCTTTAAAAATGTATAGGTTGTTATTGTTTTTATGTGTAAATCAGCACAACTAAAACCTAACCCCATAATACATACTAAATATTATATACGATCATAAATTTATATATCATATAGATATCTATATATATATATTATAAAAAAACAATAAATAAAAAAAATAAAAATAAATAACAATTTTAACTCATCATCGCATCACAATTCTGGCTGGAGTATATATATATATATATATAGTAATATACAGGCTATGCATACGGTATGGCAAAACTATGATGCTATGATCATTATCATAACAAAAACAAAAAATCAAAAAACAAAAAAAAATAAAAATAAATAACAATTTTAACTCATCATCGCATCACATTTCTGACTAAGTATATATATATACCTATAGTACTATACAGGCTATTCATATGGTATGGCAAAACTATGATGCTATGATCATTATCATAACAACAACAAAAAACAGAAAAAAAATAAAAATAAATAACAATTTTAACTCATCATCGCATCACATTTCTGGCTGGAGTATATATATATATATATAGTAATATACAGGTTATGCATACGGTATGGCAAAACTATGATGCTATGATCATTATCATAACAACAACAAAAAATTAAAAAACAAAAAAAAATAAAAATAAATAACAATTTTAACTCATCATCGCATCACATTTCTGACTAAGTATATATATATACCTATAGTACTATACAGGCTATTCATATGGTATGGTAAAACTATGATGCTATGATCATTATCATAACAACAACAAAAAATCAAAAAAAAAAACAATAATGACGACACATATACATATTGTGTATAATTTTAAGTAATAAGAATAACCTTTAAGTGCATTATGTTTTTTTTTTATGTTAAATGCTGTTTACCTTTTGGTTATAAATCAAAAAAATTGTTTGTTTTATTTATATTATTATTATGATTTTTTATTTTTCCTTATTATTTGTGAAGCAGACTAACATTAAATTAAAAAAATATATTTCATGCAATGGTATTTTTTCCTGCAAAGGTTCAGCATGGTAAACAGGGGTTAAAAAAAGAGCACCAAAGCAATTTGTATACATATTGCAATTTGTATATGTGATGGAGTATTCCGTCGAACTTACAAACATTCAGATAAATGCAGAATAATATATATATCATTCAAATATTTGCATTAATCCAACTTTAACAACTAATACACCTTCACCGATTTACTGAACCTTTATTGATTCCATAATAAAGTTGTATTTTAAGCCGCTTTCAACCGTAACTATAAATATTATAAAATTTTGGGCCTAAAAATCTATTAAAATAAAAAATGTATGTAAACTTTAAAAGATAAAAATTTTAGTTTAATTTTTCCATGCTTTTAAAACAATATATATGTATTGGAAAGTTCATTCTTCTGGAAAATTAATACGACCAAAAAAAAAATATAACAAAATTTTTTTCTCTTAAATTTAACGAAACTTTTACAAAGCGCATATAAAAAAAAATTTAAATATACTATTAAATTAGTGTATAAAATATTACCTTTTGTATTTTACATTGTTCATCATGTACCTTAGCTACATTTCAACAATGTTACAGTACATAAATTTTATGAAAATTCATATTTATACACAAAGCAAATATACAGTGTTTGACAAAAATATTGGTATACTCCAGTTAGAAGTTAGAAGCAGATGTTTACATTTAAGTTATTCATATTTTTGTTTTTTTCTTGTTGGTTTCAAACTGACAGTAATGAAAAATCTAAGTCTGAACAACATACAAAGTCTGAACAACAGCAAAAAATTACATTATTTTCATCAGTTCATCATCAGTTTTAATATGGGGAAATCTATACATTTTTTATATTCTGATTAAACTACATGTTTTGGGGTTATTTGATTTATCTGTTTTTTTTCTTTTGAATTCATTGACTGATGAGATTATTTTCATTAATTTAATTTATAGAGTTTTATGTTGGACCCATAAACCTCCGGCGTTTTTTCAAACCAAAAGTATGTTTACATTTCATTTGTTTTTATTTTTGTTTTGTTTTTTTATTAATTTTATTAAAAACTAGTTTAACAAAATTTAATAATTAATTTTCTATTTCAATCCATTACCAAATTACCATTGTCTTATTCAATTTTAATAAGTATATTTGATCGAGGATTTTAATTCTGCGCAAGAATTCAATGGCTTTTATTGTAACCTCCATTGATTTTAAATTCAGAATTTCCAATCATGTGATACCAAGTCACCGACTTCAACAAAAGTATTGGTCCATGACTTCTTAAAGCTAATTTGGAAGTTTTAGGCGTATGATTGGTTGTATGCAAAACTGGTGCTGCCAAAAAAGGTGTACCACTATACAAGAATATTGCTGATTTAACTGGCAAAAAAATTATTATTTTACTGATACCTGCATTCAATGTTATTAATGGTGGTAACAATGTTATTAATGGTGGTAATAATAGCTGGTAATAAATTGGCTATGCAAGAATTTATAATTCTCCCAACTGAAGCATCATCATTCACTGAAGCGATTATAAAAGGCTTAGACACCATCACTTAAAGAAAGTCATTAATGATGAATTTGGCTTGGATGCTATAGCTGTTGATTATAGGTAATTAAAAGTGATTTCGCTCCAAATATTTTTGATAACAGAGATGTTTTACCTTTAATCCAAGATACTATTAAAAAGGGTGGTTATGATGGCAAAATTGATATTGGAATGGATATTGCTGCTTCGGAATTCCACATTTGTATGGTTTGGACTTCAAAAATCCCCACATTAATAAAGCTGATTGGTAAACACCAGAAAAATTAACTAATTTATATCTAGAATTTATTAAGAAATTGCCAATGGTAAGCATTGAATAACCCTCTGATCAAGATCATTGGGAGGCATGGAGTCAAATGACTGCTGCAACAAAAATTTAAATTGTTTATAATGATTTGACTGTAACCCATCCATCACGTATTCAAACAGCTATTAAAAAGCCTGTTATTGTTTGTTGTTGAAAATTATTCAAATTTGTACAGTTACAGAATCAATTAAAGCACATCTGGTTGGGGTACAATCGTATTCCATCGCTCAGCTAGGTGGAATTAAAGATAAATTTATTGCTGATTGGGTTGTTGGTCTTAGCACTAGTCAAATTAAAACTGGTGCTCCATGCCGTTCTCAACGTTTGGCTAAATATAACCAAATTCTTCACGTTGATCAGGAACTTGGTGCAAATGCTAAATTTTCTGGAAAGAATTTCCGTGCTTCACAACAAATGCACTAATAATATATTATTAATATATCTATTGTATACATCTTCATTAACATCTATTATTATTGTATATTTTTTCCCCTTGTTTAAAATTTAAAAGAAAGTTAGTTTGCCATTTCAGAAAACACAAAATATCAAACTAACAATTATATTAATTTCTTCTGGAACATTTTACTAGATGAAAATTCCACCAAAATATTTATCTTATAAAATTTAAATCAAAAAAAAATCTAGTATTGCTTTTATGTGTTTTAGATGTTGTATAAATTGTTACATACTAGAGAAAACAAGTATGAAAAATTGAAATAAAAAAATTAAAAATATTTCAATATGTGATAATTACTAAATATTTGAGACCTGTATAAAAACCAGTTAAGTACATATCTGGGATTTTAATTATTTTTGTAATTTCATATTAAAATATTGACCTAGATCGACGTGAACCGACTGAAAAGAACACAGCTAGTTAATTAAGTAGAATACTTTAATCAATTCTTTAATCATAAATGACAAAATAAAAATAAGCGTATTTCTTCAAATTAAGCGGAAAATATTAAACTATTTTCAACAATTGCTTTTCATTGTTGTGGATCTGGATCGAATTCGTTCCAATAGCAAATCCCAAACTTTTCTAAGTCTGTCAGCTTCTCGTCTCTCAAATTAAAATTTTTTTAGTCTCCTCTGACAGCTTATACCTGCAAATCTATATTAAAAAATGGACTTGGTTGGAGCATTTTGTCATTAAAACTCACAAATTAATTACTGAAAATAAACAGTATAAGTACAACTTAACCAACCCATACAATTTGTCTCCAACCATATTCCAATTTATCACAATTTTTTTTTAATAATTTATTCATTCAACGTTCAATGACTTTTGTACTGAACTGTGAACACACTAAAATGAAACTTTAATTTTTTTTAATAATATACTCTCTATACCCCACATAAAGTAAAATTTAATTAAATTAAAAAATTTCCTTCTTACTTATATCATGAATAATAATATTCTAAAGAAAATTTCAAGTTAATTAAATTAAATTAAATTAAAAAAAATAAAAACAAAAAAAAAATCGAGGACGCATTCATAACTATAAAATAAAAAAAAAATGTTCTTACATCAGTAACGTTTTCTATCATAATCAATATCGTAAGTCGTCATCATCAGCATTCATACACCAGTCAAAGTTTCAATCATGAGTGTTGTCTATTAAATTATGAAAGTTATGTCCTATCTTGAGAGAAAATATTTTCTTCACTTCACACAAAATCTACGAAAAAATAAATGGTTTTCTTAATAGAAAATTTATATATTGGTCTAGATGGGTAGGTTGGTTCTTTGTTTATACATATATACATATTTCAAGTACAAGGTATAAAATAGAAAACCATATTATATTCTTAAGTTAACTTTAATATAAAAATATAATTAAGTTATTAAAATTTTTATTTTTTAATTAATTTTTTATAGGAAGATTTCATAAAATAAAATTTGAAAAAAAAATAAAAGAAAAAAATCTATTATGAAACTATAAAGTATGTTGCATCAGTAGTTAATTACTGAAATTGTTATATATAAAGGCTTTAAAAAATCTACTTTTAAATGGATTAAATGAGTGGAAAAGTTTTATTTTTAGAAAAAAAATATAATAAAACCAAACTCACCGTCTCAGTCATTATCATCATCATGTCGTTTTCATTCTAGAGGGGAACATAGACGTTTAACCATGCATTTCCACATCATGATAAATGGCCTACTTACTTCTAGGTTTCAGTTTGGAATGATGCTCTGAATGTGTATTAATTTTACCATTATGTGGCACAGTAGGTAGATTACCTGTCTTTTAACCAAAAGGGCCAATTTTGCTTCTCGACAAAGGCAAAAAAATCCTTCTGTCATTGGGATAAAATAAATAATAAAAAATAGTTGAAAATTTTGGTTATCACTAAAAATAAAGTAAAACTATGATATTAAGAAGGGGAAGTTACTGTTTAATAGATGTAGTTTTCAACATTTACAATTCGTAGATATATCATAAGAAATAGGTACTGTGTGCCAAATATCTGTTTAAAAGCAGTTAGAGTTGTCCTCCCATAAACTTGGAATTATACGAAAAAAAAAATTATCATGCCTTATATTTCAAGGGGGCATTTGTGGAATCAGACAATAAATTGCATGGGGTTTTTTTTTGAGCAGTCCAGCTCAATTTGTCCTTCTTCACATTATATTGGCTCATTAGTAGCGTTCCATTATGCTGTGTAAACTCACCATTTTTACACATTTTGGAGCACAGCTACACTACCTCTTATTATTGTGTAGAAAATGTTTAGTAACAATCTACTTTTCACTAGGTGCTGAATAACATTTTTTTGTGCTGAATAATTATCAAGTGTCATAATTATATTTGAAGTTTGATAGTGACATTTAAATAAACATAAAATAAATAAACAAAAATTTAAATTGAAATATTTTTCAACAAAAAACTAATTTAAATATGATAAGTTTAATACGATTTTCTTTCAAGAAAAGAACATCAAGAAAAGAAGGGAATTTTTTGATAAATAAATTTCCAAAATAAAACAAACTAACATCAACGTTTTTGGGTTATGTTTTGTTAATGGGCATAAAATGAGATTTCCTTTAATAATCTATACTCATGAGTAGTTTACACAGCTTAATGGAACTCTATTACTGCTTCAAAGTTGCGTTATAAAATTTGGGATGATGGGACCACGAAATTTCAATTAATTATAATATTCTTAATCTCAAACCAATCATTTACAGATTCAATTTTGCTCCTACATTCAAAGCTATTTTGAAAAGGTCTTTACATTAATTACAAACAAACTTCTGAAATTAAAAAAAAATGTTGCAGAGAATAGTTTGCGGATTCTCTATTACTGCTCCCAGCAACAAAATTGTTTTAATTTTAAATGGTCTAATAAATATTTAATTGATAAAGCTTCTTTCAATCAATCTAATTTCATCAACAGAATATAATCGATAGTAAAACTATCATGTATTTATCATGAATTGAAAATTTACCAATTCGATACAAAAACGATATCACTGTCTTGTTAAAGTTATGAAAACTTATTTTGACAACGCTCTATAATTAAAATATATTGTTACGTCAGCCAAAAATCTCCTTCAGTTGTTAGTTAGTTCTGATGTCCCTACGATTTCAATAATTATTACGAACAAATGCATTACAACTGTTTGGAAATATAATGGTATGTATAATTAAAGGTCACTAAATTAAAATTAAATTTAGTTAAGTAAGAAAACAGTTTGGACAGTCCACATTTGAATGAATAATAACGGTATTTGTTCACGAAAAACGTTATTATATTTTAACTAGTGGTCTCCCTGTGCAATTGCGCAGAAAATGTTTTTTTCAGAAATGATTTGATATGAAATAAATATTTTATTTGATATTATTGTTGCTTTCAGAACCATATCACTAAATTCTCTCTACTTTATAATAAAATTAATACTAATTAATATTTTTTTATATTTTACATTATTAACGAATTGTTTCTTCTAGTTAGGTACCAATTTACTAAATTTCGATTTAAAATTTAACAAAGCACAAAAACTTTATATGGGAAAATATGTCATGTCAAACCGAACGAACCGTGGTGTTAACATCTAATTGTCTTCTGTATAAAGGTGGATTTTAGGTAGCACGATTTATTTTTTTATCAGCATTTTTGAAAGAGATAGTATATTGAGTTTTCACTTCACAATCTACAGTTGCAAATAATTTCCAAAAAAATTCCCTTTTCAAATGCTACGGCAATATTTACTTGTTACATTGAAATTAGTTGTTTTGAACTTAAAAATAATAATGAAGACATTATTTGTTCTTTATCTTTAACTCTTTCTTTTTTTCACTATTTTCACTTTCTTTTTCATGACTTTTAAAAAAAAATAAATGCGCTGAAGCTATTTTCATCCATTTTACTTTTTGAAATGAAAACAAATTATTGACAATTTATTCGAATACTCTTCAATGTCACCGCTCAAAAAAACAAAACGTTACTTTAGTAGTTTAGTAGTATATAACACTTTAGTAGTTTTAACCTAAAAAAGTATTGCCGATATAAAGGAAATAAGCCGGATTTTTAAAAATCATACTTCGATACCACGAATTTTTTAAAAATACCCAAATTTTTTTTAAAAAATATCCCCAATTGTTTTTGCCAACGATCCCTGATTTATTGCGTTTACCGTTCTTGTCATACATATTGAATTTTCATATAAAATAATATCATTTCATGTTATCTCTTTCTAAAATGCTGATTAAAAAATAAATCGGGCTAGCTAAAATGCACCTTTATACAAAGAAGATCTTCCATTAGCCATTTTTTATTATCATTTATTAGTTATTGAATAAATTTAATAAATAATTTTTATTTAGACCCAAAATTACTTGATGTGATTTACAACGTCATACTTCATTACAACATGTCACTTCTTTTTAATTAAATTAACAAACCCGAAATTTGGCAACGAATTCGTACCGGGTTAGTGTATACGAACAATTTATATCTTAGCTGTTTAAAATAAAATGATGATTTTACGCTATAAAATTACTCTACCTAAAATTGACTACTACGCTAATTCGAAGCTAATATTTGGCTAGCACATGAATATTTAGTCCAATATACTTCAGTGTTTCGAATTGATTGAATGCTCATTTGACAGCTCAACATTGCATATGTGTGTATGAATATAATACACTAAATATGTTATGAAAATCTATGTATTTGATAGTGCTAAATAAGTAATGTAACATCAATCGATATTTGCTCGTTTTTAGTATAATATTCCAATTTATTGTCTATTTACTTTTTTATTTTAATTTGTTCTATTTGAATTGATTCTATTTGAATTTGTTTAGTTGCCAATTATTGATAAATAAAAAATAGTAAATTCAAATAAAATAATTTTATTCATTAAAATTTATTTATTAAAATTTTTTTCACCATTTTTGAAATTATTCATTTGAACATGAAATAACGGTAGATTTTTTTTTTTTTGTTAAGTTACCACAAAAATAACTTTATTATAGATGTGTAAACTATTACAAAAATGTAAATTCTATGAAATATTTTTCAAACCAATTATTTCAACTCAATTAGAATTTATTACGAATTTTGAATTACTAAAAAATAAAAAAAAAAAAAAAATAAATTGACTCCTCCAAACACAAAATTCGTGATATTTTTTAGTGATATTAAATTTGTGTTTTTTTTCTATCTATTTCATATTTAGTTCAATTCACATGTAAATTTTTTTACCAATATTTTTTGTTTAGTTTTATTTTTTGTAGTCGCAGCAAAATACTTTTTTTGCTTATATTATTTAATAGAAACTATAACGATATTTTAATAGGAATTTGATTTTTTTTTGTTTTTATCGTTATAATATAGAGTAGGTATCCTATGAAAAAAATTAACTCCTCAACGTACATTTTTCAAATTTAACTATCAATTTATTTTATTTTCACCTCTCTTGAGAGTTATCCACTTGTTGTAGGAATTAGATTTATTGTTTCAATATTCTACATTTTTATCTTAACAAATCAGTCTAACGATTGCACAGGATATCAGAGATGGCTGGAGAGACCATTTCCAAATATGAGACGATGTAATGAGTTAATTTCCGCCGTCTGTTCTACTATGCGGTTTGCAGGACGTTAAAGGATAAGTAAGAAAGATACAAATTTAAATACTTGGGGTAATGTTCTTCTAACGCCAATTCAAAAATCGGGTTGACGATAGAAAATTCCACTTTGGGGGTTTAAGAAGAAGTAGAAAATATCAGTCTAATGATTGCGCACAATAGGAGAGACATCAGTCTAATGATTGCGCGCGATAGGAGAGACGATTAACACAGCTGAAGAGACTATTTCCAAATATGAGACGATGTAAAGAGTTAATTTCCGCCGTCTATTCTACTATGCGGTTTGCAGGACGTTTAAGGATAAATAAGACACAAATTTAAGCACTTGAGACAAAATGTTCTTCTAACGCCAATTCAAAAATCGGGTGGACAATAGAAAATTCCGCGGTTTGAAGTTGAATAAGAAGTAGAAGAAACAGTTTATGGATTGCGCACGATAAGAGAAGCATCAGCCTAATGATTCGGTACGATAGGAGAGACGATTAACATAGCTGAATAGATCAGTTCCAAATATAAGACAATGTAATGGGTTGATTTCCGCCGTCTATTCTACTAAGCGGTTTGTAGGACATTGAAGAAGAAGTAGAAAAAATAAAGTTGATATATTTAAGGTAATGTTCTTCAAACGCCAATTCAAGAATCGGGTGGACGATAGAAAATTCCGCTGTTTGTATTTGAAGAAGAAATAGAAGACACAAAAACTTTACATACTTAAAGCAATGTTCTTCAAACACCAATTAAAAAATCAAATTTAGTTTTTGATGACAAAAAGTAAAATTTATTTCCCACTGTCTGCTCTACTCAACGGATTCAGTTGCCTTACATTAAAATAGAAGTAGAAGAGCCAAACATTCAATATAATGTAATAAATCGATTTTCTGTTAAGATTTTGATCGATTTTTATAACTCACAGATGTATTAATAACATCTAGAAATAAGTTATAAAATCAATTAAAACAAAAATCAGGAGTTGTATAGGTATTCTAACACTACAAATATCTACTGATGAGTTCAAGTAGTGTTGTGATGAACGAAACAACTCCTAAACCCTATTGTTATAGTGTTCAAGGCTTAATATATTGTAATTTAAGTATATTAATGTATTTTTTACGTTACACATAGTTCTTTAGTTAGCCTGACAGTGACAGTTTACTATGCCCCACTGATGAATGGAATTATAGAACAATAATGATGATTAAAAATTGATACACTTTTAGTTGATAATCAGTTTCACAAAAAATATACAAAAATTATCATATTTTCATTATTTTCAATATCAGTAAAAGACCACGAATTTTAAATAAAATATTATAATTTTGTTGAGGTTAAGAATTTTTTTTTTTTTTTTATAATACATAATAATAATAACAATAATAGTAATGTTAAACTTGGTTTTATTTAAATTGTTTTAACAAAAAATAGAATTTTTACACTACACAATCTACTAACAATGGAATTGCCACAATAAAAATCTTATTTTTGAATATTTGATTTTATGTCAGAAAAATGTTGTTGTTGTTGTTGTTCTGGTTATTATTATTCCAACAAAAATAGTTACCTAATCGAATTATATAACTATTAAAACCTATTAACTGAAAATATAATTTTGAAGAAGAAAAAATTTAAATTAAAATCAAAATAATTTTTCTATATCGCAAAGTTCTGAATACATACTTCTATATTGTTATATAATATAGCCTTCTCTACATCTTCCCATTTAAATTTTTATATAAAAATGTTAATTTCATAGATCGTTTCCAACCAACTTTTTATTAACGGTATAAGAATAAAATGAGGTGGATATTGTATTAAAATCAAGGGACTACAGTGGCTCGGAGATCTAGACCAAATGAACTAAAATACTCCAGCCAAGAGAATTTTCGAATCCTGACCCGAATGTATAAAATATCATGGCAGACCAAACCTTCGTTAAAGAGATGAAATATCGGCAAACATAGAACAATTAAGTTGCCCAGCTAAGTAAGTAAGTAACAAGAATGAACTCGAATGCAGAAGTTCTACAATGAATTATCATAAAAAGATTAATGCTTCTAATCAGTAAATGATCGCGCACAGGCATTTGCAGATTTTGCTTAGAAGAAAAGGAATCCTCCTCTCATATTCTATTTATTTGCGACGCCATATCTCGGACACCAGGAGCACACATTGCCTGATTCTGACATCAGTGCAATAATAGCGCTTATCAAGGACATAGACCTACAATTCTGAGACAAACAGGGAAGTACAATGGATCTTAAGAGGTCGGGCTTACATATAACTCCCTCTATTAATAGGGAAAAAAAACAAATAAACGAAAAAAAGATTTTATTGGATTGGAGAGTGTTACGTAGTTTAAAACATTTCATAAACATGTGACAGTACACTTTCAGTGTAGAAAAAAGGCAGCAGAGTCCCGGCGTTCTCTAACTAGCTTTATAAAAATGTCTTTACTACTATGTTTAGAACTATGACTCTGTTCAGCTCAAATACCAATAACAATGTTTTAATATTAGAAGTATTCTCATTATTCAACCACTATTTGGATGTGCTATAATACCACTGGTGTACCAGTACACTTCTTAGATTAACACCCTCTATATACCAATAAAGTCAAACAGTTTTGATTTTTTTGCTTTGGTTTCATATATTTGATTTGGAAATCTTGAAATTACTTTGATTTAAATGTTCACCTCAATTAATTTTTATCATAAAGGATGGCTAAGAATTTATTAAAGATGATTTTGTTTAAATAAAACTGCCTCCAAAGTTTAAAAGTAATAAAATTAAAAAATTCCGAATCGATTTTGTTTTTACATTTCATTTGTTGTTTTTCTTCTTTTATAGATCGAAAAACAAATTGTTTGTATCGTAAAAATTTAAGTTGCCATTTTCTTTTTTTTGGTTTCTGTTATTGATTTCTGTTATTATTTAACCAAAATATTTTTTTATTTTATTTTATTTTTATTTTTATTTGTGGAATGTCATCGGGGCTCTCTTATCTTACACCATTGATTAAAATAAAAGTTTATTTATACAAAATTCTTTTTGTTGGATCAATTCTGTTATTTTATTGATAAAAATTGGTCTCTTAAAATTCATTTGTAAAGAAAAAAAAAACATTTTTTTTTTTTTTGGTTTTGACACAGATGGAATGAAAAGTGTTACCATAGCTTGAAGAATTGAAATAACAAATTTTTGGTAAAAATGAAATTGAAACAATATGTTACAAAAATAGAATGTATTTTGAATATTGTTTGCTATTAAACGTAGCCATTATATCTTAAGCATAATAATGTAATGTATAAGAATATACTTAGGTCAAGGGATATCATATAGGATGCATGTTTATTGACCCAAAATATAAATTATTTTTTAAAGATTTGTTAGTAGTAGGTTAATATGGAATTTATATGAGATGCATGAAGACATCATTCTATTTAATGGTTCATACTACCCATAATTAGTTCTATGAAACTGTAAGGTAAACACAGTATTAGATCGCAATCTAGAATTAGAATAAAAGTTGAAATTAACGAGTAATAATTGGGTAGAAGAAATGTTCCCTTTGATTAATTCAGTTAAAAATACAACATCAGCGACAGTTCTGCGTTTTTCAAGCGTATTGAGATGTAGTAAATTCAACCTGTATACTCATATGGATCCTAATACGTCTTGAGATTGCGTAAAGCAAATCTGATTTGTTTTTGGACCCATTTAATTTTTTGTAAAAAGGGTTCCATATCTGACTGGCGTATACCAAATTACGTCTAACTAAACAGGTATAAAAAATTTCAGTACATATCTTTATAGTCTTTTGTTCAACGTTTAAATAATAAAACCAAATAAAACCAGCCTTATTCAGTATGTGAGTATAATGAAGATGAAATGATAGCTTACTGCCGAGGAATATTCCCAAGCACTTTATTGATAGGTCTTTTGGAATATTTTGGTTATTAAAAGAATACGTAAATGAAATTCAGCAAAAGTGACGACTAAATGTAATTAATGTGCATATTATTAACGTTTAAATGGAGATTGCTGTTGCTACACCAGCTACGAAATGGATTTACATCTATTTGTAGGGCTAGGGCATCAAATAGGGCATCAAATATTGTTGGCACATGGTTGTGATCATTACAGGACATTTCCATTTACATTTCAAAGCTTATCGATAATTATTGTTTTACCAAATGTGAATTAAAAAACTGCAACCAAATACATTATAATTTTCCGATTAAATTCGACCAAATAAATTACGATTTACTCCATAAACTCAATAAAAATTTGTATCATAGAAAAAACAATCATTGTAGAATGAAAACGTAGAATAAAAACGAAAACTTACAAAAAAAATAAATTTAGTTAAACTATTTTTTTTTTTTGTTTATTTCTGAAGCCTAATACAGTATACACACCCACAAACATATATACAGTTTATAAAATACAAAAACAAAAATAAATTTCGAAGAGAGGAAGCATAACTTTACATCTTTTCTAATGATCAACCCCACATCTTATTGCTTGAATATCTTTGACTCCTAGAACCATCTTTCAAATAGATTGGATTGATGAATACTGCAAATATTGTGAATCAGACTAGCCAAGCATTTATTCTGGTTTTCTTATACAGGAGAGTAGAATATCTGAGTCAATTATTGTCAGAATATAATCACAAGGCGAAGTGATTGGCTGTATTAGAATAGAAAAAAATGTAACTCTGGAATATGTGGCAAAAAACACAATAGATTTCTATCAAAGTGCCGTATGGTTGGTGGGCCAATATTCCCGAGAGAATTGAAAGGAATTCCTAGAATAGCTGCAATTCAATTGACTAGGAAGTTTTATTAGTAGCATATTTGTTGATTCTAATGGCTTAATTTCAGTCCACAAAACTTCTTTCATCGAATTCAACTTTGCATCTATAAATTATATCGATATCTGACTTTTTTTTTTTGTTATATCACTAATCGCTTACTTCATCTAGATGGTGATTACCATTATTGCAACATATTATAACAATTGACATTGTTAATAAAAACCATTCTATGAAGTAGATAGAGAGATAGATAGAGTTACATTTGAACATGATATACATAGGACATAACCTGTTCTCCGTTCAAACGCCCCCTTCCAGATGTTTTTAATATGAAGAACAATTGCTTAAATTTAGTTTGTTTTCATATTGCTGAATAACATTGAAGACTAAAATTATACTATCAAAATTCGATAATACCTAATTCAAGCATGTTATCGCGTTCTTATCAAAAAAAAAGTAAAAATAAGGATAAATTTTCGTAAATTTTTTGTTGACCGAATTTAATTTTTTGATCATATTTTTTTAATTCAAAATTTTAATTTATGCTTCTATTAAGCTCTGTATTTAGCAACAAAATTTCTTACTAGTGCATCCTTCTTCAGGAAAAAATAGCAAACATTCTATGCTTCTAATAACGAAAACCTATATGATATAGAATTCATCACTTCACACAGCAATACCATTTTTTTTTTTATCTTTGCATCAGTGTTATCTAGCTCAGTCCCAAATTAATTAAGCTTGTATTTTTCAACAACCTATTTGGCAACTTAAATTTTAAATTCAAAATGAACATTGAAGATTCAACCAAACAAAAATAATCTTTTTTACATACTCTCTTATTATCAACAAATATTTTCAATATTCAATGGTGTGCTGCCATCGAGACCGCCATTATACAAACATTTCAGAATAATGTTTTTGTTTTTTATTATGTTTTTTTTGTTTTTTTTTTTGTTCTTTTTTTAAACACAGGATTGAGAGAAGAAAATAAACACGGCAATTTGCTTCCAAATTTTTTCTTTTTCCATTTTCATTTTTGTTTTTCTTTTAGGCTTTTAATTTGCCAGCATTTTATTTTGTACACAAAAAATATAAACAGAAAAAGAAGAAAACAACAATAATAATAAAAATAGATCCTTTTTTTTTACTGCCTTCCTTCGGTTACAAAATATATTCTGTACATTCAAGCCATTACTTTCTTAAAATATTCATTTTTAGGCACTGTTGGTTCTGATGTTGGGTTTGCTGTAGATACAAAAATATTCTTTTTAATAAATTAAAAAAAGAAAAATTTGTTGTTTTCTATTTTTTAAAAATTTTATATTTTTTATTTAAATATTTATTCTCTTTAAAACAATTTGAAACAAAAAAAAATTAACAAATCGATTTTTAAAAAAGGACAGCGACCACAGAAATTCAATTCACTATAGATAATGAAAATGTCATATACATGGAATATGTATAATGTATTTGATCAATATGTCACATTTTTAAATAAACAGTTAGTCGAAAAATTACTTGAGACATTTTCATCGAAAATTGATATGTTGTACAACTGCAAGAGACGTATGATGTTGTTATAAAAGATCTACTAAAAGGATAATAGATAAAATTTTGAATGTAAAGATGAGTATGCAAAATTGCGGTTAGAGGCAAGCGCATACGAAGAAAATTCTAGAACATGCAATTCCTTACATCGAAGTCAAATTCGTTGTATTTCAAAATCATATATAAAAATTATTTTACACTAGGAAAAGTTTTGTATAAATTCATAAGACACGAACTATATTACTAAATATCAGGACAATTTCAAAACTTGCAATATGATAAATACAATGGGAAAAAAAATCTGGTATCAATTACATCACTAGGTTATTAATGTACTGCCTATACTGCAACACAATTCAATCTAATATAATATAATGTATTAAATACAATGTAGTATATTATAAAGTCATAAATTGTAACATAATGTAAAGTATTGAAATATAAAGCAGGGTAAAGCAATGTAAAGCAATGCAATTCAATGTAATACAATGCAATTCTATATAATTACATGTAATGCAATGTAATGCAATGTAATTCTATAAAATTCAATATAATTCAATGTAATAAAATGTAATTCAATGTAATCTAATCTATTATAATATAATGCAATGCAATATAATACAATATACTTTTATTTTTTATTTTTATTGATTTATTAAATTTCCAAAAATAAGCTAAAAATCTCGTACTGAGTATAGATATAGAAATGTTTTTTATATTTATTTTAAAATTATGCGTATGATATGTATAGGTATGTAATGTGTAAAATTTTATTAATTTAAATAAATAAATATATAATGCAATATAATGCATGCAATGTAACACAATGTAATGCAATGTAAAACAATGTAATGCAATGTAATACCATATAATTCAATGTAATGCAATGAAATACAATGTAATACAATGCAATTCTATATAATTACATGTAATGCAATGTAATGCAATGTAATTCTATAAAATTCAATATAATTCAATATAATAAAATGTAATTCAATGTAATCTAATCTATTATAACATAATGTAATGCAATATAATACAATATAATTTTATTTTTTATTTTTATTGATTTATTAAATTTCCAAAAATAAGCTAAAAATCTCGTACAGAGTATAGATATAGAAATGTTTTTTATATTTATTTTAAAATGATGCGTATGATATGTATAGGTATCTAATGTGTAAAATTTTATTAATTTGAATAAATAAATATATAATGCAATATAATGCAATGTAATGCATGCAATGTAACACAATGTAATGCAATGTAAAACAATGCAATACAATGTAATTCAATATAATTTAATTTAATACAATGAAATACAATGTAATACAATGTAATACAATGCAATGCAATGTAACTACATTTTTATTTTTGTATGATTTCACAGTAGAATTACAAAATTAAATTTATTAAAAAAGAAAAAAAAATCAATTTAAAAAAATTTTTTTTTTAATTCAATCTACTCATCCGTGCTTTAGTCAATATAAAAAAATAATACATATAATGCAATATAATGCAATTTAATGCAATGTAACAGAATGTATTGCAAAGTAAAACAATGCAATAATACATTGTAATACAGTATTGCAATGTAATGCAATGTAATACAATATAATGCAATGCAATGTAATGCAATGTAATGCAATTCAATGCAATGTAATTCAATGTACTGTAATACAATATAATGTAATATAACGCAATGCAATGTAATGATCAACATTCAGCAATGTAATGATTAACAGTAATCAACAATCAACATCCCAAACAATTCTGGGGTAGCATTGTGTAATTTGAAACGTCGTTTTGTTTCGACTATTTTCAAAAAGTGGCATTGCATAATTTTGTTTCGACCATTTTTATTTTGTTTCAATCTTTTCAAAATTGGTACGACATATTTTGGTATTGCGTAAGGTTGAACCGCTACTTTTTTTACATTTGATACGACCAAATTTTGGCGATTGAAAAATTGTTGACGCTTTTAGGTAAATTTTAAAAAAAATAATAAATTAATACATGATTTTTATTGGAATATTTATTTTAGAAACGCACAAAAATAAAAATTCCAATAAAATGAAAAATTAAGTAAATTTATATTGATTTTCTGTAAAGAAAAAAATTTTTAGAATAAAAAAAAAAAATTTTGGTATTATTATTAGCTTCTTTTACTTGTATCCAGTTGCAATTTCTTTTAGTTCCATTTTTTTTATTTTAATATTATTTTCTAGCAGTAATTGTTGAAATTTTAACGAAACAAATCAAAAATGGAATTATGTAAAGTGTTTCACTGTTTTTTCACGCGTTTCAAAATAAATTAACGTTTCAAATTACGTAATGTCATCCAAATTTTGTTTCGACAACATTTTGTTTTGACCGAAATGTTTGAAACAAAGTTACACAATTCCACCCCTGTATTGGACATTGTAATGCCACAAATATTATTCGATTTACCATTAACTGTGCGCCTTATTTCTTATAACGAAAAAAATGTTTTATACATTTTTTTTAATTTCCGAAATAAAAAGAAATTTAAAACATTTAATTTTTAGTAAAATACAACTACATTTTTATTTCTGTATGATTTCACAGTTGAATTACAAAATTAAATTTATTAAAAACGAAATAATATAAATGAAAAAAAAAAAAATCAATTTACAAAATATTTTTTTTTTTTAATTCAATCTACTCATCCGTGCTTTGGTCAAAAAAAAAAAAAAAAAAATATAAAATTAAAAAAAAAAACCAAAATAATAAAAACAACAAGATAAAATTTTATTTTGTTTTTAATCTACAGACGTATTTAATTGAAATTAATAATTTAAAATTGAATGAAATTTCTCATGTAAGGATAATAAGGATTATTGTTATTCATTACTAAAATTATTTGTTTTTCTTTTCTTTATTTTTTTCTTCTTCTTTTTTTTCTGTTTTGTCTATAAGCCTGCCCTTGGGCTAATCTAATGGAAGTCCTATACAGTTTCCATTTTTTTTTTTTGTTCGTAACTTGGCTACTATAGATATTATAGCAACAATATGAATTACATAAAATTGACATCAATGTTTTTTTTACGATACTGGTTGATGATAATTGATACAACATAAAGCATTATGTTCGTTAGTAATTTATTGAAAAAAAAAAAACAATTATTATTCACTAGTTATGAATTAAATTTATCTCAACTTCAGTGATATCGTGTCATTAAGAATTACTATATTAACATCACATAATTTTACATTTCATTATCACTACTCAAACGTTATACGAGTACACCATTAGTGACATTACATCAATTATTTTGTAATTGAAAATACCAAAAAAGTATAATCGTAATGTCAATTAATAATGTTCGAATTTGAATTAAAATGCTCGTACATGTTTCATTGAATATTTTTGTTTTCATTTAATATAATTGTGGTATTAACACAATCAACACAAAATAACAATCAATGGTTAAGGTGCTCAATCAAAGACATACACATTTAAATCAGTTGACATACTAAAAAAAAAAAGTAGTTGCAACAACACTTGGTACTAATTATTAATTATTAGTTACATACATGTTTAATAAGTTATATAAGATTTTAAGCTTAGGCCTCTATTACACATCAATCAATGATCAATCAATGGTGAATATTGTCAATATATTGACCATTGATTGCTGAGAAATGATTGATGGTGGTTCTATTCGCATCAATCATGCTGTCAAAATTCTCATCAATATTGCTGTCAAAATCAATGCAGGTAAAAAATTGCTTTTTGAGGAATGTTCAGATATTACTTTTTTGGGAATGTTGAGATAAGGTTATAATATTATTTTATAATGTAATTCTAAAAGGAACAATTTTTATATTAATTTTAATAATTATAGCAATTATTGTAAAAAAAACAACAACTGATATATTATTCAAATGTGCAAAGAAATAATTTTTTGACTTTAAAAATTCAATTTAAACTGAAGTCACAAACATTCCTCCAGATATTATATTTTCAATATTCATATATGTTTCGAAATTATCAATATATTCAGAACACTTACACAATATGTCCTTGCAAAATGTCAAAATATTGATAAAAAGTCACATGATTGATGTGTAATCGCTCATCATTCTTTTCATCAATATATTGTCAATATATGGACAGATTGATTGATACAGATACAGATTGATTAAAAGAAAGATGTGCACCTTAAAGGTAACATTTTTCACTACTAATGCTTTGGATTGCAGAAAACTGTTTACTAATGTCCTTGCATTATTATATATATAATTTTCTGCGTTTATCTGGATGTTTGTAAGTGCGACGGAATACTCCAACACATATAAAAATTGCAATATATGTACAAATTGTAACATCATGTAATTGTTATAAACATAAAAATCATGTCAAAATCATCTGTCATCTGTCATCTGTCATCTGTCATTTGTCATCTGTCATCTGTCGTCTGTCATCTGTCATCTGTTATATGTTATATGTGTTATTTGCCCATCATTTCATAATGATTGTCATGTCATTCAAGTGTTAAATTTAGGTGGCGCCATAGAACTTTTAACTTTTATTATGTCATAATTAATTTCATTTTACAATTTTGCAGTAGAACGCTGCTATGATTGTAAAAATATAAAATTATTGTAAGCTTATATTACAAAGTTAGATTTTGTTTTCATTAAAAATATTATTTGAAATTATCTTTTTTACTAACTTATGTTATAATTAATTGAATACAATAAAATGTCTAAGAATATTGATTATTTAGAATTATTGAGGTCTTAGGATAATATATGTCCAATGATGGCAAATAAGATGTCGTTAAAATGATCGAGTAAATAACCCAAATATTATAATATATATAATAACAAATATTCTGTTTATATGATGGTAATTAAAAGCATTCTAATAATTTTAATAAAGGTGTATTCTAATAATTGATAAATTAGTAAGCAAATACATATTTTTCTTAAACTTGAAATGAAAACTCTAATGAAGGACGAAATGCTAGAATTTATTTTGCTTCCATCATTTATGGCGGTTTACAAAACTAGTAAACAAATATTAATTCAATTATTCACAAATATTCGTGTTTTTCGATCCGATACAAATTTGGTTAACAATTTTAAATGTATGATATATTGATGGTTGCAAATTGTAACATTGGTGTATTATTCTCTGTCTCGGTGTACACTAGTTTGCCTATTAATATGTTTGCCTAATGTTTATACAGTTTTTCATGCTATAATAACCATGATAATAATTTATTTCTTCTAAAACCAAAGTCTCATATTTATTATTCGATAATGTAATTCCAAGAGGGGATCTGACCCCTATATCATCGCAGCCGCAAATGTCAGTGATAGTTAGTCCTCTGAGTCCTTAAAGATACCTGATTTTGTGATCACACTCAATATAATCTTCAATGGTATGCTGGGTACTGTCCATTGTTCGAAACATGCTGTTCACAAGTGGCAAAGTCTACTACGAGTGAGTCCTTCGCAAATATGTATTGCGAATTTTATTAAATACCACCCAAAAATGTTAAAAGTCCACTAACCAAAATATTGGTTGTGTGCAATCATTAAAAAAAAATTGGAAAATATCTAAGATGAATAAAATGACAATTCAAAAAATATATTATTTGCATACCAAAATAAGTAGCTGCTCGCCGACTATAATTAAATTTAAACTGTCGAATTATGTCATAAAAAAATAAAAAAAAAACATACAAATAATTTTAAAAAAATGTCCTTGTTAAAGGATAATATGATACAAATCAATACTTATAAAATGAATAAAATATTTTTTATCGATAGCTTCATATTGTAACCAGGAGGCGGTACACAATTTAAAAAATAAAAATTAATACATTTGCATTACTACAATAATAATTTTATTAATTTATTTATTTATTTTATATTTTATTTTATTTTTTTTAATTTTTTATCATATAAAGGTGTTCTATGTCTCACCCACAAAATACATTCAGCAACCAACAACAATTCAATACTTTAATATTCATTGGATATTCAGAAATTGCGGAAATCATTTAAAGTTATAATATTTCCTCAGAGAATAAAATGGAGCATTTTTTTATTGTTGTTTTTCAATTTATTAAAAATTTATTATATAAAATAATAAAATACAAAGAAGAATAATAGCAAAAAAAATAAAATATTATATTCTAGGTAATGAAAAAAAAACAAAAATCCATTAAATTTCAAGGATATTTTCATTTAAATTTTAAAAACAAAGCAAAACAAAATTGGAATAACGATTCCTGGTTGTAATGAATAAACAAAAATAATAATATATAATTTTTTTTTTATGTTGCGGTTCTTTATTAAAATAAACAACCAATTTGTCCTTTAACCAAACTGAAAGAGACGAAGTAATTTTTCACCAACAATGCAGATGTTGACTTTCTGTTAACTTAACGTTTCCATGCTTCTGAATTTTGTTAGAGTTAGTGGATTTACTTTACACTGACTGTGAATATAAAGTAAGGAAAAAAAAATACAATCTCCTATCAGAAGAGGTTATAATTAACTTTTTTAACATATGAAATGTGTTACATTTTAAACTATATGTTAATAACATCGTTTGTTTTGGATATTTGAATTTTTCATTTAATTTTTATTTTTATTAACACAGCATCTTACATGAGACTTTTGATCAAGATAACACACTAATATAGCAAGTAGAACAGTATTACAGTACAATCTTCAATTCCAATTAAACAATAAAAATTAACAATAATTGCTAATAACGGTGACAATCAACACAAAATAACAACCAAAGGATAATAATATACTCCACCAAAGTTCTACATATTTAAATCTGTTGGCATTTATACTAAAAAAAAATTCAATAACAAAACATAATCTGTGTGATTGTCAGTAGCTATGTCAAAACAAACTACGTAAAGAATTTTCAAAAAAATAATAATAAAAAACAAGCTAATCTACAATAATTTTAGAACTAAATTTTGCAGAGGAGAATTTATAGCTAAGTAATTTATTAACAATTAAATTTTTCATATTGTGAACACAGCAGCAAATATTTAGGTTTTCTAAGTTTTTTAACTAATTTACCTATCTTCTAAAAATCAACAACCGTATGTATTTACTACCCCAGATGAAGAAGCCAAAATATGGTTTGATATTTCTAAAATCTATTTTGTTTACAAGAAAAATCAATAACACACACACTGCCTAGAATTGTATGGGTATAATAATATATGGGAGTAAGTTATTAAATAATGAACACAGCACGTTAATCAACGATTTCCCTAAAACTGACGGTTCTCCATCAACATTAGACTTGATCATAACTAACTGTGCAAATTATGAATATAGATCTGAAAAATATATTTACAAGATCACACCAAACACCGCAATCCAAATTGAAAATATTTGATAGACATCAGATATAGATGCTAAAGTTCGAGGAATTCCAAAAAGTCCCAGCAAGTCATTCAATTCATCAATTATGACCTTATATTGTTGGTTAAATTTTAAATGTCAAAAAATGTAATACCCTATATAATAAATTGAACGTAGGTACGTCTCTGTGATGTCAAACTGCACTAAGTGAAAGTAGCACATATGAAAATAAATGGAGTGCACATAAAATGATAACGCAAAATTATCAAGTGAAAATCAGCAGAATAGCGAATGATTGAACCTCTAATAATCGGAAATTATCAACTAAAGTTACAAAACTTGATAAGAAATTGAAGCCCCGAATAAATATTTTTTTCTATTTTCTGAACCATAGCTTGTTCTAAAACTTTTAATTTCTATTTTGTTATTCTAGTTTGAATGATTTGTTAATTTAATGTTTTAAAATTGTAATTTTTTAAAGACTTTCAAAATTATTCAAATGGGACGCAAAGATAACCCAGTCCAGTTAACCAATACAATTGATAATATCTATAGTATAATACACAAGAGCACGATTAGTGAAGGCAAACTTTTCGTAGTTTTTCGTGTGCCTTCGTTTTTTTCTTTATTCAATCAATCAATGATGTAGGCTGTGAGGATCAAAATTAATATTAATTTTAGCTCAGTTGGTTGAAGCGTCATGTTAATATAAGAAATTTTTGTGAGTTCAATTCTCTTTTGAGTCAAATTTTTTTTTTTTTATTGTTTTTAGATTATCACATTTGGTTTTTTGCACTTTTAGTAGGAAAAAAAAATTAATTAGTAGGATAACATTAACATAGGTTTTAAAGGAAAATTTATAAAATAGAAATATTTCCTTTTCAGATACACGAAATTTATAGGAATTTTTTTATAATTTTACAGATTAACACATTTTAAAGAAACGTATATTCATCAATACATAAAAGAGATAACTGAAGTGATGTGATATATTATTATGTTTATCGAACCTATATTCAAATTCTATTGTTCAAATTCACAGATTGAATAATAGTTAATTTTAATAAAAAGGACATACATATATACATACATATATACATACTAGACAACCCCCCGGTAAATCTCTGGCCAGCCAAAAAAAAAAGTATTATTGATGTGAAAATAAAATGATTTTTAATAAATTTGAAATGTTTAAATTATTTGAAAACAATGTATAGAATAGTAATATTAACAGCAAACCACAAAAAAATAAAAATAATTCAAATTTCTAAGTTAATCTTTATAAAATTAACTCTTTTATTTAGAAAATAAAAAAAAAATATCAGATAGAATGAAACTTTTTTTATAATACTTCACACTAGTTAAACTAGGAAAACTTCACTAAATCACTAGGTCAAATATTTTGCTCTAAAAATTAAAATTCTAGCAGGACCAGGACATGGAAAAACTTTTGCATACCAGGAGGTTTGCTAGAATATTCAATTTTATTCAAATTTTTCTATATGACAAATTTTCAAACTAGCTCATAATAATTGGGAAACGGTAATGAATGGTACTAAGCCATAGTTATGATTAATGGTTTAATAAAATTTTCGGAAACTATTTTTGAATAATATTCCAACACACTACACCTTCCCAATTAACGCGAAAAATCACTTAATCGGTCAATAATATCAGTTATGGTAAAGGGTTTTCTGTGGCTTTAGTGGGTTAGAGTCCCACATAGCTAACTGGCTACGTACACGGTCTGCTTAGTATTTTTCGAGGCTTCCACCTCCCGTCCAAAAATAAAAAAATAATAAAAACAAATTAAATCTTACAAAAAATTTTTTAATTATATCTGATAGTTTTAATATTTTATTTTATAAAGATTAACTTAAAACTTTGAACATTTTAATTTTTTCATGGCTTGCTATTAATATTATTATTCTATATATTGTTGTCAGATATTTTCAACATGTCAAAGGTTTAATTTTATGAAAAATTTTTGCATGTGGTTTCACAGAAAAATTACTTTCTTTTGCTCAGCTGGGTATGTACCCGGGTGTTTCTTCTCAATTAACAACAGTAGTGTAATTCAGAAAAATGAGTTATTGCATTTTATATCCCTGAAATATCAATGGTATTATATGTTCAAATTACATGAAACACCTGGGCATCATTACATTTTAAATTAAATTCATTTATTTATACATACGAGTACATTTTAATTTTACATAGATCAGATTTGATACTAATTAATTTACACAACCGAAATATAATTTATTTATTTGTAAATTCCATGAATTTTTTTTAATATTGAAATTGTGAGAGGAAAATAGGAAAAACCTAGTGCATTCAATTATTCGAGTTTTTTTACTATCCGAATATCGAATAGTTTTTTGTTGAAATATTCGAATATTCGGATATTATTCGAATTATTGTATTTTCATGTAATAGCAAAATACATAGTAGACTGTAGAACCAATAAAGTCAATAAAAGCATAACTAATACCAAAGAAATAAAAGAAGAACATAGTAAAACGCAAAATTAATTATTACCAATTCATTATTTTATTTGAGTTGAGAATTGAGATCCTCTTTTTTAAATATATATTTTAAAAATAAAATTGCATTTAAATGCTTTGACTTCAAACTACTTCTTAGCTTTGATTTTATAATCCCAGCCGTAGAGAAAACTCTCTCGGTAGCTGTTGAAGTTGGACTAATTGTTATAAGGGTGTTGTACAAAATATTTAAATTATCTGTTCGTTTTTTAAACGCATCTAAAAAGTTGAAGTCTTTAGTAAGTTTTTTCTTACCAGTTGTGGATTCAGAAAAACCACAAGCATTTGTTGAAATCGTTGTAATGGAGCAGATTGCTTCATGGAGCTGTTTTTGAAGTCCATTATCATCATTTGTGTTTGCATTGCCTTCAGTAGATAGCAGTACATCATCATCATCATCACCATTGTCAGTATCGTTATTATTATTGAGATCTGCTGGATAAATTCTTTGCATAATATTTTCTGCTAAATCTTTAGCGGAACTTTTGGATGCATAGGTAAAATGTTCTGTTGATCGCGGTATAGTTCCAGTTTCAAGATATATAAGTAATGTGGTTAACACTCTATCTCTTCTTTGGTCCATTATTTTTTTTATTTCGATAAGTAATATATTACTTAAATCATTATCAATTCCCGTAAAAGAATTAAATAAAAATTTATAAACGCCTTCAGCTGTTACGAGTGTTACATTATCTTTACTGAGCTCTTGAACTGCTACTTCAAGTGGTGTCAATACATTAAGCAAGTTGTTTAAGACTAATACATCACTCTCAGGCATAGTTGGCATACCTAATTCAACTAGTGTATGATTAATGCAATCCTTGAGTCGTAAAAATCGTCTAATCATAGAAGCCATTGAATTCCACCTTGTTTTAACATCAATTAGCAGGCGGAGTTTTTTATTTTCTTGCTTCAAAACATATTCTTGCAATTTGTTATTTTTAGCTGGAGACTTTCGAAACATTTTGACTATTTTTCGTACTTTGTTAACAACAATATAAAGTTTTGTATTCAAGTCCACTAAACAATCTTCTTCTGTAATTTGTAAATTCAAATTGATATTTTCAATTGGAAAATCACTATAATCAACTGACTTGGTGTCATCATTTTCATCATTAAATGAGCTATAACTATATTCACTATCACTGTCAATTGATTCGGGAGATAAATTATCGTCATTTTCTAAACATTCTCCACTATAAGTTTGTTCTGAATGTTTTTTTTTATACAGCGAATCAACTATTGCTAAATGTAACGCATGGTTATGACATAGTTGAGAAATAGCAGATATATTATTGCCATATTTCACCATAACCGTTGCGCCATCATGACTTGATGCAACAATATCTACGTCCATACCAATGTTGAAATCTTTGAGTTTCTGTTTTATATATATTTCAGTGTTTCTAGCATCAGCCTTTTCTTTAATTTCTACCAAACCTAAGTCAAAATTTTCAAATGATTTTGTACTACTATGATATGCACGTAAACTGACATTTATATATCTAATAGCACTATTGTCGGTCCATTCATCTACAGTTATTGAAAATTTTCCATTTTCCTTTTTGTATAGTTCAATTTTCACTATCATTTCCTTTTTCATTTGATTATAAAACTCATAAATGTATTGTAGCTTCACTTGCTGGCATCTTGAATTTGTCATATTCAAGATAACCTTTAACTGCTTCTGATTTTCTTATTGCATGAACAGACATTCCATCTTTAGCAGCACATCGCGATAATATTGCACCAAGAGATTTTGTATTTGTTGGTTTAATAAAATCTAAAATTGTGTTATTATCGCTTTTAGACTTTTTCGGCAGGACTTCTTCCACATTTGGTGTTACAATTGAGAGGCCGTGTATTTTCAAATGGTTGATTAAAGGAGTGGTGGTTGATCCTTTGCAACATAGAATTCTCGAACATTTGAGGCATACAGCTTCCTTATTATTTTCGTGTTTTTAAAAGTAGTTCCAAACATCTGACTTTTTTTTACGATACATTATGTGGGCTATAACAAAATAACATCGGTATTATATATTTATTTGAATTTCTAATTAAATACTTTCTAATTACCTTTTTGAGCTAAGCTTCTTCAAAAAAAAAATAAAAGATGATCCATCAAAATTCAAAATAAACGATATTAATTTTAAAGGAAATGTCAATTAATAATGAAATGACAAGCGAAGATCCGTGCTGCCAATTCTTTTTCAAATCAAATAGGGTGCGTTTTTTCGCTCATTTTTATCGAGCAAAATTTGAAAAGAAAACCAATAAAAATATTCGAATATTCGAGGATAGTATTCGAATAACGAAAACTATGAAATTTACTAAAATATTCGGATATTCGAATATTCGAATATCCGAACTTGAATGCACTAGAAAAACCTATATGGGCACTATTACATTCATATTGTCTAGAGTAAAGTTATTTTATGCTTGCTTTAAATTGAATTATGTGAATTGATATAATCTGATATGATCAATTCGACATAATTTTTTGGGAATTTAACTTCAGTTTGATACTCAAAAAAATACAAAAATATCAAATCAAGTATTTTCATTTGTTCCAATATTTCTCTTGAAAAAATTATATTAAAATAAATTTATGTTGAAGAACCTGGTTGAAGGCCTCAAATAAAAACTAGAAATCAACAAAAACATATCGTTTACATTTCAAAAATACAACTGTAGTAGGTGAAAAAATATTTATTATAAATTTAATTATTATTTCAGTAATTTTTGATAAAAAAAAAAAGGTTATTCAAGAAATCAGATTTTTTTTTATTTTTTTTTTTTTTTTTTTTTTAACATAAAGATTTTAATTAATTATTTTGTAATTTAATATCGAATATTTTTCTTTGAGCTATTACATACAATACGATAACTTCAATATCATCATATAGAATTTAATGTCATTGAATCTTGTTTATTGAATGGAAAATTCCATTCATCTGTCATTTAATTACATAAAAATGTGAAATTATGAGAAGAGAAAAAATATTTCCATGGAAATTTATTAGTGTGTAAAATGTTTTTTTTTTTTTTTATAAATAGAATAAATTTTAATTATTTCTTTAAGTTTTGAATAACTTTTTCAGACTAATAAAATTAATTTTCAAATTAAATTTATAACAATAACAAAAATATTTTGACTTTTGAGTTATTAATAAAGAAACTTCATTCATAAACCACCTACTCATAATAATTAAATTTTATTTTTGTATTTATAAATTTTGCAAATTTTGTATTCTAGAATCTAGAAATGTTTTTTAATCATCATTATCATCAGTACAAATACAATAAGTCGTCTCAGTAAAAATGTTGAACACATTCAAAAGGCTGTCAACCGATAATAAAGGAACTATATTCGGTAAAAATATTATTTTTTCAGAATTAAGCATTATCATTTTACGTACGAATTTGTTGAGTTTCAACTAGGGTATTGGGATCGCTTAACATTATACTCGTCTCTGTCATAGTTTTTCACCCAACAAATGATTTTCAATTTGTGCCCGCAAATGCGACCGCTCAAACCCGATCAGTCGCCACACAAAAGTCCAACATGTGTCGTTGCATTTCCGTATAAATTGTGGTTAAGAGTTAGAAAATACCGCTGCATGGGGTTCAGGTTGACGCATTCTGAATGCAAGAGTTGGTTTGAGTCAAACACAACTAGTGCTCTTGTGATCGCGATTCGCTTTGAGGGGTTATATGGGCTCATGAGTTAGCAATGCGATGTACTAATGCGGTGGATAAGAGTCTGTAAAATAGAATTACATGAGTCGGTTTGAGTCAATCAAAACTAATGCTCTTGTGATCGAGATTCGCAATATTTTGAGGGATTATATGGGCAAATGCGATGCACTCATGCGATGAACAAGAGCCCAGCAAATAGCGTTTCATGCGTTTGGATTGGCGCTCTATAGCTTCTAGGGGTTAATTAAAGTAATAATAAGTATTTGTTAACCCTACACTGCTTGATGTATCATATCTGATACAACATTTAAAAAACCCTTAATAATTGAAGCATATAATAAATATTGCTTAATGCGATATGTAGATGATTAGCTACAACTGTATACTTTACATTAATAACAGATATTTTCTCTGAGAATTTAAATTTTAAATAGAAAATGAGCATTTAATCGCAGTTGTCAGAAGATAACTATAATGAAGAGAAAACGCAAAAGAGAATCTTCTTTCTATTTTAGTTTTATGCTGTATAAATTTAGATTTTTGTAATGTCAGTAAGAACAAATTTAGTATTATTTCAACTGCAAACAAAAAAATACATTGGATTAACTTTTTAAAACGTAGGTGAAGTGTTGAATATGGTTGTATCATTAATGATACATAATGTTTTTGGTACTCACAAAATAAATAAAAGAACTTATTTCTTTTTTGTTATAGGTATTTTATCTTATGGCTAGTGTTTTGATGTTTTAGTGTCTTTTATGAAAAGGTCTAAAATTGAATAATTATATTTAAACATTATTATTATATTAATTAATCATTATAATGGCTTCTGGTAAATATTATCTTACTGATGATGAAATAATTTCGAAAGTCCCTATAGAGTTTGAAGATGGTATAATTTTAGAAGTTGGGGAAGTTGAAAATGAGAATAACCAAAATTTACAAAATACTGAAAGAAATCCAAAAAAGGAAGCAAAAGACTTAAAAGAACAATATTCGAAACTGTTTTGGAGAAAAAAAAATTTAATATGAGATAGCAACGCTCAACAATTTTGAGGAACAATTACATATCCTCCAGAAATTTTAAATTTTTCTACACCTTATTAATTTTTTATATATACTGGCTCTGAGAATGATCCAAAATTTCGTAAGGCTGATGAACTAGATTTAGGATCTAGTGCGAACATAGTTTTGCATTTGTGCAGAATTTTATAACCTTACGAAAGTTACAGAGTGTACTTTGACAACTTTCACATCTCTGTTTCTTTACAAGTTCATTTGGCAAAACAAGAAATACTGCCACTTGGAACAGTAAGAAGAATCAGAATTCCTAACTGCAAACTCCCAAGTGAACAAGCAATGAACAGAGAAAATCGTAGAAGCTCACATGAGTATGTCTGTGAGTTGGAGGGTGTTAAAGTAGCTCTTGTTAGCTGGAAAGATAACAAAATTCTAACTTTATTATCAACTTTTACGGGGCAAATTCCTTTCACTGACGTTCAACGCTTTGATAAAAAAAATAAGAAATGTATTTCTGTTCAATGTCCAAATTTAGTCAAAAAAAATAATAAGCATATGGGAGGCGTTGCCCTGTTAGATAGTTTAGTTGGACAGTACAAAATTCAAATGAGGACAAAAAAATGGTACCATAGATTATTTTATCATCTTTTAGATGTTACAATAATTAATAGTTGGCTATAGTATATGGAAAAATTACTATAGAATGAAATGAAAAACCACTTGCTTTAGCTGAGTTTCGGGCTGAAATAGCTTACTGTTTATTTACCAAGGCATAGATGCTTTGTATCTACCATAGGTAGAAATGCAAATTATCCAAAAAAAAAGAAAAGATCTTCAACAACAGCTTATATACCACCAAAAAATGTTCGACTTGATTGGAATAACCACTGGCCAGCGTATGAGTCTATAAGACAAAGATGTAAACTTCCAGAATGTAAATCATTTTCATATATAAAATGCTCTAAATGTGGGTTGCATTTTTGTTTGGACAAAAATAACAACTGCTTTATAAAATTTCACACAAAGTAAAAAAAAAAACTGATAGTTATTATATTTTTCATATTGAAATTACTAAATTGCAATATTATTTTATAATATTAACTTTATTTTTTTGTTTTTGATTTAATTTAATTTAATTTTAAATAAAAAAAACGAAAAATTTATTTTTATAATCATAAGGCATTTCTAACGCTTTTATACATTATGTATCAGATATGCTACAACTACATTTGTCTAAAAAAAACACCTTATTATAAATTTATATATATTTTCTAGTATTTTTTCATATTTATAAATTGTGTTTACACCTAAAAACTATTTTTCCAACAAGATATGAAAAATCAAGCAGTGTAGGGTTAATTCTTTACATATGTTTTTTTTTTTTATTTTAAAGTATATAGTTTAACAAAAAATATTGAATTAAATTAATTTTTGCTTGTTGCTCTGTTTTATTTTATTTAATATAATATAATATAATATAATATAATATAAATTAAAATAAAAAATAGTTATATCTGAAATAATCATTGCAATTAAATACAAATAAAATATTACTGAAAAATTTTATATGAAAAAGATTAATTGAAATATAATTATTTATTTATAAAAATAAAATCCGATAAATAATCAAAAATACAAATATTTATTGCACATAAACACAAATAACTAAATGATGAATCGTTTTAATCAGTAGTATCTTCTGCTGCCTGCAATGTTGTCAATGACGGTGCTTCGGGTCGTTCATTGGCTTCCATTCTTATTATGTTTCGATAGTTTCTTATCAGCACTTCTACCAACACTTCTATGGGCAAATAGGTCCATGATCTATGTCTCATGAGTAGATACAATAAAATTTATAAACTAAAATTATTACCACTTTAAATTATAAATTTATTGTACGCATGGGACATAGCGCATGGACCCATTTACTCCTGGATTTCCATATCCACATTAAAATATTTTAGAAAACACCCATTAAAACTTATATCAATGTATTAAACTGTACTTTTTAAATAATTTTGAATAAAATGATTTCTATAGCGGGTAAATGGGTCAATGGTCAATGTCTTTATGATCAGGTATAATAAAGTTTATGAACTAAAGTTATTATAATTTTAGATTATAATTTTATTGTACCCATGGGACATAGGACATTAACCTGTGGCCATTTTAATCCATATTTATATCAAACTGATATTTACCCGTTGCAAAACATTTCTATTACAATTTATATTACAGGTATGTATTCAAATATTTTTCACGCTTCTCTTCTCTAAATCACTCTTTAAATTGCGTTAACTGAATTCACTGACCGAATAATTGTGACTGGCAAATTCTGACTAAATAAATAACTTAGACTCACATCAGTAGTCATCCATGCGCTGGTATTTTTCAATTCAATTCATATTTATTTGTATTCATATATATTCTTGCTCGCGCTTGTATGTTTCATATTGTATCTCAGTTAGTAAAGTTTGTTGTAAACAAACTCACCCGCACTGGTATGTTTAATATATATTACATTAATAGTAAAATGTCATATGCGGGATCAAAATTATAAAAAAAAAAAAACAAAAAAAATTGATGAAAAGAGTTTAAGTAATTTATTGTTAGAAGTTTTAAAAGTCACTTTTAAACATTACGCATGTGGACGCATGAGACTAAAAAAAACTTGTGTGATTTTAATAAAAATGTTTATTCTTAAATTTCGGTCGCATGCGGTCTCATGTGTCCCATCGGTCGCAAATTATTTGTTGGGTCAGGAGCTCATTCTTCTTATTTGATTGCTAATTTGACTTTTGAGTTTCTTCAATAGGTAACAAATATTGTATTATACTCCCAATCGTTGACTATATTCTGACCAATTCTACAATAGTTATTACAATTAAAATAGTTATTTCTTAACCAAGATATCTGCTTTTTTCGATACATACTCTGGTCTACGATTCACCTTACAACAATTAACTTGAGCATGCTTTGAATTGCTCTTTATATTATAACACACATAGCTGGTCTTTTGGCGCTTTTTAACACTCTTATTTGGTGGGTGACTGTGTCATCTCTCAAGTAGTTCTCACTCATTTTTAATTATTCTTTGAACCTCATTGTTTGTAATTCTCTTTGCATAAAATATTGTCAACAAACGCCTAGATTTAAAATAACTAGAAATTATTACGCATTTTAATTTCTAGACTTCATAAGCTTTGAACAAAAGTATGATAAGCTACAAAAGTATGATACTACAGCAAAAAATATGCTAAAATATAAAAGTACACGAAACGCAATTGTAAATTGCAATTTTTTCATTGTAAAAAATCTTCACTTGTTATAATATTTCACATCTCTTTACTTTTATTTTAGATCTTTTAAGCCAGCATGCGGTTGTAGCATAGAACAGTAATAAATTTTTTTCCCACTTATGAAATTCACATCAACAAGACGATTTATTTGTATATATATTTGACTTTTCGAGCTAAATTAACTCAAAATTATTGTCTTTTAACCTCTTATTGATGTTCCTGCACGGGAAATTCTAGCTCAAATACTTGCTTTGTGATATCATAATTTTCCTTCATCAATGTGTAGTCGATTCAATTTTACCTCATCTTTTACTGCATTTTGATTTGTTCATTGCCATTGCCACGGATTGCCACGGGGGGATCGGATATCGTGCTTCTTTCAATGACTTTTCAAAATACGGTTAATTAATAAAAACCTCTTCAAATCTAGTGTGATATCTGCGGTGAGTTTTTAAATATATATCTCAAGCATGTAATGAAACAAATTTGAAATCAGTTTGTGTTACACTCAACTTGACAGTTAATGATAATTTCACTATAATTACTCATTGTCACGGTAGTATACCAAAAGGCCAGGTTTTGCAATTATTGTTTGTAACGTCCAGCTTACTTCAATCAAAAAGAGCAAATAGCTTTTGAATATTAACGTTCTACGTCTCTAATCAAAGTTTTTATAAATCAAGTTAAAAAAAAACAAATAATTTTTTTTATTCAAAAAAAAAAAATTAAAAAAATAATATCTTCATTGGTTTCATGATACCTCTACGAGTTATTTTTAAATATTATATTTATAAAACGATTCGAACATCTTTTTTATCTTGGCGATACAAAATATCATTGAAACCTCAAAATTTAATTAAATTTTAATAATAAATTAAATAAAACTAAAACGTTGTTGTTTTAAATAATAACCACTTTTCACTCAAGAGTTCGATTTATAAAAATAATTTATTATTTTTGTTTTTTAATTTGTTTTTGTTTTTTAATTAAATTTCATATCCTTAAATTTTATACGTATAGATATTTTCCAAATATATATATATGTATATAATATTTATCTAGTTCATATGATGCTTATAAACATTAATTTTATTTGTTTTTTTTTTTATTTTTATTTTAAATGTCAAAATTAACAAACCTCAACCGACAACATAACAATAACATACATAATTAAATAATTAGAAGAGTATGGCTTTAAAATAATAATAAATATCCTTGTAAACATCCTTTTTTTCTAATCATATACAATTAATTGTGTTTTATAGTTTTTTTTTTCACATATTCTTAAAATAAAATTTTCTAAAGAAGAAATTTTATTTTCAAACAATCCCAGCTAACAATACAATTCGCAAAATATTTGCAAGATAACGTTTTTGTTAACCAAAACGTTTGACTTTAATGTACGGATGATGATTTTGAGAAGAATTATCTGTATTGGGAAATGGTTCATGAAAAGAAAATATCATTCTACATTCTTAAGTGAAGAATAATGGAAGAATAATGGAAGAAGAATAAGAGCCAATTGGCAAAGGACAATCATTTAAAGTAAATCGCATGCGATTCGCTACCTGCAAAAGAACATAAATTATAATTCATTATGAAAAACAAGAGCTTTAACTGAAATCACATATTTCATTTCCCAACTTTTTTTATATTTTGTATTAACATGGACACCACCATATTCCAAATGTAGTCCCAACACTTTAATCATTCGTGATGTAATTTTTTATAAAAATAATTTTATTTTTTACAAGTTTTCAGCAGGTAAAAAACAAGTCAAATATAAACAAAGTTTTTGGTGGTCTTATCCTTACAAATCCTCACATATAATTGCCCGTAGAAGAAGCAATCTTCTTCAACTGCATACCAATAAAATAAGAATATTTTTAATATTGATTTAGTATACTGCATTGCATAGCTGTGATTGCTTCAACTTTCAGAGAAGTATTATTGGATTTACGCCCAAAAAGGGAACCCTGTGAAATCCAACAAATTCAAAAATTTCATTTTTCCAATCATATTTTCGTTTATTACTGTATCAAGCCGTTTGTAAATATATGGACCAGCTGCAATGCTCTGAAATAGTTTTGAATATTAATATAATGAATAGATGTAGCTCTTTCAACTGTATCATCTAAGCTTGCAAATATATACTTTCTTCGAGAGAAATACTTTCTTCGCCATTCTTTCTTCACCATCTTCACCCTTCTGGTAAATTACGTGCCAATACAAAAAAATTACATTCCCCATTAGTTTTTTTATGCTTATGTTTTAAATTCTTTATTTAAAACATACTTCAATTATATTCGCTTTTGTTTCTCTCACTGTAATTGGGAATGTTTAGCGAAAAATACTCGAGTCGAATTTTAAAAAAAACAACGGTAAAAGACGTTTGTAAGAGTAGGATGAGTTCCAATATTCATGTCTGTAACATCATTCGTTATTGAATTATTGGCGCTATGAGCCTTATGGCATCTAGTGGAGTTCTGTGATACTGCGTATGCAACAAATTACGCAATCTAAACTAAGTATCATTTTAGTAAGTAAGAAATTTCGGAATAAATTTGAAAAATCAATGTAAAATTTCAAAATACCACGAACAAACATAATGCAAAGAAAACCGGATTATCTAATAGAAAAGAATTTAGTTAAAACGAATTACTTGTCCTATATGATGGCTTTACTTATGAAGCTTCTTCCAGAAAAACTATGACATTTTGTTTTGTCAAATCCAAGGGATTGAAAATATAAATCCAAGGGAAAATTGTAAATCCAAGGGATTGAAAATAATTAAACCATATTCTAAAATTAGCTTAACTAGAAATAAAGGGTATATATGAATTTCTAATATCGATTGAATCTGTCTTTACAAACCGCACGAATTCTACTCGTCATTACGATTTTACAATTTACATACTTCTTATAGGATAATTTTTCATCAATGGAATTTCAGTATGAATTCTTTCTTCTACTAGTTAATTCGTAAATCGTAAATGATAGCATAAATTGTTAGAGCTACATTTTTAAAAGTTTGGACATAAATATCAAACAAACAAACAGATAAAATTTCCCTTTTATTGCAATGCAATGAAATGATGTTCAACAACTGAATTTGAATCCAATAAACATCAAATATTGAACAATATGAATGTTTACATATGATTCGCCCAGCCAAATACTCTTAAAATATAAAAGTAAATTTACAATAAGCTTTGACTTCTTATAAAGTGCATTTTTGAATATTCGCTTTTGTTATCTTGGACAATCTCTAAGAATGTTAGACTATTGTTTTTTATAATATGTTCACATATAAGTCTTCAAACAATTTATGGAACTCGTTTGTTGTTCTTCAAAGCAAAGTTTTGCATTTATTTTTTCCTGACCTTCCAACAAACTTCAGTTATTGTTCTTCAAAGCCAGCATTCGCATTTAGTTCACCTTGAGTTTCTCATGGGATTCATTTATTATTCCTCTTAGCGCATCTTATTCTTTTTAACGAATTCTGTGGAATCCACCAATACAAACGTTTTGCTTTGGGATTGTTGGGTTTGTTGGGATTAAGCCTATATACACATTTGGATATGAGTCATTCATTATAATAATAATAGAAAACAAATGGTAGGTAATAAATAAATCTGAATTTTAAAGAAAATAAAAATATTATTTATCATTTGTATAGAAAAATATTTTTAAAATAAAAAAATACAATATAATAAAAACATCCCATTGATAATTAGTGTGTTGATAAATTCCTATCAACAACAAAAACAACAAAAATAGATTTTTTTTGTTGTTGTTTTTATTTGTTTTTTTTTTTTCGTAAATATTTTGAACATTTTTAAAACCAACTCTGTATAAAGTGACTATCTATAACTAAAAAATATATATAAGAAATTTTATTTTTCAAAGCAAATGAAAAATTTTCAACAAACATAGAAAAAAATAAAATTTAAAGGATATGTGAACGAAAATACGAATAGGAATTCAATAAGATCCTGTGGTTAATTTTGAATTCTTCTTAAATGTATTCAAAATACAAAACAATAAAAATAACTAAACATAAATAATATTTATATGTACTCTCATACATATATACATCTTAATATAATAAATAGGTACAATATAAACAATTTGGTTTATATACAAATAACATACAATAATAAAAATTATTGACAGTGAGTAGAAAATAATTTTGTTTTTGTTTGTATACAAAATTTAGAATAATTTAAAACTTAACAAATTTTCAACTTAATAGGGTGTTCAAGATGTTGTACTTGTAAGATATTCAATTTTAATAGTAGATAGGTGGAAGTGACTATTTTTCAGTTTCTTCTGGAAAGACAATTAGCACAAAGTTGTACCTTTTGGCGACTCAAGTTGTCATTATTGTTTGTTTGTACAGAATTATTGAGTTCAACTCGATACTAAAACATACTATAATAGTTCCACGAGACATTAAAATATATACACCAGTTGTATTCTATAAAATTAATTTAAATATTTACTTTTAAGATAATGAACAGTAACTTCGGCATAATTATAGATGAAAAAAATATAAAAAGAAAATGAATCAAGAACTATAAAAAAAAAAAAATAGAGGTTTATTGGTTGATCTGGCGTAGGTCGAACACGATTCAATTAGTTATATTGATGCAGTCAAAAATATATATATATGTGTTAGTTGTAAAGGTTTTTAGTGGATTAGAATTTACAAAAATATTCTACAAATTTCTCACCTTGACTTAATATCAGTGTATCATTCTCTTTCGATAGTTTTTTTTGCAACCACAAAACACTACAAGCATCAAAACAGAGATAAAATTAATAACTTAACAAAATTTGGAATATTTACACAAATTTCTAGATTATAAATATTAAAATAGGCAGAATATTTAGATGAAATTTAATGCCTAACCTAAAAATTGTTCAATCGAATCTGAAAAACAAATAGCAAAATTGATCAAATACGAACCAATCATAGTAGACCGACTTTGAAAAAAAAATTATAAATATAATTAAAATAAATGTTCTTTGTAGAATTTTAAGACATCCGCCAAACCGAAAACTATCACCTATTAATATTAAAGCTTAGCAAGATTGTTCACAACTATTCTCTATTCTGCCAGCTATCTTGAACAACACTTCTTCATTTGTTAATTTTAATATCTCTCTCAGCAGTTTTCTTTAACTTCGTCTAGCCATCTTGATCTTGTTTGTTGCAATGGGCCGACATTATTCTATCGATTTAGTTTGAATACTTGGTATATCATTTTTGTAATAATTTTTTTATAAAATAGATTGTTAGTTCAGTATTCAGCTTTGATTTCAAAGGCCAAAGAATGACTGTACTTATAATTTGAACCAAAATTCATTTATCACTTATTTAGATACCACTGGTATTGTTCTAGAAAAATTAAAATACTTTATTACTAATCAACCGGTATTTAAGTCTATATGTTGATTGTTACGCAATTAAAACAATAAGTAAAATACTTACATTATCGAGCTGAAACTGGACTATATAAAAATGTAGACAAATCTATATATAATGCAAATAAATAATATGAAATTGTGTCATTGGTCCATGAAACGAAACTAACAGGAGAGCAGCATAATACAAGCAAAAACCAATTCACAAAATTGTAAAAAATAATTTTTTACTACTATTTTTTATTCCTTTTTAAATTTATAATTCAATAAGGTCCTAAAATAATTTTTTTTTCATATAATTAAGAAAATTTCGTTTTCTTAAAAAAAAATTTTTTTGAAAGGCTATACGGCGGTCAATGTTTCAGAAGTTATGACCTATTTCGTCTCAATACTGCCCGTTTTTTTGCAGTAAATTTTTTTATTTTCATTTATTTTTAATAAAATTCTATATTTTTTTTTTGTATATTTAATACAATAATACAAGGTTATTTAGTAGGTAGGTATAGGTACACATAATATATGTGTATACATCTGTATTGTATGGTACATATGTATGGTTTTTTTATATTTTATTTTGTTTTTGTTTTTTTCTAATGAACATACAAAATCGAAATAGAATCGAAATTCTATGTGTTAGAGAAGAATGAACCACAAGTTTTTATATATTATTATCATTTCGATCTGCCTACTACGATAATACTATGAAAAAATTGTTGCGAGATTTTCAACTAAAATTTAACTGCTTCACAAATTGTAGCTCATTGTTTTCTCATATTAAAAATTTAATAAAAACTTAAGAAAAAATATGAGATCGGCTGGGCCAAAACAAATGGGCTGGGAACAAAGCTAAACAAAAAAAAAATTATTAAACATTTTGTCATTAATAAAATTTATGATGTAAAATAATTTGATTGGAGGGTAACTAAACGATTTCAAATAAACGCAGGAATATTAAATTAAATAAAACAGTGAACAGTTTTTTTCAAAATGTCTATATTAAAATTAACTATACACGAAAACATAAATTTTTTTTTTCTATGCTTTAAAATAATTTTTATAAATTGTCAAAACAGAAAATATTTTTTGTTTTTGTATTTCTTTACATACATATATTTATTTCGATTTTGACGTTTTAAGCACTCAAACCGATGATGAACCGGTGATGAACCGATGCAAAAATTGGAATGATAACATTTACACACATATATGAAAATACAATTACAATTGATGTCATAATCTAAACGCTGAAAATCAGCTTTTACAATAAATTTTATTAACTACAATGGGAATTCAATGCGAATGCATCCAACACATCTGCGCGATCTATTATGTATTTATTCTCTACGATAATTCTATTATTTCTTTATATATTGGTTTAGATTAGTTAAAATATAATTTTGTGATCAAATTTATTTAAATGATTAAATTGTGCTAGTATTGTTTAATTGTTATACGAAAGACTTAATGTGTGGCAATATAGAAATTACTATATTAAATTGAATCAATGGGGGGTGGAATAATTAGATACATAGGTCAATAATAAAATAAAATTGTAAATTCAAGACATTTCGTCGGCTGATTTTTAGTTTGGTCCATACGCCATTTTTGGATATTTTAAACTGTGAATGAGATCTATGGTAATAAAATATTCTCTTTCAGAATCTGTAATCAGATTTTTAAAATCAGTTAATCATAACCTAGAAATAACAGAGATATTCAGTATCGAGTTTGTTCCATATCCATATTTTTAATAATTTTTCATTACAATTTGGTTCATATCCAAAATTTTGGCGTATGGAACAAAAATCTCATAAATTTTATTAAATTTATTTGCTCGGAATTAGTTTGGCTCACAACCATAGTAAATGTAATTGGTATTGGACTTTTTTTTTATTTATTAGATTTAATTTGTTCCATATCCATATGTCATAAGAAATCGAATTAGAAATCGTATGAACGTGGAACAACGCAAATTAAATTTTTTTTTTTTTTTTAAGTTTGTTCCATATCCATACATAAAAATTATGTTTCATTAATACTATATAAGAAAGGCAATAAAATTTTTTACTTCAGTCGTGTGTAAAACGTCAAATAATAATAGTGTGTGAAAATGTTGTCGCTTCCTTTTATTTGTCCACGAACATTAAGGTAATACGTTTTCTAATTATTTTTGTATATCAATATATTTTATTTGAAATAGATTTACGGATTGTACAATATCTGAAAATGATTCAGAATCTGGATCTGCTAAATAGCAACGAACATATTGCTTAAAAGAAAACTGTCTTTCAAAAAAATATTTTTATTTATCAGACTATATTGGGTCGGATTTAGACTTTTCCGGTGAATATAAAAATATTTTATTTTTTATTTAAATAACATTCACTTTGTGTATAGAAAATGATACTACTAAAGATCCAAACTATGTACCAGAAGAAAAAACAATTTCTCCAAAATTATATACAAGTAAAAAAAATTAGTTATAAGAACGTTGAAAAGACCTGATAATTTGTTAAGGAGACTGATAAACATTTTTTATTTTATATGTTATTACTATTTTTTTAATTTTTCCTCTAATATGTCTATATTTTAGGAATTGATTAGTTAAAGCTAACAGAAGTTATAGACAGCTTTTGATATTCAAAATATCATTTTACACTTTATATTTCAAAAGTTAATTTCGTAGTTCCCTTTCAAACCCTGTGTGCATAATTATGCACAAAACTTTAAAGTCCTATAAGATTAAAAATTTTACACATATTGTACTGCGATATCTTTTAGAATGCAAAGTAAACTAAAAAAGTTTTATTGAAAAACGTATTACACTTTGAAATGAAATAGTTGTTGAAAAAATTAGTTTTATATGCATTTAATTCTGCTAAAGCTAAGTTTTTTCTAAATTATTATTTAAATTAAATTAATTACTTGTTTCTCATAAAAAAGTGAAAAAATGTTAAATAATATGTTAAAATATGATATTTATATAAAATTAAAATTTTAAAAGTAAATGAAATGTGTATAAAAAGTAAATAAATTATGGTGTGCATAATTATGCACATTTTGTCTAAATGGTATTATAATTATAATTTTTCGCTCCTTGTAAAGAATTGGATATAAATAACTACTATATATTATAGGCACAAAGGTATAATCCAAATATAGAAAACGATATTGAAAAGATTTTGACAATATTGGGAGAAGGTTCGGATGCTGATTTAAGCGATTATGATGATGAAAGTTCTGACGTTATATTGAACAATCAAGAACATTTTGATGAAGAAGAACGACAAGAATATATTGAAGAAGAACAATTGGAAATAGCAGTAACTAAAAAAATTAACATAAAGTGGCGACGAAAAAGCTTTGAAAGTAATATTAGTACCTTTGAAAGTCCTGAAGAAACTTTTATTGGTCCATTACAAAATCCTTTATATTATTTTGAAAAGTATTTATCGAATGAAATTTTTGAAGTGATGGCTAAGTATATAAATATGTATGCTATTCAAAGTTGCAACGAAAGACTTAAAGACACAGACTCTGCTGAACTGAAAACATTATTTGGGTTACATATAGCCATGGGAACCATAAAATATCCTAGAGTATGGATGTATTGGCACAACTCGTTTGGTATTGCTATTTTTCGGGAAAATATGACTAGAGATAGATTTTTTCAGCTAAGACAGTTAATACAAGGTTCAGCCACAATATAACTCAACTAGAAAACGGTTCCTTGATGAAAACTTATCTATTAATGAGCAAATGGTACCTTTTCGAGGCCAGTTAGCATTTAAACAGTACATCAAAGGGAAGCCAATTTCCTGGGGGATTAAAATATTTGCTCTTTGTAGCTCTTCTGGACAAATGTATGATTTTGTAATATATCAAGGCGTTTTATTTAAGAAAATTTAAAAAAATATGGCTTTGCAGCTGCAGTTGTGTTGCATTTGAGTGAAAATATTACAACAAATGAGCATAAGCTTTTTTATGATAATTATTATTCTTCATACCAACTTTTACAAATTTTGAAACAAAAAAGTATTTCTGCAGCAGGAACGATAAGAACAAATAGATTTTCAAATCCATCACTATTATCCCATAAAGAAATGAAAAAAAAATGGTAGAGAGGCTATGGATGAAGTTGTAAGCCTGGATGAGGACGTAATTTTGGTAAAATGGATGGACAGTCGATCAGTTACTCTAGCTTCCAATTTCGTTGGAAAAGGGAATGTAGACCATGTACAAAGATGGGATAAAAATTATAAGAAATTTGTAAGTGTTGATCGACCAGAAGTTTTAAAATTATACAATATGCACATGGGAGGAGTCGATTTGTTAGATCAGATGATTTCAAACTATAGAATTTATATAAGATCAAAATATATATAAGACTTTATTTTTGTTCAATTAGTTGTTGTTTTTAATTTATTTTATTTTAATTTTTTTTTTTTTTAATTTCGTTATGGATTTGTAAACAAATATAATTTGAATATATAAATATGAAAGTATAAAAACACTGAATATGTTTTATTTTAATTAGGAACTATTTGCAACGCTTGAGACTGAATGTGCATAATTATGCACATCCTGGAAAAGTCGGAAAATTTATTGGAAAATCCTTCCCATCAATGTAGATGTTTTTATTAACTCATTTTTATCAATGATCAAAAGGCAGATAATTTTTTTTCGCTTCAGGAATAAATCAGATTTGAAAGGGTTAGAATAGAAAAAGTTTATTGGAACTAGATTGTTCCACATCCAAAATAATTTGGTCCACTTCCTGCAATGTGAACTAATTAGCAAAAAAGCTATGAATATGGACCAAATTGAAAATTATCTATCTATATTATACTATCTTAACATAGTAGTCGCATTGTTATAAAATTTTATATTTGAACTCTCATATATATAGTTATTCCCATATTAAAATTTAAAAAAATCCTATCGGGCAGTTTTTTTTTTATTTAACTTTAAACTTTAAAATGCTTTTTACTCGAAATAGAGTAAATGGCGTATGGACCAAACTAAAAATCAGCCAACGATTTCAAGATCATTAAACTTTATCTGGGGTGCCTACACGCTACTGAATGATATCCTTGAATACTAAATACTGGATCGTTGTACATACTACGGTTTATTGCTACAATCAAATAAACAATATAATCTGTCAAATCATGTGTCAAAACACAAAATTCAGTATTTCAATAATTTCGAAACAGACTGTACGCATTCATATAGAATATGTATATTATTATTTAAAATGCCTTTTTCTAATCAACTTTGGGATTCAAAAATAACAAAAATATTGAAATCGTTGAAACCACAAACACATACATATGTAATTCCATATACACATACAAAGCATAATACATCACTTCATTCATTATCTTTCAATATTTACTAAAATTTATGTGGTTGGTTTTGGTACTCCTCAAGGATATACTTCATATTACTATATAACAACAACAATAATAATAATAATAATACAAAATATATTGATTATTTTTATACTTAATACACATACATACAAATACAACTATATATATATTATACAAATAAGATCCTGCTTGATCCTTAGCATGAATATTGATGATGATTTTATATTGTTAATAATAATTTGTTTTGTTTTTTTTTTTTTTGTTTTATTTAAGCTTGATGATGGTGTTTGGTTTTCTTATATTTTTGGAATATTGATGTTGTGTCATGTACAAGGAATTAATGAAGAAAATTCCCACACAAAAAAGAAACACAACAACAACAAACATAAATATTGTAATTATTTTCTATTTTTTTTTTTTTGTTTTTGGTTTTTGAAGGTGACTTAAAAAATCGTTTTAGATTTAAGAAATTTAAAGAAAAAAACAAAAATAAAACCAATTCTCATGAGGATTTTCAAAAATTTAATTTAATTTAAATTAATTTTTTTTTTTGTTTTTGTTATGCACATCAATTATGTAAGCAAAATTTATTTATGGGTATTTTTCTTTCAGGATGTGGAACTTTAAAAAAAATGTTAAGCGTTAGCCTGTGGTTTGTAGGAAAATGGGGTGCGAGTAAAGTAAGTAGGTTAGAAGAGATATTTCGATTAACATAAAAAGCTTGTTCGTTTAAATGTTTTTGTTAGAGAAGAAGCAGTTCTATTTAGTGTTTTAGATGTATTTCTATAGATTATTGACATTTTGCAGCTTTTAATATGAACATCTTTTTGATTGTTCTGAAATATGAAATTATCCTATTTTTTGCTTTTCAATACATGACTATTTAAGCGACTTTTACTGCTAGATAGGTTTTGATAATTAACACCTTCTAAGAGAGTCTTGATGTGGAATAACTGTAGATTTTCTGCAAAATAAATGTTTCATAACTCTAGATTGTCTAGAAGCTATTCCATCCAAAATGTTTCGACAATCAGGTATAATTAAAGCTAACAATTTAAAAATGAAATGAATATTATTTTACTTTTAGGATTCAAGTTAGTCCATTTCCTAGAATATACTTCAGAAAACCAATTCTGAGCGAAATCAGAACCAATTAAATAATTATCAACCCGTGAATTGGTTTCGTAATTATTCCCGCAATATAACAAATTTGTTTTTCTCTCTTTATTTTTGAATTTTCAAAATTCTTATAATTTTTGAAAATTTCAAATCCAAATATTCTATGTTCGTATTAATTACATGACTTTGAACTTAAAGTAAACAATTTATTTGCTTGAATAATTTTCTATAAATAATTATATTTATTTTTTGTTTTATTCATATATCAATATAATACAGAGATATAGAATATGGGAATAAGGACGAAATAAAGACATTAATATGTATGACTGAATATAGTAAATTCCATTGATTTATTTTTTTGATCTTATTCTAAAGTAATTTAAAATTTATTTTTGAAATACAATAAGTTTTGTGAACAGGTCATGAATTGAAAATTTTGAAATAAAGACAAAAAAAAACAAAAAATATAAAAATAGATAAGAAAAACAAAATACATAAGATTCTAAAGGATAATAAAATTTATTAAAAAGAATAATGAAGTGAAGTCTAGAGTAATTTTTTGATTGACATTTTTGTTGATATCTCTTAATAATCAAAAAAAAAAATTTTCTATTTTTAATTCAATTTTGAACTCTATAATGGAGACAAAATATACTTATGTATACATATATATAAAAAATTAAATAGTATTTGTAGAGTGAGTTCATAAATAAGTATGAAATTCCTTTTTTGTTTTGTCAAAACATTGACTAACCACTTTTTTTTACATTGAAAGGTATAGAATAAAAGTTAAAAAAGGGAAGGAGGATGTGGATCAAGTAATTGACTAACCACTTTTTTTTATAGTTTGAGGTACAGAAGACAGATTAAAAAGGAGAAGATAGAGGTAGGAAATAACAACTGACTTGAGACAGCATGTCAAAACGAATAGCAGAATATTATTATTATATTTGTCTTAATTAACTTGCCTTGGACTTTATATGTTTGTGTCAATTTGCTTCAATTCAACAAAATACCCATTTCAATAACCATTTAACCAAAGTATATCCATGAAAAGAGTATGAACTCATGTATGTATTCATTTGTTTGCACACAAATTCATATGCAAATTTGATAAACATTGTCAGAAATAGACGATAATAAGAATTTTATGTGTAAGAAAAAGAAAAAATTTAGTAAACAAAAGAGAGTAACAAAAACAGTTGGCTGAAATTAAATAAAAAAAAGTTAATAATTTTGAAAAAAAATTTCGACAAAAATTTCGTTGAAATATTTAACAATATTATTTTCTAAATTGTATCAACTATGCATAAGATTTTTAGGAGACCTAACAGTGTTATCATATTCTCTAAATTCTGTGATTTGTAAATAGATGTTGTCCTCAGTATTATTTTATAATCGTATACCAATATAATAAATATTTAGGTTTACTATAATTTAATATAATTAATTAAAAATAATAATGTTTGTAACTCCAAATTATTGCTGACAAAAATGTTAATAATATTTTATATTATTGTAATGTAATTATAATTTAATATTTTTAATAGGTATATACCAAAATAATAATGTTTAAAACGAAAATATTAAAATAATAAAAGATCAGAATTAATCCTCGTATAAGGGAACAAACTATATTAGAACTAATATTTTTTGCCACCCTGCCTCATATAAATAATGGGAGGAAACGTAAACAAATCCAAAGGAGAATAATGAGAACGCAAAATTATTTTACAGTATAAAGCAAAAGGCAAACATCTGTTTTGTACCTTTTCTCTCTCATAATAAATTTGGTATACGATAAGTAAATGTAAATTTTACCTCTTTTAACTAATGATATTTTGCTCGGTTTGATATTTCTTAAAAAATAGGTTGTCGTAAAATGGGAGTGCGTATTCTTGTTAATATATATTATAGATATTCTTTGCATTCAACTAAGGTGAAATTTACATATGTGTGTGTACTAATAATGAAATATGGATATTTGATAAAGTTAAAATTTGGTTTCTCTTTAAATTCACTATATTTGTTGACATTTCTATGGTGTAAAGAAACAAAAAAAACAAAAAACAAAAAAGGAATACAAAATAAATGTGTGCAATACAAGTCATAATCATTATATTTCAATCATTTTCTATTATTATTCAATTTCAATTATTTTCAATCATCATTTTCATTGTATTTTTTTTGTGTTTATAATTTGGTTTCTTTTATTAATCTCTTTCTTTTATTATTTCTCTTTCTCTCACTAAGTATAGATATATAAATGTACGTGCATGTGTCATATAGGGCTTGCATTTGTTACATACATAATCATATGGCTTAGTTTAATTGAAAATAAAATGCAAACATTATTTATGGAAGAAAACAAAATTTGAACCTATCAGTTATCTATCACTCAGTTAGAAATGACTCTTCTCGAATGTAAAAAAAGTTTAATTTCGATTTATGCATGTATATATTATACTTTTATATGCCAATTTATGTTTAGGCAGCGTTTACACGTCGGACAAAATCGAATTTTATCGTAGATAAAGTCGGATGAGTGTTTACATTTCAGATTTTTCTCATATTTAATCTACGATTTTACGTCAATATTTTTTGTATTTAACAGGGTTTCTTTTTATAAAGTATTTTTTATTGGTGTAAATTTTTTAATACGTAAATTAAAAAATTCAAAGGTATCTAATCAAAAGTCTCCAAAAAATTTTTAAAAATATACATATTTTTATAAAATTTGTTACAGTAATATAAAATATAATTACACATTTGAAGTATGAGCAATAATAACCAAATTGCGGTAGAGTGAATTTTAGTGCCATTTGATTATATGTGTTGTTCTTTGAAAATATATTATTTTTCATTAAAAAAATATTTTCACTAAAAAGTCGAAAATAAAATAAGGAAAAAAAAATTTTTTTTTAGAAATATTTGCCTTCAATTTAAGCGTACTAAAACTACAAAAATAAACTTTAGAATCGTAGCTTGATATAAGGTTTTCAAAGCAAGTTATGATTGTAATTACGGAAAAAGCAAATTAGCCGAACTTTTTACCAAATCTCTTAATCTCATCTCAAGACTTCCTAGAATTTCGGCTAATTTGCTTTTTTTTTCCTTATTTTATTTATTTATTTATTTAGTTTAGATCAAACTTCATTACAATTATTATTATTTTTTTTTTATTTTTTTTTTTTACAATACAACATTCAATACACATTTAATTTACAAATTAAAATTAAATCTAACTTAGAACTAGTTAAAATACATTGAAATAAATTGCACACATATTTTAATTACTACAGATTACTTATATAATTTAAGTTTTTGAGTCTGTTTCGAAAGTCTGAACTCAATATAGTTTATGTGCTTGTTACCAATTAGTAACATTGTATGAATTGGCTCATAATTGCCATAATTGGTTCTATGAAAACTTAATGTAAAGAAGTTTGTATTTCGTAGGCGATTATTTGAATTAATGTTGATGTTATTCAAAATTTGAGAAGAAGCAATGTTTCCTTTAATAATTTCAGTAAGAAAAAAATAACATCCGCCACTTCTCGTCTTAATTTTAAAATTTTCAAATGAATTAAGTTCAATCTATGCTCATATGGAGGTAAAATTAATGGATTTGATCATTGGAAATTACGCAAAGCAAATCTTAAAAAAAATTTTTGCACTGCTTCAATCCTGTTAATATGAACATCATTGAAAGATGACCAAACTTGAATAGCATACTCCAAATTTGGTCTAACGAAACTAGAATACAAAGATTTGAGAACATAGGGATCGTTAAATTAATTTAACCAACGTTTAACAAAACCTAGCATAGAATTAGCTTTATTGATAATATTACAAAAATGTGATTTAAAGTTAAGCTTGTAGTCAAAGTAAGCCCCTAAGTCTTTAATTGAGCTCGTTTTGGAATTATGAATGCAAATATTAAATCTCGTCTTCATCTGCCATAAATTTCTTCAATTGCGGAAATGTTCTCTGTTCTCTTCTGCCTAAAAATATTGCGCCCCAAGTTTTTCGTGATTTCTTGGCGTGGGTATCCTAAACATTTGATCCGAAAAATTATTTCGGGATACTGTTTTCACCACATTTTCTCAAATTATATCAAATGCAGCTTTCTTTGCTAAATTTTCCTGACTATTGAATTTTAGTTTATTTTTTGTCACATATTTTTAGTTTGGATGTGGTGTGTGGTCTTGGATATAGCTTACCTTTTAATATACGCTTGAAGTTTGGTTTTGAGCGGGACAATGTCGTTTGAAGGTTATTGTTGATGTTGGCAGAAACTGTCGTAAACGCAAAAGAAAATTAAGCTTACATTTCTCCCTCTTAGCATTTTATCTTTTAAAATCACAATCAAGTTAATACACTTTCATGTCGAAAACACAATCACGACGAATGACGAAGTTTTCACTTTTAAATAAATGATATTATATGTAAAACGTGACGAATAACCAAAATTTCGAGTTCAAAATATAGATCTATTTCTATTTTACTCGTCGACGAATGCGAATGACATTCATTGATACCAACGCAAATTGGTCAAAATTGTTTTAATAAAACATTTTTAAAATTCAAATTCAAATAAAAAATTTTTTAAATTTATCCTCTATTTTATTTATAAACAAATTTTGAAATTTCCAAAACACAAATTTGTTCGTCGCGAATAGTTCGTCGTAATTGTGTCTCTAAGCGCGAAATTTTGTTATTCGTGACTCGTCATTCGTCGTGATTGTGTTTTCAACATCAGACTATTTCGTTCAATAAATCACAATTTCCGGAATCTTAATCACTTTGCGGTATATTATTGCTAAGCCATTTAAGCAGAACATGTTAGTGAAATAGCAAAATCTTGCACAAAAATAGAATCGCAGATAGACCATCATAAAACGCTTCAAATGACTAATTGATAAATTCTTCATCCGTTCAGCGCTACTGGAACTAAAGGTATTGAAATTTTAAAGTACCTGAATAGCAACTGGTTTTGAACTCTTATAACTTGTAATGAGATGATGATAAAATCATCAAAAAATTTTGTGTTAAAATTAATGGTTTGTCTATAATATCTATAACAATAAAAAAAAAAACAAAATCAAGCATCCTTTATATAAAGGATATATTCTTTAATACTTATATATATTATGATATAAATATATATAGTGCGTAATGTATGCAACAAAAAATGTTGTCAAAAGACAAAACCAAATGATCGATTAATGAAAATGGTAAATTTTAATTAGAAATACTCAATAACATTAATTAAAAATAATTGATTTAATGCTATACATCTAAATTATTAGATATGTACACCGCAAAATAAACCTCAAATACACATACATATAGACAAGTTTAAATACAAATATGGTATTTAATAAATATGGTTTAACTATTTTTATTATTGTTTTGTTTTTTTTTTTTGTATTGTAAATGTCACAAATCTTTAATTACATAGAGAGGTTCACATATAATATAATATAACATATAAATTATTTTATATTAAAGTGAATGGATTTATACAGTAAAGAAGTTATAAATAATTAAATATTCTTGTAAGGGAAACCATATTTATATCCTTGAACTTTGTTTTGTTTATTTTTGTATTATGAAAAATATATTATATTGATTCTGTTTTGTAAGCCAAGTTCTTCTAATTGTTATCAGTTTATTTTGATTTTTTTTAGCTGAAACATTTTTACAGGTTATTATGATGTACATATTTATTTTACTGTTATAAAATATTAATTTTATAAATTTTTCTCCGATTTCATGTAAATTTACAAGCTGGGTGATGCAGTAGGTAGATCGCTTGCCTTTCAACCAGAGTGATAAGTATGCTTTGCTATTAGGATGGGTTTACCCTTTGCCACTGGGACCCAACCCTTTAAAGGTTTATCGACCTGGTCCAGTACCCATTTCCATTGAGATAAAATAAATACAAAAAATAATTCAGAGTATGTATAATCTGGTAACAACTTAAATAAAATGGAGCTCTTCTATTTAAGAAGGCTTAGTTCCTGACAATAGCAGTAGTTTTCCACATTTAATGAGTTGGCCAGAGTGAGGCCAGTAATTTGGCAAATAAATGCTCGAAAAACATTGTAGATATTTAATAGTAATAATAATTCTTTATTTCATTAACAACTTAAGCTAACTTACATACTAAATTAACAAAATCATATAACAAATTAATTCAGATTTCTTAGCCTAGTATTTTAATGTGAAATAGCTAGGTTCAATCTGTTATCCAAACGATAAGTGGCGATTGAATTCTTAGATAAAAAAAAACAAATCAATTTATTAATGGGGAAATTGAGTATAAAATAGAATAAAATCTATAATTATAATTGACAAGCATTTAAGGTCCTGCGCAGTAGACACCTTTTTATTTTATTTCGATTCTCCTACTCTTTAATGAACTTCTAATATAATATATAAGTTGTATATAAAACAAAAATGCGCACACAGTTGAAAATTTTTGTACTCATAAGATTTTATTATTCAGCAAATACATTATGCATATGTGAGATCTTATGAAAATAATGAACAAAAGCAAACAAATCAGTTATTATAATTTACATATGGACTTGCAAATGAATCTATGTACATATGCCAAAAAAAAAAACAAATTCATCTAAAATAAAAAAATATATGAGGGACGTGTAATTTATGTGTCCTAAATAAAACTTACTAACCACAAAACGTTTTATTAAACACGAGTGGTTTCTGCTATATCGTGAGAAGTCTATGTCAGTACGTAAATTACTGTTTTTTTAAAAACTTTAAATTTGACTTCAACTTGAAGTATAATTACTCAACAGGGGCCCCTAGTATTAATATAATAAAATAATTATTATGCTTATCCTATTAAAAACTAAAAATTAGAACAAAATTCCAAAAGAAATTATATAAGCAAATGAAAAATAAAAAGTTAAAAAAAGTAACAAAATATTTAGAAAAATATAAGATTTTGGAATAATAGAAATTTAAAAGTATAAAAACATTAAAAACAAAAAGAAAAACAATTGTTAGAGAAAAAAAAATGTTAGACTAATGGGTTCAAAAAATTTTCAATAGAGTGATTATCAAAAGATAAGAGCCATGATTAATGATTTAATATTCTTAAGAAATCTGACTTCAACTCTTTCGCATCGATAATTTTCTGGCAACTTGTTGAATAGACGAGGTGCAGTGACATTATAAAAATGACAAAAGTGTGATTTATTGATCGTTGGAATGGATGCAAAATTTCTGGTATTTACTTTTAAATTGTAAGTTCCATAAAGCCTAGCTGCAGTATAACCAGAATTGTTATAGAATGTTTTGAGGACTGTATAGAAATACATATGTCTTAAAGGAAGTAATCCTAAATTCTTAAACAAAATAAAACTTGAAGTTCTACGATTGACTTTGCACATAATACGAATAGCATGTTTTTGTTTGAGAAGCAATGGTTCAATTTTATTGAAATAGGTACCACCCCAACAACAGATACTTTTAGAATTGAACGATTACAGTACAGGCTGAGGTGATAAAGCTGCCAAACCACATTATTTAAATAATAAGTCAAGTATCTGATGTGTTCTCTCCATCTTAACCTAACATCCAAAGTAACACCCAAATACTTAAAACACTCAACACGTTCAATAACAAAGCAATTATCAGTACAGCTCAACTTACTATCATAAATAGACAAAGACAAATCATGTTCACACAAATTTACAAGACGCATTTTCAAGCAAGACGGAGAATGATATACAAAAGACAAATCCACACAGACTGTTCCAGAAAGGTTAAACAACATATATTTGGTTTTGCCACTTTTTCATGTTTTGGTTTATAGGTTCCAAATCAAAACTAATATCAGTAAAAGTGTTAAAATAATACTTGTTTGCATAAGTCAGGGCAGTATCATCGGCAAAGACCGTAACTTTACCATTAAATGCTTGAAGAAACAAAGAGTTAACAAATAAAACAGAGCCTTGAGGGACCCCGACATTAATAACATTTTCTGAACTTGTATGGTTTTTAATGCGGATTTTTTGTCTTCGATTTTCTAAATAAGATAATCGAACCAATTGTGTATAAATCCTCTGAAGCCCGCATTATGAAATTTATTTAATAAAACAACATGGTCCACCATATCAAATGCTTTAGTGATGTCTATAAACAGAGCAGCTGGTATATTCGACTCGTTTATGGCACCTTAAAGTTCACTGCACAATTTCAACGTCTCAGTCTCAGCGCGTCTTCAGTTGATTTACCACTTCTGAATCCAAATTGAAAATCACTCAAAAAATTATTTCATTAAGAAACGACACAATTCTAGATTTAACAGCTTTCTCAAAAACCTTAGAGAAAACTGATAACAGAGAGAAGTCTGTACTTAGTTAAAGACAGAGTGTCACCATTCTTATGAAGTGCAATATAACCAGTGCTGTTTTTAAAGATTCTGGAAAAATTTCTTTTTTAATACTTAAATTAAAAATAAAACACAGAACATCTGATATCTGTAGTGAAATATTTTTCAATACTAAACTTGAAATTTTGTCACAAGATACTGATTTAGAAGATTTTAATGACATTAAAATTTTGTAAATTTCTAGGGAAGTAAAATTAAGAAAGAAAAAACTATTAGTTTGATATCTCGCTCACTCCCGATGTTGTTATCACACTGACATTCTATATTGTAGTATAAACTTGCAGTACAGTACTTAATTAAGAACATTCCCAACAATGAAACAAACAAATGCCAAAAAAAAAATTACACACCATCTATGAATGCTTTTATAGTTGGCTTCAAAATCAGGGGTTTAAGTTGCATTCTTATGCGTAGCCGCTGTTAAATACAAAAAAAATGATATCTCTTTTTTCAGAATATTTATCTTAATTATTTTTATGCGCAGCCGCTGTTGGATGCAAAAAGGTGGATATATCCCTTTTACAGAATATTTACCTTAATTATTTTTTTATTTCTAGAAAAACTAGATATCCAGATTTTGAGTTTTTGGAATTTTGTATATTTGGAATTTCAATTTTATTTGGAATTTTGTAAACGGAATTATGGAAATGAAATTTTTTTTTTGGAATCACATACCCAACCCGTTGCAATTATTAAATCTCTTTTATTTTATTTGATTATTTTTGTTTTTACACAATTTGTAGCACAAAAGTAACTTCCAGGATAAAAAAAAATTCACAACTTCTTAAATTAAGTAAAAAATAAGTTTAAAATTTTTTAAGACCTGACTCAATAAACATTGAAACAGAACCAATTACAGAGTTTCTCACAATCTAGATTTTTAAAATTTATCAAATTTCAATTTAAATATTTTCAATAATGAAATTAAAAATCATCTAGGTATGTTTCATTAAACTTACCTAATGGTTTCGTTTACTACACCATCATCAGAATACTGAACAAATATTTAAAAATATTTCGGGGAAAATATTCGAAAAATTCTTTATTGTTATGCACTCGAATCAATAGATAAATCTCATATTTATGAATTTAAGCATACCTAATCTTATTTCAAACACAATATTTTTAAAAAAAATGTAAAACATCATTTTTTTCAATAATTTCAAATGAAGCAAAAATAAATTATCATGAAATCTCATTAAATTTTAATTCTAATTTCAAAATATATTTATTTATTACCCACGAATTTTACTGAATCCTTATTACACCGCACACAAACAAAAAATACAAAAAAAAAACAATATTTTTCAAGGACAAAGGTTAACTAGAAGAAAAATCAAAATTTTATTTTACAAATGTTAATTTCCACAACAATAGACAAAGATGACATTAGAGTAAAGAAAATAATTTTCAAGGACATTTTTTTTTTTGTAATAAATTTTCAGAAAATATTTTGGAGTCGAAGCCTATATATTTAAAAATTGTTGTTGTCGTTGTTATTTACATAAATTCATTCAGGTTATCTATATGAGATTGATTTTCTTACAAATATAATTCATTTTGATTATTTTTTGTTTATTTTTGACGAAGACAAATTATATTTTACAGAAACAAAAAAAAAAAAACAAAAAATAAAAATGAAAAAAATTATTCATGTGGCAGGAATTTAAGATAAAGAAGAAATGATGCGTTCAAATTAACAAAATATAAAAATGAAAATATACACATTCATATTACAATGAATAAAATGAGTAGGGTAATTTTAAATTAAATCGAAGAAATCTTTAAAATAAAATTTTATTTTTTTTTATAGAAATTATTAAATTTTTAAAAATTTATTCATCGACTTTAATGTCATTTTAATGTCAATTACAAATTACTCAATGAAAAATCATCTATTTTCTTCTCACCAAATTTTCTCTTTTCATTTATAATTTTAAAAGAACATTGTTTATTTCATTCTTTTTTATTCCAATAATCCTCTTTTTCTGTTTAATTTATTTATTTATGAAAAAAAATCTTCTATGATTTCACAAATAAATCTAAGATTTTTAAGACAGCTTCAACACCAAGAACCAAATATTCTACCATAAATTTTTACATTTTAAACTACTAATTTCATCTAAAATAAATAATTTTGAAAAACAAACACGTAAGAAATGTAAGAAACAACTAAATAAAATTTGACATAAATAGTGATTAGATACACATATACAGCATTGCCCTACCGTAACATTAAACGACACACCACTGACAAATGCGGTCATAATTAAAAGAATTGTTTGACATTTACTAAGAAAATGCTTTTACTAATTTTAATACTGGAAGTAGTAAAAAAATAAATAGTCAGCAGATTAAACAGTTTTTTTTTTTTTTTTTTTTTTTTAACTTTTTATTTTTATTTTTACTTCATTTTTGTGTTACAATTAGAAAAAAGTCTTAAAAAATCTAATATTTATTCTAAGTTTGACAATAACTAAACCTTAAAACTACTTTAAATTTATTTAGTTTACATCATTCTTATAATTGTGGGTTAGTCTTTTTTTTACAAATTTTTCGTAAGAAATATTTTTTATATTGGTTTATATTTTGGAAAACATAAAAAAAAACTAAACTTGTTTAAATTTATTTTATTAAAAACCTTAGAACTAACCTAAATTACTTAAGCTACATCTATAATCTAACTAAACCTATGCTAAACCTAACTTACCCTAAGCCTGTTCTAAAGTTAGATAATCTATTTATGTTATTGGTTTAACCACCAGAGATGAGTGTTTATTATTTTTTTATCCTTATCTGGGATATACATGTCAAATTTGAGTGAATTTGTCTCTAAAATGTGCGGGTTATATTCTATGCATTTGCATGTAGCCCGTCTATTATAGTGATATAATAGAGGGACATGCTCGTGGTTTTGAATATACCCTTTAGCATCAAGATAAATAAAATGTTCGGGTGCTATAAATCCCGCTTTCATGCTGTTTTTAATGTACTCTTCATTATGGTAATATATATGAGATATTAGACCATTTTCTGTTGTGGTAAGAGATCTATTAAAATGATTACGAATTGTTTTTATCAAAAAATTATCGAATCTTACGATACTAGCTTTTTGGTACAAACATTTATTTGAATAAAAATGTTTGTAGTCCGTTTCGGGTTTTCTGTGTAGATTTACGCAGGCTCTTATGCATTTTCGTTCAAATTTTCTTATTTTCTCCATTAGACTTGCACTTATGTTAAACCAAATGGGTCCACCATATGAAATAACCGGTCTAATGAGAGGTTGATATGCTAAAATTTTTACTCTTTCATTGATAATTTTATTATAGAAAAGTTTTTTGGACGCCATAAATGCTTTAGTCCACTTTTCCAAATTTTTTTTAACATTATCAATGTAATTTAAATGTTGATTCAAAACAACACCTAAGTATTTGACTGACTTTTTCCTGTCAATTATGGTGTCGTTCAAAGCTTTTATTTGAAAGTTCTTCCAACATTTTTTGATATTACCGTTGGTTTTGTCAACGTTAATTTTCAGTAACCATACCTTGCAATAATCAATAGTAAGATTAAACTGTTTCTGAACGTTTGCTGTTATTTGTGCTGCCCTATTGCCGGCGGCATAAATAATTAGATCGTCGGCAAATGCTATAGACTAATATGGGCCCTTAAAATTTCCAAGCAGTTCCAACAATTCTGTTAAATACAATGAGAAGAGAATCGGTGAGTTAACGGTACCTTGTTGCAAACCATTTTTAATCACGAATTTGTTTTCAATATTTGACTTATTGGCTATTCTGAATTCATTGTCGGATATCATATCCATTATTAATCTTGTTAAATTGTTTGGAAATTGATAATTTAATAATTTATATATTAGACCATAGCAGATTAAACAGTTTTGATACCATATCATCACATTTGATTTAAAAATTTATTGATTTAACTAGCCTAAAGAATTGAATAACTCATTAAATGTTCTTACCTAAAACTAATCTCATTTAAAAATCTTTAACATTTAAAATCAATTAAATAAAAAATATTAGCCACACTCAAAAAAAAATAAAACATATAAATGTAATTACAGGAACATATTTTTTTTTTTTTTTTAAATTGCATAACATTAGGAGTTGTATAACAATTAAGTTTTTTTTTTTACATATACATTTAGGATACAGCATTTGAATTAATTATTAAATGATCTTAGAATAAATACAGAAATTTTGGTTGTAAAATATAAATTTTATTTTTACAATAAAAAAAATTGAATACTATTAGGATGTATAAAAAATAGATTTACATATTTTTAGGAAACAGCAGTTAAACAAATTATAATGTGATTAGATAAATTTAAAAAAATTCTATTATTGTAAATAATGTTTTAAAATGTATTATGAAAAAATTGCATACGATTAGGAGTACGAAAATGGTTTTGTGTATATTTAGTAGACATCATTTAATAATTTAAGAAAAAAATTCTAATAATTATATTAAATTATTATAAATGTTGTAAAATGTGCAGAGTCATATACGCAAGAATACCTTTGGAATAACTGGAAATCATACATACATGATCATTTATCTCTACATCCTGAAAGCATAACACCTTCTGAAAAATACAAACAATTGTACATCCAACTCAAACAAGCACTCCCAACACACTCCGATATCTATACAGATGGATCAAAAGGACCTCACGGCGTTGCCTGGGCGATAATCAAGAACAAACTCTCTCTGGAAGTCGGAAATCTTGCCGGGGGAATGCTCGATTCTCATAGCTGAGCTTACCGCCATATACAGAGCAGTCCAAGCCGCTGAAACACTATATGAGAACATTATTATATTTACAGATAGCCTTAGTTCAATAAAATCAATAAAAAACCCTTACAATAGTGAGTATATGTCATCTTACATCAGAAACTCCATATCATATAACAATGGAAAATTGTGGTTGGGATGGATTCCAGGCCACGTAGGCATAGATGGAAACTATAGAGCTGACCTTGAAGCAAATATAGCGGCCAAAAGCCCTCTTACAAGAGATTCATTAATGTCCTACTCCCATTCTAAAAGGATCATTGCAATACACGCGGCGCACATCCGTCAATCAGCCTGGAATTCTTCCAATCGCTTTGCTAGATTACACAATCCAAACGCAAACATTCCTGGCCCAATAAAAAATCAATCTCGAGCCCTAGGTGTTAAACTTACAAGAGTGCGCCTAGGGTATACTCTTGCCACACATAAACATTTATTTGACAGATCCACACCTCCGGCATTTATTCACTGTCCAGAACTTTTCACTATCAAACACATCCTAACACAATGCCCCTCAAATAACACAATTACATCACAGTTCACATTCACCCCATTGCAAGCCCTACAATTCCATACCAATACACACATAACTCTCATAAAAAACCTCCTACTACATCATAACATCTGGGATGAAATATAACTTATCATTACCAATTTCTCTAATAATCTACTAACATATTACTATTATTACTTGGTAGGAATAAGTCCTACCAACCATTTACATTCATTAACACTATTGTTTACTTACTATTTGTTGGATTAAGTATTCTAGCGAATGGTAAGTATATTTATACTTAATTTTTATACTATTTTATACTAAGCACTCAAATACACAAATATACAACTTTTTATAATATTATATATTGTAAATTAATTTAAAAATGTATTTTTGGATTCCAAGTCAATCAATGGGGCGCAGATCAGGAGGTGTAAATGCTACTTTTGCACTTCTTGGTTTGTACCTCATTGCCTTGAATTAATCTCTATCTTGGTCTGTACTTTGAATTGTTTAATTTGTTAATTTGTTAAATTGTTAAACTGAAGTTAAAATATTGTTGAATTGTTTAATTTTTTCCTTTTTAGATTATTTATTATATTTCCTAGATATTAAGTGTTACGTTTTGTAAATTTTTAAATATTGTTTCGTTTATCTTTATATTATAAAGGTCCACATTCCGAAAGGGAAAAGGGCCTGTACTTGGCCTGCAGATTAATCTGTAGATCCACTGTTAAATAAATAAATAAATAAATAAATTATATTAAATTATTAGAAATATTCAAAAATGTAGAATTGCATGCAATTAGGAGTACAATTAATAGTTTTATATACGAGTATATAAAATATATGAGGCAGAAATATCAAATGTAGCACAATTTAAGAAAATTAAAACAAAGAAAATATAATATACAATAAAATATTGATTTAGGATGTATGCGGAAAAAATCGTGTTATTTTAGCTGATTCTTCACATTTAAAATAGAAAAGTTATAAAAACTTATACACTATTTTTCGACTTTAATAAATTTGATGATTGTTTTTGCTTTCAGAAAAAAATTATTGGTAAATCATACATTTTTAATATTTGCTAAAATTAGATTTACTTTTATTCTCAGGAAAGACATGATTAGTTCAATTGCCAAACTGTTATAGCAATCTAACTCTACATATCTATGAAGTTTTAATATTAACTAAAATTGGATCTGATTTTATTTGACCATGTTCAGAATGTTCTAGAACATTATTAGTTAATTTGTCAAACTGCATTGATTTGTAAGCTCTGCCTAGCTTTTAGAACCAAATCTTTCCATAATTAATATTATTTGCAGATCACAATGCAGCATTTTTTCACTTACTTAGTTACACATCAATTTCAATTCCTCTAACCATCTTTCATTGGAATCATTTCCACTCAAGCATTACATAGAAAGTGACGGTTTCATCTCAATATCGTTTAAATCGTTTATCGAAGCTATAAACATAAAAACACTCTAAAATAATACTGAAAACACAATAGTTATCAAATTTTCTATTTAAATAAATTATTGAAAAATGTTCAGACATATTGATATACTTTTCTAAATAATAATATTTATTTATTGAAAATTTTATATTTAAAATGTTTGGAAAGGATTAAAATATATATATATATATATATATATATATAAAAATATTTAAAAGGATTCAAAAAATATAGCAAATATTTTACTTTAATGAATTCGTTTTGTTGTGGTAAAATCACTTCAAAGAAGAAAAATTACTTTTTTTCTAAAAATAATTATTGTCAATTCCAATGAAATGAACTCAATACCAGAATTTTTATTTATAATAAAATTTTGAGTGATGAAATAAGTGTTTCTTAAAATAACATAAAAGAAATTTTTGAAATTTAAACTTTATTTCCATTTTTTTTTTTCGTTTTTTTTTTCTGAAAATACAAATTGTGTTAAATTAAATACACTTTTCTGTGATAAGTGTTCTTTACCATTGATTGTACCTTTTTTTTTTTTTTACTTTGTACATAAAAATAAATTTCCATTTAACTGTAAAATTTACTCTTATTTTTTTTTTTCTAAAATATTTAAATAAACTTCTCATTCCGATTTTCATTATATTCCAAAGTGTAAAACCTAAAAAAAAAAAAAAAATATTTTCTGACAAATTTTTTATTGCAGCTATTGTTGGTATTTTGTAAATAATAAAAAAAAAATAATCCAAATATTCTTAAACGATAATATTTACTTATTTATTTTAATTCCCTTTTTTACAAGGATATTTCACTTTTAAATTTTCTTTCTCTATCTTGTTATTTATTTATTGATCAAAAATAATATTGTTTCTTTAAGTGTATGAGTACGTAAATATTTGTTATTTTAGTTGTTATCATCATTTTTGTTTTCTTTCATTTTTGTTTTTTTGTTTTTTTTTTTTGCTTTTATGGTTTTCATTCTTTTTTAATAATGCGAATAGGGAATTTTAAATAAAGAGATAAAACAATATATCAAGAAATTTTGTATTAAACATAAATGAAAAATTTTAAATTACTTTTACCACCGATATTATTGTTTTAAAAATAAAATGAAAAGTATGGGAGAGAGAATGAGACAAGTGGCGTATATAATTTATTTTAGTTTTAGATTCTTGACAAAAAATATGAAACAGAAATTTTATGAAACTCAATACATTTTTATCTTAAATCAACTGAATCAATTGGTCAGCAAATTAGTCTTAAGAAGTTAGGCAGAAAACACTTAGTTTGAAGATTTCCAAAGTTGTAAAAATAAAATATATAAGGGAAAACCAAAATTTTTTCACATGATCACTTTGAGTGGAATGATTTGGTTAACCAATTTTAGACATTTAACAAGGATTACAATAATAAGTTATAATAGTAATTCATTCAGTAAAATTAAAGAAAAATTATTAATGAACATAAACTTTCCACACTTGTCGGAACAATTATTTTCTAAAGACTTAATTATCTTCAGTATACCACAGTTTTGAAATTGAAATCTATCACCTACTGAAAACTAAAAAAAATTAGGAAAAATATAGAATATTATAGGTACATTATTCACAAAATGAAAAATTGCATAATTTTAGGATGCACTACTTTTTTTTGAATTTCAGTTTCTAGTTTTCACCCAAGCCATATAAAATTATTTTAAATTAAAAATAAACAAAAAATATTGTACCCAGCATTTAAAATGAAAAATTGCATACTTTTAGGATTACATTAAAATTTTTATTGAATTTCCGTTTTTAATTGTTACTTAAACTAAAAAATTATGTTAAATTAAAAATAATCAAAAAATATTATGCCCAGTTCTTAAAACGAAAAATTGCATACTTTTAGAATTACATAAAAAATTTTATTGAATTTCCGTTTTTAATTGTTACTTAAACTAAAAAATTATGTTAAATTAAAAATAATCAAAAAATATTATGCCCAGTTCTTAAAACGAAAAATTGCATACTTTTAGAATTACATAAAAAATTTTATTGAATTTCCGTTTTTAATTCTTACTTAAACTAAAAAATTATGTTAAATTAAAAATAAACAAAAAATATTGTGCCCAGCATTTAAACCGAAAAATTGCATACTTTTAGGATTACATAAAATTTTTTATTGAATTTCCGTTTTTAATTCTTACTTAAACTAAAAAATTATGTTAAATTAAAAATAAACAAAAAATATTACGCCCAGTTCTTAAAACGAAAAATTGCATACTTTTAGGATTACATAAAATTTTTTATTGAATTTTCATTTCTAATTGTTAACCAAACTACAAAATTGTGCTAAATTTAAAAAAAAAAACAAAAAATATTATGCAAGTTTACAAAATGAAAAATTGCATACTTTTGCGGGGGTAATGCTTTATAAATTATTACATAATATTTGATATATTATAAATGTCCCGTTGAAAGTTATAAATTATAGTTTAAAATATTGTTGTAAATTACAAATAAGCTGAAAAAGTTGTATTTAAAGAATTGCATAGGTTTAGGATGAACTTCAATTTTGTAAATATAAGATTGCACATATCTAGGAATTTTTTTTTTTATTACTCAAGTAAATAAAGTTATATAAATTACAAACAAAATAATTAAGTTTATATATTTTAACCGGAATCGGTTGTGGTATATAATTGTGGCATGTGAGCAAAACAAGCCGAAAAGCTAATTTCAATTTCTATAACATAAAAAAACCATATCTTGCTTTGTGGAAATTATATATGATATAATTTTATTGTGAAAATGTCAGAAAAACTAATTTTTATTGCATAGTTTTTCGCTTATTAGTACAGTACACCAATATTAGTACAGTACACCATTATTATACAGTACACCAATTTCAAATTGAAGTCAGGCGGAAATTTTTTATTGCTCTGTTTTGCTTTGAATGATTTTGAATTTGAATGATTTGAGAATTTGACATTTATATGTTATGCTCACTATACTAATTTGTTTGTTTTTATTTGATTATATATCAGTTTACTGTGCCAACTAGCGTCTAGTTCACTATATTTTGAGCATATTTGTTGTAAGCATATTTGATGTATGAAATGTAATAATAATTTATGTAAGTTTATTTAATTTATCTCAATATTTATTAACTCTATTTTGTATTTAGAACCATCAATGTACAATATAAAAAACGTCAAATCAGAATTTCTAATCTTTATTTAGGATTTAATTTACAATTGCGTGCAAGTAATGAACAACAACAACAGATCAATCAAGTCTTCAATAAAACACAACTAAGTTGTAATTAGTTTTTTTTTCAGAAGCAACTGGAATAGGCACTTTTTAATATTCTTTTAATAACTTTTTAAATTTCTACAACAAATATCAAAACTGTGAAATTAATTTAAATAAATACAAAAAAAAAAAAAACAAAATAATAATGAAAAAAAAACTTTATTAATTTCAATTTCTGAAAATTTATTAAAACTAACCGAATCTACACCTTCACTGATGTGCCAAAACATAACTAAGGAAACATCAAATCAAATTAAATTGTTCCAAATTTAATATTAAACACAAAATTTTTAAATATTACTTTTCTATACACATATATATATATGTATTTAATTTTATAAGTATATAAGTTTTTATAAGTTCCGGCTCCCACACATTTTTAGCACCTACATAAATCTAATTTACAAAATTTTTCTTATACTTTTTATACGTGTTGTATTATAGGATCCCTTATTTGTTACTCATTCAATTCTCGTGTTTTTTTTTTTTTATTTTTTTAATTCAAATTTTTTAAAGAATCCCTTCTAACAATTGTAACAATCCCCTTAACAACAACAATCACAAAAACAACAAAGAATATAAATGTTTTACCCTTATCACAATCAAGAAAAGGTTCTTAAGTCATTTTTTTTATGTAAACACTTTTGTTTCGTTTTTTTTTTTTTTTTTTTTTTTTTTGTCTTTTGTTACTTACATTTCAGATAATACAATACACACAATACAATACATTTATATATATATATATATATATATATATTATATATTCGAAAATATATTATACGTTTAAATGAGTATGTTGTCGAGTGTGTTTATTGTCTTCTTCAATTTTTATTCCTTTTTATTATGGTTTTCATCTTGTTTAATATGATCTCATTTACTCATCTTAAGAAAAGCACCAACCAACCAACAGTCAGTCAGTTCAACAGCTTTTTTTTTTTATTTTCTTTTTTAATTGAAATTCATAGTCGTTCAGGGTGGATTTAGAATATATCACTCATTCCAAATCAACAAACATAATAATATATTTATAAATAACAAAAAAAAAAAAAAAAAATATAAACAAAATGTTAGAAAAAAAAAATAAATGAGAAAA